>BGKB01000028.1:0-656170 GCA_003116975.1 Aurantiochytrium sp. KH105
AGCCTGTATTGTGCGCATTCAGGGCGCCTTCATGCAGGACACGCATCAGGGCTGCATTCTGATGCCCTTTTACAAGGGTGGCGACCTTGATGCCTGGATTCGAGACAACCCATTTGCAGACTTGGCGACGCGCAGGCGCATTGCCATCGGTCTTTTGTATGGTTTGCACGATTTGCACTCGCGAGGTTTCGTGCATTGAGACATCAAGCCAAAGAATATCTTCCTCGCACCAAGTCTTTCACCAGTGCTAGGGAACTTTGACGGCGTCCAGATGCACGACGTGACCATGACGCAGCCTTTGCAATCAACCAAGCAATACATGGCGCCCGAGCTGCTGCGTGACGAAGTTGCTGACAAGGTTGAGTCTGCCGTGGACATGTTCTCTGTGGGCGTGGTTCTCGCGAAGCTCTTCGAGAACACAGAGATGTCTGACGCAATCAAGTCGCTTATATCGTCTCTGCGGTCTGAAGATCCAGCGAAGCGGCCCACTGCACTCGAGGCCTTGCATCACGAGGCCTTTCAGGTCGAGCCTGTGAAGGAGGCGTCGTGTAACATTTGCCTCGACATTTATCCCGCCGATGAGGGCGTCTCTTGCGCTGACGGTCACTTTACGTGCAAAGAGTGCTTGGGCCACTCAGTCCGTGCCGCGGCTCAGCCTGATGCTCACGTGAACTTCTTGCGTGATGGCAGCATGTGCTGTGTCGCGTCAGACTGCGAGCTCCTCATTACGGGACATGCCATAGCAACTGCTGTCCCAGAAGACTTTGCGAATTGGCTCGACATCGTGCGCAAGCATTTTGAGCGAGACGCCGCAGCCGAGCAGGAGCGCCAGCTCCAACTTCGTATCGATGCAGCTCTGCGTGAACATGGGCTGGATCCGACGACGCAGAATCACCTTCACACAATTCAAGATTCAGTCCTCGTCATGTCGTGCCCGCGCTGCTCGACAGCCTTTGCCGACTTTAACGGCTGCTGTGCTCTGTCATGCGGCGTTTGCCCGTGTCGTTTCTGCGCATGGTGTCTCCAGGATACAGGCAATGACTCGCAGGCTTGTCATCAGCACGTGGCGAGATGTGCGTCGAAGCCTGGGGGAGAAAAGGACCCATTCTTTAGCGATTTCGCTGTCGTGCAGCAAGCATGGGCTCGACTTCGAGCACAGCGTCTCCGCGAGTACATGACAAATCGTATTCAGGATGCAGGCATACGTGCCAACGTCCAGACCAAGCTACGTCCACTCCTCACGCCGGACATTGTCGGCGAAAACTTTAGGTTCGACTAGTAAATGTTGCGAGAATGTTTGAAACGCCCTTGCCCTGAAAGGGTGCGCTCGCCGAGACCCAAGACGTTGCGACAGCCTTTTTTTTTGCCTTCCTTGCTGCTTGCTGCACACAAGGTCGAGTCGACGAAAGACGCGAGACGGCCTTTGCAGCTCGCGCGCCTCCATTCACCGCGGCTCGCCAAACGCAGCCACATTCCGGGCCACCGCTCCTCTCGTGGCTCGCTCGCGTCGGAGTCCGATTCGCTCCCGAAAGGGCCCAGAGCCAGCCTGAGGATTGCAAGGCATGGCGTTCTCATCAGCACGTGTGAGCGTGAGAGGCCTCCAGGTCGTCAGCGCTGCCGAGCATCGCTACACTGGAACCCGTCTATACACGCCAACTTGAACGACACCTGGCATGCCAGGCACCATTGACTATGTCCAGCATAGACACCCGTTTGAGTGTGCACACGCAAATACAAGTGAAAGTGTTCTTTCAAGTCACTTCACCCTGTCTACTCCCAAAATTTCCCTACTGCCCTCACTGCCGCACTCACGCAGTCTCGCTTTCTCCGGCCTCCTCACCTCGCCTCCAGCCCCTCGCGCCCTTGCGACGCGGCGAAACAGGGTGAACTCTACCCGGCCGTTCGACCGCCCGTCCCCGCGACAGCGCGCCCGCCCCTGCGCGCCTGCCGTGCGCCCGCACGCCCGCCTCGGCGCCAACCCTTGCACGTGCCGCGCGCCGCACCCGCAGCCGTGGCGAGCGCCATCTCCGACCCTGCCTGCATCCTAGCTAGCTCGCCCAGGAGCTCGGCCGCCCGGACTTCCGCCACTCAGCCCCGCCTTCGCCCCGGCTGCCGCCTTCACCGCGCCCACGCCCGCGTGGAGGCCGACGTGGGCGCGGGGCCAAGCGAGGGCGAATATGTCGGGGCGCAAGGCCACCTCAAAAAAGGTAGGTATTTACGACCTCATCGAGGATGGCGACCTCGCCGGCGTGCAGCGCGCCGTGCATAAAGATCCCGACCTGCTTAATGCGATGGTCTCGTCAAGAAACCACACTCCGCTTTTGTGGGCCCTTGAAGTCTGCAAGAACTCTGGGGCCCAGCCCGCTATCGCGCAGTGGCTCGTCGACCGGGGCGCCAACCTCAATTTGCAGACCAAAAACGGATGGACCGCGCTCATGCTTGCGTGCCGCTACGATCAGACCGACACGGCCCGATTGCTCATCAAGCGCGGTGCCAAGCTCGACCTGCAGGCCGACGATGGATTGACCGCGCTCATGATTGCCTGTGCCTGCGCACAGCCCGGCATGGCCTACATGCTTATCAGGCGTGGCGCCAAGCTCGACTTGCAGAATAACAACGCACGGACCGCGCTCATGTTCGCGTGCCGCCTCAACAAGCCCGGCGTGGCCCGAGTGCTCATCAAGCAGGGCGCAAAGCTCGACCTACAGGCCGACGATGGCTTGACCGCGCTCACGATCGCATGCGCCTGCGTACAGCCCGACACAGCCGAGATGCTCATCGGGCGTGGCGTGAAGCTCAACCTGCAAGAGAATCTGGGATGGACCGCGCTCATGGCCGCGTGCCGGTACGGCCAGCCCGACACGGCCCAAATGCTTATTGGGCTTGGCGCCAAGCTCAATATGCAGAACAGCAACGGATGGACTGCGCTCTTGTTTGCGTGCCGCTATGACCAGCCCGACACGGCCCAGGCTCTCATCGAAAGCGGCGCAAAGCTCGACCTGCAGAACAATGATGGATGGACCGCGCTCATGTTCGCGTGCCGCTATGACCAGCCCGACACGGCCCAGGCTCTCATCGAGGGCGGCGCAAAGCTCGACCTGCAGAACAATGATGGATGGACCGCGCTCATGTTCGCGTGCCGCTACGGCCAGCCTGACACGGCCCAGATGCTCATCGAGCGAGACGCCAAGCTGGACCTGCAGCAAACGGATGGATGGACCCCGCTCATGTACGCGTGCCGCTATGGCCAGACTGACACGGCCCAGATGCTCGTCAAGCGCGACGCCAAACTTGACTTGCAAACGAACGATGGAGTTACCGCGCTCATGTTTGCATGTCGCCGCGACAAGCCTGACACTGCCAAGTTGCTCATCGAGTGTGGCGCCAAGCTCGACCCGCAGGCCGAAGACGGATGGACCGCGCTTATGTACGCGTGCCGCTACAACCAGCCTGATACAGCCGAGATGCTGATCGAGTGCGGCGCCAAGCTCGATCTTCAGAACAGTAGTGGGTCGACCGCGCTCATGATCGCCTGCGCCTGCACCCAGCCCGGCACGGCTCAGATGCTTCTCCAGCATGACGCCGATTTTGACCTGCAGAACAAGAACGGATGGACTGCGCTCATGCTCGCGTGCCAATTTGACCAAATCGACACGGCCCAGATACTCGTCGAGCGCGACGCAAAGCTCGACCTGCAGAACAACAATGGATGGACCGCGCTCATGTTCGCGACCCGCTACAATCACCCCGATATGGCTCGGATGATCATCGAGCGCGGCGCCAAGCTTGATCTGCAGGACAATCATGGGTGGACCGCGCTTATGTTGGCATGCCAGCCGCCATTTGCGTGGCATCACTCCGAGGAGGGTCTTCTGCGCTGTATCGAGCTTTGCTTCGCGGCGGGCGCCGATCTGGATTTGAAAAATAACAAAGAGCGGGACGCGCTATGGGTGGCCAAGTACTTTCATCGCGCTGACGCTGTCGCATTCCTGGAGTTTGCAACGGCGTCGGAGGTGGCGAGGGTCCTTTTAGGCAGGCTGCGGCAGCCGCGGAGCTTCGTGGTGGCTTTCTATGAGGAGGGCCTTCTCACGAAGAGGGCCTGTTCGGTGCTGCAGGACTCGGACCTCCGGGGCATGGGCGTGACACCGTCGCTGAAGCGACGAATAATCCTGAATGAATTTAGCTCCAACGCTGACCAGGTCTCACGCGAGTCGCTACCTAGGTGCGCGTCGCGGCGGCTGGTGCGCGTGGCGCGGCGCATCTCCGGGCTTTATCAGTACGACGCTTTCCTCACGCACGACTGGGGCAAGGGCGGCGCGAACCACGAGGTTGTTAGGTCGGTGAACGCGAAGCTCCGGCACGCGGACACGAACACATGGTTTGATGGGGAGCGCCTCCGCGGCGACATCGTCCAGCAAATCACGCACGGCATTGAGAACTCGCGCAAAGTGGTGGTCTTCATCACCGAGCGATATATGCACAAACTTGAGACTGAGGGCAACGACTACTGCAGGGATGAATTCATGACGGCTGTTCGCATTCACACGCCAGCGAGAATGATCACCGTCGTCCTGGAACCAGCGATGCTCGACCAGTCGTTGTGGCGAGGGCCGCTGCAGTTTAGCCTCGGTGGCCATCTTTACATCGACTTTACAACGCCAGCCAAGCATGAAGAGAACTTCTCTTTTCTGCTCAGTCGCATTAATTCCTGAGCCCGATGCATCCGGAAGCGAATCTAATGCGATTCGAAGGCTGCCATGAAAAGTAGACGCCGCACGGCCGCAATGGAATCTTACGTGTGTTCTTTTGAATTCTAGGTGTGGCGTTAATGAAGGAGACAAGCGGAGAAGCTACGGCACTTTCCGCGAAGGATGGTATCGCTCCGAACGAAACAGCGGTAGCGTCGAGGATCTCAACGAGCATTAGAGGCTGCATTGTCATCGGACAGTTTCCATGGCAGCTGTGGAACGAACAAAACCAAGCAGATCAAGTACTGTGCCAATCCAATGCATTTTGGCGGTACCAAATATGACTTCGTCGTTTCATCGCAATCTTGATTCCCACATCATAGCTGCTACGTAAAATCGCCTGGGTTTTGGGGGTGGAGGGGTTGAAGGCCAGCCTTAAATATACACCAAAGGATAACGACTCCGCGCTTGTACCTTTTCTACGCTACTTTTCTCAGGATGTACGCCTACTTGTGTCAACATTAATATGCCTACGTTTCCTTGATGGGAATACATTTGATCATAATACGTGGGCAACTCCTCATCTCATTCACACTGAGCAGAGAAGTCACGTAGGGCCGGGTTAGCAGTGTGATAGGGGACTGCACGCGAAGTCCCGGTGTTTTTATTTATTTTCGAGCACGACGATTCTTTTGATGCACGTCCTGCGGAGCTTGGGCTGTCAAGCTTGGACAAGTAAATTCTAGCATACAGACCGAGCGCTCCGTCTTTTGATGACCTCTGCGAGTCTTCGCACGATGATGAGGAGTGGCGATACTTTGCATTGCAAAAGTACTATCGAAGCGAGAGCTGAGAGTACGTGAGGACGACCGAACTGGGTGCGGTAGTATTGACAAACCAAACGTAAGTCTGAGCGGCGAATGAGCGAATTTACTGCAGATCACGCGGCAAAGGTGAAATATTTTCATATTAAAAATAGAGTTCACGTATCTGCTTGAAGCTCGGGCCTGCTGCTGACGAAATTGGGCAGTCTTTGCTTGATGTCATTACCTCTTTTATCAAGTTACTCTCCTGCTTACTCTGGCGTCCCTCTTCGTTTGGCGTTGAACACGTCGGAAATAACGTACTAGAGAGAATGCCCATCCACTGCAGCCATGTCGAAACGTGCGGCGCAAGCGCGCATTCTCGAGACACACGCCAATGATTTACCTTTTCAAGTGACCCGTGCGCTACACGCCGCACGCGGACAGCTGAAAGTCCACGTGCTCTCAGTCGCGCTGCTTTCCCTCACTTTCAAGCAACAAACCAAAGTTCTTGCGCCCATTGTCGGGAAGTTTGGCTGCGCAACGCGATTTGCGCAACCCATTTTGCGCAACGCATTTTGGCAATTTGCGATCAATGTTGCAAGTCGTGTTGTATGCATGACTTTTTCAAGGCCTGAAAAAACTCTGTCGTAGATTCCCGGTATAAACAAAGGTAAAATGATGAAAAGAAGAGTGATGATCAAGGGAAAGTGAGGGTCAGCGAAGGACGGCCATCTTGACGGCAAAGGCTACGACAACGAGCGAAGCCTCAACGGCAAGTCGCGTAGCGAGCGCGCTGGCATAGGGGAGCTGACCGGGTCCGTCCTGCTTGATTTCAATGCCAAGTTCGCGCATCGAATTAGAACCAGGCGTACGAGGGTCATAGTACAAGTCGTCCTTGACATCCTCGGGAAGCAGCGCGAGCACAAAGCTGTGCGCGACCTGGACAGAGCCGCAAAAGACGGAGATGGCGCCTGCATAGGTGTTTTGCATCTCTGCAAGAACTGGGCTTTTGCAAGCGGTGAGAGCAATAGCCTTGCGAGACGCCGCGACACTGCAGTAAGCGCGAGTGGCTACAATAAATGCAACCCCCAAAATATTAAAGAGCATTTCGTTGCTCACGGCCAAGAGGTAGCCGGCATATCCTTTGAGAGCAAGATCTGCTGGCGCCAGGGGAATGTCACCCGTGAGGCAGCCGAGAAAGGCGAAAATGTAAGAGAGTCCAAGCGTGGGCGAGAAGTGCTTGAGGAGCGCCACGGCGCCAATGTACGAACAAAGGTAGGGAAGCCAGCGTGCAAGGAGTATGAGATACTTGCCGCCCTCGTCGTCCTCGAGCACAGTCTCATTGAGACGACCGCCGACGCGGAGACCGGCTTCGTGTGCAATTATGCCCAATACCATCGTGCCTGCAAAGTAGGCGATACCTGCGCCGATATCGGGGAGGTCCTGGGCCGCCATGACCACCATGCCGGCAAAACTCGTCCAGACGCCACAAAAGGCGCCGCGAAAAAGTTCTAGCGAATGAACCGATTCGTCGCGGTACACAACGTGGTGCTGAATAATGATACCGAGCGCCGCACTGATAAAGGCGCCCGAGGTGTTGAGAAAGAGGAGTTCCTGCCAGGACCCACCGCCAAACCGAGTGGCCGCGATACCCGCTGCTGTGGTGGCAAAGACAGCCACGTACAGTTGCGAAAGGTATTCTGCGCGATGGCGCATGCGCCGGTGGCTGACCAAAAAGTCAGTCACAGCAAAGACGGCAAAGGGTCCGACCAGACCGGCGAGGTTAAAGAGCACCTCGCGGCCGTCTTGCGCCAACAACGCGAGCATAGAGAGCCCTGCGGTTCCGAGCACAAAGTTCATGTGAGCTTCCTCGTACGTGATGATGGTGCTGCGTCCGCGGGGGCGGCTCTTGGTGGACGCCGTGGATTCGCCCCTCGGCCTGGCCCCCTCGTTCTTGCTCGTGGACGCTGACCTCGACCTGGACCTCGATCTCGACCTGGACCTCGACCTCGTCCGCAGCTTGCCGCTGCCGCCGCTGCCATCGTCTTCGACCTCGGCCTCGGGCAGCGCGAGCGCCACTGCCGCCGCCGCGGACGAGGCTCGTCTGCGCTCCATGGACCGTGACTTGCTTGCTGGCCAGCGAACGCGTGTTCGCGAGTCCACGCCCGCGTCCGTCGCCCCCGCGTCGCGGTCTGCGCCGCGGTCTGCGCCTGCGCCGGGTCTCGCGCGCGCGCCTCCTTGCTCCGCGCGCCCGCGCGTGGCCGCTCGACTCCCCTCGTGTGCGCGCCGGCACGTGCACGTCCCAGGCCGCTTGTTGTTATTCCTGGACTGCTTCACCTGGCCGGCCGCTCAGACGAGAGTGGCGACACTGGGGGCCCTGACTCGAGCAGAGCGGCCTCGCCCGCTCCCTCCATCAATGCCTCGTCTTTGTGGCGACGAGCAGGCGACGATGTTCGACGCTATCTCACGCCGCTCGCCCCGCTTTCTCCGACGCTGGAGTCCTCACCGCTCTGTGCGGCCGCCCGCCCGCAGAGGCAGTGGCACTCAAAAGACAGCGACACAGACTGTAGATTGCGTGGTCCTGGATCCGGTATTACAAAATAAATTCAACTGCATATGGTTTCAAAGTAACGGAATAGGAAGCGTCGCGCGAGGGAAACCAAGCAGGACATAACGTCAATCGATTGACATCTGGAGCATGCTGCGCTGGTAGAGACGAAGGGTCACGCGGGTCGGCGCGCCGAGGGGGAAAGGGAGGGGAGGACGGGAGGGAGGCTCATGCAATGGACCGGGAAACCCGCTTCACTAAAAGCTGCCACCTTTCTCGGTGCGGTCGCGCTGCTTGGCTTCGTTGGCCTCTTGCGCGCCGTGGACCATCTGGGCCAGGACGTGCTGTACGAGGACAGCAGTCGAGTGCTTTGGCAGCATCTCGATGGCCTCGACTCACTTTTAAAGCCTGTCAGTCTTGCTGCGAGCGCAAGCCAGCCCGAAGCGTCCAGGACTAAAAGTAGCAGTCGGAGCAGCTGCGAGTCACCTTTTGTTTTGCGCATTGGATCCATTAGCGATTTGTCGAGCATTGGCGCCGAGCTTGCCAACGCAGGCATCGATTTGTTCAAGAGTTCAGGCTTTTCCAACAACGTCAAAGGCATCGCTTCTTGGTATCAGCCACAGCTTGCGCGCTTCTTGTGCAAAGATACAAGTGTGCAAGATTGGCACGAGCGGTACGGAAATGCCTCCGAGTATGATCAATTGTGCGCGGCCCGGACCTCGAGTATAGTGCGTAGCACGTGGACGCACGCTACAATGGACCCAGTGTTCCGCTTATCACCAACCCTCAAAACAGGTTGGCCGGTTCTTTATTTTGGGACGGGAACGGGTCCCGGCATTATTGTCCAACACGAAGGAGCGATTAGGATGCGCGAAGGCCTCGCGCTGCAGGGCGCTAATTGCTGCTATTGTGAAGCCTTTCTGGAAATGCATGACGCGGAATCCTCGTGCGCATGTCTCAATGAACAATTTCCTTGCGCCCTTGCGCAGCACCAAAAGGTCTTTTCGATTGCCCAAGTATTCGGCTACGGATATGCACATTTTGTCAAAGAAGTGCTGCCTCGCCTGGTCCCATTTGCCGGGTTTTTGCGCGCGAACAAGGACATTAAAATTCACGTAAAGACCTTACATGACGGTCCTCCTGGGCACTTTGTAAATGATTTCCTGGGCCTCTTGGGTCTTGACCCAGCACGAGTCATTTATGGTGATGTAGTCGCCCAGGAGGCGTGGATTCCATTGTGGACCACATGCGGCATGGCTTCAGCTCAGCACAGTTTACTTTTAGCCACAAGGGACCTCGTCTGGCGCGCCGCGGGACGAGACGACAACGGCGCCCCTCTCGTGATTGTCATTGAGCGGCGGGCAGGAACTCGCACCTGGAAGAGCATACCTGACCGGTATGAAGCTCTTGCGACAGCTGTACGCCAGGGTGTACCTGCACATGGCGGACATGTAATTGCGCGCCTCCGCGACGACAATGAAGATTTATTGCAATGTGTCGCTTGTCAAGTGCGCCTCTTTCGACGCGCCGACATCGTCATTGGTATGCATGGCGCAGGTCTTTCCAACGCGCTCTTCATGCCGTCAGGAGGCTTGGTCGTCGAGCTTGGATGGCCAGGCCAGCAAACCGAGTACACGGTTCTTTCGCATGTGCTTGGTCACAGATATGTACTATATGATGCCGAGAAAATTGCTCGCGATGCGTGGACCGGGCTCACGCGCATTCTCGCCGAGCACTTTGCGACCATGGGGCACGTGGGTTCGCATACTTGAATATGACTGCATTGGCAAAGGAGCAAGCAGATGCTGTTGTATAGAAGATTATTGACTACTACTAGCACTACTACCACATGTTGTCTTTAAATGAGGCAAGTTTGGAGTCACTCATGTCTCGAAGGAGCGTTGGCTTTTCCCATGTTGCCTCATTCGTGTCGAGGTTGATATAATACAGATTTCCCTCAGCATCATGAGCCTTGGCAATGTAGCCAGTGAGAACCTCTCGAAGCCGCGAAATGGCGCGCCTGCCTCGGTACCACGACTGAATCATTGTGGCAGCCTCGGCGGGGGCGAGCATTGATGCGCTCTTGTAGAGTCCGGCGTCCCGGCGCTTTTGCGCAAGAGCACGCTGTTTGCGCCTTCGTGGCGTCATTGGATTGACATTCGCGAGAACACTCGGCTTGGTCCACGAGCTTGTATTCGTCAGCGTGTTAAAGTAGTATTCGTTGCCATCGCCGTCGATGGCTTTTTCGATGACGAGCAAGAGCATAGCTCGCACCCGATCACGGGCTCTTTTGCGTCGGTACATGGCCTGGAGAACAGACGCAGCCTCATTTTCAGACTGATACTTTCGTGGCGTGCGTTTCTCTTCGCTCTCAGCAAAGAGCGTTCGATACGACCCGAGCTTTGAGTCTGTGAGCTTGCGCAAGAGCGTCGGCTTGACGTACGAGGCCTCCATGGTCTGTGTGTTTACGTAGTACATGTAGCCGTCAGGGTCGCGCGCTCGGACAATGATTTCTTGGAGTAATTGTCGTACTCTTTCTCTCGCCCGGTTGGCCCGGAAGATGCGCTGAACCATGCTTGCAGCCTCTTGCTCGGTCATGTCTTTGGCACTTCGAAAGTCGCCGCGCGCCTTCTTCGCCTCGAGAGCTGCCTTTCTGGCTCGAGCCCGAGGCGTAAGAACCTTGTCGAGCAAGACTGGAACTTGCCAGGAGGTCTCGTTGGTGACTGTATTGAGATAATATGCTTCTCCCGAGTCGGGGTCCACGTGTTTTTCAAAGCGTGCTTGGAGGAGAGCCCGAATGTGATCGCGTGCTTTTTTGCGTCGGTACATGCCCTGCAGCGCGACTGCAGCCTCATTTTCAGACTGATACTTTCGTGGCGTGCGCTTCTCTTCACTCTCAGCAAAGAGCGTTCGATACGACCCAAGCTTTGAGTCCGTGAGCTTGCGCAAGAGCGTCGGCTTGACGTACGAGGCCTCCATGGTCTGCGTGTTTACGTAGTACATGTAGCCGTCAGGGTCGCGCGCTCGGACAATGATCCCTTGGAGTAATTGTCGTACTCTTTCTCTCGCCCGGTTGGCCCGGAAGATGCGCTGAACCATGCTTGCAGCCTCTTGCTCGGTCATGTCTTTGGCACTTCGAAAGTCGCCGCGCGCCTTCTTCGCCTCAAGAGCTGCCTTTCTGGCTCGAGCCCGAGGCGTAAGAACCTTGTCGAGCAAGACTGGAGCTTGCCAGGAGGTCTCGTTGGTGACCGTGTTGAGAAAATATGCTTCTCCCGAGTCGGGGTCCACGTGTTTTTCGAAGCGCGCCTGGAGAAGTGCCCGAATGCGTTCGCGTGCCTTTTTGCGCCGGTACATGCCCTGCAGCGCAACTGCGGCCTCGTCCTTACTCTTGAACTGACGTGGTGTCCGCTTTTTGCCTTGTATAGCGAGCGTCCGATACGAGCTAATCTTGGAGTCCGTGAGCTTGCGCAAGAGCGTCGGCTTGACATACGAGGCCTCCATGGTCTGCATGTTGACCCAATACACGTTTCCATCGTCATCAGAGGCTCGAGCAATCATGGAAAGCAAGAGCTTTCGTACTTTTTCTCTCGCTCGGTTGGCCCGAAAGACGCGCTGGACCATACTTGCAGCCTCCTGCTCGGTCATGTCCTTGGCGCTTCGGAAATCTCCACTTGCCTTTTTCGCCTCGAGGCTTGCCTTTTTCGCCTCGATTGCGGCTTTATTTGCGCGAGCGCGAGGCGTAAGGACTTCGTCGAGCAAGACTGGAGCTTGCCAGGAGGTCTCGTTGGTGACCGTGTTGAAAAAGTACACCTCACCAGAGTCGGGATCGACGTGTTTTTCAAAGCGTGCTTGGAGAAGTGCCCGAATGCGATCGCGTGCCTTCTTACGTCGGTACATGCCCTGCAGCGCAACTGCAGCCTCGTCCTTGCTTTTGAACTGACGTGGTGTCCGCTTTTTGCCTTGTATAGCGAGCGTCCGATACGAGCTAATCTTGGAGTCCGTGAGCTTGCGCAAGAGCGTCGGCTTGACATACGAGGCCTCCATGGTCTGCATATTGACCCAATACACATTTCCATCGTCATCAGAGGCTCGAGCAATCATGGAAAGCAAGAGCTTTCGTACTTTTTCTCTCGCTCGGTTGGCCCGAAAGACGCGCTGGACCATACTTGCAGCCTCTTGCTCGGTCATATCCTTGGCGCTTCGAAAATCTCCACTTGCCTTTTTCGCCTCGAGGCTTGCCTTTTTTGCCTCGATTGCGGCTTTATTTGCGCGAGCACGAGGCGTGAGGACTTCGTCGAGCAAGACTGGAGCTTGCCAGGAGGTCTCGTTGGTGACCGTGTTGAAAAAGTACACCTCACCAGAGTCGGGATCGACGTGTTTTTCAAAGCGTGCTTGGAGGAGAGCTCGAATGCGATCGCGTGCCTTCTTGCGTCGGTACATGCCCTGCAGCGCAATTGCAGCCTCGTCCTTGCTTTTGAACTGACGTGGCGTCCTTTTGCGTTCGTCCGTCGAGGCAAAGCTCTTGACCGAGAGATCCTGTAAAAGTTTTGGCTTGACCCAGGTCGTCTCATTGGTGAGCTTGTTGTAAAAGTAGACTTGGTTCGTTTCGGGGTCGCGGAGCTTCCGAAGATGCATGCGAAAGATCTGCTCGACACGTTTGCGATCCTTGCGGGCCCGGAAAGAGGCTTGGATCATGCGCGCTGCGGTGTTTTCGTCGAGGGAACGAGCAGACCGAAAGTTTCCGGCTTTCCTTTTACGATACGCACGCTCGCGAGCCGCGCGTGTTCGTGGAGAGAAGATCTGGGCTCCAATCAGATGCGCAGGCCTCTGGTTTATCCAAAATCGCTGGCCTGTTCGCGGATTGTGCACAAAGAACTCCTTTGATTGCGGGTCGTATATTTTTTCGTACGAGCAGAGAACAATTTCTCGAATGCGGTCTCGCGCAAGCTTGCACTTCCAGAGCCGCTGAAGCATGCGTGCCGCTTGGTCGGGTGTGAGATCACGTGCTTGGCGAGGCGTGACAAACGTCTTGATTTGGTCATCGCCAATGGTGTCCAGGAGCGCTGGTTTTTCCCATGAAGTTTGTCCCGAGGTCGTGTCGAAATAGTATGTTTTCCCCAATTCCGCGTCGACAATTCTGCGTAGCCTCTGCAAGAGTATAGTTTGTATCTTTTGTCGACATTTGCGGGCTCGAAACCGACTTTGAATCATGCTCGCAGCGGCATCGGGCGATAGCTTGTCGACCGACTTGAAGATGCCGCGCTGACGTTTCTCATAGACGTGTTTGCGTCTGGCTCGGGTACGAGGCGTGAGAATAGTAACCTGACGGACAAATGCCGGGGCGCTTTCTTCCCAATACGTAACGCCCGTGCCGTGGCTGTAATAATAGACCTTGTTTGTCGCTGGGTCAAGATGACGTTCGAGACTGAGTTGGACAAGCTCGCGAATGCCAGCGCGTGCGCGCCGTTGTCGAAAGAGCGCCTGCACTCGTGAGGCTGCCTGGTTCTTGTTCATGCGAGGCTTGCGAAGGGCGGGCTTCGTAAAGGAGGACCTCTTTGTAATCGAGTTGTAGTAAAAGGTCTTGCCGGTGTTTGGGTCGACATGGGCAGATACGTTGCTGCGGAAAAGGCGGTATAGCTTGGTTTGCGCTTGTCGCGCGCGCCACGCGCTTTGAATCTTCATGGCGGCCTCCTGGGTTGAATAGCTTTTGGGAAGCCGCTTGCGCAGCGCACGAAGCGTTTCTGCCGAGATGTCGGCGCGAGCGGCTGCCTGCTCGATGCGCGATACGACCTCGTCGACTTCGGTCTCGGGTCCTTTGGATGGAGTGATTCGGTCGTTTGGTTTTGCAGAAATAATCTCAAGAACGTCCTTGTACTGCAAGACGCGGCGCTCAATCTCGAGGCGTTGCATGTGGATGCGCCATTCCTGTTTGAGTGGTGCCGAGTCAATGTCATTGATGCGAATAAAATTGTGCTCAAGCCTGTGCGCGGGATGACTATGAAGGAAGCAGCTTTTGCAAAAATGACCTTGCAAGAGCGGATCAAATTTGATGCAGCTGAAGCACTTAATGACGGCGGGCGTGCCTCGCTTACAGCGGACGTTGCAATGGCAGAGCTGCTCAAATTCAGCGCGATCCGACATGTGTTTGAGTATCTCGTAATTGTTTGCGCGCTCCGACTGCCATGCCACATTGAGTTCTTTGCGCTGGTTTTCAGAGTGAGCCTCGGAGAGCCTTCGCTTGGTGGACTCGCGACGCTCGAGTACATGCAAATGCGTGGAGCTGCCCAGGGCGTGGCTCGTATTGATGGAAGATTGCGTGCGCTCTTCGAATTCCCGTCTGCGCTTTCGCGTTGTCTGCATCGCAGGGGGCTTGCGAAGATGTGGAAGACGGGCATCGTGGCAGGCGAGTTTTAGGTTGTGTGTATCTGCGTTGAGGATCTGTGCGACGCGAGAGGGCAGAATGGCGGTGATGCCGCCAGTGCCCGCGGCTCCGGCGTTACCCCCCTTTTTAAGGTTGCGGCGCTGGTGTGCTTTGGAGATTCTCTCTTCGACGGTCGCGGCATCATCGTTGTCGTCATCGTTGTCATCATCGTCGTTGACGTCATCGTCTTCGTTGACCTGGTCCTCGTCTCCGTTGCTTTTTTTGTTTTTTCTACGCTTGGACCTTGCGTTCCGTGGATTAATACCGGGGGCCTTTGCGATGCGCATCCACTGCTCCTGCTTTGCCTGGATGAGATCAAACTCGCGTTTGCGCAGAAGCGTGGTGCCGACGAGATCAAAGTCATTGTGAACGTGTCGTGCGTGAAGTTTGGCGCGATACTTTTCGCCGTGTTTGTCGAGGTTGCCAATGGGCTCAGCCGGGAAAGACGGCGAGGCCTCTGGCCGCACGCTGTCGAGCGGGGCCTCGCGCATGGCGTCTCACGCGGACGACGCGCGCATGTCTGGGCGCCCGATCGCTCTGTCTGTCTGCCCGACTACCGCTTGCGTTGGACGACTAGGTCAGTGAGTGCGTTCTTATGTATGTGTGTGTATGTGGGGCGGGGGGTAGGTACACACCGTTTTTCCAAGCAGCGGCGCCATAGAGCACGTCGGCATGGGGACCCAAGGGGTGTGTACCCTGAACGGATCGCTCGCGCTTGGCCGATGTTTCTTACGCGGCTCTAAAATGGCAAGGAGTGCGAGCAGTAAACAAGTTTGGTCCACGGAGGCTGCGCGTGCGTGCGTGTGAGCGCGCACGCGCACGCGCGCGCGCGCACACATACACGTACACATACACCCGCGGACGTGTCAGGACGCAAGATGGGCTTTGTCGAGTATGACGAGGAGGACCGCCTGGAGGCGGCGTGCACGTTGCAGGCCTGGTTCCGCGCGTTGCGTGCGCGCGTGCAGGTGAGGACGCTGGCCAAGACGGTGTTTGAGCGCGTCTACGACGAGGGCAGTGCCGCCTGGTACTATCGCAACACGACGAACGGGTCGACGAGCTGGGAGCCGCCACTCTTGCTGCCTGGAGCCGACAATGTATTGACGCCCCGTGCGCGGCGGCGCTTTGCAGCGCAAGAGGCCAAGCGCAAACGAGGCGCGCTCAAGCGTGCCAGCGACATGACGGAAAGCGAGGCAGCACGCTTTATCCAGAACCTCTTTCGCACGCGCGCTGCGCGAAATCGGCTTAAAATGCTCATTGCGACCGTGTATCAAAAGGCGTTTGACGAGGACGGCAATGTGTTTTACTACAATACGCGCACGGGCGAATCATCGTGGGACAAGCCGGCGTTTCTCGGGGCCGAGGATTTGGACGATATTTTGGACGTTGAGGAGGCAGCAGCGCGGCAGCGACAGGCTGACGATGACCACTATGGCAAGTACAAGTCGATGGAGGAGTGCGCCCGTTTGCGCGCGGAAGAGGGTCTTGCAGAGGTGCAGCGTTTTCTAGAGGTGCACAAGCTCGAGGTGGTGTATGATCGCCTCGTGGAGGAAGGTTTCGACGACATGGACGCCTTGGCGGCGATGCAGCCGTCGGATGTTGATGCGCTCGGTGTCCGGGAAAAGTTCAGGGAACCGCTGTACAGCGCAGTGGTGGAGTACCGCATCGCGAATAACCTAACAGGACCTCTTTACGGTCGTCTTGGAGGTGACGACGGCGACGACGACGACGATGATGATGATGATGACGGTGATGACGGTGCGGGGCCGGGCGCGTACAGCGACGAGGATGGTGGATCTGCGTTGGACGGGGAGCTCCCGGAGAATGATTTTGGAGGCGACGAAGGGAAGCGCAATGTAGAGGGCAAGCGAGGATTTGATGACTTTGACGACGAGGATGATTTAAGTGAATCCGAGGCAAGTCGCGATGACTCGTACTTGGACTCGGACAGTGTCACGTGCGAGGACGATCTCGAGGGCATGGAGATGGAGCGTGTGTTTCCGGGTGATGGCGTACACTTTGCCCGCAAGGGCCAGTTTGCCATGGTACATTATGTGGCTTCGCTGGAGAACGGAAGTGTATTCGAGTCGTCTCGCAAGCGCGGACGGCCCTTTGATTTTCTGGTGGGTGCGGGACATGTCATTCCCGCATGGGACAAGGCCGTGCGACTCATGTCGCGAGGGGAGCGCATCAATCTTCGGGTGGAGCCTCGCATGGCGTACGGTCCTGTTGGACGGCCGCCGGTTGTCCCTCCCGACGCCACGTTGCGCTTCGAGATTGAGCTTATTGACACATATTACGCACCCGTCGGTCAGCTCATTGACGATGAGGAGCTCGAGGACGACGTTGAGGACAATGTAGTTGTCGAGGGAAACAATGACAATGAAGATGGTGGCGATGATGTCGATGATGATAATCATGACGACGAGGATGGCGACGATGCGGACGATGAAGGGAAACGAAGATGATCCAATATTTTGGTTTGCTCACATGCAAGTTTCGCCGAAGAAGCGGGGAGGCAGGTTACTGGGTCAATAAATGAGTTCTACCCTTTGAAGTTGTGTCAAACTCGAGATTTCCGATCAACCCATGTTTTTTTTTCGAAATTCACTTCGAATCAACATTGAATTTTGCGGGCTGGCCAGATGATATCTGACATGGCCCCGCCTCTTGCTGTTCTTGCTGCAAGCTTGCAAGATCATTCACCAGCCAGGTAGAAAGCTCGCGCTTGACCCCAAACTTGACGAGGGCTTGTGATGCCAATGATGGTAGAGAGGTGGCCGGCTAAATTTTTGATTTCCGAAGTCGCCAACTTTTAACAGCGCAGATTTAGGCGGTGAGATTTTGAAAAAACAAACAAATACGAAAGTCAACACGGGCTTACGGCGCCGTCGAACTGTAAATAAGCTGTTCGAAAGGCAACGAGAGAAACGTTACCACCTCACGTCCTAGCCACAGAGCGGAAAGACTTTTGCGTTTGGCCAACACAACTCCTTTTTTCCTTTTCTTTCGAAGTTACCTTCGACTGTGTTGTGGGCTCCCGGCGCGAAGCCTTTTGCTCACGTATGGGACGGGGCAGAGACAAGTTCTTTTCTCCTCTGATATGAGATTGTTTATCAAACAGAAAAGGGTCAAGTAGCCTACAGTCGCATCAGACATTCGTCCCGATCGTGACGAGACGCTTGCTCTCTGGTTTTGATATGAGGTTGCTGGGCAAAGAAGAGTCTTAGTTCGTGAGCCTTCGAGAGGGTGGCCCTTGCCTTCGCTCGGGCTTGCTCATTTTCCGCACTCATTGAATCGCCCGAGCACCACTCGCCGGGATCGCCTTGCCACCTTTGCGCGGCCCTTTTTGCAAGATTTTTCTTCGGTTGCGGTGATGAATTGACGACGGCCGGGACGCCCAAATTCGGAATCGGGACTGACTGCCGAGGGCGAGTGACCCCCATGGGCGGGACGAGCTCGCGCACAGCGGAGGCGGCGTGGCCGGTCCTGGAGGAGGTGACGCTGCTGCAGCTGGCGACGGTCCGAGGAGAGGCGCCCCGGTCTGGCGTTGATGGGCAACGTCCCAGCAGCCTTGGCGACACGGTCGAGGATGACGAGGACGAGAACGACGAGGACGAGGACGAGGACGACGAGGGCGACGAAGACGAGTGGGCGCGGCTGTTCGACTCGAACGGAAGTGAAAAGACGGCTGTGTGCGAGGGTCAAGTCGTGGCGCGATCCGCGTTCAAGGTGGTTCGTACGGTGCCGCGAGGCGTGGTTGGGCGCGTGGAGGTCGGCAAGACGCGAGTTCGGGTGCAATGTTGTTTTGCGGCGTCGACCAATGCGGCTCCGCTGGCGGACGCGCGCGTTGACAAGGTGCTTTTGCACGCTGTGCAAAGAGACGGGGGAGATGCAAGGGGTTGGGCATCGGCTGTTGAGCAGAATCCTCGTGTATGTCTGGATGCCCTCCAACAAGTTGTGGACCTCCTCAAGTCGAGCGGATCTCGCTTGCATGTGACTGAAGGGCAGAGCGTGTTCACAGCGGAAGGGCATAGCTTTGTCGTGCGCGCATGCGAGCCGCGCCGCGGTGGTATCATCTGTGCGGACACAGAGATTCATTTTGACGTCAGGTCGCAGATTCCGCAGGTGCAGCATGTGCGACTCTTGCCTGTGGACGATACGGTCGTGGAGCGAGCAGGGGTGGCTGGTCCGTTGGGCGCCTTACTGGCGTCGCATTTGCGGGAAAGGAGTCCTATGTACGTGGAGCGTGGTCAGCGGCTATGGTTTCCCGTGTTTCAACGTGAGGTGCCACCTCGCGGCGTGGTTGCGGTTCGAACAAATAATAGAGAAATCGCATCATCATCATCATCATCAGCAGCAGCAGCAGCAGCATCAGCATCAGCATCAGCATCAGCAACACTATTGGCAAGAGGATCTGTATGGGGGTCTCGGGAAGAGGTTCGTCAGCGACGTTTGGCGTATTACGATCAACGTCTTGGCGATGGACAAGGACATCCTCAAGACCTCTTGCAAAATAGTGAGCAAGACGATGAGCAAAATGATGAGGCAAATGATGAGCACGATGTGAACGTGTCTGAGGTGTTTATGGTGCAGTGGCGCGTGGTGGACGTGAGTCCAGATGAAGGCGGCCTATTGAGCGGAGAGACGCGTTTGTACACGGATGCAAACGCTGCGGGCCGCGTGGAAGATCTCGTGGACGCGCAGCTGGATGAAGACGGGGCTGGCAGCTTGGGTGCAGAGAGACAAGAGGTTGTAGAAGGCACGTACGAGAGCGCGCACGAGGGTGGCGACGTCTCATCGCTGTGTTTGCGGTGCGGAGGTCTCGCGGAAGCGCCACGCGATGCTTTGCAGTGCACGATATTCTGCTGTCCATGCGGGCAGCCGATTCCGAATCCGCAGAGCCCGCTGTGGCAGTCTGTGGATCATATGCTTTTGAGTGCGAGGGAGGCGCAGCGTCCAAGTGTGTTATTTCTGCACGAGCTGCGCGAAGTCATTGCGGTGATGCCAATGCGCGATGCTCGGACGCCCGTATTACATTCGTCGTTGAACGTGTTTCCGACGACGGCTGATGGTGGTGTTGATTTTAATCAGGCCGATCGTTTGGTGCTCTTGATCATGCCCTCTTTGCGGCGTCGATCACGCGGGGTAGACCCGGGTGTTCTTGCGCGGTTGCCGGTGTCGAGGTTTGCATCGATTCGCGAGAGCGCTTTGCGAAGGGGGGAGACCAGCTGCTGCATTTGCATGCAAACGTATGTTGACGACGACGAGCTGCGCACGTTGCCATGTTTCCATTTCATGCATAAGACGTGCGTGGACCGCTGGCTTGGGGTTGCCAAGACGTGTCCGATTTGCAAGTATGCGGTCGAATGACTGCAAAGCCAGCTAAACGAAGAGGAGGTGAAGAAGATTGCTTACTTTTGACTCTGCAGCTGATGATCTCTTGTTGCACTTTGTGATAGGGGTTGCCAAGACGTGTCCGATTTGCAAGTAGGCGGTCGAATGACTGCAAAGCCAGCTAAACGAAGAGGAGGTGAAGAAGATTGCTTACTTTTGTCTCTGCAGCTGATGATCTCTTGTTGCACTTTGTGATAGGGGTTGCCAAGACGTGTCCGATTTGCAAGTAGGCGGTCGAATGACTGCAAAGCCAGCTAAACGAAGAGGAGGTGAAGAAGATTGCTTACTTTTGACTCTGATGATCTCTTGTCGCACTTTGTAGTAAGGCCTCCTCTCCTCGTCAAAAACCATGGAGAAAAGGAATGAACAAGACGATGGAGAAGAAGGATGTGTGTTTGGTGGAAGCTGAACGAATGGAAAAGCAGAAGCATAGTGATTTTCAAATAAGTTACGTACGATGCGCGCGCCACACTCGAGTGAGTTGCAGAGTGAGCGACGCATGGCTTTTTTTTTAATACATGGTGCGAGGGACCTTGAGGTGATGATGCGCGTGCACGTCCAGGGCTGTTACATCCGAGACGGAGCGCTCCCTCTTGAATTGGTGGAGCATGGGCTTGCAGTACTGCTGCTGCTGCTGCTGCACATGGTCGACCGTGGTGAGGAGACTGTGCGTGGGCGCAAGCGTGAGCGATGCAGGCTGCTGCATGACATAGCTCGCGGAGCGCGCAGGTGACCCGCGGGGCGAAAAGGGCGCCGTGGCCGCGGAGGACGAGGCGTACGAGAGCGCCGACGAGGTCGAGCACGAGATGGCGAGCTGCGGCACATAGCGCATGTGCGGCATTTGCGTGCCGACCGTCACCGTGGTGGACGAGTGCGCCAGGCAAGGCGGAGGCGGGAGCTGCTGCTGCTGCTGCTGCTGGGCGACCGCTGCTGCGGCGACAACGGCAGCGATGCGGTCCATGGAGGGCGCCTGCTGCGTAGTCGATCCGGTAAGGTCCACAAAGGATGATTGCACGAGGTTGGGTTGGTGGAATTGCTGTGCCATTTGCTGCTGCTGCTGGTGACACTGCTGCGAAAAGTGGTGCAGGTTGACACCGGCGCCAAAGTGGAAGCCCGCTTGATGGTGGTGGTGAGCGTTGGTGTTGTTGAGAGTGTTGGGGTTCGAGCACGAGACAATTTCCACCGGGTCCTCATCGATGATGAGGGGATCAAGGGCGTCAGAAGGAGCCCTGGAGATGGCGGCAAAGGTCGATGGCACCATGGTGGGCGGCGGGGTAGTGAGCGGGGCGACAATGGCAGAGGGCGGCAGCATCTCTACGCTAATGCCATAGTTATCGGCAAGCACGGAAGCAATGGTGTTAACAGCAAGACCGACGGGTGCGCGCATGGTAGCATCGACGCGGAGGAGCTCCTCGGCGAGAATGCACATGCGGTTGAGGACGGCGGGAGACCAGTTGCAGCGCGTGTACTTGCGCATGTAGACGACGGGGTTAAACTTGCGGACCGTGGTGGAGTCGTAGTCGAGGTAAGGGGATGCGGCAGTGGTGGCGCCAATGAGGAGGAGCACGCCAAAAGCCCATGCATCATCTGCCTCGGTGTGAATGCCCGAGTTGTCCATGCGTTCGGGGCTGTAGTAGCCCTTTGTGCCGCCAACGACGCCGAGGTCGAGGCCAGGGACGCAGGAGCGGTCAAAGTCACCAAACTTTGCCCGTGCGTCATCCTTGCCAACCAGGACGTTTTCTGGCTTGAGGTCGCAGTAGACGATGCCCGAGGCATGGAGAACGTGGAGGGCAAGGGCGGTAGAGTGCAGCGCACGGAGGATCCAGAGTCCAAAGTCGGGCACGGTGGCGGAGCGCTCAATCATGGTGAAGAGATCGGTGTCAACGAGCTCGAGAGCGAAAAAGACTTGGCGTTGGCGCGCGATGGTGGCCGTGACGCCTCCAAGGCAGGTCACGACGACATCGCGGGCAGGTCCCTCGAGGGAGCGAAGGAAGCGGTGGATGCGCCACTCGCTCGCCCAGGGGCTGTCGAGGCCCTTCTTTTTGGGTCCATAAGGGACGCATTTCAGGGCGATGCGCAGGGGAAGGCCTGCGGCGGCGGCCTCGTGGGGCGCCTCGGCCTCGAAGGCGGCGACGCATCCGTGAGCGCCTGCGTGAGAGCTGAGGTCCTCGTGCGTGTTGGGGAAGACGTCGAGCTTGACGAAGCGGACGCCGTCAACGAGGCACCACTTGGGGATGTGGACAAGCTTGCGCTTGCTGCTGAGACCAGTCTCGTACTCGCGCGCGGGCGCGGGCACGAGGACGTCGCGGGAGGCGGCGGGCACCGGGCGCGCGCGCTTGACGCCTGCCTCTTGCGCGCGCACAGGGACCTCCTCGTCCAGCTGCGTCTGCTTGGCGAGCCGCACCATGCTCTTGCTGCTTCTTGAGCTTGCGGCTTGGCTTGGCCTTGCTTGGCTTGCTGAGACAGGAGCGACGGGTCCCCCGGCTCAGGCCTCGCCTTGTTCAATTTATTACGGAGTTTGTTTGTTGCACTTGCGGCCGAGCGGCGCAAGTGCGTTATGGGCGAAGCTGCCCTTTTACCGGCACCGCACGCTTGCGGCGCCGAGGCTGCGAAGCGAAGAGGTTTTGTTGGCCGCCTGCGCCATGGCTCTCCTGCTTTTTGTCTGTTTCCGCTTTCACCCCCTCTTTTCTCCGTCTTTACTTTTTCTTTCCTATTTCATTTCTTTTTCTTCTTCTTTTAGTTTTCTTTTACTTTTTCTCTCTTGGCACCGCGCTGCGCTGCGCTGCGCTGCGCTGCTCAGAGCTGCTCAGAGCTGTTCAGTGCTGCGCTGCGCCATGCAGTCAGTAGTCAGTAGACGGGCTGTCCTATTCTCGTGCTGGCGTGCCTGGCCGCTCGCCTGCTCTGACGCCTTGCTCGAGACCAATCCAATAAAAAGCCCAGTCCACTTGGCCGCCTGCCTCATGGACGGAAAAGTGAGCGGTGAATCCTTCCGCCTCCTTTTCCTTTTCTCCTTTTCTCCTTTTCTCGATTCTTTCTTTCTTTCCCTCCCTCGCTCACTCACGCACTCCTGCCATCTTGCTTGCTTGCTTGCCTGCTTGCTTTCTTTCTTGCTTTTTTTCTTTCATGCCTTCATTCTTTCACTCGTTCATTGGCCATTCTTTCCTTTCCTTTCCTTTCTTTTCCTTTCGCATTCATTCTCTCTCTCCCTCTCTCTCTCTGGCTGCCTCCGGCGCTTCCTCCCCTCGGCTGTCCTTCTTTCGGTGCCCGCCCTCCCGCGGCTCGACCCGACTCCAGGCCTTGACGCCTCTGCCCGACGGACGCGCTCCCGGCCGCCCTGCGCAGGCCGCGCCGCCACTCCCTCCCTCCTCTCCCCTCCCTCTCCGCGTCCGCGTCTCCCTCCCGCCCCTGGCTCCTGGCTCCTTCTCCCCTACTCCTCGTCCCTCCGGGCGCCTCCGAGTCCCGCCTCGCGCGGGGCCCGGAGCCGCTCCCCTCCTCGCTTCCCTCTGCCTCTGCCTCCGCCCGTGCTCGGCCCGGCCGCGCCTAGAGGGGAGAGGGAGGGAGGGAGCGGGGCGCAGGCGCACTTGCCGGCAAGGGAGCGAGGGAGGGAGGGAGGGAGGAAGCGGCCGCGCCTTCCGCGCCGCGGCGGCTGAAAGAAAGAAAGAAAGAAAGAAGAAAGAAGGCAGGCGGGCAGGGCGGCCAGCACGGAACGGAACTCAAGCAGCGCGAGAGAGAGGGAGCGGGAGAGAGGAAGGGAGTCCAGGGCGGGCGCGATCGAGCGGAGGCAGGGAGAGAAAGAAAAGAAAGCATGAAAGAAAGAAAGGAAAAAGAAAGCGGGCGCGACGGGAGGGAGGCGAGGAATCAATCAGTCGCGCGATCGGGCAGGCGGGCGAGCGGGCGACCGGCGGTGGATCGATGGATCGAGCGGCAGGGCGCTGGAGCGGCCGGTCAGCCAGTCAGCGAGGCGAGCTGCGCGGGGCGGCGAGTCGTCGGCGAGTCGGTGAGCGGCGAGTCGATCGCTCGCTCGCTCGCCCGACCGAGTGAGTGATGCATCGACCCCTCCCTCCATCGACCGGATCGACCGGGCGATCAAGCAAAGCGGCGGCCGTCTGCTCTGCTTCGCACTGCTTCGCACT
Organism: Aurantiochytrium sp. KH105; assembly: GCA_003116975.1. NCBI lineage: Eukaryota > Bigyra > Thraustochytrida > Thraustochytriidae > Aurantiochytrium > Aurantiochytrium sp. KH105. Next base: position 23,994 of record BGKB01000028.1, read on the forward strand.
GCGCAGCCCTGCCTGTCCTGCGCTGCACTGCGCTGGGAGGCCCGGCGGGGCGGAGTGTAGGAGTGGACGCGGGGCGCGCGACGGCGACCCTGGCGACTGCAACTGACCGACGCATGCGTGCGTGCAGTGCGTGCATGACGAGTCGACCCGCGTCGAAGCGTGTCGCAGTCGCGCGCCGACCGGGCGGGCCGCCGACCGCACGGGTCGGCGGCGCCGCACCGCACCGCGTCGCGCCGCCTCCCTGAGCTCGCTCGCTCGCTTTCTTTTATTTCTTTTCTTTTTCCTCTCAGCTTTCGCTGTTTCCTTCCTTCTTCCCAGCGCTCTTATTGGCCATCCGTTGATACATTCCTATTCCAGCATTTCTTTATTTTCTATTCCAAACAATAAATTCACTTTTTTGTTGATCACTCATTTATTCATTCGCTTCACAGGCCAAGCCAAGACCCGAACAAAAGTATACACATACAACTAACTGGAAAAAAAAAGAAAGAAAGAAAGAAGGAAACAAATAATGGAGGCCGGCCGGGGAAAGAAAAGCAGCCACCGGCCACCGCGCCAGCTCAGCCACTACACCAGTCGAATCCTGGCCGGCTGCTTGGTTGGCGTTTTTTCTCGCACCGAGATCGCCCGTCTCCCTGCCTTGACTGCCTTGACTGCCTTGACTGCCTTGACTGCCTTGACTGCGTGCCTTGACTGCCTGCCACCGTGGCTGCTCAGTTTCCCCTTTCCGCTGTCTGGCCTGTGAGGGCCGCGCTGCGGGGACACGGTCCGGGGCCCCCCTCCCCTGCCTGGCCCCTTGCGAGGCGGGACCCTCCCCGCACCTCGCGCCCGCTTCCTCCCTCGCCCTGCCGCTGCTGCTGCTTGCTCGCCACCCCGCCGTCGGCCCCGCAGCCGGCTCGCTAGCTCGATCGCCCGACTCGCCCGCCCGGCAGCTAGCTCGCGCCTGCCTGAACTGGCCGGCGCGAGTCAATCGCCCTCTCGGCTCGGTCCCCGTGCGGCGTGCGAGCGTGCGAGCGTGCGTGCGTGCGTGCGTGCGTGCGTGAGGGAGGGAGGGACGTGACGAGCGCACGCAGGGCCGGCGACGCCGGGACCGGGAGAAGCAGCAGCATGCAACTGCAGAGGATGTGCAGACCGCAGCGGCGGGTCGATGGATCGGTCGATCCTCCCTCCCGGTGCCGGCCAGAAGAGGAAGAAAAGAGGGCCCTGGTAGTTGGGCGCGCTGAGGGGCGCGGGGAGACACGGCGAGCACGCGATGCGATGCGAAGTAGAGGCTAGCCGTAAAGGCAGGCAGGCAAGCAAGCAAGCGAGGAACTGGGAGAAAAGGATGGACGCGGTAGCGCACGCTGCGCTGCGATGCGACGCCATGCAGGCGTTACGACGCGGTGCGGATCATGCATCGGGGGGTGGGTGGCGGGGAAGGGAAGCGACAGCGAGGCGAAGCGAAGCGCAGGTCACGGAGTCCATCCCGCGGGAGCCTGGTCCGGCCTCGCCTGGCCTGGTCTGCGTATCGACCGGCCCGGCCCGATGAGACAGACCGCCGCCCTGCTTGCTCAGCTAGCTTCGATGGCTGCTGCAGACAGACAGACAGACAGCTAGCTACAGTGAGCGGGTGGATAAGTGCGTGAGTGCGTGAGTGAGTCGGCACACAGAGAGACAGGGCGCCCGCGGGGACCAGCAAGGCCAGCAGTGGCAGGCCAGGAGAGGGAGGTCAGCGCCCGAAAGAAAGAAAGTGAAGCAAACGAATCCATCCTTGCTTTCTTCCTTTTTTCCTTTTTTCCTTGCTCGCGTCCATACCGCGCATGTGCATGCTGCATCCATCCATCTATCCACCCGCTCCCGCCTGGCCGCTCACCCGTCATCCAGCCACCTACCCACCCACCCACGCCCGTATGGCCATGATCCGTCCGTCACACGATGGCCTGTTGCGTTCCCGCTCCATACCTTGCTTCTTACCTCCTTGCTTTCTTGCGTTCGTTCGTTCGTTCGTTCGTTCGTTCGTTCGTTCGTTCGTTCGTTAGTTAGTTAGTTCGATCGATCGGTCGATCGTCCGCTCGTTCCTTCGTCCGTCGCGGCTCCTGCCCTGATTCTTGCTTGCCTAACTTGCCTTACCTGCCTTCCCTCGCCTCGCTTCGCTTCTTCCTCTCTCCGCTCGCTGCCCACCGCCTGCATCGCAGCGTAACCCTGAGGCAGACAGTCGCCACGCCGGCCAGTAAGCCAGCCATTGAGGCAGCCTCCAGCCAGCCAACGCTGCGCCACGCTATCTTCCCCGCAGGCAGGCTGCCGCCAGCCAGCTGCAGCAGCAGCTGCTTCCCAACTACCTCCACTGCTGCTGCTGCCTCGCTCGCCTCGGCCGTGGCTCAGCCGCGCCCGCCTGGAGGCGCTCCGCCCGGTCGCGTCTCGACTCGTCTCGTTGCGTCGCATTCACATCGCATCGCTTTTCATCGCAGTGCGCGCAGCGGGAAGCTTGGTGAGGACAGAGAGATCAAAGAAAGAGCGGAGAAAATTGGGCTTTTGGGAGACACACACACTCTGGGGCGAGGGAGAGACGGAGGGAGAGGGAGGCTACCACTGGCCTCGATGGCGGTCATTCATGCACGCATGCTCTGCCTGGCCTGCTTGGCTGCAGTGGCCATGGAGGCTGCTCAAGCAGAGTCAGCTGGCTTGCTGCAGACGCGCGCAACCGCGGAATGCGCAAAAGGCCGTGGTTCCGCAAGAATGGCGCAGTCAGCCAGCCACGCAGCCAGTCAGCCAGCCACGCGGCCGGCCAGCGGGGCCGCTTGATCGGGCCGTCTATCCACCACCCATCGATCAATCGATGAGTCGATTGATCGACCGATTGATCGACCAATCGAACGAACGAACGAACGAACGAAGGATCGGCCAATCGATTGATCGCCATCCTTCTTTTGGTGCGCCTGGCCCCGGGTGGATCAAGCCCCTCCTTCCCTCTTCTTCCTTCCTCTCCTGTCCTCCAACGGAACAAAAGAAAGAAGGAAATACAGAATGAAAGAATGAAAGAAACTACTAGCGCGCAGTCAACCGCAAATGAATGCTCGCTTCACAAGCGCAAGGAGGCGCGCAGCCAGCCTCCTTCCTCTGCGCGCGCCTGCACTCCCCGCTCGCCTTCGCTCACCGCCTTCGCTCACGCGCGCGCTGAGCCGGGCCGGCGTGGCTGGCGTGACGTGGCGCGCGGCTCGGCCCCGGACGCGTCGCAGCGCATCGCATCGCGTCGCGTCGCAGCGCATCGCATCGCGTCGCGTCGCGCCTGCGTCGCGCCTGCGACTCGCGTAGGCCGCGTCGCGGTCGCGGTGCGCCTGAGCGGGCTGCGACTCGCGCGTGGCCCCGTTGCCGGCGCGGCGCGTCCACTCCCGCAGCGGCGTATAACCCACTTCCGCCCTCGCCAGCTTCAACTTGCCCTGCGCCCCGCAGCCCGCCCTCCCCGCCGCCAAGCCAGGCAGGCAGGCAGGCAGGCAGGCAAGCAGGCAGCCAGCCAGCCAGCCAGTCTCGTTCGCACAAGCAAGCCGAAAGAAGCTCTTTCCGCGGGCCCATTCTCGACTTGCGCCCGACCAACAACTAACTGTAAGTGCGCAGCCAGCCTGGCCGCCTAACCGTCTTTCCGGCGCACCTTGACCTGCCCTCGCTGCTGCAGCTGGCCGGCAACAGCAGGCAGCAGCAACAGCAACCAACTCGCCCGGCCCGGCGCCACTCGACGCGACGCGACGAGACGCCGCACCCAGCGTCTTCCGCGCGTCTTCCGCGCTGGGCTCCGGCCTCGCGCGGCTGGCTGGCTGGCTGGCTGGCTGGCTTCCACTCACCCGACTCGCCACGCGGCCAGGACCAGGCGCGAGGAACTCGAAGAGGAAGGAAGCGAGCGAAGGCGCGAACGGATCGCCAGGGGCGCTCGCCGGTCGCCCGCGCTCTGTCCCTCCTTCTGGCTGTCTGTCTGTCTGTCTCTCTGTCTGCAGCCAGCTGCAGCAGCAGCCAGCTGCTTTCGTGCGCCTGCGGCGCCGCCATCGCGCCCAGGCTCGGCCGGCCGTCCGGTCGGTCGACCGGCCGGTCGGTCGAGCAGTCGGTCGGTCGGTCTGTCGGTCGGTCGGTCGGTTAGTCGCCGGGTCGTCCGTGGAGGCGAAGCTGGCCGCACTTGGGAGTCAGCCAGGCGAATGCGCACGGGGCCTTTATTGCGCGCGCCCTCCCTCCCTCCCTGCTCGTACTTTCTCGCGCGGGGCACGCACGCATGCACGCACGCACGCTCGCTCGCAAGAGCACGGGCCGCCGGCCGGCGCGGGCGGAGGCAGAGCGCCGGCCGCGCCTCGGCCCCGGCCGGCCCGCGCGGTGCCCTCCCTCACTCCCTGGCCGCGCCTCGGCGCCGCGCGCGTCGCTGGCCGCCCGCCGTGACTCGGCCGAGGCGAGCCGGACGGCAGCCTGCACCCTGCAGCGGCTGCGGCCTATGAGCTATAACTGTAATCTCACCGGAAATCGCCAGCCAGAGAGGATAGTCGATGGCACGCACTGCGAGTCGGCTAGGAGAGGCTGTGACGCGAGGGGATGAATGTGAATCATTCAGCCATGGCAGGGGGAGCGGAAGACACACGAGAAAACGGCGCAAGTAATAGCAACTGCATGTATAGTACATTATAGGCAAGAGAAAAAATGAAAGCAAGTAAGCAAGCAAGCAAGCAAGCGACACCAGCATGGTTGTAGCAGCGTGCTGGGCCTGATGGGGCTCAAGTTGACCGCACTTCGACTGACGCAGAGCGCGTGTCCCTTGGTCTGGCGGCAGCTGGTCGGGGGGGGAGCCCGAGCCAGCCAGCGCAGCTTTTCACAAGAAGGTAGTAGTGTGAGTCATTTATCCGTCGATCGCGTGCGAGTGAGTTGTGCGTGGCAAGAGTGTTTCCGTAAGACCCCATCTGGCTGGCTCGAACCGAGACTCGCTTGCTTGCTCGGCGAACACCTGTCCACCACTAGCCCGCTTTAACCACTATCTACAGTGAACTCGCCGCAACCTTAAAAAAAAGAATAAAAAAGAATGAAATAACAGGGCCTTGATGCGGCCCAAGTTCGAGAACCACGCAGCCCGCACCCACGCCCCACCGCGACTTTCTTGCTTGCTAGCAAGCTCGCTAGCTACGCTCAAGCGAGTCTCGGCAGCAACAGAGAGAGGCTCAGCTCCCGTCGCCTTGCCTCTACTCGCACGGCATCGCGCGGCCCCCAGCCACCGCTTCCAGCCAGCCAGCTCTTTTAGCTTCTTTCTCCCTCCCTCCGAGCGCCGGTCTTTCTTTCTCCGCAGCTGCCACGCCGCCTGGACCGGACGCTCAAGAGCGGAAACGGAAGCTGCACAAGCAGCGCCGCGGTTCTTCCCTTCCACACCTCGCACGCTCCTCCCCCGAGTGGGAGAGACGGAGGGAGGAAGGGAAGAAGGGAGGACCCTGCATCGGGGCGCGGCGTCTCCTGCCGCGTGGAGTGTAGTAGGGTTTGTTTGGCCTGGTTTACGGCTATGGTTATAGCGACGGCAGGCGATCTCCACCGCGAGGCGGCTTGCTTCCAGGAGCCTGCTTCCGAGTAACGCTCGTCTTGTGTGCGCGCACAAGAGCAGCTTCTCGGAGGAGGAAGCAAGGACCGAAGGAAGGACCGAAGGATGGATGGATGGAGGGAGGAAATGAAAATTGGCGGATGAATGGCTGGGGAGAGACACGCACATGAGGAGAGGACCGATGCGACGCGCGGCGAGCGAAGGTATGGATGGACACAGCCTGGAGCCAAAAAAAGCGGCCCGAGCTCTCCGCGTCGCCAACCCGTGCCATACCACCCCGTTGCTCGGCCGTTGCAACCGCGACTCGCCGCTGGCACGGCCACTGCGGTGTGCAGCAAGGCCTGCCTTCCCGGCGAGTTACAGCCACCTGGCCATTCTTCCCACACCCCTGGTCCGCGCGCGGCGTGGTGTGCGCGAGGGAGTGTGCGCGTGTGCTCATGCGTGCACCGGGTCTGCGAGCTGCCCTGTTGCGAGCCGCCTCCTTTTGCGGCCTGGGCTCCCCGCAGCGCGGCCGAGCCGACCTCGCGCGGTCGGTTGGTCGATTCGGCAGAGACAAGCCAAGCCGAGACAAGCCGAGACAAGCTGAGCCGAGACAGGGGAAAGAAGCCGGAGGTCAAGAACAAGAACGACGAGACTCTCGACCGGCCGGCTGCCGGTGGCCGGTCACGTCGGCCGGCCAGGCCGCGCTGGCCGATGGATCGATGGATCGATGGAGCGATCCATCGATCTTCCTTCCCGACCGCGTGGCTGCCATGGCCAGTCTCGGCCAGCGAGGAGCGCGGAACACGCACGCTAGCGAGCTGCAGCTGACTGGCGTGGATGTCGACTTTCATTAGCCTCGCGCGCCAGGGTCCAGGCCCGGGAGGACGGTGGCGACGGCGCCTCGGCCACTCTGCATTTGCAGCCACTTGCGCGCGCGTTTCGATCGACAGACAGACTGACAGACAGACGGAGAGACAGACAGACAGTCAGACAGTCAGACGCGGAGACTGTGAGTCGGAAGCAGATGCAGACGCAGAGCTGCAGCAGCAGCAGCTTCATTCAGCCCAGGGACGCGGCCTGCTTCAGGCTTATCCCACGCACGGCGCACCGGAACCAGAGAACCAGAGCCAGGCACGGCGAGCAAGCAAGAGAGCAAGCAACAAGCAAGGCCTGGCTGCGCGGTATCGGAAGCGCTCGTTCGTCGCTCGTGCCGTGGCTGTGGCTCGCGTCGTGATAAACCCGCCGCCGCTGGCCAGCCTGCGTTGCCAGACATCGCGTAACGGCCCTCGCCAGCCGCCGCGCCTCCGCAGCCACGCGGCCGCCTGCGGATTCACACAACAGCGCGGCAGTCAGGCACGGCAGCGGCAGCGGCGTCACGGCGCTGCAGATCGTCCGACAGACAGACACAGTTAAGAGACATAGATACAGGAGAGGGACGGCCCTGCTGACCGAGGACGACGCAGATGCGACGCAGACAGGCGAGGCCAGCATGGCGCTTCCCCCAAGCGGGCCTGGCCTCTGTGACGCGGCTGCTGCCTGACGGAGCGTAGAGACAGACAGACGGTCGGCCTCGCGCCAGCGCTGCCCGATCCCGAGCCGCGGGCCCTCCGCACCGCGCTCAGCTTCTTGTGCGGCTGCGCGTCGTACGGTCGGCCCGGCTGCGGCCCGGCCGGACGTAGTCGGTCGGAGGTCGCCAGGCAAGGCAAGGCAGGTCGGTCGCGGCCGGCCGGCCAGCCAGCTGGTTGTCCGAATCTTGGCTTCTTGGCTGCTCTTCTTGGCTCCTGAGATCAGCCAGCTGCAGGCTGCCCTGCTTGCATCTAATTCTTTTCCTCTCCTTCCCTTTTCTTTTCTTTCCCGAGGCGCCCGACCGAGGCTGCGAAACTCGCGACCCACAGCGCGCCCGCAGCAACGTGCTGGCGCGCTGCGGGCTTCCTCTCGCCGGCGCGGGAGCCGCCGCTGCGGGGCGCCTGCGAACTTTCTGTTATTCTGTCCTTCCTTTTTCTCCCTCCGGCCACGGCTCCTCCATGACTTGCGCGTTTCTGCGCCTCTACCCCGCGGACGTACGCCTCTTCTGTCTACCTCTGCGTCTCCGTGTTCACGTCTGCGACGCATCCGCATCCACCCACGCGTCCGGGCGCGGCGGGGTCGCAGTTGCCACCTCGGCCCGGCCCACACCGCGCCGCCGATCCTGGCAGTGGTGGCTGGCTGATCGGCCCTGGCTGGCATGCATGCAGGCTCTTGAGGCGGCAGTGCCTGGCTGGTGCTAGGCGTTGCACGGTGGCCGGGGCCGACTCGTCGAGGGAGGAAGACCTGTTTTAGGTCATGTAAAAGTCTGAGGAAGAAGGAAAACGTCCGCGGGAACGGGTCTGGCTGCTCGAGCACGACCAGCCATCAGCGCAGCCAGCAGCAGCAGCAGCTAGCTACCCTGAGGAGGCGCGGTCCGCTGCCGGCCAACGAAACTCTCGAATTTCGAGCTTTTTCCAAATGTTGAGCCGAGAGCGGCCCGCAGAATAAAAGCTTGGCTGTTCTTTTGGCTGCCTCGCCGAGTTGCGCACCTCATTGTCCCTTTTCTGTGTCCGCTTGTAAGAGAGATCATTTCGCCAACATTTGTCTCTTTGCCATAAGTCAGATGCCAATGATGTGAGGACCGTATGCAATTTTCGCATTTCCTCTTTTCCATGCTTGCACCTTGTCCTCGAATTGTAGCTCGTGGCAACAATTGTTTTGGAGTCTTGGCTTGGTCTCAAGTTGTATGTATAGTACATGCTTGCATGCCACATTATTATTGCATCCCAAGCGGCCACAGGCAGACAGACACTCCTTTTTTTTCTGGCGCGTGCTCTAATAGATGATCGAGCTTGAACGCTTTCTCTATTGCCACTAGGCTTCTACTTGTCAGGACAACGACTTGTCAGAACTCTGTCATGTGTGCATTTCCGATGCTTTGTCATAAGCAGTGCTTTTGCACGCATTTGGCCAAAGACAACCGTCATGACAAAACCCTGTCTTCCAAAAAAAAAAAAAGTGCTCTTGCTGTTGTATGTATTTGCCATGATCACCTCGCTGCGTTCGTGTGGCCAAGATGTAATTGTTGTCTTGGCACCTGACAGTGCTCCTGCTCTTGCATGTATTTGCCACGATAACTCCGCCGCGGGCAGTACTTTTTCTCAAAACTTTGTTGTTGTAAAAGAAAAAGTGCTCTTTCATTTGCTGTTGCTCTTGATCTTGCTCTTGCTGTTGCTGTTGCTCTTGCTGTTGCTGTTGCTCTTGCTCTTTCATTTGCTGGTTGCTGTTGCTCTTGATCTTGCTCTTGCTCTTGCTCTTGCTGTTGCTCTTGCTCTTGCTCTTGCTCTTGCTCTTGCTCTTGCTCTTGCTCTTGCTCTTGCTCTTGCTCTTGCTCTTGCTCTTGCTCTTGCTCTTGCTCTTGCTCTTGCTCTTGCTCTTGCTCTTGCTCTTGCTCTTGCTCTTGCTCTTGCTCTTGCTCTTGCTCTTGCTCTTGCTCTTGCTCTTGCTCTGGCATACATTTGCCACGATATCTCCGCTGCGTGCGTGCGGCCAGCAACACAAACACCTCTCAGAACTTTTTCTTTCGTTGATGCGAGTTGATGTGAAATAAATGTCCCAGACAGCACCCGTGCTTGCTGGTTATAAAAAAAAAATCGTCCCAGGCAGATCATGTGGTCATTCAAAACCCGTTGGCTGGCCAGGCGAAAAAAACATCATGGCAGGCGAGGCCCGCCTCACCTTCGCGCAGACCGCAGGCCTTGTCGCAGCGGCGGCGCTCCTCGTGCTCGCGACCCAGTTCGGAGACCCCACCGAGCTCCGCAACGCGCGCGAGAGACCGCCCGCACGAGCAGCTCGACTTCGCTCGGCATCTTCTGCCAGAACACAAACAAACTCCGACAAAACAACCGCCAGCAAGCCGCAATATGCGCCTCTCTCGCTCAACATGACGCTTGCTTCGGCCGCGCGCTCGCATCCAAACCGCATCGCCGTCATCTACTCCGACGGGAGCTCATCCACCTACGCGCAGCTCACGCACCGCGCCGCTTGCGTGGCCACGGCCCTTTCGCGCAACCTCAAGCTCGAAACTGGCTCACGCGTCGCCGTGCTTGCGCTCAATGCTCCAAACCTTCTCGAGGTCTTTTGGGCATGCCCGCATGCTGGCCTCCTCCTCATCCCCGTCAACGCGCGCCTCGCACCGCCCGAAATCATCAACGTCCTCAATCGATGCGAGCCCATTGCACTCTTTGTCGATGACGCCTTCGCCGCGGCCATTCCAAGACTCCTTGATCAAGTGTCATCCCTCAAACACATCATTTACTTTGGCCACGCTCGCAACGAACCCGCTCCCGACGGCGCACTACACTACGAAACACAGCTCATTGATTCCATCTCACAACCCATGGATCCCGTCACCGTATTGCGAGACGATTGTCTTGGCATATTCTTTTCCGCAAAGGATACCACCAGACATCATCATCACCAAAAACAACAACAACAAGCCGTCATGCTCTCGCATGAAAACATTCTCGCTAGCGCTTTCTGCGCCCTGCGCGAACTCGCCATCACGCCGGACTCGAGGTACGCACACATTGTGCCCATGTCACACATTTCCGACTTTGTCAATACGGTCGCCATTACGATGGTCGGAGCCGCAAACGTCTTTGTCCCCAAGTTCTCTCCTCACAAGGTTGTCAATGTTCTTCGCGAGCAAAACGTCGCCCAAACCTTCGTCTTTCCTTCCATGCTTGAAGCCATTCTCGACGCAGCAGAAGATAACACATTACCCGACCTTTGCTCGATACTCTGCGGCGCAGCTCCCGTCTCTGAAGATTTGCTTCGTCGTGTGACTCGCCTCTTGGGCGATCAAGTTCGGTGTGTTCACGGGCTCTTCATGACCGAAGTCACCTTCCTCATGACCGTCCGTCAAGCTCATGACCCGCTAAACACGGTGGGCAAGTCTGTTCCTCATCTGGAAATTCGCATCGTCGACGACAACGACAGCGAGGTCCCTCATGGTACCATGGGCCATCTCCAGGCTCGTGGGGCCTCCGTCATGCTTGGCTACCTCGACAACCAATCGGAAAACAACGAGTCTATGCTCTCTTGTCACGGCTGGTTCACGACGGGCGTAAAAGCCCTCATTGACCCAGAAGGTTTTGTCCTTCTGCAAGAATAATGGCAACTTTCTCCATTATGGACCCTGCGGGGCTAAAGCACCCGCAACCTGAAGTGCGTTTTTCCCGATGGAATTCCGATGGAATTGTCTTATTGGTTATATTCGTAGCCGGCGGAGCCGGTCTTGACAAAGGATGACTTGTAGAAGAAGGAGACTTGGGAGTAGATTTAGCAGATTTAGCGGCAGGAGAGGCTGTGGCTTGCACTTTTGACGCGGGCCTTTTAGGTGTGGAAGCAAAGGCGGAAACCTGGCTTGCTTGAAGGGATCGGGGAGGCTGAAAGTCGTCTCTCGCAGAAAAAGCAGGTGCAGATCTCGACGCAGAGAAAAGCTGGCGTCTCGTCGGCTGCCCTTGTTGAGTTCTGTCGAGGCGGTCTCTGAAAGCATCTTCGTCGTCCGTGAGCTGCCCATGCTCGCTGTCGTTACCGTCTATGGCCACACCCTGCGTCGCGTTGACTTTGTCCCCGCTATTTATGCGAGGTCGTATCAAGCGAGCGCGCTTAAGGGAGCGTAGGACTTGGTCGAATCACACCAGTAAGCGCAGCCTTCTCGATGATTGCCTTTTACTCCTCCACACAACCAAAATGCTAGAAAGCCATCCTTCCCCACCCACCCCCCCCAAAAAAGAAGTCCTAAATTATCTCGTTTACACAAGGGGCGAGTAAACATTCCATCAAAGTTGACAAAACTATCTGTTTGGGCATCTCCCACCCAACGAACTTTCAATCATTTACGCAAGGACTGACGACGGACGCCTCCATCGTGAGGCCCAATTTTCTGTTGTGTGATCGAGACATGCCATCTCGCCACATTCAAGTCTTCTTCATCCCTGAATGAAGTTCTCGCCGATTGCATGAGACTCAGACGCAAATCAATAGGTTTCCTGGCTCGCTGCACAGCGTAGCGCACAGACGGCAGACGATACCACCGCGCGCGCGCCTGCACACACAGACGCGCGCACGTGCACGCCCCTGACTCTTCCTGTTGGTCGACGCGCGCGCGCGCGCGCGCGCATTGGCAAGCAAACAAGAAGGTAAGCAAGCAAGCAAGCGAGCATGGCGACCGAGCAGCCGTCTTTGCGGCGACTCTCCGCCAAAGAGACGCGACGCATCGAACGTCGCCTCTCTACAACACGCAGGAGACGCAGGTCGCACCTCGAACTCAAAGAGGTCAACCCATTTCAGACGGACGAGGCCATGGACGCACAAGAATGGGTTCTCTTCGTGACCGGCCTCGTCGTACTTGCGCCGTTCCGCGTTCTCATCTTTCTCGTCACCATTCCCGTCGCAACTGGACTCGTCCTGCTCTCCGTCATTGGATGCGACGTCGACGAGCCACTCCCAGCATCTCGCGCTCGCATTCAGGCATACATTGTTTACGCCACGGCTCGCATCCTCCTCTCCTGCTTTGGCATCTACACCGTCGACACGGTTGGCAAGCTTGCGCCTACAAGCAAGGCCCGCGTCGCCGTCGTTGGGCCTCACTCCACTCCCTTTGACGCTCTCCTCGCAGCCGCATTCATGGACGCCCCCAGCTTTGTTGCAAAAGCTGATCTCACCGAGACCTTTGTCGGGCCCGTTCTCAAGGCCATGCAAACCATTCTCGTGGACCGCGAAAATATCTCTAGCAGGCACCTCGCCGCGGAGGCCATCCTACAGCGCGCCGATCGCACAGGAACCTGGCGCCGACGTCTTGCCGTTTACCCCGAAGGCACGTGCACAAATCGAACCAGTCTCATCCAGTTCAGACGTGGCGCCTTTGAGCCCCTTGCACCCGTACAGCCTGCAGTTCTCCAGTGGAACGTCGGGGCCTTCGACCCCGCATGGACCGTCGGATCCCCCCGACGTAGTCTCATTGTCCTCCGCTGCCTTGCTCGACTCCAGCTTCACGTGACCGTTCAATTTCTGCCCATCATGGAGCCCCTGAAAAATGAGGACGCCGCGGCATTTTGCGACCGCGTGCGCAGCGCCATGGCCGACGCGCTCGGCGTGCCCACCACCGAGTACACCTATCCTGATCTCTTTCTTGCAAAGATCGCCGCAAAGCGCAAAGTCAAGCCTGCTATCGTACTCCCATGGCCCTTCGTCGATGTCCAGCGCGCCTTTCCTGACGTTCCTGGCATCTTTGAAATCACAAGAGCCCTTTTGCTCCGCTACCTCGCAGCTCCTGGCGTACAAGCCAACGATGGACGCATGGACCACTCGGCATTCAAGGCTGTCGCTGCAAAGGCGGCTCGTGATGCCGGAATCAAGGGTGAGCCTCCTACCTGGGATCAGGTCGCGCGTGAAACCCACACCGACAAGACCGTCTCCTTTACGGACTTCCTTCAAGCTCATCTCGAGTGCCTCGTTTCCAAGCCCACCTCCACATCTTCATAACGAGCCATTTTCATTCTGGGATCTCACATCGCGCACCATGAAAACCCTGACGGACAACACCGAGTCCTTTTCAAAACGAACTTGCTCCAAGTCCGTCTCAAAAGTCTCGTTTTCAAGCTCATCGTGATGTGCTTTGTTGTTTCTCAATCGTAGGTCTCATCTCACACCGCACACGAAACCCACACGGATAATACCGTCTCTCTTTTACGTCACTTCTCCAAGCTCATCTCGACGACCTCACAATAGGACGTAAAATGTCCTCCTCATGAAGAAGGAAGATGGCCAACTTTGAATAACATACGAACGTAATTTCACGCTTCTTCCAAACAAAAAGAGAAATGTACAGCGAGGAACAAGAACAGGTGCCATGATGACGTGCTATTGTGCTCGTAGTGAAAAGAAATGGAAGCGGAGTGCAGCGAGAGGCACAACAAGGCTTGAGACGTCTCCAGAATGACATTGCTACCGCCCTGCAAATGCTCACCTTCTCCTTGCCTTGTGCCGAGGAACAAGCTTGCCAACCAGAATCCGTTTTCTGGTCCTATTCTCAATACCTTGTTCAGAATCCCATTCAGCCACTTGTTCGCGTAAGATCGAAAGAAGATGCCATATCTGACGGGCCCAAAACTGAGGTCTGCAGACCCGAGTGTTGCAGAATTGAGGTGTTGGACGCCAAAACCTTTGTGCGTTGAAGGTGTGTGCGCGTTTCTGCGTCGCGAGCCTTGGGTCTTCGCTTGGCCGCGAGCCTCGATGCCGCGTAGAATAATTGTACAAAAAAAATATGAAACGGCAATGCAAACTTGAAGAGCAAGAGGCCCACATCGCTCACGCTCAAAGCCAGCAAGCCAATGTCAAAGACTCCCATCATCACAGAGAGTCGAAACAGCATGGTCAGACGCTTTGTTGCACGTTTCGTGGCGGAATAGATTTTCGTGTCTTTAATGGCCAGGGTCCCATCCTGGCAGCGTATTGCAGTCACCAAGTCCTGCAAGACGCAATATGTAATGTGCCCGCCCAGAAAGGACAATCCCAAGTTGCTCATTGCAAAAATGATCATGCCCGTTTGAAAGAGAATACGACTTGCCCATGTCTTGGCCACGAGCGGACTGCTCAAGAGAAAGGGAGTCGCCAGGGCAGAGACGATTTGAACAATCATAATGCCACGCTCGTACACGACGAGCTGCATACGAACTCGAACCCCGAGGCTTATTCCGGCTTCACTTTGCAGGCGCAAATACTGAAGATATCGAACCTGCGTGTTCGAAGTGATAGCCACACACAAGAATTGTGTCACGCCAAAAAGAAACAAGTACAAAGACCGACCTGGACCCCATGGTGCAGGCCACAGACTTCGCAGCATTCCCATCAATGCGCACATGCCACAAATGAGCACACTGGGGAACTGCCGACGGAACTTGCGCCTTCCGCGCGCGCTAATAACCAACAGCCCCGCGAGGATGTACCCGACGATGCTACTCACGGTCGAAAGCAAGTCCAGTGACAGCCATGATGGAATGTCGCAAGCTGCGCTTTCGACTTGCATTTCGCGCAGCACAGGGCTTTGCCAAAAGTCGACCTCGAGCGTCTGTGTCCATCCTGGCCAACACTCGCACCTTGAGCCATTCACGCACTCGCCATGCCAACATGCTGGCAAGCTCCCGACAGAGGCGCACCACGGCCCCGCCATTGCGCCTTTACCTGCATCGTGAAGCGGATCAACATCTTCTCTCCCTGGAGGGTGCAGAGGGCCTTTGCGACGAGCTGTTTGTCCGGTAAGCCTCTCACACTTCCAGTCAGCAACAGTAGCTTTACAAAATAATAAGAGATGGATAAGTCGACGCTAGCCTAGACTTTAAAAAATAGTACGCACCACCTCAGGGAAGTGATTCTTTCACAACGCGCTGCGGCCTCCGTGAGTCGACAATGTCGGCGGGTGGGCAAGCAAAGTCTCACGACGCTGCATCCAGGATCTGCTTCAACAGTCCGAAAAAGGCATTGAAACGTGGCCAGACAGCTTTGCTAACACTTCACCGCGAGCGTATACAGCAATGCTCCTCACTCGCCGAGCTCCCATTGATTGGCCCGTCAAGCAAAGAAGGAAAACTGCGGCGGCCGCAGACGGCCGCACGCGGCCGCCGCAAATGGCGACCCAACGGCCACACCTAGCTAGGCCTTCTTACTTGTGAGAAATCATCCCGCCTTCCTCCTCGGCAATTAACAGTGAGGCTGCCTTGCTTCGTCTCGCCACTTGCATGTCTTGTCTGCCTTTGCCTGCCCCCGGCCAAACTGAACGCAATCATACGTCGCGCGTGGCCAGAAACGAGGTCGTCATAATAGTGCGCGCTAGCGAGGACAGGACGGGATGCAGAGGTGGTCCTTCTCCCGTCACATCGCAAACTTCGCTTTGCTAAAAGTCGCCGTTCGGTGGCTCAGCGAACTGATGTGCCTCTGGCTGGGAGCCGGGCCTTGATCGATTCCTGGGTTGACGCAAAGTTCTGCTGTACTCAATCGAATGATTGATTGCCATACACGCTCGACCTCGGCCATGTGAGAGAGACTCCAGCCAGCATGGAATACGCGAGCACTCGCGACTGCGCTCGATCACGGCGGCAGAGACGGAACGACGCGGGAGGCGCGGCCCGCGCGCACGCGCGAGTGCGAGCCGAGCGAGGAGGCCTGGCGCGCGCGCGCGCGCACCTTCTGCCGGCGGGCGCTTGAAGAGTAAGTAAGCGACCAAGACGACGCTGGTGGGCCGCGGGGCGGACGAGGACGAGGACCTCGCGGGGACGATGGCGAAAGGAAGGAGGAACAGAGCGTCTCGTGCGTCCGTGCGCGGCAGTCTGCTCGGGCAGACGTCCGAGGATGAGTTCGCCCAGGTCGCCTCGTACTGCGACGCGACGACGCTGGCCAAGCTCATGACGTGCAACACGGCCATCAGCGCCCTGTTGCGCGAGAGGGACGATATTTGGGCCGCATTGTACACAACACTTCCCCTGTCCGAAGAGCTCGCTGCGCCTTGCATGCACAAGAAGAACAGCTCGTGGCGCGGTGTTGTGCTGCGCGCCATCGCAGGCCAGATTCGCGTCGTTGTTCGTCCCATCAGTCACAACTCCGACGCGACCTTTGACATGGTCGTCCCAAGAACCACCACGCTCTTTGGGCTGAAAAAAATGGTCCGTCGCGCGCAACTGCTCGAACACGGTGTCATGATGCAAGACTTTGAGCTCGTCCTCGCAGACTCCAGTCTCGCACTTGGGGTGCGAGGCCACGACGCGCTCCCGCCCTCCGACCTCACCGTTCTCTTTCTCTCATCCGATAGCCTTTTACGTTCCATGCACGCAAACGAGTCGTTGCGCCGTCTCTTGCACCGAAATCAGCGTCCGGCGTGGCGTAAAACCCTGCGCACCGTCTCGGACGGCATCGAACTCGTTCAGGTCTTTGTCAGTCCGCAAGGACTCCTCGAGAGCCCTGACTTATCACAAAGCATCGCAGACGCTTCTGGCAGCGCTCCTCATGACCCATTGGCCTCCTCAGTACCCGATCCCGGCCCGGGCATCACCAACTTTACCGTTCCCTCACCCGTGCGCCTCTCTCGACGACGCCCACGTCTCGCGTGCTGCGATGCCCTGAAACGACTCAAGGCTGGCGAGCTCGATGAACTCGCCGAGATTGTTGCGGGAAAACTACAAAAGGGCTCGGACAAGGATGACATGCACATCGACTACGACGACCGTCTCGAGGCCCTCGAACGTATGTGCCACCTGCTGGACAGCGCACAGCGAGGCATTGGCTACAACGCACACAAGCCCTTTTGGAATGGCGGCGCTCTTCATCCGCTGCTACACGTGAGCATTGCCACGGGGACATCAATGCCGCTTTCGCTGCGTCGCCGCGCCCTTGCCGAGATGGTGCGCCTCTTTTTGCTGCATCTCGTGACCAAGCCCTTTCTTGTCGCGGCTGTGGCGCGCGGGATACTCCATAGCGGTTTTCCCTGTGCATTTGTTCGCCTCGTCACCTCTCTCGTGCCCCTGATTGTGCGCACGCAGGTCAAGCAAATCATGGAAGGCGAGATTGACTGGATTCCGCTCGTTTTTGCAACTAAATTTGTGGCTCGCGCTTCCCTCCTCGTCACACGCGCTCTCACACCCATTATGGGTCTCGCGCTCGCCCACGAGACGCTACTTTCCTGGGTGCGCACGCTCTACACGGAAGAATCAGAGCGCGACGATTGGCTCGTCTATGCAGCATTGCTGTTGATGTTTTACAAGCGCACGCCCCCGCCTCGTCCGGCCTCGCTCGACGAGCTTTCCATGCCGAGTCGTCTCGAAGAGCTCGCAGCGGCTTCAAAGGCAGCGCATCGCTCCTTTTGGCAGCGCCTTGGCCGTCTTGTACAGCTTGCGTTGCTCCGCACCTTTACGCTCGATGACCTTGCGCCGTATACGCGCATGACGCGACGCGCCAGTCTTCGTCTCTGGCTCTATGCTGCCAAGCGCTTGCCTCGTCTCGCAAGCTGGCTTGACCACCTGCAGCGCGCTTTGCGTCACCAGGTCGTTGTACAGTATGTGCTCTCAAGTCTCTTGTGGAACCAGCTTGATGCTTCTCTTTCACACGCCACGAGCGTTTCGCTGCCCGTGTACGCCTATTCTGTGCCCTTTGTCCTGTCCATTATGCTCGTGCGTATCCGCATGGCCCTCTCCGACTCTTATTACTACCTCATCTACTTTTGAAGACTTCATATTTATTTATTTCGACAATTCTTTTTGTGCTGACAGATCGTGCAAACACGATATGCATAAAATTAATTTGCAGAGAGAGAGAGACAAATGGCACAATGGAAAGGCTTTTTTGTAAGCCTTTGCGGGTCACAGCCGCTCGCCCTTAAACGTGAGCAGTTTGCAAATGTAAAAGGCTTTGCAATTTCGAGCAATTCGCAATTATTTGCAGGTCACAGCCGTTCGCCCTTTTACTTGAGCAATTTGCTGACGTGAAAGGCTTGATAATTCCGACGACAATCCTTGTTCATTCTTGTGTTGCAATTGTTGAATTTCGCTCACTGTCAATCCGATTCGACTTGCATTTTTGTTCCCCGATGCCGCCCAATGTTTGATACTGGCAGATCTTTCGATTCTCGTTTTCGTAGTATGCCAGCTTGGAGAGTATCTGCCAGCGTCAAGCTTGATTGTTGTCGGCTTCGGAAATAAAGACAGAGCTGCTTCGGCGCGCGCGCGCGCGGCGATGGGCTTCTTCACGGAAGGCAACGATCTGCAAGGGGCGCTGCAGCGGCTGCGCGCAGACCCGTTGCGACCGCTCGTGCTCGTGCTGGCGGCGTCGAATCTGCGCGGAGGCTCTGCGATACAAGATGACGTCGAGGCGCTCGAGACCGGTGCCGTCGGGCCAAGTCTGCGCGAGACGCGCCGCGTGCGTGTTGAGGGGAGCCGCGCAATGTCGTGGTTCCGCGCGCATTTCAAGATCCGGTCCCTGTGCGCGAGCGTCATCATGACCGGCGACGGCTGGTTCGAGGCCTACGAAGGCAAGGCGGATCTCGAAGACCTCGAGCGTCGTGCAAATCGTGCAATGCAAGAGCTCTCCCGGCGCGTCGGCCTTGGCCTGGCCATGGCACGCGCCGTAGAAGCCCTTTATATTCCCAACGGCCGCCGCGTGGGTGCCAAAGAGTGGGCCTGCTCAAAACGGTACGCCAAGCTCGAGGGCGTGTGCTCAGTTGTGGCGGGTAGGCGGGCGCCCATCCTGTCGGCGCAGGATAACTTTGAGGTTAGCGTGCGCCTCCTCGATGGTGCCCGCGTAGCATCCCGCTTTGAGCCGCATTCTCTGCTGCAAGATGTCGCCAATTTTGTCCAAGAATGCTGTCCCGGCGAAGTTGTGGGCGAAACGCTTCATCTCGGGACCGCCTTTCCGCGAAAGATCTTTACCCATGAGGACTATGCGAACTCGCTCAGGGACCTCGGATTGGCCAAAAACTGCTTGCTTGTCATGTATCAGGGTGCAGTCCAATCTGCAAATGCCGACATGGCCCCCTATCCCTTTGCAGCGCTTCTGGTGTGGTTGGCTGTACTCTGGGCCTATGTCCTTCGCGTCTTGGGTTTCCGAGAACCTCCAAGGCAGATATCACCATTTGAGGATGACAGCGCAACGTCAGGACATCCGCCGGCAACTTCGTCCACTATCCGTACGATGCGCGACTTGCGCGAGCCTGCGACGCGCGAGTCTGAGCAAAACGAATACTTTGGCGGCGACAGTACCGTGTTTCAGGGAGAGCCCGATGGCAATGATGCGGACACGGATTCCAAGTGAGAATTTGCTGAAAAAGGGGGGACAAGCGTCTTTCGTGTAGAGCGTCTAGTAAAATATTGTATGAATGTGTGCGGACATCATTCATCGTTCAGTCACTCATCATTGCTTGAGCGGCAAGGGAACACTCGAAAAAGGTTCTAATATTCAGTGAATAGAATAGAATGTTACTGGTCTTGTGCGGATGGGCCTGCTTTGTAGACGGTGTCGTTGTTTTGCGTGCGCTGCCGCTCCTGCTGTTGCTGTAGTTGCAGGAGAAGTTGTTGTTGTTGTTGCTGCTGCTGCTGCTGCTGCTGCTGCTGCTGCTGCTGCTGGTAAAGAGGGGACTGCAGCAAGAGCGAGACAGCGGCAGAATTGTTGGAAAGCAGTGGCCCAGAACTCGTCGAAGAGGGCGGGGCAGAAGAGGACGACGACAAGGTTGGTCTCAAAAGCGGGGATGTTGAAGACGTCAGAGCATTGTAAGCAGTCTCTCCAGAGGAGGCACGGTTGAGTTGTTGTTGTTGTTGTTGTTGTTGTTGCAGGAGCCAGAGTGGCTGTTGTTGCTGATGCAGTTGCTGTTGTTGTTGATGATGAAGCGAAGGTCCGCTGCCCGTGCTATTGAGGCTGCTAGAGCGATAGATGGGAGCGGAGCCGGAATCTAAACCGAGTCGGTGAGCAGAACTAGCGTAAGAAGAAGAAGAAGAAGAAGAAAGGCCCGACAAGAGGTCCAAGCGATCTCGCAGTCCCGCATCACTGCCCAAGTTTCCCTGAATCGACGAAAGCGACGGGGCAAGTGCCGCCGAAGAAAAAGAGGACCGCGTTGAAGGGCCCGAAGAGCCATACCAGTTCATGTCACCCTGACTGAAGCTGGCGTTGTCGCGAAGAAGAAGTTGGACCGCCGCACGAGCTGCGCTTGGTTCGAGTTGTCGGAGATACTCGAGGGTCCCTGCAGGGAGACGGTCGAGCGAAAGACTGGACGCGGTTCCGCCCGCCTGGTGCGGGTAAACCTGTTGCTGCGTTTGCAACCCGGACAAATGCTGAGAACGCAATAAATCGGCCGCGCTGGAGAAGGCTCCAAGCGACGCAAGTCGTTCGTCGAAATCCGCGCGCGTCAAGATCGAAGACTGCTGCTGGAGTTGCGACGGCGACGATGACGACGAGGTTGATGACGAAGATGATGATGATGACAAGGACGCGACGCGATTGGCTGCGGCATTTGCTGCGGCGGCCTCTGCAGCCGCAGCAGCAGGAGTGGGCGCACCGGGCTGTTTCCAGGCCGAGGTGAGCCGAAAGGCTGGCGAGTCTGCGTGAGCCACACATGTCATGGTTTTCCGGGAGACGACGTAAATTGTAAAGACGTGCTCCTGTTTCATAGTGTGTTTGGCGAGCTTGCACAGGTAGCGCCAGCGGCGCTCTGCAATGAATTCGACGAGCCAGCGTCCCGCCGATGGCTCAAAGGATTTCCACTCACCGCGAAAGACCTTGTTTCTGCTGATGGGGTCCTCCTTGAAGAGTTTTCCGACGGTCTGGCCAGCTTCGTAGAGAAGGGGAGAGCTGGCCTTGCGAATTCCCGCGTAAAGCTCAAGTCCCAGAGCGTCGACTGCCGAGCGGTCGAGCATGTAGAGGTGAGCGCATACAGACTGTCCGCAGAAGCCGTTTTCCATGTGACGCGCGAGACACGCGGGGAAGCAGCGCAGGTTCTTGTGTCGCGTGCGTACGTACGAGGCCTTCCACTCGTGTACATTACAGAATTCAATGTCGCGGACGGGTCCCTGACAGCTCTTGGCGGGCGCGATGTTGCCGAGGGCGACGGCAGCGGGGCTCGAGCATGCGCTCGGTGCGTCGCTTCCGTTGTCTCGTTTTTGCGCCTTGCTCAGGGAGCCGTCGCTGCTCGCGGAGGGTGCGCGGGGTCTTTTGCGTGCAGAGTTCTCTTGGTTCGAGCCGGCGGAAGCGTTCTTGACGAGTTGGCTAGTGCTGTCGTGTGAGACTGATCGTGTCTGCTCTTGCAGTTGCGTCTGTCGCTGCTGCTGCTGCTGCTGTTGCTGCTGCTCTTGCTGCTGTTGAAAGGCGCGCATTGTTTCGAGGAGCATGTTTGGTGTCGTCGAGGACGATTGCAGAGCGGCTTGCAGGTGGGGCGGCAAAAAGGAAACGAGGTTTGGTTGCGAGAAGGACTCGAGAGCTGTCGCAGCTGAAGTTGCGGGCGCAGGGACAGGAAGACCTTGGCCTGCTCGCGGCGCGCCGGCCGCATTCGCAGTGGCATTTGCATTGGCACCGAACGAGGCGAGAAAGTCGTACTTGTTTTGCCTGAGCAGCTGAAAGTTGCGCCCCGCAAGCTCCTGGTCCTGGCGAGGGTTTTCCGACGTTGCGTGCGCGGAGGGCTCCTTTTTCACCGCATCGCTTTTTTGCGCGACGTTGGGTCCCGAGACGGCGCGAGAAGCTGCTGCCGCTGCTGCTGCTCCTCGATCATCCTCGTCTCCCGTGTCCGGAGCGTTGCCCTGCGTTTGTCCACCTTCTGCAGAGGGAGAAGCCCGCTGCTGCTGCTGCTGCTGCTGCTCGCGGTGCTCCTGGTCTGCGGGCGGCATGTCCAAGAGCGCGCTCCGGGCGCGGTGGTCCCTGCCGGCCCCGCGGGCGGCGGCGGCGCCGGTGGCGCCGGCAGCAGCAGCAGCGCCAGCAGGCGCCGCCTGCGGCTCGTCGCCGCCGCCGGCCTTGTCGCGCGGCCTGCGCTGCGCCCTCTGCGCGCGCTGCGCGCGCTGCGCGCCCGCTGCCGCCGCCTCGACCGCGGCTGCGAGCAGGCACGGAATCTTGAGGACCGTGGATGTCCCGGTTCGCGCACGTGCCCGCCCTCGCGATCCCGCGCGCCCGCCCGCCGCGCCGCGCCTGCGCTCGCGCTGCGCGCCCTGCTCTCCTCTCCTCTCCTCTCCTCTCCTCTCCTCTCCTCTCCTCTTCTCTTCGCGCTCTGCCTGCCTGCCGCGCGCCCGCCCGCGCAGCTCCGCCCGCTGCGCGCCTCTGCTCTGCTCTGCTCTGCTCTGCGCCACCCCGTGTCGCGCCGTGTCGAGTCGCGCGTCCCCGCTGCTTCCTGCCTGCCTTCCTTCCTCCCGTCCTCCCTTCGTGCGACCTTGGTCCGCTGACCTCCTCCTGCACCTCGCGCTCTCGCCGCGGGCTCGGCGCGGGCTCTGCTCCGCGATCCTGCGCCGCCGTCCCGCGCTGCGCTGCGCTGCGCCGCGCCGCGCTGCGATGCGATGCAGCTGCGATGCGCTGCAGCTGCTCGCGCGACCCGGCTGGGTGCGCGGCGAGGGAGAGTCACTCGAGGGATCAAGGGACCTCCCGAGCACCCGCCACTGGGGCGGAGGACGGAGGCGGGTGGAGGGGGCGTGCGGGGAGGAGGAGGGCCGGCCGGCGGACGGCGCGGCACTCCGCGGAGGGTGGAGGCGGGCGAGCGAGCGGGCGGGGTGAATCGAGCGGGAGCCCGCTCGATCGCTCCGTCGAAGGAACGACGAAGGGGGAGAGGGGCTGCTGCTTCCTGCGCGCCTTCCAAGCCTCGCGCGGGGAAAAACCGAGCGCCGGGAGCCTTTCTTTCCTTCTTTCTTTTCTTTCTTTCCTTTTCTTTTCTTGCTTTTCCCTCGTTTTCTTGTCCGTTTGTTTCCTTTTCTTTCTTCCTCGCTGCTTACAGCCTAGCCTTGCAACGCGCCAATGCCAGGTCGCGTGCGAGGTCACCACCGCGCACCGCAGTAGTAGCCTCCCGCCCTCCAGGAGAAGCGCAGCACCGCACCGCGCCGCCGTTCAGGCGTAGCCAGCGAGATAGCTAGCCCTCTGCGCAGACTCAGAGCGCGCGAGACCGCCGCGCACGATGGTTTCGTTCTCCTCGAAGAACGAACGGAGACCCGCCACGCGAAGCGTACCGAAGCGACGCAGACGGGGAGCAGTCGTGACCTTGTTTCTTTCTCTCCTTTTCTTTCTCCCCCTCTGTCTGCGGAGGGGGTGTGCGCGCGGCGGTTCAGGCAACCGCGCGACCCGAGCCAATCTTGACTGGACGGGCCTCGCTCCGCCGCGCCGGCTGCTCTGCAGAAGAAAGAAGTCTGGGCGCAGGCCGGCCTTGCTCGTGAGCGTGCACAGGTTCGGGCAGGCTGCGCTCGCGCCGACGTGCCTCGGATGCACGGAGGGGAATGGGATTCAAACGATCGTTCGATCGACCGATCGATCGATCGAACGAACGAACGAAAGAAAGAAACAAGAGAAAGAAAGGGGGAAAGCAAGAAAGATTCGCAGACAGCCGGCGCGGCGGCGCCTTTCTACTGTACCGGGGCGAGGCGAAGCCGAGCTTAGTCTCGCCGCCACGCCACGCAACGCCACGCAACGCCACACCTCGCCACGTACGAACGAACGAAGCAGCACCGGCGGGTGGACGTGTGGATGGATGGATGGATGGATGAATAGACGGACGGTCGACGCGCAAGCCCGCCGTTCGGGGTTTGTTCGCCGGTCCTGGCTGCGCCGCGCTGCCCTGCTGCTGCAGCAGCCGCTGCTGCTTTCTTTCCCTTCTACTCGCTTGCCCGCCAGCCAAGCGCCGTATCTTTCGTTCTAGCTTTGCTCTGCTCAACGCCGCGATCCGGCTTTGCTGCCTCGCCCGCGGCGGTTTCCTCGCGCCAATGCAGCGGCCGCAAGAGGGAGTGAAGAAGCCCACGCGCCTTTCGGTTTTTGCCCGCAACGAGGCGGCGCGGCGTCCGAGCTTTCGATGAGCGCGCAGTGCAGAGGTTGTTGCCTGGCTGGCCGGTGGGAGGAAGAGGTCGCCGACGCCCCGCGGCTGCGTGCGTCTGAGGGGCGACCTGGAAGTGCGGGCCGCAGCAGGAAGAAAAGAAGTGCGCGGCCTTGGCGACAGGGGATCGCGACCAAGGCTCGTCACTCCACACCGCCGCCCGTCTCGCCCCTGCTTTGCTTCGCTTCGCTTTGCTTTGCTCTGCTCTGCTCCGCTCTGCTCCGCTCTGCTTCGCCTCGCCTCGCCCGGCCTCACGGCAGCGAGATCTTCACGCTCCCGCCGCCGCCGGTGTGGTCCGGCGCCGACGCACGTTTGGACAATCCATACAAGACAAGACCGAACGTCATGGTCCGGGAGCACGGAGCCCTGCTTTGACGCAAGCCAGGACGCAAGCAAGCAAGCAAGCAAGCAAGCAAGCACGCACGCACGCAGAAAGTTCGCAGCGGCCAACCGCACAGCGCAACAAACGCAGCGACAGTCCGGCCGGCCGACCGACAGCGTCTTGCTCCGCAGGCTGATCTCGGCTCTCCTCTCC
This sequence comes from Aurantiochytrium sp. KH105, assembly GCA_003116975.1. NCBI lineage: Eukaryota > Bigyra > Thraustochytrida > Thraustochytriidae > Aurantiochytrium > Aurantiochytrium sp. KH105. The sequence goes on from BGKB01000028.1 coordinate 48,636, forward strand.
TCACCTTGGCCGCCAGTCAGTCTGCGAGACCGAGACCACCCTCTGCCCCCGTGCTGCAAGACAGCCACAGCCAGCTACTTCCTTCCCTTGTCTTACCTTGGGCCCGACGGACTTGCACGCACGCGCACACTCACAGTTAGACACGCACACAGAGACAGACAGACTCAGACAGACAGACAGACAGACATGAGACAGAAGCAAACGCACGCACACACGCACGCACGCACGCACGCACGCCGGAGCCGCCTGCCTGCCTCCGTGCGTGCGGTGCGCGTGAAGTCGCTTGGCCCTCGGCACAGTGAGGCTCGCCAGGCCCTGCGCGGCCGCGGCTGCAGCTACACCCACTATAGTACCCTTTTGCGTCATGTGGCTTTCTGCGCGCGACTCGCTGTGACGACGGCTGCGGCTCGCTCGTTCACGCTTTCAAGCAACAAACAACCCGCCCGCGCCTCCCAGCATCCATCCATCCATCCATCCATCCATCCATCCATCCATGCGTCCTCCCATCCGTCCATGCTGGCCGCGCGGGCGGACCCGAACCGACGCGCGGAGGCGCTCGCTCGCACTGACCGCGCGGCTCAGGGAGGCAGGCGCATGCCATGGCTGGCTGGTGCATGCATTGACGCTTGTAGGCATGCATGATGCATGGATGCATGGACGCATGATGCATGGATGCCTCGATGGTCGATGTATGGATGCCCGGGACCGCCGCTTCACCGCGCGGTCCTTCCGTTCTTGCGTGCAGTGCAGTGAAGTGCGGTGCAGACAGACACGCCCGTCGCACGGAGCCAAGGCCGCGCAGATGAGAAGACATAGATCGAGACATGTGCCCGACACGAGACCGCGTATCGCAGGCCATGCGGCGGCATCTTGCGTCGCAACTCCTGCGCCTCAACACAGCGGATGGACGGGCCCGCCGCGTGTACGCCTGCAGGTGCAAGCATGGCTGCCACCGCGTCCGCCGACCCGGCCTCGCCGGGCGCGGAGGTCGTGCGTGCGCGAGCTTAGGCGCGAGGCGAGGCGTCCCTGTCTCCATCTCTCGCTTCGATCGATAGAGACGCGCTAGCCGCCCTGTCTGCAGCTTATTCCGCCTGGAAGCGAGGTCCTCACGATTGCGTATTAGTTACCGCTAGCCCCACGGCTCGCCGCCGTCGACTACCTACTTCATTCCCCCCGCCCTGCCTTCCTCCCGACTGCGGTGGCCGCTGGTGCTGGCGGAACGAAGCCTCCAAACGAGTACGCAGGAGCGGAGGCACGGAAGGACGCTTGGGCCTGCCTGCAAGAGCCGCGCCGCGAGACGTCCTTTCTTCCTTTCTCCCATTTCTTTTTCCTTTCTTTGGCCCCTCCTGTGTTCGCACGGACGATGGACGTGCGGCCACGGAGCGCGAGATCGCGGCGACCGCCATCACCGGTCGCGCCGTCCCGCGCGCTCCGTGCCTCCTTCTCGCTCTGCACCGATCGCGTCGGTTCGGTGCGGCCGCTCCGTCGTAGCCAGCCAGATCTGCACTGAGATACCGAGTGCAAGAGCGCGCGAGACGGAGGCAGAGAATGCAGCCGAGGCAGGCAAGCAGGCAAGCAGGCAGTTTAAAACAAGCCCATGCCGTGTGGGCGCTGCCCTGCCGTCGCGGCCCCGCGGAGAACACCCAGCGCAAGATTGCGACTCGCGCCCTCCCTGGTCCCGACTTCGGAGTGGCCGCAGCTGCCCCTCTCGAGCCAACCGTGCGCGAGATTCTGCGGCCATCAGCGCGGTCCAGCCAGCAGCCACAGCTGGCTGACTTATCCCTCCCTTCCCCGAAACTTCTGCGGGGATCCTCGGCGGGTCGTGCCACTAAGGCCCACAGTATAGGAGGCACTTGAACGGTGGCAAGGCCGCTGCGGGTGTGCGGCGCGCGTACGGCCTCGGCCATTGCGGCCGCTTCGCCAAATGGTAGCTGGGCGTTCGTGAGTGAATGAATGTATGTGGCTACGGATGCAGCTCCGACAAAGAGGTAGAAAGGTGCGTAGCTAGCGAGTTGGCCATGGTAGACGAGACAGACGGCAAGGCAGGCAGGCAGGCAGGCAGGCAGGCAAACAATCAGACAGGCAGGCAGATAGGCAGGTCCCACGCACGGAAAGTTCTTGCGGCAGACGGAGAAACGAGGCGCGCGCGCGGAAGCCAGAAATATGACAATCTACCCTCCTTCAGCTACCTCGCTGGCCGCCCGTTCGAACTCCGACTGTCTGGCTGGATGTCTGGCTGACTGCCTGACTGGAACTCCTGCTCGGCCCGCGAGGCAGGCGCCCCGAAGTCGGGTTGGACGGCAAGCAACCAAGTGGCGGTTTCCCTCAATCTCCGGTCCATCTTGCTTAGCTCATGGAATGCCATGTGACCGATGCAACCATCCATGGCTCCATGCAATCTTGCGGCAGTTTCCCAAGCTAGCCGTGCCGCTTGCTTGAACTGCCGGCTTGCGGCTGCGTTACATACGCGAACGCGCTTGCTGGCTAGCCTGCGTGCTCATGAACTAGCTAGCTTGCTCGCCCAACTTGAGCCCGGCCGGCCATTATATCTCATGGCCATGATGGCTACCGCCCGGTCTTCGCTTCGTAGAGCCAAAAAAAATTGTTGCCCTTTCCGTAAGGTAACAGCATCAATGAGATTCCCGAGCGAAAGTGCTTCACGATCTCGGATTGATCAGACACAGCTAGCTGTCAGCTGGCTGTAGCTGCTGCTCTCGATTCATCATGTCGACTGCATCAACCAACGGAGCCAACGCATACTTAACGCACGCCACTACCGTCAACGCTTCAAACAAAGCAGAGCAGCTCAACGCACACGTCTGACAGTGAGTGCTCGCTTGCTTGCTTGCTTGCCAACCAGCAAGCCATTCAAACAGCCAGCCACCAGTTCTACTACCTACCTTCCGTTCCTGGGGACAACACGAACTTCAATCACCCGCCAATTGAAGAGGACCGGTACACGCCAGTTTTCGCGTGCTTTCCCGCGTGAAAGGCACCAGCTAGGCAGCAGCAGCATGCGATCAATCTATCTCATTTATCCATCTATTGACAAGCTGCACGCCTCCTGCTGCAGCTGCCAGCTGCAGCGGCGGCGGCGTCGTCTCCCTCCGTCGCAGCTCGCCGTCGCCAGCAAGCCAACACGCGCGGCTAGGCCAACTCGAAAGACGGCTCGCGCTCGCACAGCGTCAAGTCTTCCTGGCAGGCCCAGTGGAGAGGAAAATGCGCAAGCACTGCCGGCCCGAGCGGCGGTGTGCTCGCGGTAGCACGAGCGGCGACTGTGGGATCGTCATCTTCCAGGAAGAAGCCGACGCTTTTCACGGTCATCTACCCGCAGCGGCACCAACCATGGCAACCACCACCACCACCTCTTGGCAGAAAAGCGAACGCAAAGAAACGGCGAGAGCAGGTCTTCAAGACTGCCTGCCTGCCGCCCACCCAAGCCGTCGCCAAGCAGCTTGTCATGCCATCTCCTGCTACGCGCTTGCTGCCAGCCAGCTGCAGCCGCATTGCAGGCGTGGCGCTCTTCCCGCTCGGTCTTGGGGCGCCTGAGATCGTTCGTACCAACGAGCTTGGCAGCGAGATTTTCTCGCTCGTACAATTCCCCGCTCATTTGCTTGCTCTGCTCACACGGCGTTTGCTGCGCCGCAGGACGACGCACGCAGTCGCAGACGCAGGTTTGGATCGTCTCCACGCGACGTCAAGTGACGTTTCGGGGAGAAGCAGCGAGCATGCCTGCTGGCTTGGCTGCTCCGGCCCCAATCTCAGCCGCAGCGCCGGCATGGTGTACAGGCCAGATCCTACCACGCTCTCTACCAGCCTGAGGTCGGTTTGTGGTCGACTCATGCTCGCGACGCCCAGCCTGAGCCTATATGGGCGCACGCGGCCCGCGTCGACGGGAATTTGCGGCGACAGCCAAATGGAATGACAAACTGCCAGCCAACGGTCAGCCCAAAGGTTAGCCTGTATCATCGTATTCCGGACGGCTGTGTTGTTAGCACCCCATGATGAGAGGCCGATGCCAAGAACTCGCGCGCTTGCATTTGCTCCGCCGCGCCTTGGTATGCGCAGCTTCAGCGGCCTTTACACACAAAGTCCAACTCGCCAGATTGTCGGTGGACTGACGTGACCATGCGTCTACCCTCGACTCGCTTCCGGGAACTATAGTATTGTCCGAGTATGGAAGAAGCGCGGTTGGCCGGCGCCGTCGCGAGGCCCACCAGCCTACCGAGCGACCTCGAAAACCTCCATCTCGAGGCCTACAGAGACAGGTAGGTGGCGGCTCGGGGAACTCGCAAATGAGAATAACCGCCTCTTCCTAGCGGCTCAGCAGCAGCTCATCTGGCTGGCTGACAAGAGACGCCGCTTCCGTCACGGATAGGTATTAATATGGACTGGAACGGGCCGCTCTGCCACAGAACAAATTTGAGGCCCGAGGAGTGGTCGTAGGTCCAGTATACCATCGCATAGTCTTCGGAATAATAAGTCCGCGAGCGGCAACAAAGCGCCGCCAACCCGAAGCCAGCTTGAAAAGGTAGGCCACCATGCGTCCATTCACGTGAAGAAAACAGGGGCTGAAAAACCGCAGTCGCTCGAAGCCTACGCAAGTCAGTGATACCATCATCATCAGCGTCTGCGTCAGACGCGTCCCCCCAAAAGCCGCCGTCGGCTGCAGCTGATGCAAGTTGCGCAGTGCGATTCTTCTATATCGCCAACCACCAGCAGGGAGACGAGGGGGAGGGGGAGGGTCTATAAAAGGTCGGAGAATCACTCACTGTCAGAGCAAGCAAAGAGGAATAGATCCTGAAATTTTATCAAAAGACGCTCGAGAGAGACATGACGCCGGCGTGCGTCGCTAGCAAAAATCACAAACTTCCGCTCAACAATAATCCCCCCGATGCAAGATCGACAGTAACCTGGCGGGCTGTTCAAGCTGAGCGTTGACCGTCCGTCCGGAATCGGAGATACGCAGACGTTCTGTGGACGCGCGGCCCCCACACAACCGTTGAAAATGAAGATGTCGAACCGCAATCCATGAGCTTACCCCAGCTGCCGAAGTTGGAAATTCGTGGGTCTCTTGAAACGCTCCAACCAAGGACCCGGCCGCGCGGGATTCAGTCCTCCAAAGGGTCTTGTCAACGGCTGCGGCCCGGTCGCACATCGACACGACCTGACGGTTCCACCACAGGCTTCACCACCCTCGGCATTTCGACGCGACAACGCCATGGCCGAAATTGAAGGCATTCACTGATGCGTCCTGGCCAAAGCCCGAGGTCGCCTCTCCTCGTGACCTACCTCGGGCCACAATGAGTCATTATGCAATAGCTCAAAGGGCTACGACTCGTTGATTCAACCTTTTACCATGTAGTAACCTCAAGAGCAACCGCCACCGACTTCGGGTTTCGCTTACAAGTTACTCCTAGGCCTGGATTTCAGGTTCTAGATGTTATTACCCGTATCGGCAAACCTCTATTTGCGCGCCAAGCTCGAGTGTGCCTCTGGATTCTCTGGCCGCTCTCGCGCTCCCTCGTTAACTGCCTTCGCCGTCCCTCTTCCCAAGTATTCGCCCTTCCTCATCCATGGCCCTCCCCTCCGCGGCCGGGCCCGGCGCTGGCCGCTGCAAGCCTCCGACCGCGCTTGCCATTGCCATCTGCAAGCCGCCCTACTCCTTGCTCGCTGACCAGCACAAGCAAGCAAGCAAGCAAGCACACCGCACTATTACTTATACATACATACACTGCACTGCGCGCGTGCACACCATCGCGGCGCTCTCTCCCACTGTCTCTCTCTCTCTTTCCCCGTATCGCAAGTTGGCAAGCCACCGCCGCGTCCCTGGGCCTCTTCTCGCGCCCCCGCCGCAGGCGCCGCGCCTCACCACTCCCTTCCGCTCCGCGCCGCGCCGCTCCGCTCGCGCGCGACGCGCGCAGGCGCGGCCCCGCGCGCACGCCGCTGCCGCGCCGCCCTGCGCGACGGCGCGGCCGGGACGCGCGCGGCCTCGTGCTCGCGGAGATCGCAGAGGGAGGAGACGCGAGAAGGCGACGATGACGCAACCCTCGGAGGCCTCGGCGCAAGGCCGTCAAAGCGACAACGCGGAGGCGAGGCGACGCGAGGCGACGCGAGGCACGCGGCAGACGCGCGGGCGCGACGGCGAGGCTGCCGAGAGCGGAGCCCTGGCTGCCGGCCGGCCCTCTGAGCGAGCGGGCGTCGTCCGTCTGCGGGTCGAAGAGGAGAGGAGAGGAGATTGAGAGCTCCGCGCCGCGGTCTGTCGTCGAGCGCGCGGCCGCCGCGTCGGCGAGGGGTGCCAGACACCGCGAGCTGCTGAAGCAGTCGACGCCTCCGCAGACAGCTTCTTCACAATGGCCATCAACGTTGAGGCCATCATGAACGGGACCGAGGCCGCCCTGGAGATGGCGAACCAGGTCATCTACGCCTCCGACAAGACCGTGTGGAACCCATTGGGCCTCGAACTCAACGTCTTCGTCGCCTTTGTGCTCTTCAAGAGCACTGCCATCGTCCTTCTCGACCCTGTTGTCCTCGGTCTTTGCTGGCTCTTTGGCGCCAAAAAGTTGCCATCGCGCGAACCCGTTCCCATCATGAAGGGTCTCGAGGCCCTCGAGCCCAAGGATTATTTTTTCTTGGTCTTTAACCAGATCATCGAGAGCATCGGTGCGCTCTACATGTTTGACGCCGCACTCTCCGCGCCCTACATTGAGCGCGACATGAGCAAAATCACCCTTGGCAACACCGTTGGCTTTGTCTACCTCATCTTCATCATTGACGACTTCATGTACTACTTTGCGCATCGCATCATGCACCACCCGGCCTTTTATGCATGGTGCCACAAGCATCATCACCGCCAGTCCATGCCCGTGCGCGGCTACTTTGACGCCGCCAACGAGCACCCTATCGAGCAGGTCATTGGTCTCGTACTCGCCACTTCGTCCATTCACATGGCGGCATACCTCTCTCCAATGGGTGGCCACGCCGTCGGCGTCCCGCTTTTCCTGGTCATTTATGCCGTAATGGCGCTGCTCAACCACACAAAGTACGATGTTCAGTTCGGGTTCCTTGGTCTCGGCTATTCTGTGCGCGCCCACGAGATGCATCACCGCTTCCCCCAGTGCAACTATGCACAGAACACCATGATTTGGGACCAAATCCTTGGTACCTTCAAGCCTTACCGTGGTAACGAGCGGGCCAAGACCAAGTAAGCTTACCAAAGTTCGTATGTGTCGAGCACGTAATGGACGAACGAGTGTGAGCGAGTGACTTTTTTTAGTTCTCTCTAGTCTAGATCTCAAGAGGCGAATTAAGAAATGCGCAACGCTCAAGTTGTGTTGGTGCGCCCTGCTTTTTGTGATTTTTTCTTCTGAGACACGCTGTAAAACGAAGGCAATTGCTTTTCTTTTTGGAGAGAATAGTACCTCTAAATAAATGGTCGGGCAACTTCGTATTACTCGCACGGTTCAATCTTGGTTTTTTTTTTCCTATGCTTCATCCAGGAGAGCCACAACAGATGACGTTCGAGATAAAATACCGCAAGCCTGACTTCGGCCCTTCTTCATCTCTTTTCCGTTCAATCAATGCCTCACCTAGACTCCAACATGTGCGAAAAATTGGAGAAAACAAATCCCAAAACTTTCGACCACCGAATTTGTTTAATTTGACCTTGTTGACCGATTCCCCTTCGCTGTGTTTCGACGTTCTCATTATTCCCGTGACGAAACTCTTTCATTTCCTGGATCAAGCGCAAAAGCTTGACGTCTCCATACATTGGCAACCCTCATTTCGAGGATTGCTGCGCAGCCTTTATAGATCGCAAAGGCCCCACCTTGAGCTTGTTTTGATTCCCATATATGTCAAAGAGTATGACCCGCGCTCGCGGCGTCAAGTACCCACCCACAACCGCATGCCGTGCTTTCAGCGCTTGCATGTTCTTCTTACCTAGATAACGACGGAAGAAATGCGTCCTCGCGCTCTCGTCCAGCGTTGTATAGCGTCGTAGCGTCGCGAAACGGTCCGTTTCCTCCATCGTTCCGGCATTCTGCGAGCCGTCTGCTGCCGAGATCATTGACCCCACCGAAACGTCAGAAACAGCAGAATGTCGAGATTCCTTGTCTGCATGAACGCCAGCTGCCCCCGAAGCGGAAGACCCCGAGTCCCCGCTTCCGCTGCCGTCTTCTTCACTGCTATCACTGTCATCACTGCTGTCATTCCCACTGCTGTCGGCTTTGCTCGAGTCCGCCTGACTCCCGTATAGCCTATCTCTCTGTCTTTTCAAGCGAGTCATCGCATCTATAATGGCCTCTGCACTCGATGCTGTCTTTTTGGGTGGAGCTGGGTCGAGCTCAAAAAATGTTGCAAAGCGATACGAGCCTGACATCTCAAAAGCGACGCTGTCGCCAGGTTCGTGGGACCAAATGACGACGAGTCGCTGATTCACGTCCATTCCCATGGGCGCCCCGCCCATCAAATGATCGTGCTGCGATACGGGAGCACTTGCTTTGCGAGAATCCCAAATGCGCAGCGAGTTCTCGTGCGCAGTAAATATTCCATGCGACGGCGACACAAACTTTTCCATTGCGCATATTGGGTCTTCATCAAAATTGTCCGATACCCACGCGGGCCCTTTGGGGGCACGCGCATCCACAGAGTACAAGAGATTCTGTGCAGCAATCGAAAACACCATGGGATGGTGATCAAAGGTCGCCAAAAGTGGGTGTCCACGGGCCTGCTCTGGCGGATCCACAGCAAGCGTGCGACGACCAAAAGGATGAGACGAAAAAGATTTCCCGGCAGTCGGTGGCAACGGGTTCACGTGCAGCACGGCCGCATCCGTAAGTGCTAGATGGCTCGTGGGAAAGAAGTGGCCCCAACGCGCATCCACAATTTTGTGCGCAGATTCAAAGCATCGCGAGTGGGCACGATCCCAGCTCCATTGGCCTTCCGACGAGCATGCCGCTTCAATCATGACCAAATGACGACTGTATCGGAGAAAGACGGGCAGCGAAAACTCATGTTGCACGCCGTCATCAGGGCGTGCAAAGTGCGTCCCGACGCGTTGCTTTGCTATTGCATGCAGCACGCCAAATTCAGGCACGTGATAAGGTCGTGCAGAGTGCATTCGCCGTGTTCGCGGGTGCGACAGGACTACATTTGAATCCTTCAAGACGTGCACGACCGCCTCGTCGTGCAAGAGCGCCACCAGCGCCATGATTGACCACCACGGCCACCAGCAAGCAGCACTCCACGCCAATGAAGGAGACCAGAGCCGGAGCGACAAAGGAAGCAACGCAAGAGTGAAAGGCGCAGACGTTGGGCCTGGGCCCCGCCAGCGAGGCCCCCGCCCCCGCGCCCACGAGGTGGCGTCGCGGGTCTTTCGCCACCTCTTCAATTTCTGATTTGGCCAATGGTTGAGTTGCGCGACAAAAGTAGAAGGAACATTGGGAACATAATTTTTTTTTAACACGGAGTCCACGAGAGAAATACATGATTTTGCGAAGGCCAATCGGCACCTAGACCCCTCCGGCTTTGATTTTTTTTTCGAATCGGTTGGTCGACCGTTCGCCCACCGGCGAGAAACGTCGATTGCCGCAGTCTTGGTCTGCAAAGTCAACTCGTTGCAAAGTTAGACCGCGGGCGCCCCGGGGCGCCCTATATAATATATGGGCAGGCGGGCGCGTGAAGGGCGGAGCAGAAGGGGGAGGGCGGCGCGCCTAACGGCGGGAGCAGACGGGGATCGCAGGGGTGCGGCGGGCTCGCGGTGCCGCCGCGGGTGTACGGGCCTTGCTGCCCAGGAAAACCTGTGAGAGGGCGCGCGGTCAAGGGTAGCCTGTGCGCGTGGTTCACGCACGGGCTTGCGCAGGAACAGGGCCATATGGAGGCAGCTGAAGAGGCGCCGCCGCCGGTTCTGCCGTGTGGATGATATGATGCGCAGCGACCAACCTGAGTACGAAGACGCGAGGGGTTTTGTCACCCCCATTGCAGACCGCAACCAGCCAGGCTGGGCGCACCGTCCCTCACACGGGAAGCTCTACGGCGAGAAGATCGACATGGAGCCGTGGCGAGCAACTATCCGCGAGATCTTCGAGCGAGGTATCCGAGACCAAGGCGCCAAACAGTCCGCTTCACTTATTCTCGAGAGCTTGGAGAAGCACTATCCCTTCAGGATGGACATACCGGGGGAAGCCGACATCAACACGGAGATCCAACGTCTTTTCAGACTTCAGAAGGAGGGTCGTCCTCTCGACACTCCAGCGGGCCGAGGCATGGACAAGCGCTACGTCGCCACCCTTCGAGAAGCTATCGACCAGAATCTGACAAAGGACGAGACCCTCGACTACTTTCGGAGCAAATGGGGCGCCACTGAGGCCGCGTTGACCGCGCTCGGAGGGCCAAAGCCAAGCAAGTTCCTCCAGGACAAGACCATCATCAACAAGTGGGCACAGATGCGAAGAGCTCGGCAATCCGCTGGCCATGGGCAAGCAACGCAAAACACGCAAAGCAGCACGCAGAGCAGCACGCAAGGCAGCACGCAAGCAGAGCGTGCTCCCAAGCGGAAGCGCCACCGGCTGGACCCGCGCTACATCGCAACGCTCCAAGAAGCACTCGAGCAATCCTTGACCACGATGGATGCCCTCCACTTCTTCCGCGAAAAGTGGGNAACCACGAAGAGCGGCTTCGGGCTGCAGCTGGCTGACCGGCAGGCAAGGAATGATTTACACAACGTGAGGCATGTTCATGATTAGAGTCTGTATGTGAAGAGAGTTCCCTTCTTTTTTTTTTGTTGTTGTAGTTGTTCAACCGTCAAAGCAAACTTTTGGGCGTAAACTCCAGTGCGGTGGACCGCACTGCTTCCTCAGCCCACGATTCGGGATCGTAGTCCCCGTTGCTGCGTGACAGAAATCCGGAAAGGGCAGCGAAAATGGCGCGCTGAGATTCTTCCGAAGTGGTGAAACCACACACTTTGGATACACGCAACATGAAGCCGCGCATGGCAAATGCGAAATCGGAAAACTGCTGGTGACGCGTGCCAGGAATGTAAAAGTTGTGCTTGTCCAAAGTTGAAGAATTCGCAAACATGTCGTACGTCAAGGCTACCTCGCGCCCCGAGGCGAACTCGTCAGAGAGAATGCTCAGCACTGGCTTTGAAAATCCCTCTGCTGCAATCTCGCGAGGTACAGGAAAGGGCCACACGTCAAGGAGTACGAAACCTTGTGCGTCTGCAGCCCACGGCTGCTGGCTCGCTACAACCGTCGAGGTGCCACCAAACGAGTGTCCAGCAAGCCAAAAGTTGTCGCGATCCACACGAGCAAAGACAGATTCAAGTCGCGCCAAATCGCTGTGCGGCTCCATTTTGGCGTCCGTGACAGCCCCTTTGCGCATAAAATCAAGAGCTGCGCTTACCTCGCCCATCCGATGCTCCAAGAAGGGTTTGCGGAACTCAATCACGTTGTCTCGCTCATACTCGAGTCCTTTGGGAGGGCCTCGGTACGGCAATCGCTCGGACGCACCCTCTGGCTTGGCGTAACTTGCCGTACCGTCTTCGTGCTCGAGAGCGACGACAACGAATCCAAGCGAGGCAATGTCGATGCAAGCCTTGGAGTACATTTCTGCAGAGCCTCCGAGACCGTGCGAGAAGAGCATAAAGGGGAACTTGCGCTGGCCTTGTCCACTTTCGCTCTCAGAGGTGTCGTCTTCTTCGATTTCCGCATTTAGCACAAAGGGATGCTCTACATTGGCGAGATTGCGCAGCAGAAATAACGGCGCCCCAACGAACTTGGAAAAGCCTTTCACGGCATCGGGCCGGAAGTACTTGACCGCGGGCCATCGAAAAGTGGCGGCACCGTCTGGTTTGGCTGGATAAAAGATTTGCGCGTACGTGGACCCAGGAATACGCAAGCGCAGCACACCGATGGTACGATGCGGGCCGTCTGGCGCCGGGATCGCGCCGTGCAGGCCCAGACACTTGCTCGTAGAGCTGCCCATGGTGGTCAGGCTGACTGTTCTGCTGACCCGTCGAAATGGAAATGTCAATCTCCAGTCCTGCGTTCTGTCGCGCGCCCCGGCAAGGCTCGATATCTGCTTCTTGTGCTGTGATGAGCTTTGCGCCGCCTCGCCTCGCCTCGCCTCGCTTCGCCTCGCCGCCTCCCGTCTTGGCGCGTCGCGCCTCGCTTCGCTCTTCTGCGATTCTGGTCTGGTCTGGTCTGCCTGCGGCCGAGTCACAGAGCCAGACCCTGCTACACTAGCAGTATACGTAGCATACTACTACGTGGTAAAGTCAAAGCCTTGGCTTTATAAGGGAACAATCGAACGACCGAACGACGGAAGGAAGGCAGTCAACTTTTGCTACGCTGCCGCGGTACACTTGCTCCTCGTTTCTCGGCACCATGTCCAGGCCGGCCAGTCTCGTCTCTTAAGATTTGCACCGTGAAATGGCGCCAATACGATTGTGGCCTGAAGGGCGGCATGACGACATCCATTCAGGGTGAGTGGCCGCTCGAAAACGCACCCACCAGCCGACCGACAGTGAGCGCGACGGTGAGTGCGACACTACGCCCTTTTCACGGGTCCATCTATAACCTCGATTGCACCACCATCGCATGAAATGTCCAAGCCAGGATCTACTTTGATTCACGACAGGAGGAAGGCCGGAAAATTAAAAATCAAATGAAGAAATGGCCTGGAGCCTCGCCTGAAAGTGGCCTCATCCAGCACGAGACGATACGGTACGGGACAAGAGTGTGCACCACCTACGACAAAGCCCTCGCCGACGAGATTTATGTAGAAAGCTTTATCACAGCCTCAGTTGAGCGGTCCAGGACGGAACGACACCAGCCTTTGAGCTGCCCTTGTCTTGCACCTCGCGTAGTACCACAGAACCATGCGGACCTCGCTCTAGATCAAGATCCCGCAAAAGACCGCCCAAATCGGGGCACAGACTTGTCACTAGCACGATGTGAGTGATGCTTCCCTCGAAAACAAACCAAGCTGTCAGACAGCTTTGACTGCATCGTACGAACTCGACGAGGTCGAGCTGAAACCTAACCATGAAAGGAAAGAGTCAATAAATCGCTGGCAGGCGCCGCGACCCATGGCCGAAGAAGACGAAGACGAAGATGAAGGAGAGGAAGTTGAAGTCGAACTCGAATCCCAATTGGAAAAGGTCTCTGCTGGTGCGGTCGGGGACGAGGTTTGCTGCATCTTGCCGGCCCAAAGTTTGCGCGCCGCTACGTTTTCAGCTTTGAGAGATGCGACGACTTCGGCGAGCGCCTTGCGAACACCCTTGTCCTGTGGCGCCGCATGCGCGGCTTTGACCAGGTCATCCTTGGCTTTTTCGAGATTGCCCAGAGCCTGCTGACCTTGGCCGCGTCGAAAGAGCGCCTTGGCATTTTTGGCATCTTTTTCCAAAACTTTTGTGCAAAGTTCTATGGCGCGACGCGGCTCCCCGAGCCGCAGGCAGCAGGCAGCAGCATTGAGCTGCAGGGGCGCGCAGGTTTCGTCCACCTGAGCTCTGTGGGGGTCCATGAGCTCAAAGTTGTACTGCGTCTCGTCAAACTCTCCATGGTACAGCCCTTGCTCGTACAGCTCGAGCGCCTCCCGCCACGCGCCTCCGCGGAACTTCTCGTTACCCTGCTCCTTGAGCTCCGTCGCGCGCTCGAGTCTCCGCTCGAAGATCGGCGACCGCTCTTCCTTGGCGGGCTCCTCCATCTCCCCTTCCTTGGCGCGCTCGTCCAGCGACATCTCTCTCTCTAAACCTCAGGTCCACTCCCAATGCCCTTTCTCGCTCGCTCGCTCGCTCGCTGGCGCTTCTACTGCTGCTATTTCTGCCGCTCGTGCGCTCGCTGCTGCTGTTGCTGTTACTCGCCACGTCCGCCACGGTCTTCGCGATTTGCGCCGCAGCTCCTTGGCGGCGGCGGCGCGGCTTTCGCCCTTTCCTGTGCCCCCATGTCTCGCGGACACGGCGCCAAAAGCGACTGCCGCTTTTTATAATAGACAATATGCAGCGGTGCTCAGAATGGCCCGAAATCGTGCATTTTTTCCTTATCTACCCCCCTCCTTGACGGTTTAACTACTGATAAGCAGGGGGAAGGTCTTGTGAGGAAATCGATCAGAGCTGCACCTTACCGTAGCAGATTGCCTGCGCGCTGTCTGCACGTGCGCAGGTGCGTACGCGGGCGCAAAAGCAGCAAGCGCGCAGGAGTCGGAGTGGAGAAGCCAGAAGCATACTCTCGTGTTGTCATGGGCGTTACGGAGCTGCTCAAGCAACTACGTTCGAAGCAACGCAACGTACAGCTCTACGAACTCTTGCGCGACAAGGATGTTGGGATTGACGCCTCAGTCTGGCTGCACATGTACGTAAGCGTGCAGCATGAAGAGGTCTCAAAGGGCAACTTCACTAGCGTCGTGCAGGGCTTCATTGGGCGGCTTAAGAAGCTGAAAACGTAGGGCGCTCGACCTATCGTCGTCTTCGACGGCGTTTCAAATGAAATAAAGGCAAGCACGAACTCTGCAAGAAGCAACAAACGCGATAAAATGGTCAAAGCTTTGATGGAAAACCTACAAGCTTGCCTCAACGCCGGCGAGGAGCCTTCGACCGCGCTCATGGAAAAGATCTCAAAGGCAAACGCTGGCGTCACCCGTGATCTTGTTTACGCGGTCATCAGGCAGTTGCGAGTGGAGGGATACCCTTGTGTGGTAGCACCCTACGAGGCAGATCACACGCTTGTGGCGTTGCTCCATGAAGTTTCCATCCAATACATTATCTCAGTTGACTCAGACATGCTCGTTCACCGCGGCGGAAATGTCGTTGTCATCCCACCGGGCTTTTGGCAGGACGTTTTGGGCATTTTCTACGACCAGCGGCAAATACTGCGCAAGCAGATGAATCAAACGCGCTCTGCGACCGTCCACGTGACTTGGGTCTTATCATTGACAGAGTTGTAGGACAGCACGCATGCGAGCCGCGTGAAGCGACGGCTGCTGTGGGCCTTGCGTACGCGTTACTCGTGGATTCGGACTATCACAACCTTAAAGGCGTTGGGGCAAAAACGGCACTGTCCGTCATGGAGCTGCTCTTACATCGCGGGGTCACGCTGGAAAGCTGGAAAGACCCGGATCAGCTCGCGGACATTTCATCTCGCGCCTTGCTTTCGCGAAGTGCTGCTGCATCCGTTCTCTTATGACGATTGCTCCTATATATCGCGGAACTGCGGAATGGGCCTTGTTTGCGCTGGCACCATTGAAGAGAGCATGAACATTTCGTATTGCTAGGCCATGTCACAGCCGACAGTTGCTCTGCAGGCGCGCCCGGCATCAGGCTCACGACGTGCGCGCAACCTAACCACCACTACGAAGGTAGACTTCGTCGAATATCAATATCTTGGGCTCTACACTCGGGACGGTTGGGAAACCCCGCAAGGTACTAGCCTAATCGATGTCCTTTCCAAGCCTTGACAATCCCACCGCCGCGCAGACCACGCAAGGTCGACTTCGCGCGAAGGAAATGGTTATGTATAATATGGCAAGAATGTCCAAATCCTCCCAAGACGTATAGGCCACTTCGCCCAAGAGTGGTAGGTTTGGAGCGAAAGAGGGCACTTTCAATGTCTATTATACAAACGGTCTTTTTATCCTTAGGCCTACAACGCTCGCTGCTCACCCGGCGCCGTGCTTGCCGCGAGGTCAGACCTCTGCCCCGGGCGGTGAATTCTTTTGCTGCCGAGGCCTCCGAACCAGCCCACGTCCACAAACTTCGCCCCGACAAGCCGCCTGGGCCCTTCTGGCTCCGCGCCGCGCCGCAGGTCTGCCGCGCGGCAGCGCCCCCGGGACGTGCGGCAGGGTCGCGCTCGCCTTGCATGTGATGCCCTCGTGCTCGCGGGCCCGCCCGGGCGCCTGCTTGCCTGCTTGCCCGCGCTGCCCCATACCGCCGCGGACGCGCGGCGGACTGTGGCCGCGCCCCGCGAAGCGCCGCCGCAGCTGCGCGGGCGCGCCTGCGACGTGCGTGGCGCCGCGCGGCGAGCGAGCGAGCGAAATGCAAAAGCGCGGTTCGCAGGCAGGCAGAGGCAGGCACTGCCAGGCCGAGTCAGGCCGCCGCCCCGACTCCGCGGCGCGGCGCTTGCCTCGCCCTGCCCCGCCCTGCCTCGCGCTGCCCGCAGACCGCAGGCAGGCCGCAGCCGCGCCAGGATCGACCGATCGGGCGCGCGCAGGGAGGGCGCGGGAGGATGGGATGGGATGGATGGGATGGGATGGGATGGGATGGGGTTGCCGTGCAGGGCTGCTGCTGCAGACAAACGGACGCGGCGGAGGGAGGGAGGGAGGGAGGGAGGCCGGGGCGACGCGCGGAGACGCGGGAGGGGCGGCGTGGCGCGACGGGTGCGCCGACGCGGCCACCTGCAGAGCGGAGCAGAGCAGGTCCACACCCACCCAGGACCCGAGCAGACCCGGCCGATCACCTGCCATGGCCAAGCAGCCAGATATCCAACCGGATCAAACCGGATCAAACCAGACCATCTGAGGTGCCCAGCCAGGCGAAAGGCTCAGGCTCGGAGCCCGAGCCCTGGCTCTGAGCCCCCGACGTCCGCTGCCGTCCTCGCGACCTTGACCATTCACCGGCCGGTACATCCTTTCCTCCCCCTCCCCCACCTCCCTCCCGCTCCGCTGCTCGTTGGGCGACGTCCGCATCGCACTGCATCGTACCGCACCGCACCGCACCGCATCGCATCGCATCGCATCGCATCGCATCGCAGAGCATCGCATCGCATCGCAGAGCATCGCATAGCAGAGCACATCGCAGAGCGGCGGAAGTCTGGAGCAACTCGCACGTCCACTAGTGGGCGGCACAGCAGCGCCACGCAGCCCCTCTACCGCCGCCGGCAGGCGCGGCCCCACAGCCGCCGGTTGGCTGCGCCGGGGTTCTCGACTCAGGCCCCGCCGACACAACCGGCCGGCCCCCTGCGCTTCCTCTACGAATCGCTCCACAGTCGTCGCAGCTACGCTTTTGCAGGCCACTGCGCCGCAGCTGTGGTGTCACTGTGGAGAACCTCAGGACCCCTCGGTTTTCGCCCCGGGCGAGCGAGAACACAAGCGAGCAAGCAAGTCGCTTTGCTCGCTCCTGGCTTCACAGACGAGTCGAGTCGAAGCGAGCCGAGTCGAAGCGAGCCGAGTCGAAGCGAGCCGAGCCGAGGCGCGCCGGGCAGGGCTCGGACGAAGCGAGGGGTAGCACACCCCGCCCGCCCCCCGCGCCCTCCGCGCGCGCGCAACGCAAGGCCTGCTTTTGTCTCGCTCCATTGGCCATCGGGGCGGTCGGCCAACCCATCACGCTTCCCCCGAAAGAGGTCTCCGCGCGAATAAGGGCTCTCGAGACCCCCAACGATTTAGAACGCGAACGTGGCATCTCTGCTCCTGCAGCGGCAACGACTCCCTCCCGCTTGACCACTCGCTCGCTCGCTCGCGCGCGCGCTCTCGCGCGCGCTCCGCAAAACGCGCGCCCACAGGCTTGCAACACATACTAACAGGAGCACAAATTCACTTGATCCCAGTTTTATCGATTGACCGAAGGCGCTTTGATCCCTCTCGAGCCTGTTCTGCGCGCAGGCTTCTCCAAGACTCCTTGCCTCTCTGCCCATCTAACAACCCATCTTATCTGCCATGGCGCATCGCGAAGGGCAAACGCTCAATGCCGAAGCCGGCTATGAACTTGAAGCACCATCCTCGACAATGGGCGACACCGACTTGGCGCCTGACACGCAACAAGACTTCACAACCACAATAAATGTCGCACCCAATTCCACCTCTTCATCCGCTTCGGTAGCCTCGAGCTCCGCCAGTGCCACGAGCGCACCCGTGCTGCCCTCGAGAAGATCCAGAAGGAGGCTCAAGCAGCGAAACCGCTTCGATGACGAAGATCTCAGCGAGGTGGCGGTGCGCAAGCGTCAGGTGGAACAGCGCAGCCTCGCGCTCGAGTCCAGCGTGGCGATCGAGCTGGTCAATCCAGCGCTCATCGAGAGGCTGATGGAGCTTACACGAGCCCACGCCAGCGCCAAGCTCGATAAGGACCTCGCCTCGGCGCGCGCTGAATTGGAACAAGAGCTCATGGAACAAAATGAGCTGCAGTCCAACCATGACGCTGACGAAGAAGGCGCATATCAATCTGCAGAGGACGACGATCCAACCTCCAATCAGGAAGACCCTACCAGTGAAGACTCCGCGCGACAAGGGGAAACGCAAGCGGGACCATCGGTCGAGCTACAGGCTGGTCAAAGGGCGCTGCGCGAGAGCGCAGGCGACGACACTGGAAGGTTCACGGCCAAGAACACGCAGCCACTGCATTCTCCCGCATCTTCGCCGTCATCAGCCTCATCTTCTGCACAGTTGGACGCACCTGTCACATCCACAGACGCATTGTCATCTGGAGAGATCGAACCTCTCGATGCAAGCACGGACTACCCTGTCCCCAACGAGACATTTATGGAAGACGAAGGAAGTGAAGAAGAACAAAGGCGAAGAGCGCAAGGAGGGCAAGAAAGACAAGAGGAAGAAGATCCTGATCGTACCATTCCGTTCCCACCGTCCTTATCCTGTCGAGACGAGGCCAGCAACTGCAGCGGTGACAATAGCAGCAAAGAGAATTTTATCTCTGCTGAGCCTCCAAGGCAACAATCTGGGGACCGTGACGTGGCTTCGTGGAGCTCGCAGCATTCCAGCAATCAGTCCTGTGATACAAATCGAATCTCTTCGCCTTCTTCAACTTCGGAAGGCTCACCATCAGAGCGTCGCGAAATACTTGTGGGAGATCAAGCAAGCCCTACATCGTCCGCCCCGCGCAAGCGCGCCTTACCAGAAATCTCTCTGTCGGACAGCGACCTGAATGAGGCCGAGTCTCACAGAAAGAAGCACCGGAGTTTCGCCGAGGAAAAGGATGCGGCGCAAGAACTTGTCGCTTCGACGGAGCTGCAGAAAGCTGATCAAGATGTTCTGGACAATGAGGTAGGCCCGGAGGGTGAGCTCCACAATGAAGTGGAGAGCAGCAACAAGTTCGATCAAGACAGCGACCTGAATAAGGCCGAGTCTCACAGAAAGAAGCAACGGAGTTTTGTCGAGGAAAAGGACGCGGCCCAAGATATTGTCGCTCCGTTAGAGCTGCAGGTAGCCGATCAAGATGTCTCGGACAATGAGGCAGACCTGGAGGATGAGTTCCGTGATAAAATGGAAACCAGCAACAACAGAACTGATCAAGAACAGGACGATGATGAAAGAGAAGAAGATAGAATCAAAGCCAGAGGGGATGATGGCGATGAAAATCATCAAAAAGCTGTCGAGGATCAAGACGACGACGAAAAAGAAGAAGAAGTCGAGGAAACGGGGCAAAAACAAGACCAAGAACAGGAGGAGAAGCCAGGAGACGAAGACAGCGACCAAAAGTCCGACGACGAGGAAAACGAGGGTACGTTCGACCGTGAGGCCGAAGACAGCTTGGCCCTCTGCAAGCCGATCCTGAAGCGAGGACCGCGTAAGTCGGGCGTTGTCAAACCACCTCGCCACAGGTCTGCATTCCGCAAAATGTCCAAGGAGCGGCGAAAGGCCAAGGCGCAGCTTCTTAAAAATGCTGCTCGGGCCCAGTCGAGATCGCAAGCCAAAGCTCAGGCCTCCACCGCCGTAGATTCAAACGTCTCTCCTTCCCCGCCTCAGTTCCAGCCACAGCCACGACCGCAATCGCAGCCACAGCCGCAGTCGCAGCTGCAGCCGCAGCCACAGCCCTCCCCGGAATCCAATGATGCAGCAGGACCGGTCGAAGCGGAGGCGCCCAGTATGCCAGCACCGGCGGCACAAAGTAAGGCTAAAAAGCTGCGTTCGGTCAAAAGCTCCTCACAACGGAGTGAGACGTCGGGCAATGATGGCGCCGAGGCCCGCGTGCGACGCGTCATGAAACGGAAAAAGGCAATGCAAGTCATTGAGCACATGCACATACCCAAGGGCACGCAGTGTCGCGTGCGATGGTCCATCACATGGAAAATCAAGGACCCGCGAACACTTTCGTGGCTGAAAAGTTGGGAGGATGAACAGGACGAAGAGGAAGAGGAAGAAAGTGAAGACATCCCTGCGGAGCCGACGCAAGAAACCACAATGGTTACGCAGGCCGGGCATAACGACACTTCTTCTTCTTCTTCTTCCGAGGACAACAACAACGACATTCCTGCGACTGCCGAGGTTGTGGATTCTTCGTCTACTACTACTCCGAGCGAGACAACTTCTGGTCAAAACGTGACACAACCAAGGCGTCAGAGGGGAGTTCGAGTATCTCTCACGGGCGATGGGGTGCGCCTGTCGCGAGCATCGAATTTGGGTCTACCAAAGCAGCGTGACTTCTACGCAGTGCTTGTTCAGGGAGAAAGGGCAAAGAAAGAACACTTGTATGACATTTGCTCCGAGCTCAAAGGCGACCGCAACGAGGTCATCGTAGAGGACGTCCTCATCAAGGGTGTCGAGGGCAAACGTGTGAGCGGCGTGCTCGAATGGACAGTTCCTGCATGGCTCTCTCCCGGTGTATACAAGCTGGAAATTGGAAGTCGCTCCATCCATGTGTGTTGCACAACAGAATCCTTTCGCGTGACGGAAGCCTTTGGCATGCTTGACTTCACCACCGTTGGCGTATGGTGCCTGTGCGAGAGCGTGCAGGCAAGCGAGTCCGTCGATAAGGGCAAAATTTGGGTGTCATGCTCGACGTGTCATTCTTGGCAACACTGGTGCTGCTACGAGCGCGCCTGGGACGCGCCCGAGAACAACGAGCTTGGAATCGTCGGTCACCATCGCTCTGCGGCCATTCCGCGCGATAGCGACGCCTTTACGTGCTGGTCCTGCTTCCAATACGCTTCGGTAAGCCGCGACAAGCTGCCGGTGCCCCTTGCAACCGATGCCGAGCATGAGCTCCTATTGCGCAAGCTCGAAAGCCAGCGTCTCTTGCGCATGATTCGCATGTTCAACAAGGCTAGCGGCGGGTACTCTCGACGTAGCTTTGACCGTTTTGGCCGCGAAATCGTCAACAAGCGCCTCTATTGCACGCCGAATCATGCCGTGTGCTTTATCGGCACCCTTCTTGACAAGATCTTCAACTATGGGATTGCGGGCCTCAATGACTTCGTACGAACGGGCAACTTCCAATCTGGGCCTCCTGTGCAGGAGAATCGGACTATGCGCTGCGCTGATCTGGGGGCTGGTGTGGGAGCGCTGTCCTCCATCCTGCCTCGGGGGTCGACCTGCATTGAAATCGATGAGGAGCGCTTCAGCAAAGGATCAAAGCGCTACAACGCGCGCGATTGGATTCTTGGCGATGTCCTCAACGCTAGCATTTACGAGCCCTTGCATCGAAAATTCGACCTCGTTATCGCCAACCCCGATTTCGAAGTCGCGCTGCCCTTTCTGTGCGCTGCACTTTATATGCTTCGTGACCACGAGGATGCGCGCATTCTTTTCCTTCTTCCAAGCGACTACTTTGAAGCCAGTCCTCTGCGAAGCCGCTGCTTCAAGCTCCTCCCCGTCGTCGTGGAAACAGAATTCAAGCTTGGTCACCTCAACTACTTGCAGGACGACCCCCTCGCGCAAAAGCTCACGGTCGACTCGCTCTTTGTCATTCGTCGCGGCCGTCTCAACAAGTTTGTGCACACCGTTGTGAATGCGCGCCTTGGCGGAATGCTCTGAGTCAGAATCCCATCCATCTGTCCATAGGACTTGTTTGCCTGGACCAGCGTGACCGGTCCTTGGAACCAGTCGAGGCGAAGTTCGAACGGACTTCTGCATCGCCACAGCCACGGCCAGTACCTCAAAATATAAAGCAAGCAAGCAGTAATCTATGAAAGAATTGTAATCCAACATCCACCGCCTCCGCTTAAGCGTCTATCCTCCCCTATCGTCAACCACCTTCCCTTCCCCTCTCCCCTCCACCAACGATGGTAAACATCGATCTAGGCCACTCTTACTAACGCTCGAGTTTTGACTCACACATCCTCCAGGTCAATTCCCGCGCGCCTTTTGCTTCCATTGTGTTGTGAGCGCGACGGGCGCCACGTCCTTCTGTCTCCGCAGCCGCGCACGACTCCGCAGCTTGCTGGCGCGCTCAAGTCGATCTTTCCGGTCGATCGATCGATCGACCGACCGGGGACCGACCGTCTTCGACTCGCCTGATCGACACTGCAAAACGGGACGCGCTCCGCGATTTGGCGCAGTATGCACGCAGCAAGCGGGGTACCGCGCGTAAAAACGGGCTCGACCGAGCCCGCTAGGAGCCGTCTCGGGTTTCGAGCAGTTAGTCAAGTCGAGTCGCGGCGCGTGACCTTGCGCGACGCGAGCTCGGGCGCGAGGACCCTCCCGCCCGCGCGAGCGGCGCCGCGCGGTGCGCCGCCGACTCGCCAGCGAGCGAGCTCGAGCCTGCCCAGCCTCGCGGCCTCAGCGAGCAAGCGAGCGGGCCACAGCGGGATATGCGGCCTGGCTGCACGGTGACCTGGACCGCGACAGCCCTGGCTCCTGCGAGCCCAGCCCGAGCGCAGCCGAGCGCAAGGCAGCGTGGCCCATGCACCATGTGTTCGCGGCAGGAGTAGCCGTCGTTGGCATCGTAGTGTCCTTGTATGCGCTCGTCAGCGAAAAGCTCCGCTGGAACAGTCTGTCCACGTTCGCCGTCACAACCAAGCTCAAAGTGGTGATTCTTTGCATCACGGGCCCCATCGGTAAGTCGAATCTGCACGGAATCCTATGTGTTGGGATCATGCTCGCTGTTTCTGTCTTCTTGACAAGATGCTGACGCGACTTTGCAACATTGACAATGGAATATTGTTTTCACGCAGCCATGGTAACATGTCTTCTTTACGGCTTCTTGGCCTTTTTGCTCGCGACGGAACGAGCAACGAGCACCTGCTTTTACATCAGTGCCTCGTGGACTGTTATCTTTACAGATATGTGCATGATCCTGTATCGGGATGCGCGCGATCTTTGTCGACAAAAAGTGGACCTCTCGCTCCAATTTGTCAACGTTTTCATACTCTTATATACCTTTGCAAACATGCCCTACACGCCGACTTCGTTTGTGCTGATTTCGGCCGCCGGATGGTACGTTTACAGTAATTTGCCCATCTGTATCAGTCGGAACTCTGTCTGGACTAACGAGACCCGTCGCGCGACATTGTGGATTTTTGGGTTTACTACTTCCTTGTCAATTCCCCATTTGCGAAAATAATATAAAACAACGACATAGGGGCTCTCTCGTCATGTCGCGTGTATTTAAGCGCTACATCGAAAAACACAGGCCACGGCTTCCAAGCACAGAGGAAGTTCGCAAAAAGGGTAGACTGATGGGTCAGTCTTCGTCCCCAACGCACCCGTGTCCACCGCAACAGCACCTATATCACCAGCAACAGCAGCAGCAACAGCAGCAACAGCAGCGTGAGCCATTGTCCGTGTGGACACAAAAGGGACCTTCATCTACACAATACCACACGCCATTAGCAAGCTCGCCGCATTCTAATGCTTCTCCCTCTTCTCTCCCACCCTCCCTGCCGCCACCTCCGCAAACCTCAATACAGCAGCATTACGATCGAAATCACCCATCACCACCATGAAGCTTCTTTCTTGAAGAAGAATTGTGAGATTTGCTCAGCGTTGACGTGCGCGCGCCCACATACACACGTCGACTCTCGGATGACGTATACCTTTTGAAAACTGTTGCCAGAATTTCATACAGTTTACTGACAACAACCAATCCCTTTCCCCTCCTTCTCTTCTCTCCCCTTCCCTTCTCTTTTTTTTGGGGGGGGGGGGACCTGCAAAGTAGGTAGTGCGCTTTCAATCAAGGTGCAACGGAAAAAGACTGTGAATTTCTTCACCAATCTTTTTCTCGTGTATGCAAGTCTTTCTGCAAAGTAGCGTACTTGACGCACAGGGTGAAGAAAAATTGCAAAAGAAAATGGAAGAGTGAACAAGCCAGAATTTGTAGGAGAACAGGGGAAAAAATGTGCATTTGAATGAAGATTTGTGTGTGTCGTGCCTTTGTGCCTGATCTTGTGCTCTTGCTTTGGGGCGTCATCAGACCATCTTGAGGTCGGTACCTTCCTCGTGCGCCTTGTGTGCGTTACCATTAATTGCGCCGGTCTCGGTCCCTTCGACACCTCCATTGACTTCGTCTTCTTCCATGCCATTCATCTCAATCGCCGTCAGACCCTCGTCTTCCTCGTCCTCGTCGAAAGCAATGATGTCAGCACGGAACTTGACCAGCAACCACGTAAAGAGCAGATACAGAAAGAAAAGGAGGACACTAAAGGCGCCCACTGCGGACTCGGCTGGAGTCGAACCTTCTTCACAGTCGCGCCGCGTACCCGCCACACACGCCGAGATAAGCATCACTGCACATTTTCATTTAGCATCGAGGTAGGTTAGTATGATGCTGTTTTCTTCTCTATCATTCTCTCCCTCCGTTTCACTGTTGTAGGTGAGCAAAGGACAAATTGTGTTATTGCAAGCACGTTTGCCTATTGCTTGAAGGAAATGAAATCATGTATGCATCAATACGTACGTTGTGCCATCATAAAACTCATACCCGTGAGAGCGCCATGTGTTGCTACCGTGCGGTATTTGCGCATCACAAGGGTGCCAACAACACCAAGAAAAATGGCGAGAAGCGCCACCCAGACGCCAATGAAGCTGTATCAAACAAAAGCAAGCAAGATCTCGCGTCAGTCGTTCCGTTTGTCGTTAGCGTGTACGTTGTTGTTGTTGTTGTTGTGTTCACGTCTGTCTCAAGAGAACGTACGCATAGCCGACGTCGCTGCGATCGCTGCCGAGCGCAAAGCCAGCAATCACGAGGGCGATGGTGGCAAGCTGCGTGAGGATCCAAACCCGAGACAAGACCTTGACGCTGTTTCCGCAGTAAGCGTTCTCTGCTTCTCGCACAGAGTGCTTCGCTTTGGTCAATCGTGCGTGCATGGTGGTTTCGGCCGCTAACGCGCTCCCGTCGCGGGGTCTGTCTGCACGGTTGGCGAAGAGCCGTGACGCTCACAGAGCCTCAACGTCCCGACCTCGCACTGCCGCTCTCCAAACCTCTGCGTAGCCGCGCCCGCGTGGGGAAGAAGGGGGCGCGAGACGAGGCTGACGCTTGAGCTGCTCGCCACGCAAGCTGCGCTCCCCGTGCCCTGTTCTGGTTCGGTCGACTCGGGCTCTAGCAATCGATTCTGCTCAGATTTTTTTTTTCTGGCTTCTTTCTTTCGTTGCTTTGTTTCCTTTTGAAAGGAAAGAGGGGAAAAGGAAAGAAAAGAAGATGGCTGTTGGTCTGCCGTTCAAAGGTGGTTATGTACAACCGCTTTACTTAGGCGGTTTCGTTTGTTGCCACGTAGAGTACTACTATTCAACCAAAAAGGTGTCCGCTGCCGGGGGATGGCGCGTCGGGAGCAAAGTGTCGAGTGATGTGTTATAACGGCAACGCAGACTCTTCGTTCGCGTCAGGAAGACTTTCTTAATTTTATCTAGCCTCGAAAATTGGCCTCTCTCAAAATAGTTGGAACAAAATCAAACAAATGGGAAAGTTACAATGCCAGCATGCAATCAGGAAGAAAAAAGAGTATACTTTCAGAACGATGCAAGGCAATGACAGCAGGCCCAGACACAAAGTGGCAATTAAAAGTCAACACGCTCCATTTCCCCAGTGCTTGTGCAGCGTGGCAATGTGCTGAGGTGTGACTCCACAGCAACCGCCAACGAGAGAGACGCCCATGTCGGCAATCCAGGGCCCCACGAAACGATTGCAATACAATTCGGGCGTCAGATCGTCCCGAAGTGCTTGTGGTTCCGCAGATGTCTCTAGAGACCAATCACTTGCTATCGGCGTGAGACGGTTCGCGTAGGCCCCGAGCTTGACATCGGCTGCTGCCATGCGCGAACGAAGCGGGGACAGCGCCTGCAGACTTTCCGTGATGGCCTCAGGTTCCGAGCAGTTAAAGAGGATACCTGCAAGTAGAAAAGGGCGATCCGGGGACGCCGCACTCTTGCGGTCCAATAGACTTTTGACGGCGTCTTCAGCAGGTTCGCCGCTGCGCAAGATACCCCCGCGACTCACCGTCCAAGAGCAAAACAGTGGACGGATCGGCTCAAGGCCCAGCGTCATGATCGCATCAACAGCCTGAGACATTTCCTCCGAAGAGGAGAGTGTCTCTGCAAGAAAGTAGTCCACGTGCGGATGTAAGACGGTGGCTATTTTACGGTACATCGCGACGCCCTTTTCATGGGCCTGGACAAGGTCGGGACGATAGCTTTCCACAAGTGGGGGCAATGACCCGCAAACATATCCTTCTCCAAAGTCGTGTACAGCTTTGCGGGCAAGTTTGGCCGCGACAAGCGTGTGCTCAAGGACTTCTTCTTCCGTGAAGCCCACGCCAGGGGTCACGCCATAGTTATTGACCGTGATGAAGCGTGACCCTGCGCGCAAGAACGAAGTGTGGACATCTACGAGCAGCTCGTGATATTTGCTGTCCGTCACGGCTAATGCCGACCACGTGCGCCGGTCATCGGGCAGGCCTCGGCGCATGAGTTCCTCGCCCGTGCCGCCGTCGAGAAGAAGCACGTCCTTGGTCTCGTGCTTTTGCGCTGGCGGCTCTGAGGACGCGCGAGCTGCTAAAGCACTTGCTGCTGTTGCTGCTGTTGCTGCTGTTGCTGCTGCTGCTGCCTTCTCGGGCTGCGAGGACATTGCGCGTGCGGCGCGGGCCGGACTCTGCGCCTGGGTCCAGAGCCGCCGCATGCCGGGGCCCGGGCTCGCGCAAAGGCCGTCTGGCTCTTCTTGGCATCCATCATCACAACTTGGAGCAGCAAGTCAATGAGCAAGAAGATAGATACCGACAGGACCCAGCGGCGAGTAGTAGTAGTACCCGTACTTTCGAGCACTCTCGGACCGACGAAGCGCGCGCGCACACACGCACACGGGCGAGAGCAAGGGCACGAGCGAGCGACCATGTCGGAAAAGGCGACCAAGAAGTCCAAGACGCCGCGCTGGCTGCCGCTGGAGTCCAACCCGGATGTCCTGAACAGCTTCCTCCGGCGCATGGAGGTTGACGAGTCCGTGGCCTTTCACGACGTCTTCGGACTCGATGAGGAATTGCTGGCGATGATCCCGCAGCCGGTCGTGGCCATGTGCCTCTTGTTTCCGAGCTCGACCATTAACGCGATCCGACGCGAGCAGTTTGCCGACAAGTGCATCGCGAATCCTGCGGAACAGGGCATCTTTTATCTTCACCAACTCTCGCAGTTCGGCAACGCGTGCGGTACAATTGCGTGCGTGCACGCGACTGCCAACGCGGCAGGCGTGGTCTTCGACGAGGCCAGTCCTTTGGGAGCCTTTATCGAGGCGAATCGCGGCAAGGATCCGGATACCATTGGCGAAAACCTTGCCGATGCCGTGGAGATCCACGAGGCCAGCGAGCAAAGTGCTTCGTCATCTGGGGCGCAAACCGCGACGCCGAGTCGCGACGACAGCGTGGAAGGTCACTTTATCACCTTTGTCCTCTTTGAGGGCCATTTGCTTGAGCTCGATGGCATGATGCCCGGCCCCATTGATCATGGCGAGGCCTCCGAATCAGATTTTACCGTGAAAACTGCCGAAATCATCAAGACGCAGTTCATGGACCTTGATCCCGGCAATGTCAACTTCAACATCACTGCAATGAGTATCCAGTAATGCCACAGCGATCTTTTCTCTCACTTCGTTATTATCTCTCCTTCTCTCTCTCGCTCATCGAGCGCACAAGCGGGCAAGCAAGAACAAGAGAAGCAGTACAAACGTTTACTTACCCTCTATGGCTCTGGCATGGGTTGGAGCGACTCAAACTTTGACGACTCGCGATGCCTTTCACTCGCCAAAAAGAAGTGAAGACGGACAAAGTTTTTGCCAATGTTTGTTCAGATTTTGATTTATTTGCTATGTTCGATTACTTGGAAGACATATACACACACTGACTGGGCACGAGAGAGAAAGAGAGAGAGTAGGCCTAGCGATCTCAAATCCAAAAGTCTTAAAAACAACCTGAAAACTGACCGAGACACGCTCCCTGAGCTCTCATGCGAATAAAGGGACAAATGGACGGATGGACATAAGAACGGGCAAAACGAATTGTACTACACGACCGGTGTGGGTTCCACCTGCTCTTGAAGGGAGGTGAACCACGGGTGCGAAAGTGCCCGCGCGGCAGATACCCGCTGTGCAGGGTCCAATGTAAGCATGCCCCGAATGAGATCCTTTGCCACGGGACTCACCTCATTCCATACGGGTCCGTCAAAGGAAACATTCCCAATGAGAATCTGACGGTACAACACAGACACGTCCTCTGTACCGTCGGCCCCAAAGGGTGGCGACCCCGAAAGCAGGACGTACATAATCACGCCAGCGCTCCAAACATCAACTTGGGGTCCGTACCCTTTTCCAAGCAGGATTTCGGGTGCCACGTAATAATCTGTCCCGCAACTGGTATACGCACGCGCGCGGCCCTGGACCATTTGTTCGAGCTCAAAGTGCTGAGGGGGCGGAGGCGAGCTGCTCAGCGTGAGCATCGCGCCGCCAAAAGAGGAGTCATCTACGTCACAGTCGTCAATCTCTTGCGAGCTCGAAGAACCCGCAATTGCGCCGGGGAGTATACGGCCAAGGTCATGGCCTGCTGCTGCATCCGCGGAAGCAATAGGGCCCAGTCTTGGCGAGCCAAAGAGCGCCCGTGCGCTTTGAGGCATGACGGATCCACTTTCCTGAGAAAGGTAGCCCTTTGCCGCAGCGACGAGGTTCGAGTCCACCTGAACTGTGTCGTGCACACGCGCGGGCTCGAGATACTTTGCGAGACCAAAGTCGCTGAGCTTGATGTTCGTGTCCACCTCTCGCGAGGTGAGCAGGATATTTTCCGGTTTTACATCGCGATGGATAACGCCCCGCTCGTGCAGATACCGCAGAGCGTCCATGAGCGACCGCATGAGCCGTCGACTTTCGGCCTCGGTGTATCTAATTTTTTGCATGATGCGCTCAAAGAGGTCGCCGCCGAGCGCGAGGTCCACGAGCAAAAGAAGTTCGTCAGAGGTTTCTGCAACAGCGTGGAGACGCACGAGGCTGTGATGCTTGGCCTTGCTCTGGATTGAAATCTCCCCTGTGACGCGCGCGCGCTGGCTGATCTTGTGCTTGGCCATGACTTTGCAAGCATACAGCTCACCGCTACGCCTCGACCGAGCTGCACGCACCAGAGAGGTCGTGCCTCGGCCTAGAACCTCTCCAACCTCGAATTGGGCTCTAAATTCCTCCCCTGTCAGCGTCTTCATGCCCACTGGGACGAGGGACTCCTCCTCGACCTCGTGATAGTGCGCCGAGAGCGTCAGTGCCGGCGCGGTGGTCCTTGTCTTGAGAGTGGGTCTTGGGTCCTGCGCCTGTCGGCGCTCCGCTTGCGCCTGCGTATTTTGCGTGGGACGCGCGTCATGTCGGCCAAGTTTCGCATCGGGCGTTTTCTCCCTCTCTCGTTCCCGCAAAATCGCCGCGGTGGCAGCAGCAGCAGCGGCAGCAGCGGCAGGTGGCACCGGCGTCGGCGAGGTGGAGGTCGAGTTCGAGGTCGCGGTCGAGGAGAACGGCAACTTGGCGGCGCTGCGCGGTCTCCGCAGCGGCAGCGCGGGATGGTTCAGGCTCAGATTCCGCGACGGCGTGAGCGCCTTGGACGACCGCGCCTCCGTCCTCGGCCTCCGTGTCACCGCCGCCGACTTGGGCATCCCGCCGGCCCGCTCTCGCCTCGGCCTGGCTTGTGTTTGTTTGCTTCTCGCGTTGTTTGCTCGCTCGCTTGGCCTCGCTCGCACGGGACCCGCCGGGTCCGCCTCCGACTGCGCCGGGCGACCGCTGCGGCTGGCGGCGCGCAGGCGCGGACGCCGCGCGCGAGGGTCTTCCCGCCGCGCCGCGCGAGGCCCTGCGCCCGCGAGGTCGCGCGGCCTCCGCCGCCGAAGGCCAATTCCGAGATTGCTCTCGCTCGAGCGCGCTAGCTTCGCGCCTCCTGCTTACAGCCTATGCTTGCTTGCTTGCTTGCTCGCTCGCTCTGGCCGGCCGCAGAAAAAAAATTAAAATAAAAAAATACAACCGGGATTCTCGAGGCCTCCGAGCCGGACTCGGCGCGGGCTCGGCGGCCCGCCGCGGCGGCTCGACCGCTGGCCGGCCCGCTCGCTCGCGGCGGCCGACGGGCCGGAGGGCGCGGCGCCTCTCGCGCGAGCCCGCCCCGCTCGCCGAGCCCGCCTCGCCTCGCGCCTCGCCTCGCCTCGGATGCGGAATTCCGAATTTCTCGCCCCCCCCCCCCTTGTTGGCTTTACCTTCGCGCGCACGCTGCGTGCGCGCGTGCAGCGGCCAGGCGAGACCCTGCACGCGCGAGCGCGGACTCGCCGCGGGCGGCGAGGCCCCGGCGGGGCGCAGCTGCGGACGCCGACGTCCGGGCGGGCGACTCGCGCGAAGGGAAGGGAAGGTCGGCCCGGCGGGGCGTCGGATCCGCCCAATTCTGCTTTTGGTTGCAGGTTGGTCGATACCATACCAGCCAGCCTTATTACGTAGACAGACGTGGTAGGCCTATACGTAAGCGAGCACCATGAAGTCCACGGCCGCGCGCCACTTCGGCATGAAAGCCACATCGTCGAGCGCGTCGTGCTCGTCTTCGTCGGCGTCTTCGAATTCTTCTTCTTCTTCTTCAAGAGCAGCAGCAGCAGCAGCAGCCGCAGCGAGGTTGAAGAAGCAGGCTGCTGCACGCAGCACGTAAGCGAAGGAGGAGATGAACTGATGATGATGATAACTTGGGTCCTTATCTTTGCAGGGAAGGACGAGGTGCATGCGGATCCACGCCACCACTCATCTCGGCTCCGACAGTGACAGCGACAATGAGGAAGAGGAAGACGCGGAGGAGGCGTGAGGGAGAGAGGGAAAGAGGGAGAGGAGGGGCCGAACATCCACGACGATCTGACCGTCTTGTATTCTTTTTGGGGGGGGGGGAGGAAGGAAAGGCGGGAACGAATGGGTGGCGCCCTGCAAAAAAAGCAAGCGACGCTGCGAGCAGTGGCCGTGGAGGCAGGCAAAGCTCAGCGAAAAGATCGTCTCGCTCGGGTGGAGCCTGTGAATGTGAACAATCGAACGAAAGTGAACAGCTGCGAAGCGAGCTCAACGTGGATGGCGAGGAATGAGAACTTGTGAGGTTTCGACGATGCGTGCCGGAGAGTGCGGCGACGACGACGAGTGATGGGACGACCAAGAACAACGCTTCCGAAGGCGAGATGCGCTCGGACTCTTGCTGCAAACGTCTCGAACCAAGCCGAGCCGAGTCTCGAGACAAGTGGTCGTATTCTCGGCGCTCGGAAAGAACAGCAAGGCGACAAAGATTATCTTCTCTCATTCTCTCTGCGTTGCACGCGAAGAGGAGCAGAAAATTGAGAGCTCGCGGACCATCGTCGCTTCGATCGAGGTGCGTCGGGGCATCCATGGTAACTCGGCCCCACCAAGCCCGCACGCTCACATCAGCGCCAATGTCGTCGTCTGTCTTGCGGTTTATTAACCCCCACCCCTGCCACATTATTTATCGTCCCAATGCTGTGGGTCCCAGTCAACTTCGAGTTGTTGTCCACCAATTTTTGTCCAGCTTGGTCAACAATGAGCTCTGCAAGCGAGGAACTGTATGCACGGCGCGCGGGCCCTTGCGCGCGTAGCTCGTCGCGCGACGCACGTGCAGACTCAGCAGCTGGCACGCCGAGGCCTGGTCGTCGTCGCTGTCGCGGAACCTGCGCGCACGAGCGCGCTCGCCGCGGCGAGACCTGACACGCGGCGCACCATGGCATCCGAGACGGCAGCACAAGAGACGACCTCGCCGCACGCCCAGAACGCGGCGGGGGCGGCGTTTGCGGCGGACGCGCCCGGCTGGAGATCCACCGAGGACGACGAAGATCTCGGCCCCATCTGCTGGCGCTGCAAAGGCACCAAGAAGAGCATTGTCAAGGTCAGCGTGGACCCGAACGAAAACAAGGCCAACGCTGCCGACGCTGCTGGTAACGACGACGACAACAACGACGCCAAAACTTCACCACAAGAGGATGGAGAGGTCGATGCAGGAGTAAAGAACAAGAAAAAGAATAAGAAAAAGGGCAAGAAAAAACTCGTCGAGGTCACCTGCCGCGTGTGCGAAGGTGCCGGTCGCATCAAAAAGAAGCGAAAGGAGGTCCTTCACGCGAACCAGGCCGGCAAGACTAGTTCCCGCAAACGCAAGGTCCCCGATGATTGGGTGATCCCCGGCCCTGCGTCCAAGGGCGGCGTTGAGCCCGAGGCTGGCGAAGAAGTCTGCCATTTGCTCGGACATTGGCGCATCTTCCAGCGCATCGGCGGCCATCGCTGGTCCACCGACGATCTTGTCACGGCCTGGGTTGCGGGCCGTGCGTGGCGTGAGGCGCAAAAGTCTGTCGCAGAACCGCAGCAGCAGCCAGCGCACTGCCTCGATCTGGGCTGCGGCATTGGATCTGTGCTCATGATGGTGGCCTGGCAATTTACAGAGGCCCGCTGCCTCGGCGTCGAAGCGCAGGTGCGCAGCGCAACCATGGCGCGGCGGTCAATTGAATTTAATGGTTGTGCAGATCGCTGCCAGGTCGTGCAGGGCGACATCCGCGAGTACGCAGACTTTGACAAGGCTGCCCCAGAGGGAAAATTTGATCTCGTAACAGGCACGCCGCCTTACTTTCCCGTCAACTACACCGAGGGTACGGGCGTGGCGACCCCGGGCCTGGGCGGACTCCCCTCGTGCGAGCAGTCAGCGCCTGCCCGTTACGAGTTCCGCGGGGGTGTTGAGGCATACTGCGCCGCAGCACGTCCGCGCCTGCGTTCTCGCGATTCGCGTTTCGTCGTTTGCGAGGGCCTTCTTGGAGCCAACCACTCGCGCGTTCTCAAGGGTGCTAGTGAAAATGGGCTCGAGATCCTGCAAAAAGTCTCGGTGCATGGCCGCGACGACAAGCCGGCGCTTTTTGCCGTCTATGTAATGCGTCTCGCTGACGAAAGCGGCTCCGACTCGCCTCCCACGCAAGAAGAATCCCTCATCATTCGCTACAAAGGTGGCAAGCGTTCCGAGGCCTATGTATCCTTGATGGCGTCGCTCGGTATTCCTCCCTGATCATGATTTCCATAGTCTATTTTTTCTTCTCCTGTGCAATGCGGAATCCAAACCTTGAAGATAAGAAGAAAAAAAAGACTCACGATGGCGTGGTTACGACGAAATGTGCCACACCTGCACAAACCAGATTTTTAAGGATCTCTTCTTCCCTTTACAGGACGTGTCGCTGGCTACGCGCAGGACACGACGTCAAAGACTCACATTGTGAGCATGCCGGCCCGTCGGACAATTTTTTTCCTTGTTCGTGCCTTCGACCCACGTTTTTCTCCCTCTCTCTCTCTCTCTCCGACTAACGCAACGTGACAAAATGGTTCGCGATAACAACAGACCCACGAAAGAAGACTCGTAGTACGAGACGAACCCAGGCCAGTTTTTGCTTTCCTTGAGGATTGAGGAGGGGGATAGAAAGGCCACCCCTTGACTCCAAGATTACGAGTGCGATTGAGGGATTGAACGACAAAACCACCTCGTCGCGTCTCGAAGATCTGGAAAGTCAGTCGACGAGCAAGCTTGGCATGGGCGGCCACTCGGAGCAGGCGGAGCGCGCCGCGGATGCCGTGGCAGCGGCGCTGCGCAAGTTCGCGGCGGCCGCAGAGCTCGAGGAAAAACTCGATGTGGACGCCCGCAAACGCGGCGACGCCGACGCCGTCTCGAACGACGCAGACGCCCTCGCCACGGCGGCGGGGGCCACCGACGCGTACATGGCAGCATGTGCCACGCTCATGGGCGTGCTACCCCAGTTTGCTGAAGCCAAAAAGACGCAGACCATGCTGTCGCAAAACATCCGCTTCATGATGGGCAGAATCGAGGCCCTCACAGAGCTGCAGCAGCGCGGAGGCAGCCGCTTTGCACGCAGCATCAAGGCGTCAGCCCACGACATCGAGATCCAGCGCGCACGTGCGCGACTCTCGCAGCCCACCGACAGCAACGAGGCCAAGCGCACGCGCGTGGCCCGCGAGATTCTCGAGACCGAGCGCTCATATGTCAAGGCGCTCGAGTCCCTGCACAGATACTACATTGTCCCGCTGTGCGAGCCCCAGGCAGAGGGCATGGAACCCATTTTAGATGCTGTCCAGCGCACAAGTGTGTTTGGCAACGTTGAGGAAATCATGGGCCTGGCGCACAGTTTCTTGCGCACTCTCGAGGCCAAAATTGAATCCTGGGGGCCCGAGCAAACTCTGGGCGATACCTTCAAGACGCACGCCATGTTCTTCAAGATTTACGTCATGTACACTAATCAGTATCAGAGCGGCGTCAAGGAGGTGCTCAAGCTCCTCAAAGAAAACGAGCTCGCCAAACGGGTTGCCGAGCGCGCAGCCAGCGCCGGATGCCAAGATGTCTCCTCGCTCATGATCAATCCGATTCAACGTCTCCCGCGCTACGTTTTGTTGCTCAAAGAATTACGCAAACGAACACCAGATGCGCATCCGGATGCCTTGCTGCTCGAAAGCGCTTTGGCAGACATTCACGTCGTGGCCGACCACGTCAATGAGCGGCTCCGCAGCCACGAGGAAAACGCCAAGGTTCTTGAGATTCAAAGCATGTTGTGGACTGCACGTCCGGGTGGCGTCCCGCTCACGCTTCTCGAGCCTGGTCGTTCTTTCGTGCGTGAGGGCAAGGCGCTCAAGATTCGCGCGACGGGGACGCTGCGCGAGGTCCATGTTTTCCTTTTTTCGGACATTCTTCTTTACTGCTCATCCTCGCGCATGTGGCCTGGGCGCTACCACTATCACAATCATCTCTACTTTTGGGGCGCTTCCGAGGCCGAGCAAGAAGCGCGTGCTGGCGGGCTCGATCACCCGCGCGTCGCCTGCGCCTTCAAGGTCACGGCCGAGAACGCGGTGCGTATCTTCATTCCAGGATCTCTTCAGGAGCGGGACGCATGGATTCGCGACATCAACCGCTGCCGCGATCAAAAGCTTGAGCTTGACAAACGCAAGTCCATGAAACGCGTCTCTTTCGGCTCAAGTGCTTCCACGGCTTCTTCGCCGGTCACGCCGGAGGCGCGTAGAACCTCCTATTTTGGAGCTGCATCATAGAAAGTATTCCATACCAAACCCTTCTGTTTTATATAACTTTTGACGGCGCCTGCTTTTGGCGCATCCGGCACATCTTCTTTGCGCTCGTCTTTCGTATCATGAACCATCATCTCGGTGGCCAAGTCTCGTCCAGGTCTGCCAGTCCATGCGCCTGTTCGCGGGAGCTAGCTTCTTGGCCTCCCTCGTGCTTGTTTCTTCGCCTGGCTGGCTGCCCAGACGATCGCACTAATGTGACAGCGAGTGAAGACCAAACCCGGGCCACGCCAAGCCACCGTGTGCCCCCAGGCAAACCACAACGCCGCGGCGCGTGCGAGCGGGGCCGAGACTGGCAGCATGATCTCCGCAGCTGCAGCGGCAGCGCGGCGGGCGCATGGACGATCTCCCCGCCTGGCGCCCGCGTTCCCCGTAAGCGCAAGCCGGCTGCTGAGCAGCACCGCCGTGCGTCCGCGCGTGGACTTCGAGAGGCTCGTGGGTGGCCATGCGGACCTCGTGCAGGAGATGACGGAGCGCTTCCCGGCCTCGGACGAGGCCCAAAACAGAATGCAGGTAGAGGAGATTGTGCAGCTGCGCTCGCGACAACTGGAGCTCCTCCGGGACGCGCAGGAGCTTCGCAAGGAGCGAAACGAGGTCGCCAAGGCCAGCAAGGGCGCCAAGGGCAAGCCGCCCAGCAAGGAGACCATCCAACGCGGCCGCGAGCTCAAGGAAGAAATTGCGCGCATCGAAGGCGATCTCGACGAGGTCCAGCGTGGCATCGATGACAAGGCTCTTCATTTGCCAAATTGGCTCGACGCATCCGGCCCGCGCCGCGGTACCACCGCGGCCGCCACAGGCCTCCCCGAAGAGGACAACGGCGAGGGCGTCGTGGTCCGCCAAGCCGAGACGCCTCTGCCAACCTACAACTTCGACATTCAGGACCACATGACTCTTGGGGAAAGTCTCGACATTATCGACTTCAAGGCGCCAGTGCTGACGTCAGGGCCGCGCTTCGTTTCGCTCAAGAACGAGGGAGCTCTTCTCGAGCTGGCGCTGGCGCAGTGGATTCTAGGAAAGCTTCACCGAGAGCTGGGATTCTCGCCGACGCTCACCCCCGATCTCGTCAATCGCTCCGTTCTTGAGGCGTGCGGCTTTCAGCCGCGCGACGACTCCTCGCACGTGTACCACGTGTACAATCAGACGCCCGACCACAAGGATGCCAATCTCTGTCTTGCGGGAACCTCCGAGGTTGCTCTCGCAGGCTCGCGCATGGGCAAGCTCTACCGTTCGGGTCTCCCTGAGCGTCTCGCGGGATTTAGCCACTGCTTCCGCGCGGAAGCGGGCGGCGGTGGCGCGGCCTCCCGCGGCTTGTACCGGCTGCATCAGTTCAGCAAAGCAGAAATGTTTGTCTTTTGCCATCCGAACGAATCTGCCGAGGAGCTCGACCGTCTCGTAGCCATCCAAGAGTCCATTTGCGACGAGTTGGGCCTTCACTGGCGCACCGTGGACATGTACCCAGACGAACTCGGCAATCCGGCTGCTAGGAAATATGATGTTCAGGTCTATATGCCATCGCGCGGTTCCTTTGGCGAGGTGGCCTCGCTTTCGAACTGCACCGACTTTCAGTCGCGTCGTCTTGACATTCGCTACGTCGACGGTGACGATCGCGGATTTGTCCATACCCTCAACGGCACGGCTCTGGCCGTCCCGCGTGTCATTCTTGCGCTGCTCGAGACGCACCAGCAGCCCGACGGGACGGTGCGCCTCCCGGACTGCCTTGGCGCAATTTTCCCTTCCTTGGTTCTCGGGCCCAAGTCTTCTCCATCACCAGCAGCAGCATGACCGACCAAAAGGGCCTGAGCGACCCAAAGGGCGGGCCTCCAGATCGAACCTAGCTGCCGGGCCGCGAGCATTCATTCTATAGCGAACACAGTCTCTGCGGCCTTGCTCCGACTCTCCGTCGAAGGGCCTCTTGACCATCGAATCATCAATCGAATCTTTCCTTCGTATTGCTTTGCTTTGCTTTGCTTTGCTTTGCTTTGCATACATGCGACCTTTCCTTTTACATGCGACCTTTTCACGCGCATCGTTCCCTGCGACCCAGCTCGTGGCGCGGCCCTTTGGACGGCCTGCAGAGCTCCGCCCTCTCGTGTCGCTACGCCTGCGCATCTCTGGCTCATGGCGCGGTGGCGCGGTAGCGCGGTGGCTTCTCTCCTTTGTCGCCTCGCTCGTGCCTCTGTGTAGGCACGCGCCGCGTCGAATGAACGTGCCAGTTGGTCCCTCCTTGCGACCCTGGGCCGGAATCTCGGTGCAGCCCGCACAGGACGCGGTGCACAAATCATCAGATTACACAAAGGTGCTTCCGGTGCTGGTACGCAAAATATGCGCCCTCGTCCTGGAACCTCGAGTGTCGATCAAGGTGACGAAGACGGGGAAAGGTGGTGATCAAATGACCACGTCCACCACTGCTGATTCGCCGTTGCCTTTTCGCCACGACGCACCAGTCCCGGAAAGCAGGCAAAAAGAGATTCACCACGTCGTCGGCCAAGCAAGAAGACGAAGCAGGTGGCCCAGCCTGGTGAGGAGCGAGTCTCTGGGGATAAAAAAGCATCGTCGCGGCGAACTTAAAGACAAGCTGCTGCAGAACTGCAAAAGCAGCAAGGGGCGAGCGCCCAGAACAATGGCCAAGCAGGATAATTTGAATGTGCAGGTGGTTACGGACGCGATGGGCAAGGAGGAGGAAGAGGAGAATACACATGAGAAGGAGGAAAGGGTGCCAGAGGAAGAGAATGCTCGTCTCTACGCAAATCGACCCATTTGGCTCGAAGTCATGAACCCGAACTGCAGCGAATGGAAAGTTGTAATGCTGCGATGTGGTGGTATTTGCGCCGTTTTTATCTGCCTCTTGGCAATCGGCTTCAAGGGTCTCCACGGGGACGCGGTCTGGGCTGTTGGTCTTGCCTCAGTTTTATCGCCGCTTCTCCTACGTGCCTATGTTTTCCTTCTCGAGACACTTATGCCTGACGCAGCTCGAAGGAAACAATTGCAAGGACATTACTCTATGGTAGCGTGGCTTGGCTACACATTCATGATGCAATATGCCTACGAAGGCTTGGTGGCCGCATTCGGATGGACGGACGCCGATGCACGGCAACTCAGTAGCATCCGTACCCAGGCACAAGTTCACGATGAAAGAACGACTGCCGAATTCGATGACCAAGGCCGATTTTTCTTTGACTTTCTCGCAGATACAGGCGATGGCTTTGACTCGAGCTACTTGGTTGCCTCGCTGCTTGCTCAAGACAGCATCGAGGTCGAGGAACGCGCTGTTGGGGCGCCACCCACCAAGGTGACCTTGCCTCGTGCGCAAGTCGTAGTTCAGGGTGGGGATATCTGCTATCCGATCTTCACAGAAAGAAACTTCCACTATCGATTTGCCCAGCCGTTTGCCTGGGCATTTCCCGAAGCTGCAAGTCGTGGAGAGTCCATGTATCTTGCTGCTGGCAACCACGAATACATTGACGGTCTCATTGGCTATCGCAAGTATCTCTTGTCTCGCGATGCAATCGGAGGCTGGAAGCTTCCGCAACACGGATCATACTTTGCAATACGGCTTCCACGAGACTGGATTCTCTTTGTAGTGGATCTTGGACCCGAACCAGAGGACATTGATGATTATCAACGCGAGTGGTTCGACAGCATCGAACTCGGTGTCAACGAGCGCATCATCATGATTTATCACGTGCCAGAGTGGATAAAAAATGCTGCTCTCGGCTATCGCGCCATGCCTAACCTCCGTGAATGGCGCAAGAGCCTTGGAGACCGTGTGCGAGCCGTCCTTGCAGGGGACTTGCACTACTACCGGCGCATGGAAGAGGTATCCGTCGACGATGAGGATCGCGCTTATGAAATGCAGCCAGCAGAGCGTCTTGACAGCACCATGAGCGATCCTCGAGACGCAATTGCAACGCAGGACACAGAAGCGCAGCTCAAAGACCCATCATTCTCGCTCGCGAGCAACAGGACCGAGGACGGTGCCCTGCCCATCAACTGCGTTGAGACATCGGCTCGTCAGTTCTACGTGGCTGGCCATGGCGGCGCCTTCAATCACGGAACGCATTTTCCGCGCGTCGAGCGTCTTCCTCTCTTGAGTCGGCCCGGCCGAGCAGTGGAGACACGCTGCGATTTTCCTGCGCCATCGGTCTCACAGAGGCGCTGGGACGAAACGTGGATTTTCATGTTCTGGCGGACCTCCAATTTTGTGTATCTTCGCTTTATTGCCGCTACGTACATGTGCATGTTCTTTGGTGTTTATCCTAGCGTATTTTCGGCTGAGGCCTTCGCTAAGTCGGGATTCGCGTCTTTCGAAGTCTTTGTGCTGCGACGCAGCATGTTCACGGCAGTCACATCAGGTTTCCTTTATCCTCCGGTGGTTATCTTTCTCATCATGTCTTGGATTTTGACCACGTCCAACTATGAACTGCGCTCGCTACAAGCATACGCGTCTGCATTCGTTCTCATGATGCTGCACGTCGGTCTGCAAGGCTGCTCGGCATGCTGGGCTCGGGCGTTGCTTGACCTCGCTGCGATGACCATTGTTGGAACCGCTGAACTTTCATGGCCTGGGACGCTTGCATACTGTGTCGTCACAAACATAATCATGTACATGATTGGCTTTGTGCTTGGCGGTCTTATTACGACCGTGTATTTTGCATTGGCAGTCAGCTGGTTCTCGTGGCACTATAATGAGGCGCTTAGTTTGATTCAGATTGAGGACTTTAAGGGGTTTCTTCGTATTGCCATTCGTGAGGATGGCGCCCTTGAAATCTACACAATTGTCACGGACAAGACGCCCAAGCAGTGGACGTTGAATCCTAATGAGCAGGGCCCGCGATTCATTTCAGATGAAATACACCCCTACCTTCTTGAAAAGGTTACGCTTACACATGACCCATAGCTATACATGAATTTGACTGGATCATGGAAAACAAGGCTCATCTGCAGAAAAGGCAAATTTTCAACGTACGAATTAATTGGTTGCTTGGGAGGGCAAACTTGGAGCATTAGCACATCAGGGCAAAACATGCTGTTTCTGTAAGTGTGACAAGCTTCAAGCAATGATTGCAAAATGGTACGAAGCCCCAGGATTAAGAATCCGAGAAATGCATCAAATTCTCCCCCTGCGTGGTACAAAAGACCCTGCGTGCCAAATGCTCGAATTTTTATAGTAAATTGCTCAGCTTTTGAGATTGCGGATGCACTCTTGTTCCTGTTGCCCCGTTGTGCCAAAAAGTAGACGCTTCGGCGCGTACAAAGTAGTGTCGAAATATCCCATGAAACGTGGTAGAAAAAATTGTAAAAGTCTTGACTGTGAGTCTAATATTTTCCCGGGTCATTTGATCAATTTATGGCATCGCAACGCGACTGCCTTGGGCCGTTCAGAACCCCAGCCCAAGAATGGAAAAAGTATCTTCTTGTGAAAAGCAACGTGTGAGAGAGAGAAAAACAAAGGAAGAGAAAAAGAAAAAGGAGGCGTCGGTCGATGCGGCACAGAGTGCTAATAGGCGTGGCAGCGCAACAGAGGGTTTGAGTTCATGGAAATTCTTTGCCTGTATGCCTCGGCTCGGCAGGCTCAGCTTTATAGGATCAAGTTCAGTACAGACGAGCCGTACCCGGGAACTTGACAATGATCTTGCCGCACTCCTCGTTAGCTTGGAGACGCTTGTAAGCCTCATTGATGGCCTCCGTATCCTCGAAGTCGATGGAAGAGTCAATGCTTTGTTCAAGCAGACCCGCTTCAAACCATTCCGCGAGCTGCTTGATCTCGAGACCATTGGGCTGCAGCAGGACCGTGTCAAAGCCGCGACGCTGCACATTGAGGCCGATCGAGTTTGCAATAATCTTGCGCAGCTGGTCGAGAGGGTTTGCATTTAAGAGCAGGAACTTGCCGCCGCGAGCCAGCAAAGTGTAGCTTTGGGTCTCAAAGGAGAGCTGACCCTCCTCGAGCGGGATCCGAGGATCCGAGATGGCATCCACGATGAGATTACACTCGCCCTCGGCCACGACCTCGGCCAGGGTTTGCTCGTCGAGATTCACGAGAGCATCGGCGTCGATGCTCTCAAGTGCCTCAAGCTTGTTCCCGTAGTCGGCGAGAATGACCTTCTCCGCGCCCAGGAGACGGGCCTGGCGGGCGAACATGCCTCCCGTTGCATTCGAGGCGCCAATGACCATGATTGTCTGGCCCTTGGCAAACTTGTTGAACTTCAAGCCTTGGTGCGCAGTGAGTCCGCTCACGCTAAAGGCGGCGGCTTGCTCGTCGGCCATGCCGTCCGGGCGGTACGAGATTTTGTCGGCGTCTCCGCACACGAACTCGGACAAGGCGCCAGACTCGCACATGCCAAAGACGACCTGGCCGATGGCGAATGGGAACATGTGGACCTTGTCGCCTCCAACCCACCCGAGCTTCTCGATGACGCCTACAAATTCGACGCCCACGGGTTCGGAGGGGGCCTTGCTGACGAGGTCGACGCTGTTGAGCGCGGCGTAATGGACCTTGATAAGGACCTGCGTCGTGGTCAGCTTCGGGAGCTTGACGTCGTCAATGAGCTCGACCTTCCTCTCCTTTCCCTCCTTCAAGAAGACGAGACCGCGCATGCTCGGGCTTCCGCCCTTGGCGCGGAACGACTTGCGCCAAATCATGTGTCGCAGCGACTCCACGGTCTCCATTGTCCTCGTCCTCGTCCCCAGGCCCGAGCTCCGCTGCCTCGCGCCCAAGTCCCCCAATCCGCCTCTGCGCTTCCGCCAAGCGACCGAGCACTTCTCTCTGCCCAGCACGCACGCGAATACCTCCCTCGGCCTCCGGGTCGTGCGCCGCAAGCGGGTTTGCCGCGACGACCTCGAGCGCGCCTTGCTCGGCTCCTGCTCCTCCTACTAGTACCTACCGACCCGGCGTCGCCCGGTCAACCAGGTCAATCAATCGATCGATAGCACACACAGAGGACCTCCGCCTCGCGAGCCGCCGCCGCTGCGAGAGAGAGAGACCTTTGCGCTCGCCCCCTCCTTGCCGGCGCCGCGTCCGCTCGGCCTCGGCCGGCACGCGCGAGCGAGCGACCGAGCGAGCGACCGACCGACCGAAGGAGCGACGGCCGTGTCGCTGTCACTATCGCTGTGTCACTATCGCTGTCTCACCGTCGCTGTCACTATCGCTGTCGCTCTCCACTCCTCTCCTCTCCTCTCTCCTCCGGTCCTGTCTGGAACGACGAGCGGCTCCGGCGCGCTCGCGGCCCCGGCGTTGGCCTCAAGAAGCGGCGGCCAGCTCAGCCCGGCGTGGCGGCGTGGCGCGGCATGGCGGCTGCCGTGGCTCGATGTTGACGCTCCCAGGTCGGTTGGCGCGTGTTTGCTCTACGCGCGGGTCCGCGTGCCCCCGCCCATACTGGCGCCGGCAAGGAGGGGGGCAGCGCAGACGTTTCGCGGCACGTGCCGCGTCAAGAAAGAGAGGGGCAACAAGGGCGAAAGGTTGAGTTGAGTTGATAGCCCACTCACTACGAGGGGAGACGAAAATCGTT
Source organism: Aurantiochytrium sp. KH105 (assembly GCA_003116975.1). NCBI lineage: Eukaryota > Bigyra > Thraustochytrida > Thraustochytriidae > Aurantiochytrium > Aurantiochytrium sp. KH105. Next base: position 91,371 of record BGKB01000028.1, read on the forward strand.
CACGCGCGTCGCAACGGGATCCGTCGTGACGGGTCAGGGCGAGAGATGAGCCGGGGATGGGGGACAAATGGCACCGTTCGCAGGCCAAGATCGCATCTGCCCTGTCGCGTAGCAGGGGCCGACGGTCATGCAGATCACGAAAGGAGAGTAAAGACCTAGGCGAGACTGCTACGAATGTGCAGCTGCAGACGCACCTCCTCGAGGCCCGTAGACAAAGTCCTCTGCAGTGCCTCGAGGTCGTCAAGAGGGACGCCGTCGAGCTGCTTGCCCGTGAAGCGCGCAAGCTGCTCGCGACCGGCCTCGATCTCCCGCTCGTACTGATCAATCTTAGCAAAGCGCTTGCGACCGCGCAAAAGGTCGCGGTTCGTGTCCTTGCACACGAGCAGCCAGCCAAGAGCAGCGAAGCCGAAACGTAGGCAAATTGCGAGCTCCCAGGTCCGTGTGGTCCGCTCGAAGTCCGAGGCGACCACAAAGGTCCCTGATTCGCTGCTCGTGTACGCCTCGAACGCCGCGGTGATCTCATCCACGTACGGCCAGGTCAGCAACGAGGTCACCAGACAACACGAGAACATGGCCCAGTATGCAAGCATCTCCACGCGCTCTGACGGGCTGCGCTCTGCCCAATTCAGTTTCTGATTTCTCTCTGCTGTCAACTTGTCACAGACGCCAACAAAGGAGAACACGCTCAGAAAGAAGAACATTCGCCGCACCTCACTGGCCAGCGGGCCATAGATGCTCAAAAGCGTCTCTGCGTCATTGAGCTGTGTGACAACAATGAGCTGGAACAGAGAACCACCCGATAAAAGACCTTGGCCCACCATAAAAATGCCCTCCAAAACGTACTCGAGTTGGTCCATGAGCGAGCGCAGACGCTGCGGCGAATACTCTGATACCTCCTCCTCCGCGACGCGCCGGCCCTTTGTTCGTACCCGTCGCCCCGTCTCGTCAAGGTCATACAAAACGCGTTGAAACCGCCCGCCAACCGCGTCCTCGACAAAAACCTCCTCTCGCCAGCGCATCCCACGCGCAGCGCCAAAATGGCGCGAATGGCGCTGCGGCACCAGAACGCGCCCACGACAATTGTCCACCTCTGACCCGCGCTCGTACACGGGCACAGCGCTGTACACGTCGAGACTGGAGCAGACTGGAAGAGGCGCCTCGTCCAGCACAGGAACTGCGACATAGTCCCTGGCCTGCCCGGCTTGCAATACATTGCGACCCTCGAGGTCGCGCTTGTCGAGACGAATTGCCAGCTCCTTGCCAGTAATGAGCTGCCGCGACGCTGCCTCACGACGCCGTGCTTCTTCTTCCTCTTTATTCTTCATGTCGTGCGCTCGCTGTTCCTTTGCCGTTGTTGCGGAGAGCCGTCGTTTGCGCTGAGGTTTGGGAGACTTTGGTGCTTTTGAGGATGCCTTTGGTGTCTTGATCTTTTTTCGCAAGAGACTTTGCGTCCTACCGTTCTGATTGCTGAGCAGTTCGTCCTCGGACTCTTCATCGCTGCTGTCTGTGGTCGTGACGCGAGGTTTGTTCGCTTTGTTTCCAGCTTCCTGTCGGGCTCGCTTTTTCTTGCTATGTGTTGGGGTCGTCGTTTTCTGATTTGCGCGACTTTCGCTAGTTGTGCTTCTTTTCCTCGAGCGCTTAGAATCGTCGTCCTTTCGGCGCTTCGCCCCAGTCGCTGTGCCGCCGCCCAAGTCCTCATCCTCTTCGGAGCTCAGCTCGCTGTCGCTAATGGCCTGAACCTCTTGCGCGTCCTTTTTCGCGCCACGCGAGAAGCGGCCAAACATGATCCTTTTGCGTCTCCCGGCCGACCGGCGTGCGTGCTTGTTCGCTTGCTTGCTTGCTTGCTTGCTTGCTTGCTTGCTTGCTGACTTGCCCGCTTGCCGGCCCCTACGCGGCGGGAGATGCTGTCGAGAGTTTGCTTGGGCTTTGCTTTCCGCCGGGATCGATCAAAACGTGGCCAAAGTCTCTCCTTTTATAGTAAGCCCCTTAAGAGGACGATCAAAGCAGAGGCCAAGAAGCAACAAAGGACTTGAAAAGTGGTTACTTTTGGTCGGCACGCTCTCATTTCTTGTTGCTTGCCATGTACAACAATAAGTGTAACCTCAAAGTATGGGAATTAGGCTTAGCAGCATCTACCTAAAAACCTACGAGGGGGTGTGTACTTTTCTGTGCAAAATGGCCGTTGGCAGTTTCGACTGCGAGCCTGACCATGGATGGGAGCGCGTCTGAGTTTGTTTATCGTATGACATAAGCCGGTTCTCTTGCTTATGGTTCGCTTAGACACGGAGAGAGGGAGGAGGGGAGGGGGAGAGAGAGAGCGAGAGAAAGAGTGCGCGCATGCGGGATAGGACCGCTGAATGAACCTTGGCGTAGAAGGTGGTGTGAGTGACACCTTTTTATTAGCAAGGACTCAGCGTGGCGACCCGAAGCCGACAAACACTTGCTCCCCGTGAGGTGAGTGCTCTTGCTCTCGCGGCAGCAAGCGGCGGGCAGAACTCAGGGCGCGCGCACGCGCGCCTCAAGTGCAAGCAAGCAAGCCAGTGAGCCAACTCGCTGGCGTCGAGACGCAACTCTTGCTCGCTAGCGCGAATGCCAAGTGAGGAGATGTCTGCCGACGAGGCGAACGCCATGCCTGAGCTCTTGCTCCATTCGCGCGGCGAAAAGGAGACCAAAGAGGGCAAAGAGGCGGATGTAGGAGAATCCGACGCCGTCAGCGACCTTGCTGACCTGAACGAAAACGAGGAGTCCGCGCGTGACCTGTTTCTCAAAGACCAGGTGTACACGTACGAGGGCCTCTTTAGCACCAAAGATGCGCGCATACAGAATGCTCTAGCTGACGCTGCACCGTACGCGTACCAAGAGAACTCCCGCAAGGAGGAACTCTGCCTTGAGTACGTGAACAACTTTGTGCGTCAGTTTGAGTCCCTCTTTCCCGATCGCAAAAAGCTCTTTGTGGCCCCCAAGAATGAGTGCGGCATTCGCAAATTTGTATGCACGACCATTAGGCCTACGCAGCTTCCCTTTCGTGCTCTTTACAACATTGCGCCAGCAGCCGATTTTTTCGCCCATTTTATGCAGTATGAACCCCTCGCCAACCCAATTGCGCCGCCAACGCACCTCCCATCCCCAACCTTGACGTTGCAACATCAAGTTGGCGATGCATTTGATCTTTCGACGCTGCTATGCTCGTACTTGGTCGGCTCCGGCTACGACGCATACTGTGTATACGGGTATGCCCCGCGCGACGTAACTCTCTTGAACCGAACCGAGGAGGAATGTCCGCTACTTTTGGGCAAGGGTTACGTCCCAGCCGACGTTGAGGACGTCGAACTCGAAGACCTACGTCCTCCCGAGGTTCGTGCTGCTACAGAATCCAAGGCCCGAGACGCCGAGGATGCCGCGGGTGTGCCCCCAGCAGCTTCTGGGCAGCAGACTGCGGAACAGTCTGCAGACATCATCGCGGACGCCGACGGATCTGCAGAGTCGAAACAAGCTGGCGACGATGCGGAAGAAGCCAACGAGGCTACGGATGCCATGGGCGCCGTGACAACGAGCGGCGATGGAGACAACAACGGTGATGCATCCGAGGGAAAAGCACAGGACACTGAAGATGCCGAGGCTCAAGGCGAGAATAACGAAGACACGGGCGGCGAAGGCGATGGAGAAGATGCAGGGGCAGGTGACGCGCCGCAAAGCGAGGAGGGTGGCCCCGCAGCTGCGGCGAATGGTGACGACACCGGCGAGAACCCATACGAGATTGTGGCATCAGGGTTGCGGAAATCCAAGTACTTGCAGCGCCTGGAGGAAGACCAACGACAAGCACAAGAGGCCAAGGAGGCGATTGAGGCGAGCAACCAGTATAACGAGCAGGCCGAAGAAGAGAGGGCGTATCTTGCTGCCAAGGCGGCATCGCCCGAGCCCCAAGACCCGATCGCCAACGAGCGCGTACACTGCTGGATTCTCGTTCGTGCTGGTAAGCGGCAGCTCGACAAGACCTTCTTCCTGGAACCCACGACGGGGAAACTCTACGACCTTCGTGGGAGCCCATACCTCGGCGTGGAGGCGGTCTGGAACAATAAAAACTACTGGGTCAACATGCAAATTGAGAGCGACGATCCTATGAACATTTCGTACAACCTCGAACTCACCGAGCATTGGGAACACATTTTCGTCGACAGTCTGAGTCAGGTCGAGGACAAAGCCGCGACGCCAGAGGACCACGATGTCCAAGCAGACCTTGGCAGTGGCGGGGTGCTCGCGCAACCGGCAGAGGACGAGGAGGAAGAGGCCGAGGACGAAACAAAAGAACAAAAGGACGAGGCAATTCTTGATCTGCCTCCAACCTGGGTTTTAAAGCTCGTTCTCTCGCGTGACGCTTTCCGTCGGCGCTTCAACACGACTGGCCAGCGCACCCAGCTCTTTTTGAAAAGCAAACTCGAGTCTTACGCGCCCTACTTGCACCCGCACGGGCTTGTACAGCGTCTCGTCCTTTTTCGAGACCACGCTCGGACGATGCCAATTCAAGTGCGCGAATACTTTGCAAACCGACGCGACAAGCTCACGTGCCGAACGCGATATCCTCTTCAAAGCAGAATTGTGGAAGAGTTTGCAGAGGGCCGCGGGAGCGGCTTACGCTGCATCGACGAAGTGATTGGAAAGTCGCGTGATGTCTTGTTCTACAAGGGATCCCGCCTCGATGGTCTTGTGCAGCGATTTGAGATCATGAGCGAGGAGATTGTGGAAAGGTACGAGCACCGCGACGACCACCTCGAAACGCGATCCATGCGTCTCGCGTCACTTCAAGACGGCGAAGGTAATGACGGCGGTCGCAGCGCAGGCGGCGCAAGCGCAAGCGGACAGAGTGCAGCGGAGCAAAAGCGTGGAGAGGCTGGTTCAAAGCACGTCATGACGTTGCCTCGCGCGCACCAGGGCGGAGATCTTTCGATTCTCCAAATGAAGGAGGTCTTTTCGCGTGATCTGGACAAAGATGCCGATGAGGACATTTGCAAGCGGACCTTTAGTCTGGTCGAAGGCTCTATCTCCATCGTCTTCCATTACGCCAAGGGGCGCATCACGCGAAGTTCGCGTGTTTTCCACAAAGACTCGGGTGCGCCGCCCGAGATTGAGCTGGCCGGATCGTTTGCCAAGCCCTTGCGACAGTGCGAGATCGACGCGGAGATTCAGGTTAATCTGCAGGCAGAAAAGGATTGTTATCAGACAATTCGCGACATGGAGCGCGAGATTCAGGACATTCTCGCGCTGCGCAAGCGTGAGGAGGCCAACGTGGTCTTGAACAAGAGCATCTTTGACACGGCGCGCGAGCGCTCCAAGCAGCAGGTCGTCAAGGACACTGAGACAAAGGAGGAGGAGGCCAAGAACCCGCTACATGTCGATTACTTGACGCCCTTCTTGCAGGATGCCAAGGACTTGGCAAAAATTTCGCGGGCCGAGGCGGAGGCGGCGCGCGATGCTTGCCTCAAGTCGCTCAAGGAACGTTTGTTGGAGCGCGCAAACATTATCCAGTGCAGGCTCGACGAAGAGAATGCTCAGCTTGCCAAGCGTCAGGCCGCCTTCCAGCGCAGCCGCGACCATGTCGACGGCGCTGACATTGAGTTTGAGCGTTTTTGCTCCGAGGCCATGTTTCGTATTCAGATCTTGGAGCAGCGTTTGGCGCGCCATGAGGAGTCTGCCCTCTCGGTGTACGCGAATTTGGACCAGAAGCTGCGCAGCGACCCGCGCCTCGAGATCCTTTTTTAGAAGGCGCGGAAAGGAAAAACAAAAAGAAAAAAAAAAGGAGAGAGGAAAAGGGGGAGGAGCGCGGAAGAGCGAGAAAAGAGGCGGAGAAGTCTTGATGGTCATTCTCTGCGCCCCGCCGCAAGCTCATGAATGCACGCCTTTACCGTATAAACCTATAAGAACACTATCGTTGTGATGTCCTCTTCATTTTGTAAAGTACATCGGGATCTTTCTGTTTTGGGGCTTCAGTCTGGCTGCCTGGGCTATCTGTGCCTTGAAGCGGTCTTGCATTGAATAAACCGGTCTGGTCAACGTGGTCTTGCTCCGCACGTTCTTGCTGGAAAACATATCCCACATGCATCTTGTACTTCGTCGTACAAGGTGCACGGGACGAAGTACAAGGTGCACGGGCATGGCCCGCTCGCCAAGGCTCACCATGTCAGCAGCGCCAGCGTACTGTACGAGGCCAACTCTGTCGACGTTCTTCGTGCCCACGTGTGTCAACTGGCTAGACCTGTCTGCTGCCCGAAGCCAACCCAACAATGCGCCGGTCAGTCAGCCACCTAGCCGGGCTGAAGGTTTGTAACGATTCGGCAGCGAACTCGTTTCCCTTGGTCCCCGCCGGCGCCGCAAGCTGTCCCCCTGCCGGCTCAGGAATCCCAGCTGGCTCACTCATCATAACAAAAAGTGCGAGTTCTCTAGACATCGCAAGAACCTGTCTGTCTGTCTGTCTGTCTGTCTGTCTGTCTGTCTCCCTGCGTGTGTCCTGCTTCGGGGCTGTCTCGACAACTTGAGCGTCCTCGCGAACCGAACCGACCTGTGAGTCCAGGGCAGAGTCCAAAGGTCACTCGCTGTCCTAGCGAGTGAGCTCCAGAAGCCCCGGCAGTGCAGCGATCAAAAAATGCACATTGATCTGTTCCACGGATACTGCTGCGAATGCCCAATAAAAAAGCCTGACCTAGGCCTACCTTACCAGTCAGGTCTGCCACCCGTGAAAACCGTGAAAGCATCGCACCGTTGCACAACCTCAGCTCCGCCTGCCATAATAAACCCAGCCCTTCTTCGCCAAAGTGACCGGAGACCGGCGGCCCTGCTGCAGGCTGCGCGCCCTTTTCCTCGGCCTCGTCTCCTCCCCTCGCTGCCCTTTCGCCGCGCCGCGCCGGTCCGAACGGGGCCCATGCATCTCCACCCTCTCCATCCTCGCCCTCTTCGCGCCCGCCCGCGCGTCCCAGTCCCGCTGTCCCAACGTCCCCCGATCCGCCGCGGTTCCGCCGCTGTTCCGTGCCCGGCGCGTTCCGGTCGATCGACGCCGCTGCGACGGGCAAAGCGAGGCAGGCAGAAGCAAGAAAGAAAGAAAGAAAGAAAGGAAGAAAGGAAGAAAGAAAGAAAGAAAGAAAGGAAGGAAGAAAGAAAGAAAGAAAGAAAGAAGGCGGGCAGAGGCAGACAGTAGTCCTTCTTCTCGTTGCGCCCCGCCGGTATCGGCGGCGCCTCGCCTCGCGCGGCCGGCCTCGCGCGGCGCGGCGCGGCAGGCAGGCAGGGAGCGCGAGCGAGGCCCGCGCGCGCGGAGAGGCCGCGCGCGGCCCCCCGCGNCGCGCGCGGCCCGCCGCGAGCGAGGCCCGCGCGCGAGGCCGCCCCGGCGCAGCGGCGCGGCGCGGGACCCGGCGACCCGGATCGGTTTTGAAAAACGACGAGGAGGTCGAGCACGGCCAGGGCGAAAACCCCGGCTCGCGCAGCGCGGAGGACGCGGAGGAGGACGCGGCGCGGGGCCAGAGCGGCGCGAGGCGATGGAGGCCGAGGCCGAGCGCGCGGCGGCCACGACGGTGGTGGGCATCACCGCGCCGACCAAGGACGACTGGAGCAACGAGTTCGAGCTGGCGGGACCCGACGCCGGCGACGAGGCCGACGCAGGCCTCGTCGCGCACAAACTGCCGCTGCAGATCCCGATCAGGGAACAGACGCCGTCGCCGACGGCACGCAACGCCGGCGAGGCCGCAGAGACCGCCGCAGGTGCCCCTGGCACCGCCGACAGCCCCGCCAGCGCGGCCGGAAGCGGCGGCAATCATGCTGCAGCCGACTTGGACCCCCCAAACAATGGCACCAATAACGCATGGAAAAGAGGCCTCTACGGCGTGCAGCCGCTCGCGCATCCGCGCCGGATCGTGCGCAGCCTGGACTGGGCCAAAATACACAACATACACCAGGCACAGTACGCCCGCGGCGGCGCGACCGCGGGGACCTCACACGCAATGCGCCCCCGCGAAATGTCTGATCTCACACCTCTCTCTGTACATCACGAAGACTATAATCCTGCAGAACGATCGACGGCCTCGCTGACTTCCGTGTCGACCAGCGCTGCCGAGGCAAAACGTCTCGCACGCCGCCGTCAGCGTCGCTCGCTCGGGTCCAATATTCCCGTGCCGCAAGCTGACGAAACGGACGAGGACCCTCTGCCTGTGTTCACCAAAGCGCGCCCCTCGCCCCTCGCCGTGTCCCGTCAGCTCGGAAGCCCCGCAGAATACAGCGGATCTTCGGCAGGGGATGTGGCGGGGTTGCCAGGATTAGCAGATCCGCTGGACGTGGACACTAGGATGCAGAACACTGCCTGCTCGGACCCGGACAGCATTGTGGCCGCGGGCTCTTTGTCCTCCATGGCAAGTCTCTGCAGCGTCGAGAGCACAGAGAGCGTTTCACGGCGAGCGCAGCGCCGAAAACAACATGCGAAGGGTCAGCTGGCACGCTTGGCCGTCCCCGATGTAGGAGACGACGATGACAAGGGCAACGATGACAACATTGAATTAGACCGCCACTGTACAGCAGGCGACGGAGAAGACAACCTTTCCCGAGAAGATCGAGACAGCGTTACGCACGGGGCCGAAGAAACTCGACGCGGCAATGCACTTCATCGCTTCCGAAATCGAATCATGCTTAAATCGGGCCTTCCCGCTGATGGATACGATGAGGTGCAAACTTCGAAATCAGATCCGACCTCGAGTCCAGGCCGTTTATTACAAATGGAGGAAAAAGATCTTTCCCCGCGTGCAGAAAGCCTGCTCGACACCTCGTCTGCCGGCAACGCATATCGAGACGCCAGCCTCTTGCTCGAAGAGCATGGTGCAATACCTATTTCCAAGGAGTCGCCTTCCGCGTCGCCTTACAAAGACAGTGACGAGGGCGGCAAGAAAACAGGCACGAACGAAGGGGATCTGGGCGCAGAAGCATGGGCGCAGCTGGCCCGATCCTCCTTTAAACCGCACAAAGGCAACGGCAATGTGCACGCAACGAAACCAGACACTTCTCGCCTCAATCTTGACGACAACGATGACGACATCAACAACAGCAACAGCAACAGCATTGCTGACGAAGCCCGACGCAATACGCACAATCCCTCTTTGACACCAGAAATGAGTGATCAGGAGACCGATGACTGTGCAGTCGGTCTTGCACACGGTAATGCCGATGATCTCAACATTACGCTCAGCCAAGCCGAAGACGATGAGCGTGACCTCGGTTTCGCCGCTGTCGGAAATCGCGACCAGGATGAAGACTTTCGGGCAAGTGGCGAAACGGATCAAGCTCGCGCACTTGGCCAAGACAGCGACGAGGACGACGATCATAGCAGCCTCAGCAGTGGCAGCGATTGGGATGCAGAGCTTGCTATCGAGGCCGACGACTCCATGGACAGCATCGCGACAACTGAGGCCGAAGGCCTCGCACCCACAACGCTCGGCGCTTTCCAGCAACACCTCGAAGGTCTTCGAAGCCTCGTCGGTGCTGGCAACGAGGACAAGCGCGGGTCGCAACAGCTTCCGCGGCGCTGGCGCTTTACCACGCAGATTCGCGAAGAACACGCGGCGCCGACAGTGCTTCGGTACCCCAAACCAACAGCATTGTTCTCATTGCGCACGCGGGAGGGGATGCGCTTTATGCAGGAGACTGCTCTTGAACAGTGGCTTGCCCAACTCGTCTCGAGTGACCAGGTCAAAGAACGCCAGGCTCAAATTGAACAGACTGCTCAGCTTGACGCGGACCCCAAACAGATGCGCAAAATTCTTGGCAAGAACCCTGCAGGCTCGCTCGAGTGGAGCGAGGCCTACCTCTCCCTCGTATGGTCGCTCTACTCGGCGCGCAAGGATGGAATGTGCGCAGAAACCGCCGTTCGTCTTTTTCGCATGCTCGCGCCCTTTGCAAGCGAGAAAAAACGAAGACTCACCAAAAAGTCCTTTTCCTCCATGGAAGGTTTCGACGCGGGCACCGAGGGGGGCGCCTTTCATTTTCCTACCGTCGACAGCCTCGGCTCACCTGTTACTCCACAATCGACACCCAATCCTGCGGAGTTGCTGCCAATGGGACCACCGCTTCCTCCATTATCAACGCCCATTCCCGAAATGGGTCTTCCTCTCTCTGCGAGAAGTCTTGAGCCCACAAGCGCGAGTGCACACCGAAGTCGGAGCGTTGATGACCTTGATTCTGCGCAATCGAGCCATCGACGCAGCAGCCGCGAGCTTCCGCTTGCACCTTGGGACGCCTTTCTCAAGACTATTCTTGGGACCTTTCACTGGGGAGTCCTTGCACTTGCTCGCTCAGGTGCCGCCCACGCGGCAGGTGATCTCAGTCGCGCACGGGGCACGAGCCGGCAAGATGTACCCGAATGCGTTCTCTCCATGGTCGCTGAGACGCAAAAATGGGTATCCTCACAGGTTCCCGTCTCGCTCCGTCACTATGTCGACACGTATGTCATGATGCTTGAGGCAGAAGCTGCTGCCCATCAGCTTGCCACCTGCGTCCTCGACCTCGATCGCAGGACTCACAATGGAGCTTCTTCAGGGACCACGATTGGTCACGGCCCTTCTTCGTCCACCATGTCTTCCATGTCCAATTCCTCGACCACCTCGTCGGCAACGTCCTCCAAGGCGGCATCGCGCCACTTGCACAAACATCGGCACCGCGTGCGCCGTCGCGCGTCAAAAGGGTCCTTTGACGTCCCTCCCGAACCTGAAGCTCCACAGGCCTGGAAGTTCGCCTACGCCCCACCCGAGTCGAGCGCTGCTCCCTTTCTCTCGGCCGAAGCACAGCTCGCGGAAACCGTACTTGCGCAGCTCTGTAGCGCCTACTTGCGCGCATCCAGCTCACCGTATGAGGATCGCAAGGATTTTGGGTGTTTTCCTCAGGCCGATCCAGTTCTCGTCCAGGCAGGCTGTCTGTGTGACATCCAGCTTTTGCTGTGCGGCATGTCGCCCTTGACAACGAGTGAAACGAACAAGCTACAGGACGCTCTGGACCAGCTCCAGCTCGAGCTCGAAAAGTGGATGACCAGTGACACAGACGTTGAACGTGAGGTCGTCGACATCGTCGGAGAATGCGCCAAAGCCTCGGGTGCTGGGTCTGCACATCCGGACGAGGTCGGCATCAGCATGTGCATTGGCGTTGTACACAAGTATCGCGAAGCGGCGGATCGTCAGATGATCGAGTGCGAGCGTCTCTGCAACGTCGACCCGCGCTATCGCATGGAACGTCTCTTGGCCTTGTACGGCCGCATTCCTGCTTACTCGCTGCTCAAGGCCAAAGCAGCCTATGTGCTCGCCATGTATACGTGGGACGAACAGAGGGACTCGGCTCTTGCCGAAGAAATGCTTTTTGAATGCCTCTTCATCCTTGAGATGCAGGCTAACGACCTCCCGCAATGCGAAGGGGCTCCCTTGCTCAGTGAACTCGCCACGAATGCCATGGTACTATACGGCGATATTCTCGTGGAGAACGGCAAGTACAAGTACGCGATTGGCGCATTTGAGTCCGCGGCGCGTTCGTATCAAATTCGGGAACACAACGACTTCCAATGGCTTCATCGCCGGCTATGCTCCATTTGCGTCGAACATATGGACTGGGACCGCGCCTTAAAGTATCACCTTGAAATTTTGCACACGACCAAGCTCGAGACAAGTCTTAACGAGTTCGTCTACGTTTCCGAGCGCGTAGCAATGATGTTGCTGGATCAGCGCGCAGATTTTGCGCAGGCAGAGTCATATCTCAAACTTGCCCTGTCCTACCTCGGGACGCGCAGGTCATCCTCCATGGACGAGAGTTTTTCGCCCACCGCCTACGCCCATGCGCACGACGCGCTCGGCAATTCCTCCAATGGCCCTTCCTCGTCTGATGCGCACCATCGTTCACTTCGCGTCAAGCTTCAGCAGCGCCTCGCGCATGTTTTGCTCGCTGCAAATCGTCCGGAGGACGCGGCCCGGCTTCTAGAGCGTGTACTCGCAACGCTTGGACCCGGTTCCGGGGTTGCTGGCGTTCCCGAGGTCTCACCGTATCTGGGTTGGCCGAGCTTGAATCCATCTGCGAGCCGCGATCATCCGCTCAATGACACCTTTAGTGCAGAACATTTGCAGAGCAGCGCGTCGCGTCTTACGGTGCTAATCTCTCTCGCCAAGGCCTGCCTCAAGTTGCGCTGGCTGGCAGACGCCATGATGGCTTTGGACCAGCTTGCACAAGAGGTCACGCATGGTCGCTGGTGCGACCCGAGCTTTGCTGCTGCGCACGCGGCTGGTCTGCAAAAGGCTGCCATTGGGACTTTTCCACGCCCGCAACCCTCGGACAGCATGATTGCAGAGTTGCTCACCATGCTGGCTGGCACCAGCAGTGAGATCACCATGACGTATGCTATTCTTCGGGCCCGATGTACGCTGTACCAGGGCGTTCCCACTGAAGCTCAGGCTTGGATTGACGAGACGCTAAAGCTTGCTGGCGTTGATCCGAGCACCTTGTGTGCCACTGCGCCAGCACGTAATGCGAATCCGATTTCGGCTTCCATTCTCAATCTCACGTTGGGCCAAATGGGAAGGCTTTTGTTCTACCGTGGGAAAGTGTTGCAGGTGGCGCATTGTCCAAACGTTGTGGCCCAGGTTGCCTCGCTTCCTACGCCGTTTGCACGTCCCCGTTGTCAAGAGTGTGGCCGTTCCACGCCGACGCCGACGGCTGCAAATGGTCCAGGTGGATCTTCTTCTTCTTCTTCTTCTGGGAATGGGCATAATAATTCTTCCTATGGCAACGACGGCAACGGACGTTATTCAGGCTCCTCGAGTCATCATGGTTCAGGACCACACTCTCCGCGAACGCCAGGGCCACACAACCCTTCCGGACATGGCGGTGTGGACGCGCACGGAGCTGCTCCTACTAACGGTGGTGGCGGTGGCGGCGGCGGCGGAGGAGGAGGAGGGGGTGGCAGCAACGGTATTTCGATTTCGCACGCCTTTGCCGAGGACCTGGAGCATGGGTACCTTGAGATGGGTGGCGCCTTCTATGAAGAGGGCGTTCGCGAATGCATCCATTCCTTCTGGCGAGCTTTCGAGTATTTTCAGCTTATCGACGATGCGCTTTGGCAGGCCAAGACCTTGACGCGAATCGGCCAAGTAGAACTCGTGGCATATGCGCACCGCGGTAGCGTGGCGGCCATGGATGAGGCGAGCTCGCTGGCGATTCTCGACAGTATAGAGGAAACTACAACCATGGCCTTGGACCTGTGCGCCGATATTGGCTATGCCCCGCTCATGCTGCGTGCGCTTGTAAACATGGCGGAGCTCGTCGCCTTTCGTGGCGAGCGAACCAAGGCCTGGAATTTTTGGCACGAGGCGTCGCAACTTCTTAATATGCTGTATTTGACGACGAGCCTCCCATCTTCACCTCCCAGCGACACGATAGCGCTTAATCTAGCGGACTCCTTTTCCTTCACGGACGAGACAACAAGTGCTCAAATGGAGGTCGAAAAAGCGCTGTCGACATTTCTTAAATTGTCTTCAGAGGAACACTCCAAACATGAAAGCGAAGAAGAAAACGCTGAGGCCAGCCGAACGGCGCGTGCGCGCACTGAATCTCTCGTTGAGACGGGTGTTGAGTTCGACTTTCCATCAACGCGAATTCCCGGCATCTTTACGCCGCCCGGGATGACTTTTAGGCTTTTGGAGCACGTCACACGACTCCTGCGTCTGAGTCTTGGCACCCTTGGTGGCCTCACAACCTCAACGCCAGCACCCTTGCACGAGCCGGTGGGTAGCCAGGTGGAAATGTTATCGACATGGAATTATCTTACGGACGAGTGCTGGCGACAGCATTCATTTGCAACGTCAATCATGCTCCAGGACCACGTCCGATCGCCAATTTATGACGATTACCTTATTCTGTACAAACCTGCACAGCCCGGGGCGTGGCGGCGACCAGGCGTCAAGACGCAGACACCTTCATCTAATCGAACACGGTACTATGGCGACAGCGCTGTAGACATTTCCTCGACAGCCGCTCTTGTGGCAAATGTTCATCGACGCAACATGTCTGATTCGGCGGTGCCGACGGACGTGCTTGGGCGAAAGGAGCGCTACGCCCTGCAAGCAAAGCAGCGCGATCGTGTGCGCCAGCTTCGGCAGCAGCTACGGCACGGAGACGAGGGCTGCAAACGGTGTCGAAACGCACGGCAAGCGGAATTTATGACGACAGAAGCGCGCACCAACGCGGCGCTGTGGAGCTGCTTTCACCGAATCAAGCTTTTGTCCCATGGAGAGACCGGGCATACGCTTCACATGAACGAAGTCTTTTCGCAGAACCTGGACCTGTTGCGCAGCATTCGGAGACTGACACGCGCGACGCGCGCAGTTGCACCGGCCGCGACGGTCATCTTTGGGTCGACAAAGGCAAGCAAGGAAACCTCGCATCAGCCACGCAATGTTCGCCTCTTTAAAGCACCGCCCGCGCGCGTCAATTCACTCGATGGCCCACCGCAGTATGGCGCTAATGGCAACTATGTACTTTTGTCTCTATGGGACAAAAAGCTGACGGTGACGGCTCGTCATCAGGCCGGCGAGGGCGAGCCCCCTTTAGTGAGTATGCACCAGATCTTTGCAGATCCAAGCTCAGATGTTGGCGCCTCGCGGCTTGCCTTTGAGAAAGCCGTGTCCGAGGAGAGCGTTCCGGTCTTTAATGTACCCGTGGAGAAACTTTGCCAAACCGTTTTGCGAGACCCGCAGCCGACGCTGCTTGGTCTGTGGGACCTGGTACGCGAGATCCCGCTCGATCATGTCTTTCGACTCATGTCTACGCTCTTGAACGAGCAGCCCGTGGTGGTTGCCTCGTCGTTGTGTGCGGTGCGCGCACGTGCGATTGAAGCGCTGCTGTCATTGATTCGACCTCTTTCCTGGATTCATCTGGTCTTGCGCAATATTCCTGCGCCAGTGGCTTTTGTGATGGGTCGCATGTTCTATAGCAAGGTATACATCGTTGGCATGCACCCGAGCGCTGTCAAGAACTTTATCAACGGACTGGAGGCCGCCGCTTATGCTGTTGACGAGCAACCGGCGTACCCAAGTGTCGTGAACCTAGATGATGGCTGGGTTGAGTTCCCGGAGAGGAACTTGCGACGTAGTGCAATCATTCCTGCAGCGCTGCGCAGCGCCATGGTCGCTGTCATGCGCGGAGCCCGTCAGCGCGCTCGGGCGAATAGTGCTGGCGGCTTCGAAATACCTTCTTCGGGGGGAACAGCAGAGGGACTTGGGAAAGGAGTGGAGTCGTCGCGGTCTTTTGGTGAGGTTTCTCGTGTACCTGAAGCGCATGCTACGCGACGACACTCAAACTCTGAAGCCAATGGTGGTGCCTTGGGATGGGGCCAAGAAGCGCAAAAGCGATGCGCTCGTCTTTACGAGGGCGCGCAGCTGGCCATGCTCTGGCTCATCCGTTTTCATGCCTATTTCTATGAATCGTCTGCCCGGTCTTTTGATGGACACAGGTACTATAAGAGCATGCTTGTGGAGGATCCACGTGGTGCCTTTACACAGCAGTTCGCGCACTCGCAGCTCTTTCGCCTCTTTTTGCAGCAGCACGAGGCGTCCAAAACAATCTCCCGCCTCCGCATGGACGAGGTGCTTCGCGCTCACCTGAGCGCAAAAGCGCGACTGTACCGCTCGCTCGTGGGCCTCACGCGGGGTTGCTGGGTGTACATGGTTGTTCTTGATCACACGCTCGACCTCGATGCCGAGGAAGTCGACGACTCGAGCCTTGATGCGTCCGTGATGGCCGCAGTACATGCCGGAGGCAGCGGGATGAGCAAGAACGCAAGCGGTGGCGCGTCAGGAGGAAACGGAGGGCCTGGTCGTGGGTCAAGCATAGGTTCGGGGACCTCTTCGTCGACTGCTAGTGCTACGGGCAGCACGAGTCATGCTGGGCTCACGAATCGGCGTAACAGTGCAACGATGTTCGGCTATTCTGCAGTGGTGAGCGCGAGCAGCGGCAAATCGACGGGTGCTCAAATGGCGTCGTCCTCGCAATGGCCTTCTATCTTTTCTTCGTTTGGCCTATCCAGCAACGCGTCGCATCAGAACATGAGCAGAGTGGCTGCAGTGTCGCGCGTCGCGCACGACATTCAAGACATGCAACTTGCCTGTGAAATGGAGCGAGCGCATTGCATGAGCGGAAGGCGCTCGCCGCCCTCGGCCCAGTCACCGCAGAGCGCGCCTGCTCCGAGCTCAATGGCAAGTTCCTCAAGGTCAGGTGCGAATGGGACCCATTCACTAACAACGCATGGGTCCACACTCACCAGAGCGAACGGCTTTAGCGAAAACTCCTCTTTCTTTCAAATTAAGCCCAAGAAGAAGTGGATCTATCTTGAGGAGAAGCGTCTGCGCTATCACTACCGCAAGAGCAAGAACAGGGAGAAAGGCGGTATTGTTCTCGATCCAACACGAACGCGACTCGTCGTGCCCACGTCACAGTACTATCAAAACGACACCGCAGCGTCCTGTGCGCGACTGCAGGCGACGCTGGATCGCACACGCAAGAGCAAACCGGAGGAGGCCATTGAGGATCCCAAGCCTGGCTGCGATGACGAGCATTGGATTTACCTCGTCACGCAGCTTCGGGAGCCAAACAAGGCGAGAACTGTGAAGCTTCGCTTCCTGGATAAAATGGAAGAGTCTCTTTGGGTGGATGCGCTCCGTGTCAAGCTCATGAACTCTGAGTTACTTTTACGGCTCCTCGAAACTGCGTTCACGTCGGCGAGTTAGCAAGCTTATGTACAGTTAGCCCAGCAAATGTGCATTTTTTCTTTCCTTTTGTCTCTTCTTCACTTTGCAAAAAGACACCATACACACACTCTCTTGTGCCTCACCCCTATGGTGTGCATGTATGCTTATGAGAGAGAAGGAAGTCTTGAGAAAGCGCAGTCGTCAGAAAATAGAAAAGCAAACTGCTGATCTCAGTGTAGGTCTAGGCGTAGACCTCGACCTAGGCCTAGAAGTTCGAAAGGAATGATTACGACTTTGCATTTTCCCGTTCATTCAGTGTCAAATAGTCCTAATAAGGGTAGAAAATAAACAGTGCGTTTGATTCGAGAATTACCGATTCTCAACGTCACTCTCACGTCGACGACCGAGCAAACTCGCTAGTCGCTGGACTACCGCCCGAATCCTGTCCGTCGAAGAGACATCTTGTCCAACAATTGTGAGAGCGAACGCCACACGGACGAGCACTTCAATAAACTCCTTGTAACTCAGATCTTCCAAGGTGGATCTTATATTCATAGAGTTCATGGAGCGCGTCGTGCCATGCCTTCCCAAAAGCTCGTTTGCAATTTCATCATCATTGCTGGCTTCGTCCATATCTTGGCCCTCTCTCCCGGAGGTTCGACCCGAAAGGGATGCAAGAATGCTCACGGAATCATGATCCGAATACACGGACGCTGCGTCTTCGTCTTCGTTTTCCAGCTGCGAAGCCGCAAAGAGACCCCGAGCGTCCGCAAAGGTCAGTTTCGTATGCTCAAAGCCACGAAGTGTTCGCTCGAGGTCGTCAGCAACCTCGAGTGTGTATCGATCAGAGGCATGGGCGCCCTGCGTCCTTTTCACGGGTGCTGCACTTTGAGCATGCTCATCAATGACAATGTTCGCTTCTTGGAGCACCATTAAAAATGTGGTGAGATCCATCGGCTGCCCTTGACGTGAGGTGGTTCGAAGAAGCGAACTTGCGCTGCTTCGACGCTTCGACGAGGCCCTGCGAGAGGATGCGCGTCGCACGCCTCGCATGCCCGTGTACTTGTTGTAAACGCGGTGCAGTGAAGCGTGATACTGCACAAAAATGCGCAAGACATGCTCACTCTCGAGAGCACGACGCACAGCTCGTGAGTGCGTCCGCTGCTCGAGGAAAGGAGCCACGGACTTATTAATGAGCTCGTCGAGACGGTGCGCGGGACCGCGTGTAAGAGCGCCGAGCTCGGTAATCTGTCCATGTCGAGCGTTGTGCAGCTTGTGGAGATCCTCTGAGAGGAGGACGCGTGTGAGCGCTTCGAGGAATTGGACGCGTGTGAGTTGCATATCCCCTATGTGGAGCAGGCGAGCTCCAGCAGATGGTAAGGAAGGTTTGGCAGCGTCCGGTCCGCCGGCCGTCAGCATAGGCAAAAGCATTCGCTGAACAAGATCAGCATCCTGGGGCTCGCAGATTTGTGCGTCCTGCAGAAGACACATGAACTCTGCAAAGCTGAGAGCGCAGTGGCTGTCATGTCCCATCCCACTATAGAGCTTGAAGGCATCACGAAGCGCCCGATAATGGAGCAAGAGCGTTTTCCGAACGGCTGCGAGCTCCACGCGGTCGTACTGAAGGGCCCTTTCTAACGTCGATCGGAGACGCTGCCAGTCTTGGCTTGCAGTGGACCCAAGGTCCTCTTCAGGCGAGAAAAAGTGGAGCTCATCGGTGGCTTGGAGCCCGAGGGCCTTAAGAAAGTCTGCTTGGCTCTCTTGAAGCAGGTTCTCGTGCAAATCTCGAAGACGTGAGACTTCCCTGGCTGCTTTGGCTTCCTCAATATCTCGCAGGCGTTGCTGCGCGGCAGGGCTTTTCCCAAAAGCGAGATCTTGCCAATGGGGATTTCCTACTTGTGGATTGCCTCCAGGGGAGCATCCAATCTCCGCTGCAAGAACTACGCGGATGCGTAAAACAAATCGCTGGGCACTCTCTTCAGGGGCTGCGGCTGTAGCAGCCTGCTCTCTGACTTTTTTCACGAGGTCTTTCACACGTACGTCGGGGTCGACGAGCTCCCCACGGTGTAAGACACCGGCAGGCCGGAGAGGCCCGCGCGCAGCCAGTCGCCTTGCGACGAGATCCACGCCTGGGCTCTTTGTTGCTTCATGCAGCCGCTCGGCCGCCGTCAAAGCGAGCCATTTTGCCGTCTGCCGACCTTTGCCACACCTGATCTCGAGACGATAAACGACCTTGGCGGCTTGCCAGTAAAAGTCGCTGCGACTAGACGTCTTTTGCTCGTCCTCGCCGACGTGCTCCGCATATTTACCCTCACCATGAAGGTCTTCCACGTTCTCGGCCTCGTCGAATTTGCGTTCGGGAAAATGCACTTCCGTGCCCCAGCTGTCTGCATGCTTTGCACTCTGCAGCACGACCTCAACGTCGACCTTCATCGGCCGTCGCGCGTCTCGTCTTGGCACCGCCTGTCGTGCAATTTACAATATTGGCGCGAAGCGCTGCTCTTTGATTGAATGAATGAAAGATCTCTGACGCGAGCGCAAGGAGGAGGAAAACGCATCATCCGCGCTGCGGTACACACCTGCAATTTAGTAAGGTCCCGTAATTCCGGATCAGTGCTTTTGCTTATCGCGGTTTCCGGGATGTTCTCATCTTCAGCCCGCCGCTCATCAGCGTTGCTGCGGCAACAGTCCAATCGAAGAAACTGAAGTCAGTCACAGTCTGTCAATCGCTGGAGAAGACGAGAGAGAGAAGAGGGAGCGAGAGAGCGAGGCACGAGATCCTCGCGAGACGTCCGTGCAAAGGGCTTCGTGAGATATGCCGGAACTGGAAAAGTACTATGTGCTAGACCTGTGGCGAGTGCCGCGCGAGCTGCTCGCATCGAAGCTGCCCGTGTCCGAGTCGGACCCTGACGAGACGCGCAGAAAACTCGAGGACGAAGCGAATGAGCTCCTGCTTCGCGAATACGTGGTGGCGCACGAAGGCCCGTTTCCTGACGACGCACTCACGGAGAAGGCGTCCATTTCGGCTGGAGAGCAGGCTTTGGTGCTTTTTGCGCTCTTGGTCACTCTTGGGGGGCCACTCTTTTGGTTTACTTTGGGCCTTGTTTTCGCAATAGGCGCGACGTGGCAGACATTTGGGTTTTATGTGCTTGCAACGCTCGTGCTGGCGATGCACCCGCTGCCTTCGTCAGTGCCGGCACTATGGACGTCAAAGCTCATCAACGCCATGTACAAATACTTTTCATACCGTTTTGTGTGGAAAGGGAATACCCGCCAAGTGCTGCGAGCAGAAAGTCAGTACCTCGGATCTGGCGTCCCGCACGGGGTCATGCCATTTGCGAATTTACTTGCGATTCCAGCGACGAATTCGGTGCTCTATCGCGGATGCAACTTTTGGGGCGCCCCGGCCTCGGTGGTCTATCGAACGCCGTTCCTGAGGTACTTGTGGATGCTTCAATGTTGCGATGTGGGTCGTGAGTCCATCGTGCGCGAGCTCGCCAAAGGTCACTCTGTTGGTCTCGTTGGCGACGGGATTGCAGGGATCTTTCAGTCAAATCATGAAGATGAAGTGGTTGCTCTGAAACACAGAAAGGGTTTGGCAAAGCTCGCGCTTCGTACTGGGACTTCAGTCTTGCCTTGTTACTCGTTAGGGAACACGGCTGCCTTTTCAGCCTGGTTTGACCGATTTGGTATCATGGAGTGGCTCTCACGCAAGGCTCAAGCGTCGATTTTTCTTTACTGGGGCCGCTTCGGACTACCGATTCCTCATCGAGTCAATATCACCATGATCGTAGGTGATCTTATCAAGGTGGACAAAGCTACGGAGCAGCCAACGACCGCGCAGGTCGACGCTCTGCACGAGGAGATTCTTGCAGGTTTCCAGACGGCCTTTGACTCCCACAAGTCTGCTCTTGGATGGGGCGCGCGGAAGCTACGCTTTGTATAAGTATACTATCCCATGTGCCGTGCGTGATGACATCTCTTCCAACCTCTTGTATTCTTGCCATCCGTGCGGTCCACGCCACTCTCCCTTCCTATCTTGATCCCATTCCCATTCCCACTCCCCCCCAAATCAAGCAAGCAAGCGCACGGGAGCCTGCCTCAGCTCTTCCGCACCCTTCGTCTCTCCACCCCGCCGGCACAAAAGCGCCGCGGTCCCGCTGCCAGGCGGCACGTTTGTGGGGCCGGCCGCGGGAGGCGCAGCCGCGGCAGCAGAACTTCAAGGCGCTTGAAGTAGCCGGCCGGGGCGCGCTCAGGTGGCCGCGCTGGAGCCGCGCACGCCGCGCCAGACCGGCCGGCCCGGGCGCGCGAGGCCGGGAGCGCACGCGGCCCGCCCGGCAGCCTGCTCGCCGCGGCCCCAGCCGTGCGCGGCCCGGCGAGGCGGTCGTCCAGCGTGCGAGAAATCGAGAGAGCGAGAGAGCGAACCGACGTGGCGAGCTCGACGCAACGCGCGACGCAACGCGCGACGCGCAGCAGGCGGCGGCCCCGCGAGGCGAGGCGGCCTGCGCGCACGCAGCGGCGAGCCGCGGGGAGCTCGGCCGCGCGTCCGAGCACGCAACTGAAGCGCGCATATTCGAAGCGCACATTTGAAACGCGCATTTGAAACGCGGCGGCAAGTGAGAACGCGCCGTTGAGCACGATAGACGAAGAGAGAGGCGCGGCTTGCTCGCGCTCACCGCTTGCTCGCACTCACCGCTTGCTCGCGCTCACCGCTTGCTCGCGCTCACGGCTCGCTCGCACGAGGTGCTGTTGCAGGCACGATGGACACCTACACCCAAACGTTCCTGCAGGATCGCGACCTGGACAGGTTCGAGAACCCCCTGGCCCGCATGGGCGTCAAGTCCATTGATGAGATGGCGCTGCTCACGGAGCAAGATCTCGAATCTATCGGAATGAACGTCATCGACCGCCGCAAGCTGCAGCATGGCATCGCAGAGCTGTCGGCGAGCAACGGCGATGGCAGCAATGGTATCGATGCGAGTCTGGGAAGCGCTTCGCCGGGAAGCCTCCAGGCGTGGGACAGCGCCAGCTCGTCAAGCCAGGAGACAGGCAAAAAGACACGCAAGAGTTTTAGCATCTTTCGATTCAGAAGGAAGGCCGAGGCCGAAACGGAGAGCTGCGGCAGCGGAGAAATGAATCGCAGCAGCAAGAGCGCCGACGGCAATGGGGCACGTCGCGTAAGCGCACCGAGCTCGAGCGGACTCTTGGGGTCAGCGAGTAGCGGCGGCGGGTACAACAATGGTGGCCAACTGCAAGACACGCGGTTTGAGACTCAAACGCACCTCGGCTTGAACATCTCCGTCCAGCGCCAGCGCGAATGGGACTTTCAACAAGCTCTCGAGGCGGAGAACAACCACATGGCCGTGCTTGCCATGAACCGGGGCTACATTGATTGGCGGCGCGCACCCAAGTCTGCGTACGGGGCAAGCACGCATAACACGAATCAGGGAAGCCAATACTTTGTGGGGACACATAAGGTGCTGTCACCGGTGACTCGCGAGGAAGTCGAAGTCCCGGCAGTACGCGCAACGGCAAAGGTGCGCGGTTCTCTGCACGAAGTCATGGGTCTGCTTTTAATGTACGATAGCCAGACGCTGAGGCGCCGAATGTCAGTACTTGACGGCACGTTTTTGTATGGGCAGGTCCTGCGCGTTGTGTCGCCACGGAGTGCGGATGGGAAAAGTGTGGCCTATGTGTACCCGTCGATGCCCTTGTGTACCATCACGCGCAACTGTCATCAATTCCCTGAGCAAAAGTCTGTGCGTGATTTTGTTGTTCGTAATCACTATGGGTACCATAATGAGGCTGGTGCCACGGTGGGCGTTTGTGCAATGGTGTCGGTGGACGAGCATGTTGGGGAAAGCAACTCGTCCCTTGACAGCGCACCAGTGCGAGGACGCGTATTCGAGGGCTCCGGCATCATTGTGACGCCGAGCCACGCAAATACTTGTGAAGTCACTTTTGTTCTCATCGCGACTCTGAATGAGTCTACCTCTCGAACCGCAGGCCGACGTCGTTTGGCAAAAGGCGCGAATTCCGGGGCAAGTCAACTCGAGGCCGCTGCGTCTTTGGTGGACAGCATTCGTGTTTTTGTGGAGCGCCAACGAGCTTTGCGCGGCGACGCTTGGTGCAAGGGCGATATTCAGGCTGCCCTGCCTAACCACGATCATGGGAATGACCCCATGCGCAAAACAAGTGCTGCGGCCATGAAGCGTCTGGTGACAGAAGAGGAGGCTCAAAATATGCAATCATCTCATGAACCGTCATTGCCGCACCTTCCCCCGCGCTCGGCGTCTGTCAGTGCTGCCGCAGCAGGTCCCGTATCCCCCAAAGACGACCCTTCGCCGTCGCCGTCGCCGTTGTCGCCGCCATTGCCGCCGCCTCGCACCGATTTAAGGGTTCAAGCGCCTCCGCAAGAGTCCTCTCAAGAGGTCCTTCCCGAAATGGAGGACTGCTCCGAGGATGGCCCGCCGCCATTAGAGCCCCTTGTGTCGCCACGCGTGGCCGGTTCCGATGCTGATGCCGTAAAGGACAATGACACCGACGACGAGAACGCGGACAGCGCCTCACAGGAAGTGAGTAGTGCAGTCAGCGGCGGGCGATCAACACCAGAGGCCACGAACGAGTCAGAGGCCATGCGACTTATGAAGGAAGAGCTGGCTGAGGCGAAACGCCGGCTTCAAGAATTGCAAAAGATCAAGGACGAGGAGAGAGAGAAGCATTTGGCTGACATGGAAAAGAGAATGGTGAGCAATCGCAATCTTCGCGATAATTTGGAGAAGCGCAAATTTTCGACAATGCCGTCGCCTGGGGAGAAGGGTAAAGATTTTACAACGACAGCTGATGAAGAGCTGCGCGCAGAGATGGAGCGTTTGCGCAACCGCCTCTCCAAGATTCGGCCATTTCTGCCGGCGAATATTGACGAGGATGATCTCGATCTTACCCTTGAAGAAGCCGAGCGCAGAATGCGCGACGCTGTGCAAAAGATCATGAACTCCGAAGACGAAAAGGACCAATTTGAGGCCCAGAATCAGTTTGAAAAGTACGATGAGATCGTGCGGAATCATCCAGACTACAAGCTTCGCGAAATCGAAAAATGGCGCAAATGGGAGGAAGATGAAAAGCCCAAGAACGAAGCGGCTCTCGAGGAAATGAAAAACATCATCAAACCCGAGTACTTCAACATGTCCAAGGACCAGCTCATCGCCAAGGGCATCAAGCCCAAGCTTGCTCAGCGAATTCATGCGCAAAAGGTGCTGCGCCTGCTCTATCTTACACCAGAAGAGATCGCCAAGATTCACTATGGTGACTTTACGAACAAGTACAATCCTTCGGGTCTCGACATCATCGAGCAGCGCGCCGTGTACATTGCGAGCCCGGAAGAGTTTGCGAATGATCCGACGGGGGACAAGGCCAAGTGGCGCGTGAACATCAAGGAAAAGCTGGCCGAGCTCATTACCAAAGAAGGAAAGAACTCCTTGCGTCCCGACGAGAAACGGCATTCCGCATATCTCGCTGACAAGCCAAAGCCCGCGCCCGGTGCTTCAAACGGTTCTGCTCCTCGAGGTTTGCCTGGTGCACGCCGGGGAGGCGCGCTTGCAGGACGCGGGGCTGCACTGAACGCTCTCTTCGGTGCGGGCGGCCCGCGAGGTCCGCCTCGTGGGCCTCGAGGCCCGGGAGGTGATGAGAATCCCGCTGCCAAGCTATTTGGTGCTGGTGGTCCACGTGGACCTCCCGGTGGTGCTGGCGGCGCCGCCGAAGACAACCCCGTAGCTAAATTGTTTGGCTCTGGCGGTCCACGTGGACCTCCTCGTGGGCCTCCGGGTGGGGAAGACAACCCTGTGGCCAAACTGTTTGGCTCTGGCGGTCCACGTGGGCCACCTCGTGGGCGTCCGGGTGGTGAAGACAACCCTGTAGTCAAATTGTTTGGCTCCGGCGGTCCACGCGGACCGCCTCGTGGACCTCCGGGTGGTGACGATAACCCTGTGGCCAAATTATTCGGCTCCGGCGGTCCACGCGGACCGCCTCGTGGACCTCCGGGTGGTGAAGATAACCCTGTGGCCAAATTATTCGGCTCTGGCGGTCCACGCGGACCGCCTCGTGGACCTGCAGGTAGTGGCGGCGGTGCCGCCGAAGACAATCCTGTGGCCAAATTATTTGGTGCGGGTGGGCCTCGTGGGCTTCCTTCCAAGACCGGAGAGGCCGCCAATCCCGTGGGAGAGCCTGCTGGCGGCCTGGCGGGCGCGTCGACGACGACTTCACAGCGAAAACTTGCTTCGGACGCCGAGATCCGAAAGTCGCTTGAGCGTTCATTCTCGTCAAAGTTTGGGAGCAGGTCAAATGAAGAAGTGCAAGAGAAAGTAAACGAGCCTGACACCAATAGAACCGAGAACGAGACAGCGGCAAAATTAGAACCCGCTTCGACTGGCGATGCTGAGAAAGCACCAGCGACTTCTGCGCCTCCTACGCCTCCCGCGCCTTCTGCAACTCCTACGCCTCCCGGGCTTCCTGCTACCCTCGCTGCTGCAAGTGAGGCGCCCACTCGAATCGTCGAAAAGGAGCCTCCGACGTCGTCGACGAAAGATCCGTCTACAGGAGCAGGAGCGGCAACAGCGCTGAAAGACGAAACTGCAAAGGCTGGAAGCGAGTCGACACACGGCCCCCAAAGCGAAGCGACGCCGGCTGCCAAGGCGGAGGCTGCGACGAGTCAATCCTCTCGGCCATCTTTGTCGCCCAAGTCACCGGAAGGAACCCATGACGAGCTTATGGACCTGCTTCATGCCTCTTTCCGAGATGGCCCGGGTAAATCAGCGTCAAGAAACTCTGCGGGGTCTTCTTCCCTGAAAAAGGACGACGAGGCCTGGAAAAAGTCTCTGGCTAGCAGCCTCGACTCAAAATTTGCCGCCAAGAAGTAAACAATTTCGCCAGGCCAAGTTCTCGCGAATCAAAAAAAAGAAAGGTCTACCAATTTTTTTTTAGACGATATTCACCAAACCTGGTTGGAGCGCATGATCTCCTTGAAGGCTCATCATTCGATTACTTCAGTGCACTCTTTGGGACCAGATGTCCACCTCGTCGAATCCGTTGGATCTACGACTTTGACTTTTTTCATGAGATTGCAGAGCGCCGCTGCATTGGCCCCGTCACCATTGCGTGGTGAACGAAAGCTCCAAAAGTTGCAGTTCTCAGTTTCTATACACTTGGAATGACACTGCTCCGGTTCCTGGACCCCTTCGTCGTCCTCAAGTGTAAGGTAAAATGCAGTCTTCTTGGGCTTGTTGATAGCGGTTGTATTGTAGCACTCTGGATAAGACACGACCGGGCTCAGCGTGGGAGCCATCGTAGGAGCCTGTGTGCAGACCCTGGGTCCGCCAGTCCATCGCGTCGAGTTTACGACGAGTCTTTGAACTGCGCTCATCAGCACGCACCTTGCTACAGCGTTCTCGCCATTGCCGTTCCGCGGCGCGCGAAAGCTCCAGTACAGGCACTCCTCGGTTTCCACGCACTTGGCCTGGCATTGCTCTTCGAACTGAATACTTGCGTCGTCGTCAATGGTCTCTTCAAAGTCAGTTTCCCTCGTCCTCGGCTTGTACTTTATTTCCTCTTCGTAGCAGCCGGGGAAAATGTCGACGGGGCTAAACGTGGGCGATTCCGTAGGAGCATCGGTCGGCGTTGGCGTTGGCGCATTCGTGGGACTATCTGTAGGTGAAGTCGTAGGAGAAGATGTTGGCGAGTCCGTGGGCGCATTTGTGGGACTATCCGTGGGAGCATTCGTGGGCTCTGGTGTCGGCGAATCCGTGGGAGCATTCGTGGGCTCCGGTGTCGGCGAATCCGTGGGAGCATCTGTAGGCTCTGGTGTCGGCGAGTTCGTGGGAGTATTCGTGGGCTCTGGAGTCGGCGACTCCGTTGGCTCCGGCGTCGGCGAATCCGTGGGAGTATCTGTGGGCTCTGGTGTCGGCGAGTTCGTGGGCGCAGGCGTAGGACTCTCCGTCGGGGCATTCGTTGGCGCCGGTGTCGGCGAATCCGTGGGAGCATCCGTGGGCTCCGGTGTCGGCGAGATCGTGGGCGAGTTCGTGGGAGAGGACGTGGGACTCAGTGTGATTTCCGTGAGACCGTTGACACACTGCTTCGTCACCATTTGGTCAATGATTGCGCCCAATCCAGCATAGTCACTCACTCCAAACTGCATGGGCGATGGCTGAAGTTTCTTGTACAACCCGCCACTGCCTGGCTCGTTGCCAATGCGAACAGCAACGTATGTAGCAACCTTTTGGATTTCCTTGACGGCCAGCCGAGTGCATTTCTTGGCCTTTTGGTTGTACCCCTTCGAGCTGCCATGTCCTGGACAAATTGTGGGCAATCTTCCATTCTTGAATTTCATGCTGGGAACATCGTCACCCACATGAATCAGAAATGTCGAGCGGGTGCTGAGGTCCTCCTCGGTGTACTGCGCGTTATTTCCAGTGATGATGTCTAGGGATTCATAAAAAACCAAGGGCATGTTAGTGTCGTCAAGACCGTCTTCAGGGCGAGATAAGCTCGCGACTCCAGAAGTGAGCACCTCCGAGGAAACGAAGCGGGCGCCCGTGCCTTCTTCAACCGGAAGGATCGTTTCATCAATCCCTGTCGCGTACTCGATGAGGCCGAAACGCGCGTCCCCAACCCAACGCGAAGCAAAATCGGTGACAAAATTGTGCGCCGCATCGAGTTCCGGACCAGAGACGACGTCTGACCCCTGAAGTACAAATAAGATATCAGCGCCATCTTCACACCCAATTGCTGCTTTGCTCGTAGATGCTTCTTCGATCAGCTGGATGACTCCCGAGGTGATCGAGCTCGCGTCGGTAAGATCACTCGGCGTGTGCACGTATTCTGCGAGAGCTGAGGGCGGAAATGCTGTGCTCGACGTCACGGGCACAAAGATAAAGAATGCGCCCTCTTGCTTCACTGCGCTCGCAAGCGCGGTACGCATGCACTCCAGAATGTTGCTCTCTGTCATATCAGCCCCACGACGAATGTTGGAGCAGAACCTGCCAACGAGGGAGTTCTTGTAGCTAGGCATATCAATGACGCCATCCGAGAGGAAAATGATGACCTCGAAGGCGCCCCGAGGACTCTTGTTGAGAAGCTGCACGGCAGAGTCGATTGCATAAGGAAGATTCGTTGGATCGATAGGTTTCTTCCTCCACATGGAGTTGATATGCCGTTCCAGGTTCTTGGTGTCTTTCGTTTTCCAAAAGTCCTGCTTCTTGGTTGGCTTTGAATGGAAAGTAAACGCTGTGACGCGGTCGTCAGTGGTCCCTTGGCCCACATTGAAGCTGTTTCCAATCGCCTTGGCAAGCGCTTTGGTCTGCTGAAAATCATCCGGCGATGCCGAGGCATCGAGCATCATGACGACATCATATGGACCTGCACCCGCAACGATGGTGGCCAGGCAGCTCGCAGTTGCATAAGCATATGTGACCCAGCGGGCGACCCGCATATTGAATGAGCGTGTCTTTTGCTTGTTGCCCTTCAGCTTCAGCTTCAGCAGCAATTTCGAGTTTGCTTCTTCGATGGAGTGCAATAATTTCGCGGACGAGGTCGTCGCAGATGAGAGCAGTGGTCGCGTGCGTCTTTCGTCAACTTTGTGTGCACAACAGCAGGTCAGAGGCAGTATGAGAAAGTGCTGGCGCTTTTATAAGAGAAGTAATAATCATTCCCCTCTGTTGCAGCTCTCCTGCGAAGACACTCGTTCGGCGAAGTCAAGAAGTGCGGATCTCTCCTTACATTTAGTTGAAGTGAAGCATTCCTCTGTTCCTGCTGACTGAAAGTAATCTTTCTGCTTTTCGGCTTCTTTTGCATCGTTTTCTTCTTCTCTTAGCAGCAACATAAACCAGCGTCATTGATTCTCATGCCCATAGCATCGTTTCCTGTATGATCTAATGCCGCAAGTGGCCTAGTGATGGGCAAGGATGAGCGAGGGAAGTGTGAAGATAGCAGTCGTGGTAAAAACCTATTGCATTTTACCCTCAAATAACTGACAGTCCATTTCTACTTCCGCCCCCGGACTCCTTAGGTAGTATACTGACCCGCCTTTTTGCTTTTTATTGAGGCTCTCTACACCGCGTTTCTTTCGTCCTGCAACGCACTTTGACACGCGACTGCGACTGGCTTTTCTTACGTTTCAAACAATCTTTGCTTCTCCTGATTGGGAGCCTAGGCATGGAGCCAGGAATTACACATTTCTGTTGTCAGTCATCAGCACGGAAGCGAGAGAATCGGCTACGTCGCGTCACATCGCACCACATCGCCTCACCTTGCACGCGCCGACTGCAGCATCGCACCGTCCCGCGCTGGCACGCAGGAGCAGCGCGTGCAGTCCATTCCATCTCAGTGGAACACCAGAGGTACGTATTGCGGGATCGGGACGCGGGCCTGCATCTCGCCCGCGCTCGCCTCCGCGCGCTCTGACGAAGGCCCGAAGAAAATGGACTCTCGCCCTTTTACTTTCCGAGTCGAGCCAGTGAGTGAGTGAGTGAGTGACCCGAAAGCAATGAAAGACACCCTGACCTCCCAAGAGTCCCGTCTGGGACGCTTTTCCATTTCCGCAGCGCACGGCGTGAGCTCTCTCGCTGTCGCAGGCGCGCGCACGCGTGGGCGCGGGGACGAGGCGAGGCGAGGCACGCGCGAGCGCAGCAGCAGCAGCAGCAGCAGCAGCAGCAGCAGCGGTAGTAGCAGGAGGCGGAGGCGGAGAAGAGGATGCAGAATCCCGCGGTGGTCTTCGACGCCGAGACCGGGGAGGCGCTGCTGCTGGGCGCGGAGCAGCGCCGCCGCGCGCGCGAAGAGGACCGCGGCGAGAAAACCGCACAGCGCGAGGCCCGTGAGCGCGTCGCGCGACGAGAGACGCTTCTGAGGCTGCAGCGCCAGCAGCACGCGCATGTGCAGCACATCGTAGACGAGGAGGTCGAGGCGGAGAAACAGCGCCAGGTCCAGTGGCAGATCGAGGCCACGTCCGCCAGCGCCAAGCGCTTCTTGCGCCACAAATTTGACCGCGAAAGGGCGGCGGCCCGCGACAGGCTCAATCGCATCCGTCGTGAGCAGGAAATTGTCCTCGTCACGAAAATGGCCGAGCTCAATCTCATTCGATAGGCCTCTTCGTGCTCAGTTGGTTCTCCCTGCCTCAGTTTCTTCGAGCGAGATCTTCATTCTTGCTCATTTCGACTCGATCACTAAAGTCCTTCCTTACACTGCGCGAGCGATGATTTTTTGTTTACCTCGTAGGAGATGAGGGAGCGAGCGCACGGTAAGGCTCGCGACGATCTTCCTCTATATCGCTCATTCATTGCCTGTCGCAAAGACTCCTTCCTTCGCTCGCTCTCGCTCTCGCTCTCGCTCTCGTTCTCGAGACCCATTCGCTCACCGTCAGCCTGTAGCATGGCGATCGTCCCGGAATACGTTTCGCGCACGAGCGTAGCGTCATCGCGCCGCCCGTACCGGGTTTTCGGGTTTATTGAGCCGCCGAGGCTCCGATGACTGTCAGCTCTTCTCGAAGAACCCAGAACTCGGTCACTCTCTTTTTCATTGAGCGACGAGCGAGCAAACACGCAATTCGTGGCGTCCCTTTCCCACGTCGACCAAGACCGCGTCGGCGTCGCTAGAGGCAGCGTCTGTAGCACCTGCCAGCCAGGCAGCCAGCCACAGCCAGCTGCAGCCCCAGCTCTAGCGCGAGCACAAGGCGTTGTTTGTTGTGCATTCATCGTTCGCAGCGTCGAGACTCTCGCTGCCGCGCACGACGACGGCGACGACCATGGCGACGGCGGCGAGGCTGCGCGTGCGCTTCCGGGGCGAGGAGCTCTCGGTAGCGGCGAACTCGCTGGCCGAGGCGCAGTCGCAGCTCTTTGCGCAGACGGGCGTGCCGCCAGAGCGGCAAAAGCTCGTCGCCAAGGCCGGCGCGAGGGTACAGGACGACGAGCAACTCGCCGGACTTGTGGCACGCGGGCAGCAGGGCGACGGCGAACTCGTACAGCTCTTCGGGAGCACCGAGCAAGAGGTGGAGGCTGTGGCAGAGGCCGAAGCCTCTGGCACAGAGGCCGCCGCACGCACCGTGTGGAACGACCTCGACGTCGACTATGACGAGGTCCAGCGCGAGCGCGAGCACCAGAGCGCCGTGCGCGAAAGGGAAGCTCGCATGCGCACGGCAGCAAGCACCGAGTGGCGTTTCCATGGGTATCGCGCACTTGCTCAATTTCGCGACGCTGGGCGTGCGCGAGAAATTCTTGAGCGTTTGGGCACTGACCCAGGTTTTGTTGCGGTCATGCGCAAACACCGCTGGAAGGTCGGTGTGCTCAGTGAAATGTACCCAGACGGCAAGGTTGGCGTTGATCCAGTGTGCGTGCTAGGCGTGAACATCAACAAGGGCCAGGAAATTTCCTTGCGCTTGCGCACCGACGATCTCCAGGGCTTTCGCAAGTACGATGAGGTGAAAAAGGTGCTCTGTCACGAGCTTTCGCACATGGTGCATTCGGATCACGATGCTGAGTTTTATAAGCTTATGCGGCAGATCGAAAAGGAGCAAGTCGCACTTGATTGGCGTTCTTCTCACGGTCGCGTCTTGGGAGGCGACCACTTCCTCAATGCCGCGCTCGTCGCAAAGCCCTCGCCCGTAAGCCCGCCAAAGCCTCAGGGAGGCGTCTATCGTTTGGGGGCGGAGAGAGATCACAAGGAGACAGACATGGGCGAGGAAAGTGACCCAAGGCAAGCAGCCGCTGCGGCAGCTTCCAAGCGTGCTCGAGCAAATATTGCCAGTGCCGCGCCAGTTCTCAATGAATTTTCCACATCAACAACAAAATCTGAGTATCCC
This sequence comes from Aurantiochytrium sp. KH105, assembly GCA_003116975.1. Taxonomy (NCBI): domain Eukaryota; class Bigyra; order Thraustochytrida; family Thraustochytriidae; genus Aurantiochytrium; species Aurantiochytrium sp. KH105. The sequence continues at coordinate 122,952 of BGKB01000028.1, forward strand.
ACTGAGTCTTTTAACGACAATACAAAGGAAGACGCGATAACTTCCATTCCAGAGGCCGTGAAGAATATCAGCGCTCGCGAGGTAACGACACAGACTCTGAGCACCGCGCCTGGCGACTCGTTTGCAACTCCTCCAGCCCCACCATCACCGACGTTGTCCTCCCCCTCCTCCCCCTCCTCCTCACCTTCTTCATTAGCGCCATCATCCTCATATTTAGCCAGCGCAGAGCGCGGCGATATGGAGACGCCACCCTTTCAGTCAGAGGACCTTCTCGATGATTCAGAGCGTGAGACGGTGAGTCTCGCGGTAGGCCAGATTGTGGAAAGGAACGAGCCGCAGGTCGCACTACGTGCTCTGGAAATGATTTCCAAAGTCCTGGGAAACATTGTCCGATCTCCCGAGAATGAAAAGTTTCGACGCCTCCGTATTGCAAATGCCAAGTTTAAAGAGACAATCGGCGATGCTCTTGGAGCGCGGCACGTGCTTGCAACGACCGGCTGGGAACTGCAGAAAGACAATGTGCAGGGCGAGGATGTTTTGATTTTTGTGCATTCGGAGCGATCTTTGGCCAGGACGCAGTTTGGCCTCCATCAGGCTCTTGAGCTTACAGAACTCACCCGAGCTTTGCTCGGCGCGCCTGCGTGAGGAGCGAGCAGTACAGTGCAAACATATTTTTGATTATTTGATTCTCTCTCTCTCTCTTTTCCTCTTTTTTTTTTTTTTTTTTTTTTTTCTCTGGGAAAAATCAGCGAGCGAGCCGCGCAATCTGATCGCTCAATGCGAACGTAGTGCGCGCGCGCGCACGCACGCTCAATCTTGAAGTGGAATCTGACACAGTCTGTTCATCATCAGCGTCGCGAGGTGAGAAGTCTATTCTCTTGCGTAAGACGCGCAATTGTGCTCTCGTAATCATTCATCTCCTGGCGCAATGTCCTGTTTTCGAGGATGAGCCCCTCGAGACGACGCGCAAGCTTGATTTTCACGCTGCTTGCTTGGTCAGAGAGAGTTTCCATGGACTGGAGCTTGTCGTAGAGCTCGCGATTCGCCTTGCGCAAAGCCACGGCATCGTTTTGGTAGGTGTTTGCGCGATTCTCGGCGTCCATCATGCGCTCGGTGAATTCCCGAAGCTGTGCGAGGACCTCGTCCTTCTCCTCGGAGAGCGCGCTCACCTCCTTTTGCAGGGCGTCCATGCGCGCATCGGGCGGCGTCGGGTCGGCATCCGGGTGTTCACCGTCCGTATCGACAGTCTCCTCGACAAGATCGCGGCGACTCGCGGCGCTCACGTCACTGGTGCGGCGACCGCGGTTGCTGCTAGCTTCAGCCTCTTCGAGCTTATTCTGAAGCTCTTCGATTTGAGCCCGAAGGAGAGCTTCGACCTCTCCCGAAGCACCAGCAGCATTGTCGCCACCGTTAGCAACCCCATTGGCCTTGGCCAGGTCGCCCTCGAGCCTTGCAACTGTCTCGGTAAGCCTGCGAATATCAGCTTCCTGGGCCGCGACGATGTCGCCATCCTGCTCATTGGCCTTGGTGCTCACTGTACCGATGTGCATCTCTTCGCCCTCCTTGTCCTCGAAGAGACCAATCTCGCGATTGCTCATGGCGCGCGCGCTCGAAGTGCTTGCGGCAGCGAGCTGCGCGCGAAGGGCCTCGATCTCCCGTGCCTGGGCATCGCATTGAGCCTGCAAAGCATCCGTATCAGCGCTCGAAGCGGAAAGATGTGGCGGTGGCGATGAAGCGGGCGCCACCGGGGCGGAGACCTGGGTCTGCGCCTGGGCCGCAGCTTCGCGAAGGTCGGCGATCTCGGCCTCAAGCTCGGCAATCCGGGTCTTGGCTTGCGCCAGTTCCTCTGCAAGTCCGGCTTGGGCGCCAGAGGACCCTTCGGTGGCTTGCTTGAGAGCCTCGTGGGCCTCCTTCTCCTGAGCGAGCTCGGACTCGAGGTCCTGCACGCGCGTCTGCAGGTCGGAGATTTTGCCTTGCAAGTTGCCAACCTGCCTGGCCTCCTCGCGCAGGCGCTTGAGCTGCGCGCGCGCGAGCTTGCGACGAACGGCCTGCTGCAAAAGCATGACGCCCTTGCGCCGCGCCAAAAAGGAGCGACGCGCAGGCAGACCTCGATACCATGCCTGAATGCGCAGCACGCTCGAGTCGCGCAGGCGCTCACGGCGCAAGAGACGATTCTTGTAGGCGCGGTACGAGCACTGCATGGTGACAATCGCGCGCATGGCGACGAGTCGCGACTTGACCGCAAGTCGGCGCCGCGCCGCTGCTTGAATTGTGGTAGCGGACTTTTCTTCGCGCATGTGGCGGGCCCGGGCGCGACCCAGAAAACCTCGAATGATTGCCTGAATCTTGTGCGCGCTACGCAGCGAGACAATGTAGTGCTTTCTGTCCTTGGCAGCGCGGAGAAGCGCCTGAATACGCGTCGCGGCCTGTTTCATGCAGGCCATGCGGGCATCCTCAATTCGCTCGTATGCGCCCTTGCGTAAAAAGATCTTGGTGCGGCCAATCTGATACTCTTGGCCCTCTTCGAGTTGAAGAGCCTCGACAATTTTAAGAGTGGCGGGCTTGCCATCCTGCTCGGCCTTGGCCTTGGCAACGCTCGAAAAGGAGCGTCTGGGTGCGACCATAAAATAGCGCGCAACAAAGCTGGCAAGCACCATGCGGACCGGGTAGCCGGCGCGCGCCACCTTGACGGCCTCGAGGACACCGCCGTAGCGAAGCTGATCTACAAGACGCTTGCGCACGAGGACATTTGCAGCAGCGCGATCGTTGGGCTTGAGACAGCGTACATAGTGGGGCGAGGTGCTGCGAATCGTCTTGAGAAGATCTGCAAGCTGATCCTTGAATTGGGACCCCAATGTTTTCGACTGAATGGAGCGGCCATTGTTCCTGCCTGCTCCTGCAGATGCCATTTCCTTGGGAAAGAGAAGCGCAAGAAAGGGATCCTGGCTCGACTGCATCAGCTCGAGCGATTCCGGGTACAGTTGGTCCTTGTTCTTGGCAACAAAGCCGGCCGTGTCGTAGGTGACATCGCCAGCATAGTGCTCGACCGTGAATCGGTAGTTCACCCTGTCCTTGTTCGCCACGGAGAAGCGGGGGACATCAGAAAGGAGCTCATAAAACTTTCCTGCCAGACTCTTGTCGTTGCCCTTGGGAAAGAGGCACTGCTCGTCCAAAAGTGAAATGATACCAATGGGTTTGGACTCGATGAGATCAAGGCATTGCTGGTTGTCGGGAAAGTCGATAAAGGACCACTTGATCTTTTCCTTTTCGTACTCCTTTTGTTCCAGCTTGAAGACAAACTGATTGAATTGCTGCTGCAGCGTCTCGTTGGCATAGTTGATGCAGAGCTGTTCGAACGAGTTAAAGTCAAAGACCTCAAAACCGAAGATATCGAGGACACCAATCGAGTTCGTTTTCGTCTTAGTCCCCACCTGGATGCTCTCGTTGACGCGAAGCACGACGCGATCGAACATGCGCGAGTAAATGGTCTTGAGAAGAGCATCGCGCGCATCGGCGGCTTCGTCGACGTTGAGGCGCTTGACGATCCAGTCGGCGCCGACCTTGATGCGGCGGGTTGTGAGCGCGGTAACGATGGCATCTTCGGCAACCTTGATGAGATCGGCACAGGCCGCGAGGGCGCGCTTGCTGACCTCGTCAGTCTGGTCGAGCGTGGCGGCCTCGTCCTCGTCACCAGCGGCTTTGCCATCAACGTCGGGCACAAAATGGAGGTTACCCAAGTTCATGACGGCCGAAACGGTGCGCATAAGCTGCGCCTTTTCGTCGTCTCCAAAGCCCATCGTCTCCATGGCCTTCCACATGTGTTGAAACTGGGATTCATCGTCGACACCATCGCGGCGGTCAAAACACTCGCTCTGGTTGGTGATGCCGCAGGCTTCGAGGTCGGGAACGTGCCAGGCCTCGAGCTGTTCCTCGGAGGCGCCTCTGCATAGCTGGTAAAAGACGTGAAAATTGCGCTCGCCGAGCCCCTGTTTTGCGAGACGCACCTTCTCCAGGAGATACGTGACGATGCGCGCGCCAACGAGACGATGCTTGTCGGTGCTAAACTGCATTTCAATGAACTTGCCGAAACGCGAACTGTTATCGTTGCGATTTGTGCGAGCGTTACCAAAGGCCTCGAGAATTGGGTTCGACTGCAGGACCATGTCGGCAATTTGCTCGCCGCCGGATTTGTCGGCATCGCGCGCGACCGTCGCCAAGTACTTCATAATGTATTTCGTGCTCTCTGTTTTGCCAGCACCGGACTCACCGCTGACGAGGATGCTCTGATTCTTGGCGCCTTGGTCCATGGTGTCTACGAGATTGCGGTAGGCTGCGTCGCCGGTGGCAAACACATGAGGGGCCATTTGTGGTGCCTCTAGGCCCTGTGATCGTAGCAGACCAGTGCTGTAGTACATCTCCAGCAGGTCTGGGCTGTAGAGACGAAGCTGCTTGAATGGGTTGACGGCCAGGAGAATGGGGCCTGTGTTGGTATAGATATTGTCATTCTTGAACCGGTCGTTCAGGCTCTGCAAGATTGATGGTTCGTGCAGATGGGTGAGACGCGTGAGATCTTCGACGTCTGCGAGTGTGCGCGCATCTTCGAACTGGTTGCAGAGAAAAATATCATTGTGCTGCGAGAGCTCCTTGTTCTCGCCCAGAATCTCTACGACGTCCTCGCTGCTCGTCTCGTCGACATCCTCCTCATCGCTGTCCTCGTTGTCGCTCTCGCCCTCGTCTCGTGGCTCTTTACGCACGACGAACTTCCACTTGCCGTCTTTGATTTCCTCACGGGACTCGAGGACGCCGCGCACCCACGCGAGCTTCCCGTCCCGGATCCACACGCGCGCGCCGGCAGCCTCGGACGCCATGCTTTCTCCCGCGTCGTCGCCGGCGGTCTTGGTCCAGGGGAGCGCAATGCAGCGTCGCGCTCGATCTTACTTTGCCACGTAAGCCTTTTTCCTTCTCTCTCTCTCTTTCTCTCTTTATTTGTGTATCGAGACGACTTGATCAAAGAAAGAAAGGCAAGCAAGGAGGGAAACCACGCCTTTTCCGCTTTTTCTCGCGGGCGCCGCGGAGTCTCGCGCTCGGCGCAGACGCCTCGCTCCCGCCCCCGCCCGCGCTCAGGTGGCCGGCGCCGCCGCAAGCAAGCGAGCGAGCGAGCGAGCGGGCAAGGCAAGCCAGCACGCCAGCACGCCAAGCAAGCCAAGCAAGGCAAGCAAGGCAGCGGGAGAGCGCCCGGCCTCCACGTCGCCGTCCACTTGGCGTTCACGCCTCGCGACGAAGACACGCGCAGCACCGCGCCGCGCCGCGCCGCTCTCTTGCTCTCTCGATCGCTCTCCGCACTCCTCTCCTCCGCGCGCCACCTCGCGTCCGCCGCCCTCGCGCGGCCTGGCGGGCCTGCCTCCGCGACTGCGCGTGTCTCCGCGCCGCTGCCGCGCGTCGCTCGCTCCGCCGCGCTCGGATTCAAACGGGTTTTGCTCTCCTTTCCTTGCCTTTCTCTCCTTGCCTTCCCTTTCTCCTTTCCTCTCCTCTCCTCTCCTCTCCTCGCCTTGCCTTGCCTTGCCTTGCCTTGCGAGGTTTGAATCGATTTGAATTTGAAGTGCAGAGTTTGAAGTGCAGAGTTTGAAGTGCAGAGTTTGAATTGGCTGACAAATGTGATGCAAGCAAGAACAATGCAAAGCAACGCTGCTGCGGTTCTCCTGGCCGCCGCCGGCTGGCTTCTCTCGCTCCCGTTCTGGCCCCGGTCCGGTCCGGTCTTGCTCTGCTTCTCTTCCCCGCCCGCGCTCGCTCGCTCGCTCGCGCGCAGAGCCCGGGCCGACGGCCGAGCGCGGCTCCAGCTCGCGGCCGCAGACGCACGTCCGTGCCTCGCGCCTCGCCGCCGCGCCGCGCTCCGTTTGCTCGTTTGGAATTGGATGATTGATTGATTTGAGGCCTCGATCGAGCTCGCGAGCGAGCTCGCGAGCGACGCGCTGCGACGGCGCCCGGCCGGCCTGCGGCGACAGACCTGGCCCGGCGGCGACGACGCCACGGCCAGCGGCCAGCCGGCTGCAGCGAGCAGGGCGCGGAGGAGATGGAGCGGCGGAGCGGGAGCGGGCCCGCAGGGGGCTCGCCGATGTCCCGGACCGTCTGCATGCCTGCGCAGTGCACAGCTTTTGCCAGCGGCTACTTCGTGCGAGGATGAACGACTTGAAGAACAGACAACGAGGTGCGTACACGAAGGCAACTTGAAGTCCCGTCGTCGAGACGAGGCGAGACGGGACGGGACGGGACGAGACGAGACGAGACGAGAGCGACGATGTCCATGGGGCAACAGGCAGTAGCAACGATACCCTTTGCGAGCTCAAAAAACCGAGTCCTGTGCCAAGCCCTGAAAAAGTTCCAGGCACGATCGGCAGGATGATAGACGACCAGCGGCAAAGGCGCCTGGGATGCTGGTCTTGCTTGCTCGGCATGTAATGCTCAGAACTGTGGAACGAGAAACCGGGCCTGGCTCTGGCTGACTGCCGATGCCCCTTCTCGGAGATACGACGATATGGTTTCTCGCGTTATGCAGAACAAGAACAACGGAGTCATGTTTAGTACCAAGGCTCTCGGCCTCTGTCAGGGCAGTTCATGTGTCGTAGGTTCCCCCTTTTTCTTCTCTTTTTGGTTTTCTGCCAACGAAGCCTTCATCTGCCATTGAACCCAAAGGCTCTTCGATGGGCTGAAGAGCCAAGGAAAGGAGAAAAATAGAATGGAAAAGGAGGAACGAAGATACCCAATTCCCCCCAACCCCCTCAGACCGCCGACAATGCAGCCAGCCACCAGTGGCCGTCTTGGCCCGTCTGCATTGCGACCGTCAAACCATCGTCTCGTGAACCCGAAACGAAACGTCGTTCCCGTCGCTCCCTCTTCCTCTCCCCACTGCAGTCTTGCGGTGGTTCTTCTCCTCCTCCTCGGCGTCATCCGCCAGAGAGACAACCGCTATGTAAGTAGTAAACGAGGTCGGCACTCTATTGTTGACGTGGCAAACCCCGACAAAACCGGTATCGGCTCGCAGCGCGGGCTGGTGCGGACGCGCAGGTCACGCGCGAGTCGCGGGCTCGCGGCGCGTGGAAGCGCCTGCGACGACGGCACGTGCGGCCCCTGCGCGACGGGCCGCGCGATCGAGCGCAGAACCGGCAGGCAGCGCGCCGAGGCCCGGGGCGCGGCAAACACGGAAGCAGGGGTCGAGCGGGGGAGGCTGACGCAGCCGCTAGCCCGCCCATTGAGCTCTCTCGGAAGGTGGACCGGCGACGGAGCGGAGAGGCAAGATGGGTCTCGGAGCGTTTGTGAACGAGAGCCACGTGTACTTTCGACCGCCATTACTCATTGCGCTCGTGTGGTTCCTCTGGGGCGTTGATGTCTTTGTCTTTCGCAAAACGCACATTGATTATTCCAAGGCGCTTGGCTTTGATCGCGAGAGCACGCTGAGCCCGGCGGCAATATGCACGTCGGCAAGCGCCATCATTGGTATTTTCCTGGTCTGCTGGCTCATGTACTCGCTCAAGTGGCCCTTTTCAGACCCGCTGGTGATTCCGGGCATCATGTACATTGCTTCCTTGTGCATTCTTCTCGTCCCGCTCGATGTGCTCAACAGGCGCGGTCGCGAGCGCTTGCTTCACACATTTGTTCGAGTCCTGATGCCGCTCCCAACGGGCGTACTCTTTGCCGAGGTGCTGCTGGGCGATATCATGACCTCGCTGAGCAAGGCCTTGGCCGACATGCAGGTCTCCGTGTGCGTCCTGCTGAGTCACTCGTTTACTGCGGAAGACCCGTTTGAGGCAGAGATTCAGGGCTCGCACATTTTGCGCACGAGCTCGACGATGCTGCACGAAGAGTCGTGCGCGGACTCCTGGCTGCGGCCTCTGATCACCAGTTTACCCTTTTTGCTCCGTTTTCGTCAGTGCATTGTGGCGTACCGTGCGACGGGACAGTCGTTTCCACACCTGGTGAACGCAGCAAAGTATGCGAGCGCCTTTCCGGTCATTTGGATCTCGGCATTCGCGCACCAGTTCCCCTCCATTAATAGCGATGGCCTGCAGCTTTTGTGGAAGCTGGCAATTACGTTCAACTCGCTGTTTTCCTTCATGTGGGACGTCGTCATGGATTGGGGCCTCATGGGCAAAGAGGCGCACTACATTTGGCTTCGAGAGCGTCTCCTCTTTATGAATGACGGACGCTCCATGTATATGCGCGTGCCCCATGGGGACCCTGCAGAGGAACCTACGCGGGAGACAGAAATGACGCAAATGTCGCGGACAACGCGCCTCAAGAGCAAGGACTCGAACGCGGACCTACTGCAAACGTTCAAGGATCTTGAGGGCGAAGACCAGCAGGAACATGCGGACTCTGTGGTCTTGGAGGCTGCGCTCCCGCAACACCCAACCTTTTCGCGAAGTCCATCGTTTGGCGTGCACCAAAGCCAGCGGTCCCCAATGCTTCCGCCCTTGTCATTGCCGCAGGCAGCGCAATTCGACGCGCTCGAACTCGGTGGGGACGGCGGTCCTGGCGCTGACGCCGAGGGCGTGTCTGTGGGCAGTGGGCTGCCTGCGGCGCGGCGTTCGGTGGATTCGTGGTCGTCCATGGTTCGACAGTATGGCGCCGCCCTCTTCCGGTCCGCGCAGCCTTCGCGATTCAAGACTGCCCCCGAGGCGCGCAATGCGCACATTATGCCACTCTTGCCATCGACACCAATTTTTTACTATGCGGCCATGGTCTTTAATCTTGTGTTGCGCGTGCTGTGGTCCATCAAACTCTCTGTACATTTGCAGCTTACGCAGGAGGGTGTGACGTTTGTGCTCGAGCTGTGCGAGGTTGTCCGTCGCGCCGTCTGGCTCATTTTCCGCATCGAGTGGGAGTCGATTCAGATTGATGAGCGCAAGCGTCTCGCCGATTCGATCGACTCGGATACCGAGGCCGAGATGCAGGAAGAAGATAGCATGCCCGTGGCACCGGCATCAATCAAGCGGCATGCTTCTTTGCCATCGGTGGCAGTGCCGACCTCACCTCAGCTGAGCCCACGTTCCGCGAGGTTTTCGCCCGAGGATCTTTGGCTTGGCTCACCGGCTGCGGAGAGCGGCCACAAAGCGCGGCAGCGCACGAGTTCGGACCGCGTCACATCCTAGGGAATGCGTTCCTGGCCTATTCTCTTGGTGCCTGCAGCGAAACTTTGGGGTTTGCTGTCGTGGAGAATGGCGCGAGGCAAGCAAGCGAGCAAGCAAGCGAGCAAGCAAGCGAGCAAGCAAGCGAGCAAGCAAGCGAGCAAGCAAGCGAGCAAGCAAGCGGACAAACAAGCTTGACTGCATGGGCCCAATGCGTGCATATACCACCTGCAGCTGGCAAAAGTGCTAGAGTCCAGCGGCAACGGGACAATCTCTGACTGATTTATGTTACATTATAAAACGATAGAGCGAGACAATGACGGCACGCGCTTGAAAAAGTGAGTGAAAGGCACGGAGAATCCGCGTCTTAGACATTGTCTGTCTGCGAGGAAAATCGCCAAGCCACGCCACGGAAAGAGAGAGAGAGAGAGAGAGAGAGAGAGAGAGCGTCCATTAGCCGACAGAGGAGAGCGACTGGCGTTGACGTTTTGATCTTATGCGTTCAAAGACGCTCTTGCGTCGAAGCTTGTCCGGACTTATGTGCTGTGACTCAAGCTGAGGATGCACTTGATGTGCGGGCGGCGAAGACAGCGAAGCCTTTGGGCCTGGAATGTGGAAACCGGTCGTTGAATCACTGCGGCTGTCGTCTGCGGGAGCGGAAGTACGCAGACGAGACAGAAACGCAGGTGCCTTAACCATCGAAGGCCGTCTTGGTGTCGCCAAAAGTGGGCGTTTCTTGGTCGTCGTCTTGGTCGTCTTTGGCGCCGCTGTCTTGCTCAGCGAGACGCGCGATGCCTGGAGCTGCATTGTCAGGTGCAGTTGCTGTTGCAGTTGCTGGTGCATTTGCTGATAATATTGGGGCTGCACTCCCCAGCTGCATCGCCGATCAGTCAACGCGGGACTGGCCTCCATCCGCGACCCCGGGGGGCGGTACACCCTGCCCTGCGCGCTCGATGCGCTCGACGCGCTCGACGCGCCCACCTCGCAAGATCGTGCCCGAGGTGCCATGGGCCGCACGGCGGACGGAGAGGTCCCCGTTGGGTTCTCCAGCGAATGGCGCCTCCATCTCGCCTCGCGAGGGCCCTCTTCTTGCTGCCGCTGCTGCTGACGCTGGCGCGGTGCCGGCGGCAGCATCGAGCCTCCTTCGCCTGGCGCCCCATGCGTCGCCCTCGTCGCCGGCGCTCGCGCGGGCACGAGATACGCGGCCTCGCGTCGTGTGTGCTCTTGCCGTTCGCGCTCATCATGCCCGCCGCGGCCTCGTCCCTGCTGCCGCTGCTGCCGCCGTCGCTGCTGCTGCTGCTGCTGCTGCTGCTGCTGCTGCTGCTGCTGCTGCTGCGCGTGGCACACCTCCACGCCCTCCACCGTGAGCCAGTTCTCCCAGGAGTCCATCGCCGCCGCGCGCCCTTGGCGCCGCCGCCGCGTCTCCGCGTTCTGGCTTCGGGCTCTGCTCTCCTGCTCGTCGCCCGCGGCCCTCATCCCGGCGATGTCGCCCATCCCCATCTCCGCATCCATCGCGCCTCGCTCGCTCGCTCGCTCTCTCGCGCCGCCTCCTCCCGCGGCCGGCCTTTCCGCGCTCTGCTGCGCCCGCGCGGCCTCGCCTCGCCTCGCCGCGCCGCGCCTCGGGCTCGGTCTGTCGGGGCGGGTCGGGTTGGGTCGTGCTGGCTCGCAGCTAGCTATCTATAGCTAGCGATGGCGGCTGCTACGGCGCGATGAGGGGCGCCCACTTGGGTTCTCGTGCTCTTCTCGCACCCTGCCCCGCCTCGGCCATTCGGGCCAACCGGAGGCGGCGCGAAGAGAGGGAGAGGCGACGATCTTGTTGGTGGGAGGCAGGGAGCAACGCACGCAGCCGCACACCTGGCTGGCGGGCGGCGAGCCGGCAGCAGCCTGTCTGGCAGGCGGCAGAACGCGTCGCTTTCGAGAGCCGCGTGGCGCGTCGACGGCAAGGTCGATCTTGCCGTCGGTCTTCTCGCTGCACTATCCCTACCTGCTGCAGCAGCAGCAGCAGCTGCAGCTAGCACAGCTAATAAATAAGCGGAGGCGGCGCCCGGATCTTGACGCGTGCTCGGGGAAACCGGCGAAACCTCCACCGGGTCGTACGGGGGGCACGCAGGATCTCTCCTCGCGCTTCCTGCGCCTGCCCTGTCACGCCTGCCTGCTCAGCCCAGCCCAGCCAGCCCGCTCCGGCCCCTCCTGCGGCCGATCTCGATACCCCGCCCCGCCTGCGTCCGGCCCAAGCATCCCCGCGTCCCGCTCCACCCCCCCCCCCCCCCGCGCGCCGCCTCTCCTCTGCGCCGCGGTGCGGCTGCCGTCGTGCCGCCGCTGGGATGGCGCCACCGAGAGCAGGGAGCCGTTGTGCACGTGCGGGCCGCGGTTTCCGCAACCCATTTTCGTGCGCTGCTGTTGGCTGTGGCGCGATCTCGGCGGCCCGTCCCACGAGTTTATCACTGTCTGACAGTATACGTATACGGTCAGTGCGTGTAGAACTCGAGGCCCGGGGTCGCCATCGCGATCGCCATGCTGGCTCGGGAGGAGGAGGAGGAGGGGGATGAGGAGGAGAAGGAGAAGAAGGAGGAGAGCGAGGAAGGTTGGGTGGGGGCTCGCTTTGCCGAAGAGTGGCTTGGTTCGAGTTGGTGACGGAGTGGAGAGGTAGCCGGTAGGTGGCAAGGTGGCTGGGCTGGCTGGGTTGGAAGCGCAGTGCTGGAAAAGGGGCAAGATGGGGTGGTGGCAAGATGGAAAGCCACGGGATGGTTGCAAATGATACTAACTGTAACTTCACCGTGACTGCAGCAACGAAGCCCAAGAACCACAAGCCAGCCAGCCAGCCAGCCAGCCAGCCAGCTCAGCTGCAGCTGCCAACTTGGTACTATCACGTTTCTTCTCTTCTCTTCACTTCTCTTCTCTCCTGCCAGCGAAGTGGACTGACTGATCAATCAGCGAGCTCAACGAGCTCCAGCCAGCATGTTCAATCCTTCTCGCCCGCTTTTAGGTTAGCCTGCAGCTGGCCGCACTGCTCGTAGTTTACCAATCGCTCGCCCCTTATCGCCTTGTCCCTAACAAACCAGCACTCGCTTAGCAGGGCCTACCGAGTACGACCACCAACAGTGTACTTTACACAAGCGAGGCGGTGCCCGATGACTCGCCGTCCGCACCGCGTCACAGTCACGACACGGCACAACGCGACACCTGCCACGGCTATCGCCGCCGCCGCCCCCAAGTTCGCCGCCCTCGAGTTCGCCGCCTTGCGCCGCCGCTCTCCGCGTCCCTCTCCTCGGCCCTTTCTGCGGCTGCTGCCCGCTCGCCATGGTCGCTCGCGGCGTACCCCGCTCGCTCTTTGCGCCACTTGCGCGCCGCTTTGCGCCACTTGCGCGCCGCCTTTCCCCACTTGCGCGAAGCGCCGCGGGCCGCCGCCGGCCGCCGCCCTTTCTTTTCGCCATTGGCGCCGCCGCGCGCAAGTGGGGCAAAGCCGCCGCGCACAGTGGCGCAAGGCGCTCCAAGTGGCGGCCAGCTGAAGTGGCAGAGTAGCAGAGCAGAGCAGAGCAGAGCAGAGCAGATCAATTCAAACCAATTCAAATCGCCTCGGCGCGCGGCGGCGGCATGGGCGGCGGCAAGCTCGGCGGCGGCGTGGGCGGCGCGGGCGTGGGCGGCGCGGGCGGCGCGGGCGGCGGCGGCGGCATGGGCAGCGGCGGCGGCATGAGCGCAGGCCCCGGCGGCATGGACGCGGGCGCCGCGGCCGGCGGCGGAGCGATGCCGACCACAGCGGGCCGCGGCGCCGCAGCGGCGGGGGGCCAGGACCGCGGCCCGATGGCCGCGGCCAAGGGGCTCGGGCAGGCGCTCGCCAAGGACGCCCACGCGCGACGCATGCTCCCGCACCTCGAGCTCATGGAGATCCACGACTGCCTGCGCAGGGAGGTCGCTGAACTCTCGGAAAGGGTGCAGCAGCTCAAGTTGAGCGCCGGCAAATCCGAGCACTGGCCCGACGCCCTCCGCCGACTGCTCCAGCAGTTCGACTTTTTCTTTGTCGTCTACCACTCGCACTCAAAAGCCGAGGACGACGTCATCATCCCCGCTCTCGTCCACAAGGGCCTGGCCGAAGAAGCGTCCGCGGAGCTCCACGAGGAGCATGACGGGCAGTCTCGCGCCTTTGAAGAGGTGCGCATCCTCCTGCTTCACCTGCGCGGCCAAGACGTCGCGCAGCTCGACATGCGTCGCTCCCAAGAGCTTCGCCAACTCGTCGACCACCTCGCCGACCTCGTCGACCGCATCCGCGCCTCAGTGATGTTGCACTTTCGCAAAGAGGAAGAGGAACTCTTCCCGCTTCTCACGCAGTCCTTTGGCGACCTTGAGCTCCTCACTCTCGCCGGGCACATCCTCGGCAGCCGCTCCAGCGATCAAGTGAACAAGTACCTCGAAATGATCATCCGCGACCTCCCCGACAACGACAAGCACTTTGCCATCGAAAGCATCAAGGAAGCAGCGCAAGGCACTCGATTTTCTCTGTGGCTCGAGCGCGCCCGTATCAATGGTGTCGTTCCCGTCGACATGCGCGAGTGCAGGAGACTGACTGCAGAGGACAACATTGCCGCCGCGCCCTCGGTACATCCGCATTGCGGCGATACCAAGTGCTGTCCTCAGCAGCAAAACGTACACCACTACCACCACTATGGCCAGCAGCAATTTCAAGGTCTACAGCAGCAACAACAACAGCAACAGCAACAGCCTAGTCTAGGCTGCAAGCATTATCGTCGCTCCTGCAAACTTGTCATGCCTTGTTGCAATCGACTCTTCACCTGCCGTCTCTGCCACGATGAGGCCATCACCGAGGAATCCATCAAGAACGGCAATGCCGTGCAATGGCATCAGGCCAATCGTTACGAGATCAAGCAAATGTGGTGCATGCGCTGCGCCACTCTCCAGCCCGCGGCAGCGTCATGCGCCGTCTGCAAAATATCCATGGCGTCCTACACATGCAATATCTGCAACCTCTATGATGACGCGCAGCACCGCGACATCTACCACTGCCCCTACTGCAACGTCTGCCGCCTTGGCAAGGGCCTCGGCAAGGATCTTGTTCACTGCATGAAGTGCAACGCTTGCATTTCCACCAAACTGAAAAACCACGTATGCCGCGAGCGCACCCTCGAGGATGACTGCTCCATTTGCCAGACAAGCCTCTTTGACGCTACCGAGCCGCTTCAGCTGCTCGACTGCGGCCACTTTATGCACCGAAAGTGCTACAACGATTACGTCAAGACCAATATCCGGTGTCCTACATGTCGCAAGTGTGTTCGCGACATGAGCATGGTATGGGAAAAGTACGACCGCTTCTGGGAACAGGTCCTCGCCGACTCAGCGGCCCATACGCCTGCTAAAATTAACCTTCGCTGTTTACAATGCGGCGCGCAATACGACTCGACGCGTGCATCCACCTCCCCCATGCTCGTCAATCTCCCCGACAAGTGTCGCCAATGCGGCTCCTACAATACTGACTGTACCTTTGTCTGACCCTTTACTTACTTACTTTTACTATCTTACCACCTCTCTCTCCTTTTCGTCCCTTTTGATCTTATCCTATCAATGACTTTCCGCCAGCCGTCAGCCAGATCTTCAAAGTGGTAAAAAGCCATGGCCCCAGCTAGGCTCCAAGGTCTATTCCTCGAGCAGTTCCTCTTGCGTACGCGTTAATATTGCCACAAGAGCTGTCTTTTCGGCTCGCGCCTGCTGCAGCGAGTTTTCAAGAGCGCTCGTCTTGGCCTCCAACGCGCTCGACTTGGCCTCCAAAGCGCGCAACAAGGCCTCGCGCGCCATCGACGCCTCCTCATCGGCTTGGTTATTGCCAATACTTGCCGGAGGCACCAAATCCACCTGTGTGCCTGCTTCACTTTTGCAGACATCCAGAAAAGTCGGTGTGGGGACCGCTGCTTCTTTTGTCACAATTTTGCTACTTGTGGTCGGTGAACTCGGCGGGCTCGATCGCAGCCTCACTGGCGACGTCGCTACATCACAAGCAAGTCGCATCCGAGGTCTGGGCGAGGCGTGACTCGGTTTGGCTTCGCCCAGGCGCGAGCGTAGCACTTCGTTGGCGCTCTCCTGAACGCGAAGTTGCGCCGTCAACGCCTGAATTTGACTTAGCCCTGCCTGCGCGTCATCTACCTTGGCTTGCTGGAGTTCCAAGACCGCTACACGCTTGCGAAGCGCGCTCTCCCCTTTGCGAAGCTCGCGTGTTCTCTCTCCGAGCTCTGACCGCGCACCATCCAGCTGCGAGGCTAGAGTCCGAAGTCTCGACGCCTCTGCGCGCGTCTCTTCACGTGCCGTCTCCATTTGCAAGGCTTGCGAGTCCATACGTTGCAAGCTCTCCAGCCATTCTAAACGTTCTGCTTCAAGCTCGTTTTGACGCGCTCCTGCGACCTGCAGAGCAGCCTTCACCTCATTCGCTTCGCGTTTACAGGCCGCAAGCTCGCTTTCGAGGCGAGCTTCACGTATGGCGTGCTCTTTACTTGACGTCATTAAAGTATCGCGCAAGGCATTCAATGTCCTGTTCTCCTCCTCCATATCCTTAGCGTGCACTTGGAGCGAGTTATACTTTTCGCCAAGCGCGCGCAACTTTCGCGCGCAAAACCGAAACTGTAGCACTTGCACCAAAAGGACTCTGCTTACAATCTCTGTCCGCCGTCGCCTCGTTTCTGCATCCTGAAAGCGCCCCGTCATCTGCAACAAGCTTTGCTGCAGAATTTGGGCTGCTCTTTGTAGACTCGTGTGTTGTGTCTCGACGTCTCTTAGTTCTCCAAGACGGCTTTGTGCCTGTGAATGTGCCCTCTCGAGTTTGCCAAACTCGGCTCGCAGCTCGAGATTTCGCCTGGTGAGCAGTTGCACATCCGCCCGTGTGCGCTTACTCTCTTCTTCGGCGCCCTGTCGAGCCTCATCAGAAACGGCTCCCCTCGCTTCAAGCTCTGCAATCCTCTGCGCATAATCTACGTTCTGCCGTTGCGCGAGCGCAAGCTCTGCATCGCGAGCTGCCAATGATTTCTGAACGCCGGCAAGCACTTTTGTTTCCATGCGCGACGTGCGTAAGCATTCACGAAGTTGCTTGTTCTCGGCTCGCAGGCCGCGTACATCTGTTTCGAGTAACTCGCTGCGCTGAACAAGCTCGCCTCGCGCATCCTCGGCAAGCACGCATGCGTCTCGCGCCTGATTAACGGCCTCTTCAAGACGGCTGCCCTTGCTTGTAGCGAGAGCAAGGTCTTCCATCGCAGCTTCCAAATCGGCCTCGGATCTTGTATGGGCTTGAGCGACAGCATCGAGCTCAGATTGTAAGGTTTCAACTCGCCCAAGGCGGCTTGCGGCGATCTCGGCGTGTCGTGCAATCTCGCGTTCCATCTGTTGAACTTGCGAAGTGAGAGTATCCACTTGCAGCTGCTTCGTATGCAAATGTTGTTCGAGTTGCGCCGCGCGTTGGCGAGCTCCTTCACGATGTGTTGAAGCAGATTCGGCTTGGGAGAGCTTGATTTTGAGCCGTTCCTGGGTCTCTTTGGAGGTTTCCAAGGCGAGTTGACGCGCGTGCAGCTCCTCCAAGGTCGCTGACAGCCGATTTTGGCCCACTCCAATCTCCTCCAAGAGAGCAGATTCGCGGCTCGCAAATTGCCTCTCTTGTTCCGCGCATTGTTCTTGGACTGTTGCAAGCTCCTTCTCCACATTCCGAATCCGCTCATTCCGCTGCAAGAGCTCTTCCTTCGCACAGTCAAGTTCGGTTTCCTGTCGCTGAAGGGCAAGAAGACGCGAGCGTGCAAGGTGTTGCGAATCTTTCAAAACTCCGACGACCCGCGCAGCCTCCTCTTGCGTCGCTTCCAGGCATTCATGATGAACTTGCATCTCGCGTTCAAGAGCAGCAATGACCACGCCTTGGTCTTGCTTGTTCTGTGTCAAGTGAGCCACCTGCTCACGCTGCGTCTGCAGCTCAATCTCCAGGGCGTCTATCTTGGCTTCCAGCTTGCTTTTGTCCCGATCGAATCGCTTTTGGTATGCGTGAGCGCGCTCGAGAGCAGCGCGAGCTTCGTCCCGGTCTGCCAGTGCTCTCTCGAGATCGCCAACGAGCATCTTGCGCCGCGCATCGTTCTTGTCAATCTTTTGCGTGTGGGCTTCCCGTAACTGCATCTCGTGAGCGAGCTGCGCGGCAAGCCGTTTCTTTTCGCGAACTGCGTCGACAAGCATGACCTGAGTTGCTGCACATTCTGCGCATGGAGATGCACAGCATTCGGCGGACCGGTACGAGTTCGATTCTTCGAGCTGGTACATATCCTCTCGCAAACGCTCGAAGCGATCTCGCGCTGACAACGCTGCGATCGTGGCCAAGGTCAAACGTACGCGTTCGCGACTGAGCTGCTTCCTTGTGAGTTCCAAAACCTTGAGCGCCTGTGGCAGAACGATCTCTGGTTTCTCGAAGTTGTCGGCGGCCAGTGTCTTCTTTTGATCATTGTTTTCATCGCCGAGACCTCGATCCATCGTCTGTGATGACGACTTTTTGGATCGTCTCCGAGATGTTCGAATCTCTCCTGGTTGTACTTCATTGTGCAACAAATTTGCGTTGGAACGCGCCGCCAGATTTGCTTTTCTCTTGAGCTTCTCATTTTCTCGACAGGTTTTCTCATGACAGACTTGGAGCTTAAGCAACGAGTCTTGCGAGGCAGCTGTTTTATCCGCGAGCTGCGCGCATTCCGCCTCAAGCTGATGTACACGATCTTTGAGCCTTGATTCCAACGATGCTGCCTTTACCACTAACTCTCGGTGTTGCGCCGTTTCAAATTCGGCGCGCGCGCTCGCGGCAGCGAGTTCGGACCGAAGACGAACGACTTCTTGCTCGCTTGCTACAAGTTCTTGTCGAAGCTTCTCTTCGCTGGATTTTCTCTGGCCAAGTTCCTCGAGCTGCACATCTCGCTCAGCAAGGACTCGCGCGCACTCGTTCAGCTGCACGCGAAGGGCACTGCATTCGCGCCAAGCGTCAAAGGGAGCCTGCGCAGTCGTTGTCGCGCTGTCACTCAACCGAGATTCTTTCGAGGTCAGCGTAGCGCAAGGAAGGCTGGCGACCGTGCGCGCAAAGATGGCACGCCAGTATTTGGTTTCTAGTGCGACAATGTCGGAAGCACGAGGTTGCGCCTCCCGGTCGGATTGAATTGCTAGCAGAGCCGATCGCAGAGAACGCGCCTCTTTCTGCAAAGCTTGACGTTCTTGGGTCAGAGACACCAGCTTTGACTCGTACTCGTCTCTGAGCTCTCTTTGATGAAGGTGAGCTTTTTGACTTTCGGACAAGGCTTCCTCTTGCCATTGCGCGCATTCTTTGGTCAAGGTCGCGACTGTCGCCTCATAGTCTGCACGAAGAGCTTCAATTTCGCATTGGCTCGCTTGATGTTTTCGGGAAGCCTCCTCTTGCCAGTGTTTGCATTCATTCGTCAGCAATGTGATCTTGACTTCGTAACCCTTGCGAATATTTTCCAACTTGCATTGGCCTTCTTCATGAGCGGTGACTGCCTTTTTTTGCCATCCTTTACTTGTCTCTGTCAAGACCAAGAGCTTCTTCTCGTATTCTTCGCGGAGTTTGTCCAGCTCGCATCGACTCTC
Source organism: Aurantiochytrium sp. KH105 (assembly GCA_003116975.1). Classification (NCBI taxonomy): domain Eukaryota; class Bigyra; order Thraustochytrida; family Thraustochytriidae; genus Aurantiochytrium; species Aurantiochytrium sp. KH105. The sequence goes on from BGKB01000028.1 coordinate 141,683, forward strand.
ATGGCTTTTTGATCGTGTATCCTCGCGCCATGTTTGACACTCTTTCGTCAGATTCGCAATTTTATCCTCGTAATCTTCGCAAAGTTTGTCGCGCGTACGCTGCTCTTCTTGTTTTATCGCAAGCAGTTTCTTTTCCCATTCTTTATCCTTGTCCATACACGTTGCGTCTTTCTGCTCGTGCTCGTCATCATTCTGTTTGCAATCGCAACAGCGGACGTCTGGCCTACTTTCAAGTTGTCGTTGCACAGGCAAAGTTTCCTCTGTTGCACTCGCGATATCTGTGCTTGAGCTAGCTGCCTCGTGCCTGGTCATCCCGAGTTCTTGGTGTTGCGCCCCGACTTCACCGCGTTGTCTTTGACTTTCTTGGCAAACTTGTGATGGTGTTCGTTTTGTTTGAAGGATGCTTGTATCTTTTTCATCCAAGATCTGCGATTCTTCCCTTTGAAGCGAGACTTGAATACTTTGTTGATAAAATTGGACGTTGAGATCCTGCAACTCGGTGCGTACCGTGTCAAGTTTGTCAGAAAGCGCTTGATTTGCGTTTTCCAGGGATGCAACGGTCTCTGCAAGCTGGGCAGCATCTTTTTTTGCACTGCAAAGGCGAGCACGGGTATCGTGGAGTTCGGCAGTTTGGGCAAGAACAGTGTCTTGCGTAGCCTCGAGAGCGCAAGCTTGCTTGTTGGACTCCTCGCGTGCTCTGTCCCGTTCTATTTCTGCGCGCATTTGGGCCTCTTGCGCAAGCTCGACGCGCAAATTTGCGTCTTTGCAGGCGCTACGGACCTTTTGTAACTTGTGTTCGATGGCCTTGACGTCGGCGCGATACCTTGCCATGAGCGCAGTTTTCTCTTCCCATTCTTGCTTGAGCGTATGTTTGAGAGCCTCCGTTTGGGCATTTGCGCGTTCGCGCGCGGCCTTTTGTGCTTGCACCGCATGCGTGAGTTCCTGATTCTGTCGACGTAGCTCTTGAGCACGATGTGCAGTGTGTTCGCGCTCGCTATGCAAAAGTGAACTTGATGATCCGAGCTCTCGGCGACGTCGCCGTCCATGTCGTACGGTAACAAGCTCCGTTTGCGCGCGTTGAAGTTTGCCTTTCAAGGTTCGCGGCGAGTTCGTCTTACGAGGCGAATTCTCCTCGGTGTCTGCGTCAGACTCTGCCTCGGAGCTCGAGCTCGCAAGCAGGCGATTTGCCTCCATGGTCCACGACCTTGCGACGCGGCGCTTCTGTTTGCTGCATAGAGCTTGCGTGGCTCCTCGTGCCTCCTCGACGAGCAGGTGGTCTAGCTTGGACTCTTCCGCGAGCTGCCGTCGCGGGCTGTGCGGCTCCATGCTGCGCCTGCCAGGGGAGCAGCGCGGCTCTGCAGGCTCCCAGTGCCCTTTCACGAGCCGGCTTTTATGAGCCAGCTTGTGCTTTGTGCTCGTTCGCGAGATGCCATGCCATCTTGCCCAGGTTTCATTCACTCCTCAAGCAGTCGCAGTTGTCAAGTCAGCGGTGGCGGGGAGCAATGTCGAAGCGAGCAAGAGACCGTTTCAATGGTAGTACACACCGTTTCGGAGGAGGAGGTGGAGGAAAAGAACTCGACAACTTGGCTAGGTTGATCATTCCTTTGATGATACACGCGCCGCGTCGACCGTGTTGCTGGTCTCGCGAAGGGGGCACCCGTGCTGCGCGCGAGAGCGGGAGAGTGTTTTTGGTTTTGAGAGGGGAGGAAGGACGAAGAGGCTGCGCACCCATACAGAAATTGGATAAGTACTAGTCAAAACTAGTCAAGTAACTATGTTCCGAGACATGAGGGTAGCGGCACGTGCAGTGCATGCGTACACGGCGAGAAGCAGCGGCACGGGTCAGTATACACTCATGTCCCTGGCCCTCCCCTCGTGCGGTCAGCACGGAGGCAGGCGAGATGCCAAGAGGGAGTATGGAGGGCCAGCGCGTGAGCGGCGCACTGCGACGCAGCCTGCGGAGCGTTCGCCTGTCCCTTGCGAAGCGACTGCAGAAACGAGCGGATCAGAACTCTGAGAATGCCGAAGACGACGAGCACTCGCAACTTGAAGGAGACGCGGCGCGCGCCGTCAACTTGCAGGGCGTCTTAAGCGCTGCAGTAGCGGTCGCTGACCTCGAACAAATGTGGTCAAACACCAAGTCGCAATGCCCAAAGGACGCGTCCGTGGACGAGGCCGTTGATTGCATCAACTTTGAGTCCATGACCTTTGCGGAGAGCGACAACGACGCCATCCAAGTCATCCAGGCTCGATCAATGCCGATGTCGTTTCTTGTAGCGAGTCTCGCTCGAACCTTTGACCCCACCACGACTGTTGTAATTGGTGACTTCTGGTCACGTCACTCGGCGGCCTTCAAACCAAAAAGAAATCAAGCCGTCCTCCTCGTTTTCAAAAGCTGGGATGACCCTGGGCCTTTGCGCGACCCACGGGCTCTTCGCAGGCTCCTACGAGTGCCCAAGAATCACCAAATTGATTTTGTGTATGGCCAACAGGCGCTTGTGGATGCCCTACATCAAGAACGAACCGACGACCTCTGCACTGCTGCAGAGACGATGCGCACAGCCATATGGTGGCGCACGGGCCAGCTTCGTACACTCACTCTGGCGCGTTGCGAGCGAGTTTGGAACCTCTTACGGGACGCCTGGAAGAATGCCATTGAGAGCACGCTGCACGATGCTCTTGAAGACGCGGAGGCCGACGCACGCCAGTTGAGTTTTTCGCTGCGCACCGCGGCTGCTCGTGTGATGATGAAGCTCGAATTTTTCCAAGAGGCTGAAGATCTCCTTGCACAAAGTGATGAAGATGCTGCATGTCTTGATGACGGTGTGGAGAAAATGCTTGCCCAAGCGAAGACAGCCTCGTTGAGGGGCAGCCTCTTTGCGACTCGATTTCAGAGGCCAGAGGCTGTTGACTCTCATCAGAAAGCCATCGACATGATGAAAACTCTGGTGGAAGAGCGTGATCGTCTCGGTTCAAATGAGAATCATGGTGGAAGCGTGCTCTTGCAGGGGCAGTATCGGCTTGTCGCCGCTCTTGATGCCAGGCATGTTGGCGAGACTGCAACATACTTGACGTGGGCAACCGAGGCGGATGAAATTCTTCGTTCTGCCGAGGGTCCGCTGGCTCCGATTTGTCTGGACGCACGCCTCGAGCTTATTCGCGCGCATTTTTATATGGGCAAGTATGAGAATTGCCTCGAGGACTTTGAGACGCTTCGGGGCGACATGAAAACCGTGCACGGGCCCAATCACCTGTCTCTTGCTCGACTTAACATCGAGCTTGCGGAACTGCACGATGTCTTTGCCCGATTCGAAGAGGCTCAGGTGTTGTGCGAGCGGGCAATCGCCATTTGTGCCTCTCACGACACGTTTGCATCGGAGCTTCTTTGCGCACGTGCAATCGTTCGTCTCAGTGTCATTGCGCGCGAAAATGGATGGTATTTGTCCTCACTCGAGCTCGCCGAAGATGCACGTGCGCGCTATGATCTCTTGCTTCCGGCCAATTCGCCATTGCGACTGCCCGCCATGAATTCACATATTCGTGCTCTTCGCGTTCTCTTCCGTCACCATGAAGCAAAACGCTTCTCAGAGACTGCTCAGGGATTGATCAAAAGCACAATCGGTCTCCGTCATCCCGATAGCTTTGCGCTGAGGCGCAGTTATGGTGAAATACTTTGCCGTAGGGAATTTTGTCAATTGGCAAAGGGCCTCACGGTCTTGTTTGAAGTCCGTGAAGATGCTGAGCGAGCCTTTTCGGACCATCATGTTATGACTGCGTACTGTACTGGGTCGCTTGGTAGCAAAGAACGAAGTCCGAGGAGACTTGGACGGACGATTAAGATTCTCGAGGGAGTCTTTGGCGAGAAGCACTATCGCACTGCCCATTACATTGCTGACCTTGGCAACGTCTCGAACGTAGAATCAGGACCCAGAAGCTCTCTTGAATTGAATCTCGAAGCCTTGGCGATTCTGGAAAAGTGGTTTCCGAACTCAAACCATCACCCTACGATTGGGGTCATCCTGTTCAACGTGGCGCATCGCCTTGACAAACTCGGCGAAATTGAGGAGGCGTACGAGTGCATGCTGCGCGTCAAGGAGATCTTTGCTAATGGTTATCCGAAAGAGCACTATAACACTCAACGCTGCCACGAGTATCTCCAGAGTCTCAGCCACCGACGTGCCAGAGTTGCGCATCGTTGAGTCTCTCCCTGCTTGAGGCCTAACGTTTCATCCTTTTCATTTTGTTTCCAACGATCGGTTTCCAAACCAAAGAAGAGCTCCTCGGCCCTACTTGCTCGTACGCCAAGCACGCACGATGAAACGCCCTTGCGAACGATCGCTACACGCGGGAGCCGTCATCCAGCCTGTCTACCTCTACCCTCTTTCCCCTCTCATCGCCGCACAAGCGAGAACAACCGGAGCCAACGCGTCTCGCAGGCCGTACGGTACGCCCGGCGCTCTCGCTCGCAGCATCACGAATTCGCGTTGCGCAAACTGCACGCGCTCGCACCGCGATGCGGCAGTGCGGGTTGCGGCCGGCGGAGAACGATTCGCGCGCACACTCTTGCTCGGCCGCGGCGAGCTTGACGAGCTTGAAGCAAACGAGAAAGCGTCCGGCGGCGGAGAGGCCGAGCCCCCCCTCGCCGGCGCCCTCCCCGTCCCCGCGAAGCTGGCGAGCACCGCCATGGCGGAGCCCGCGGCGGCCGAGGCGGCCGGGATGGAGATGGAGATGGAGATGGAGCCCGCGGACGCGCCGAGGCGCGCCTCGTGGCGGGCGAGCCTCGCGCGCGCGCGCGTCTCGCTCCGGGAGCGCGCGCTGCGGCTGGCGGGCCGCGACGCCGCGGCCAAGAAGGCCGGCGGCCCGCCGCTAGGCCCTCGAACGGCGCAGGTCGACGCTCTGTGCGAGCTCTGGGAGGCGGTGAAGGACGGGACCGCCGCCCTCGACGCCGAGGGCCGCGAGACTACCGCGTCCGTGGACCCCGAGAAGAGGCACGCCTGGACGGTGAACCAGGTGCTGGCCATCGCGCCATATGCCAAGGCCATAGGCGGCAACAGGGTCAGCAGCAGCAGCAGAAGGAGTAGCAACATGGATGGCGCCAAGAGTCTGACCGACGCGGGTGGCGATGGCAACACCGCTGCCGATGCAGATGCCGCGGACGCAAAGCCAGTGTATGTACTGTACGCGCCGCGCATGCCAATGGAAATCTTTGTGAATATCCTGGAACGGGAACTTCCTCATCGTACAGTCTTGGCTCAGGCACTGCACCCGCGCCTAAAAAATCCGAAGAGGAGCTTGGAGCAAACGGCCCTCCTCTTTTCCGATTTTGACGATGATGGCCCGCTCCATGAGGCTGAAATGCTTGCGAGCCTAGATTGCATCGCGCAAAACCACTTTAAACTCGACCTTTTGTACGGACCGTCGAGCATCGAGGAGGCATTGAAGGGTCCCATCGACCCTCTCCTTGAGGCGGTTGGCACCCTCGAGACAATTTGGCATAACCGCAAGCCCCATCCGACACCGGACGACAAAACAAATGACCAGAAACGGGCCGCGACGCTTCAGCGTCTGCGAGAGTGCTGGGCTTTGCACGTGGAAGATGCAGTCGAATCAGCGAGGCAGGATGAAACCATCAGTCAGGAAGCCTTTGAGAGCCTCTTGTGCAACGCAGGGCGTCTGCTGACAGCTTTGGACCCCCGCGCCTTTGGATTCATGGCCGCAGACTACCTGCAGCGTGCTGTTGAGATGGCGCGAAAGAGAGGAAATGGCGAAGAGAGTCTTGCCTTTGTAGAGGCGAGCACTTCTTATGGAGCCTACTACGCGGCAATTTTTGCCGGCAAAGATGCCCTTGCGCATTACGAAGCTGCTTTGCCGATCCTCAGACGCCTGATCGATAAGGGCGAGGTCCATACCCCCGAGCTATTCCCCGGGCTGACGCTGGAAGCCGCTCGTGCCGCGGCACGCTGCGGCCATTTGGCGGAATATGAGCGTCTTGCCAGAGACGCGGTGGATGCCTTCAAAGCAATCGAGGATCCTACTTTCACGGGGGCCCTGGCCGCTCAACACGAGCTTGGACGTGCTTTATTCCTTATGGGGCATCATGAAGAGGCTCTTCATGAGCTCTGGTCGGTCCAGCAGGAGCTCAAAGCCAGCAGAGCGGACCCCATGCGTCTTGGTTACGTGCATCTGGACCTTGCAAATGTGTACCGGTCGCTTGCAAACTGGGAGCAAGCAGAAGCTTCGCTGGACGGAGCAGCAAAAACATTTCCGCGGGGTTCGACCGCACAGTGCGTTCTTGCGGAGGTCGAACTCCTCGTTCAAAGGTCACGCCTGAAAATGAGTTTGAGTGAGCTTCAATCCGCAGCTGAGGTCGGAAAGCTCGCACTCGAAAAGGCGCGCGAGAACCTTGGTCCGCAGGATCTGTCCCTCTGGTCTCCGCTTCTTTATCTTGGCGAGGCGCAGCTCAAGCTTTTCAAGTTTAATGTTGGCATGAAACTCATGGAAGAAGCAATGGAGATTATTAAATTGCATGCGAACGAGCAGCATGTTTGGTACATTGACGTACAGGCCCACTATGCGCGCGCCTTGGGTCACATGCAGGTTCAACGCCATCATGAAGCCCTCCGCGCGGTTGATGAGTGTCTTGCGAAAATCCAAAACGCTGGGATTTCTCCGCAGCATCCATGGTTCGGCGCGGTGACGTCGCTTGCCGGGGGCATTCGTCGCAATCTGGATGAGGTCGAGCAAGGCATTGCTGTTTTGGAGATGTGTTTCGGCAAGGATCATTTTCGGACTACTCCTTACCTGCTCGAGGTGGCGGACATGCAAAATGGTGACGACAAGGTCGAGACAAGTTTGCGCATTGTGCGCATTCTTCACTCCAGTCTTCCCGGGAGACCACATGTCTATCTTGGCATCGCACTTTGCAGCATCGGAATGCGCGCGAGGAATGATGGCGACTATGAGACTGCTGTCGACTGCTTTGAGGAGGGGCAATTCATCTTCGAAGCCGTCTATCCCGTTGGTCACCCTAATCGCAGTTCTTCCCAGTACTTTCTTATGGACTCGCGCAGGTGTCTCGGCAGTCAAGGTTGACCGGCTGCATTGCACGCGCGCACTCTTTCGTGATTCACCAGACTGTCTGCAGAGATGCAAAGCGAGTCAACGCGTCGTCACTTGATACGCTTTTTGATAAAAGTAAACCATACAAACTCTTGTTGTTGTTCACGTTCTTCCTCTGCAATTCAAGTCATCCATTGGGCCGGCCAACGAAATTTGAACGGGGCGAAGCGAAGTGAACCAAAACGAAACAGCTTCGCGCGAAAATCAGTGAACTAAAGAAGCGGAAAGGTACAACAAATAAAAGACCTGAGAAAACACGTCGCCCTTATGGGCCAGCCCGCATGCGAATGCTGCGGAGCTAGTCCAAATAACTTGCCATTCCACCTGGCACGTGGGCAACTGAGCAATTTTCTTCCTTGAGAAACGTGTCGAGAAAACGTGCTGCGATTTTTGAATCGTTTCCTCGATTGCAGAACGCGACGACGTCAACACGGCGCCCTCCACAAGTAGCCACTTGCTTGCGGACGCACTCGAGGATGCGGGCCTGCTCACCTTTGTCAGCGACAAGCGCATCCACAAAGATGTTGTGCGATCCTTCGAAACGAAGCATTTCTCGAAAGCGAGCTTCACGCACGTCAACAAGAAGAACACGCTTCGGATCAAGTCCTTGCATCTTGTCCCATGACAAAGTCGCGACTTTGCCCTCACCAGGAACTGCGCCGGCGGTGACGACGTTGCACGTTGCAAAAAGCTCGAAATCATTTGCAAACGAGGCTGAGTCGCGCAAGGATTGAATCGTCGGAGCCGTGGGAGAGCAAAGCGCGCATGTTTTGCGACGATTCTCTGGCAATTTCACCCGGCGCATGCCCAAATGCTTGGGAGCACCGTCAAACATGTGAAGGAATTTGCCGAAAACCTCTTGGCGCGTTGCAGGGTCTGCGCCAAGGTACTGCAGGGCCAGAAGAGCCTGGAGCGACCCAACCATGTAAGGGACGGGTCCAAGCACTCCGTCCTCCTGACAGGTGGTGCGATGGGACCGTGGTGGCGGTTGCGGGAACATGCATCTGTAGCATGGCCCATGCGGCGCGTAGAGAGCGACTTGGCCCTCGACACCTTGTGCTGCCGCAAGGATGACGGGTTTCCCCGCGAATCGACAGGCATCGTTAACAAAGTACTTGGAGGCAAGGCTGTCAGTGGCCTCGATGACAAGATCAACCTCTGCAACGAGTTGCATCACGTTCCTTGCACTTAGGTAAAACGGATACACGTCAACCTTGACCCCGCTGTTGATGCGCTTCACAGCGCGCGCCGCTGATTCGGCCTTGCGCGCTCCCACTTCAGCTTCGCTGTGCAGCAGCTGGCGGTGCAGGTTCGACAGCTCCACGTCGTCGCCGTCGACGACCCCGAGGCGCCCCACCCCCGCCGCCGCCAAGAGGCCAATCACGGGGCTCCCAAGGCCTCCTGCGCCGACCACGAGCACCTTGGCGTCGCGGACCCTCGCCTGCGCGTGCGCCCCGAACCCGGGCACGGCCAGCTGCCTCGCGAACCTGGCCAGGTCCTCGTGCGAGAGCCCGGCGTCCGAGGTCTCCCGCAACCACGGCGCTGCCGACGCGATCTGCTTCTTCTTCGTCTTCTCCTCGCCCTGCTGCGCCTCCGTCTCCCCCGTCTCCCGGGCCCTCCTCGCGCCAGCCCGCGCCGCGCACGCCGCCAGCGCGCCCAGCGCCGCGCACGTCCACGCGCACGCCGCCAGCCGCGCCATGGCGAGCGCTTTCGACGCCGATCTGCGGCCGCCTCTCGCGCCGCGAGGCGACACAGCTCGCGCGGCGCAGCAAGGGCTCGCGCGGCCGGCCACCTCGCGCCGGCCCGCGGCTTGGGGCAGCGGATTGAGGTCTAGAGCGCCATCACAATCGAAGGCTCGCAGCGAGCGTCGGTTCGCAGGCGCGAAATTGGCGCAACAACTCGTATCCTGACGACGAGTCCGAAGGTCTCGCGCGCGTGCCTGTGGCTAATGCGACCTCGAGAAACAGCGCGAGCCTCCTGGTAAAAGCTTGTGAAGCAAGCTCAGAAACGGCACCAACCCGCTTCATTCTTCAGCAATCGAGAGAGTGCTAGCAGCTGCAGAGCTCGAAGACCTCATCTCCCGCTAGACTTCGAGACGCCATTGTCTTCACAGCACAGTCATCGCAAACCTCCCACTATGCAGTGCCCGTCGTGCCGTTGTCGCGCGAACAAGTTCTGACTATCGCCTCATTCGCTGCCGTCGAACGAACAAACGGACAGTCCTACTACAATCCTCGAATACGCACCAATACTACTTGCAAGGAGAGAAAGAAGATCGACTGCATGTGCACGCGCCGGAACTCTTCGCCCAAACACCTAACACACCCTCTTCGCCCTCGCGCCTCGGCGCGGCAGGCAGGCAGGCAGGCAGGCAGGCAGGCGCGCAAAGCGCAAGCCAGCGACCCCGTCCCTCTTTCTCCGCGCGGGCGCCGCCGCGACACGCTCCGTCCGCGCGCGCCGGCGGAAAACGCGCCGAGGCCGCATCGCATCCCAGGTTCTCCCGTCTCGCCCTTCCTTTCCCTCCCCGCGCCCGAGTCTCCCTCTCTCTGCCTTCTTGCCCCCTCTGCGCCGCAGCCGCTCGCTCGCGGCGCTTCTGCGCGTCGCTTGCCCGCCCTCCCGCCCTCGCTCCCTCGCCGCCGTTGCCGCCATGGGCCGCATCCTAGGCGACGTGCTCGGCGTCGCGCAGTCCGCCGACCTCGTGCTGGCCGCCAGCTGGAACGACAGCGCCTTGCGAGCATGGAGCAAGGAGGACGGCGCCCTCGTCTTGGAGATGAAGATGCCCAACAACAGGGCGGCCAGAACTGTGGCCGTGCAGGGCAACCTCGCCGCCGTGGGGACTGACGCAGGCGGCCTCTTCCTGATCGACCTGGCCACCGCCTCCGTCCTGCGCGCCCTCCAGGGCCACACCGGCAATGTCTGCAGCGTCATCTTCGACGGCAACGAGATCATCTCCGGTGGCGGAGTGCACGACTATACCGTCCGAGTCTGGGACAAGATCAGCGGCCGAGAGACCTTGAGGATCGACGCCGGGGCGCCGGTCTTCGGCGTTGCCGCCCACGAGAACCTGCTCGTGGCCGGGTTGAAAGACAACACCGTGCGCATCTTCGACCGGGCCAGCGGCGGCCCACGCCACGTCCTCGCGGAGGCCACAGGCAGGGTCAGCGCGGTCGCGATCGACGCGCAGCGCATGGTGAGCGGGTCCGGCGACAACGAGGTGAAGGTCTACGCCGTGCCTTCCCTCCAGCTCGTCCGCGTCCTCGAAGGACACACCAGCTGGGTGAACTCTGTCGCGCTTGAGGAAGACCGCATCGTGAGCGGGGCCGTCGACAACACGGTCAGACTCTGGGACGCGCGCAGCGGAGACGCGCTGCACGTCTTGCAAGGACACTCGGCAACGGTGCTGTCGGTCTCTCTCCTGGGGTCGGAGATCGTGAGCGGATCTGATGACAGGACCGTGCGCATCTGGGACGCGGAGACGGGCGCCTCCACGCGCGTGCTGGACGGCACGGAGGCCGTGCGGCCCATCGAGGAGGTGCTCACGGCTTCTGCCGCGACTACTGCGGCGAAGGAGGCGCTCAAGGCGGCGCTGGCGAACGGAGACCCCGCGGAGCTGGGCCGCTGCAAGCTCATGGTCGTCGGCCAGGGCGCCGCCAGCAAGACGTCCGTGGTGCGCTCGCTGCTGGGCGTGCCGCCCGTGGCGGAGTACATCTCGACGGTGGGCGTCGAGCTCAAGCGCACCGATGCAGAGTCCTGGGAGGAGATCAAGGACCCCGACAGCGGGTTTGAACGCCAAGCGTACCGCGTGGCGGCGCTGCGCATGGACGTGCAGGAGCAAGTGGCGAGCAAGAAGCGGCAATCGCTGCCCAAGCGCGTCTCCCAAGGCACTTCAAATGTCGTCTTTGGACGCCGGCGTTCTTCTGCGGCACAGACTTTCGTTGCAGAGGTGCAGGTGGAGCTGGTACCCGAGGCCGATGTGGCGCGACGGTTCAACATGGCGGAGATCGAGGACATGGCCGGCAACACCGAATCAGGCGAGAAGATCTTCTTTACAATCTGGGACTATGCGGGTCAGAAGGTCTTTTACGCGCTGCACCACATTTTCCTCACGCGCGAAGGTGGCGTCTTCATGGTCGTCTTTGACATGCAGGAACTCCTCTTCAAGCAAGACCAAGCCGTGGAGTACCTTTCCTTTTGGCTCAACTCGGTCAAGCTGCATGCGCCCAAGGCCCCTGTCCTTTTGGTCGGAACACACTACGACCAAGTCTCGAACCCTGGCAGTCTGCAGACTGTAGAAAAAACTCTGCGGAATGACCTCAAGGCGCTGCGTGGTGTCAAACTCGTCAAAAACCACGCGCAAAGACTGAGCTTCTTTCCGATCGACAACATGAGCTCTGCGGCAGATCGTGCCGTCGACCTTCGGCAAGCCGTTGAAGAGACCGCCTCGGAGCTCGAGTCCGTTTCGCAAAAGATCTCGCTACGCTGGCTCAAGGTCATTGACGACCTCATGAAGCTTGACTGCGATCACGTTCCCTTTGCAGCGGTGCAGGAACTGGCGGATCAGTATCACGCTGGCGAACAGACAGACGAGCTTCTCAAGTTTTTCCACGAACTCGGCATGCTCGTTCATCTACGCGCCACCGACACCTTGCACGATAAGGTGGTTCTGAACCCGCAATGGCTCTTGGACGAGCTGGCGCGAGTGATTGCGGACGAGATCCATGTCCAAGATATCAACTTTGATGAGAGGCTTGCCGATCTCGAACTCGAGGACGACTTTGCACTCTTACGCGAGAAAGGCATTGCTTCACGATCTCTGCTCGAATACTTGTGGAACGACGAAGAGGTCGACTACCTTGTGGAGTTCATGCGCGGCGCCATGCTGCTGTCGAACTGGAACTTCCCAGAGAGGTCGCTGCCGAGACAGCGCCAAAACGAGACACTCTACCTCGTGAGCAGTTTGCTCAAGAACTCGACAGACTCTCGTCTTGACGCAGAAATTGCCGATATGGGCACCGGTCTGACATGCGTCCTTGACTTTTCCGATTTCTTTCTCCCAGATGGTGTCTTTGCGCGAATGCTCTCGCTTTGCGCGCAGTACAGCGGAGATGCGAACAAGGGTAAGCGCGCGCCTCAGCTCGCCGGAGATCGAGCGATTGTTCGCTTCGGCCTCTCAATATTTGCGCTCGTGGAGGACGGCAACAAAATTTGGGTTCGCATCGCACAAGACGCGCCCCAACCGGCAACAACACTCAAGACACTGGTGAGTATCTTTCGTGGGGCGCGCGATGCCGTGTTTCGGGACTTACCCTGGGAGCTTCTGTTGCAGTCCCCGTCAGACGACTCCGTGCTGGTCAGGTATGACGACATGGTCGAGGCACGCGAGTCCGGGGAACGCCTGGTCATGTCTGTGGGAACGAGAAATGCCAGCGTTCCAGAGTTTGCTCCTTTTTTTGAGGACGGCTCATTGACGGAAGATGAGGTTGATACGAGTCCTGTGGAGAGGGAAAACATTCCGCTCGCTGCTGGACTCAAGTACCACGTCTTCCTGAGTCATCGCCAGTATGATGCAGGCGACGCTTGCAACCTCATGGCGGAGAAGCTTCGTACCCGTGGACTTCGTGTTTGGATTGACCAGGAGACCGAGGGCAACCTCGCAGAGTATGCCATGAAGCGAGGCATCCGCGAGTCCAAGTGCTACGTACTCTTTCTTTCCAAGACCGTGTTCGAGGGTGCCGCGAAAATGGAACTCGAGACGGCGCTGCAAGAGGAGAAACCTATTTTGGTCGTGCACGAGAGCGATCCGAATCGTCCGGGGTTTGCCAATTTCTCCGCTTACATTGATGCTGCCCCGGCATCGGCTCAGCACCTCATTTCAGAAAAGGAGTCCATGCCTTTCCAGCGTCGTCTCTACTTAGCAGAGGCTTTTTACAAGGAGCTTATCAAGCGCATCAAGAATGCGTAGTTCTACAACAAAAGGAATGATATTGAATTTCGGTGTTATTCCTGCTGGTTTGAGTTTTGGACTTGATTGCCAACCAGGCTCAACGTGCATTACTTAAAAGCTCGAGAAAAGCTTATAATTCTTGCCTTGCGTGATTTCCGCAGATTGACAGCTCGGCTTTGCAATTGGCCATTCTCTGCAGTCACCTCGCCACATCCACGCACTTCTGTTCGCGGGTCGCCTTTGCCCCACCAGGGTATTTCTTTTCTTCGCTTTGCATTGTCCCTTTCGGTTCCTTTCCTTCGATCGCTTTGCTTTGCTTTCTTTTTCATTCTCGCCATTCACTCACCGCCAATTCCAGAACGTCGCGGTGGTCTCAACAACGACCTCGACTGTCTCGCGCGAGGCCCGGACGGGATCTCGGAGACAGCGCTTGCTTTCACACACGCGAGTACGCAAGCTCCAACGCAAGCCGTACTGCGCAAAATGCTGGCGCTGCGAGCCGGAATGGCGGCACGCCAAGGGCTCCTAGCGGCCGCAAAGGCGACCACGACGACGACGACGACGAAGACGATGATGCCATCGTCGGCAGCCTCGCGCGCCTTACTCAGGAACGCGCCGGGGGCGGCGCGCTGGGCGACAGCAAGGACGGCGACCCGATCGATGAGCACGGACAGCAAAGATTCACGGCCGCCGGCGCAGGTCGAAATTGGCGACGAGCAAGACCTCAAGAAGAAGCTGCAGCCTCTTGCGCCGCAGCCGCTCGCCGACGTCGTCAAGATGGAACTGCTTGCCGACAAAGACAGAGTAGAGCTGGAAACCATCTGGACAGCCTATCACGAAGAGAAGAAAAGCGCTGTTGGCACGACGCTGCGCGCCGAGGAGTGGGAAACCCTCAGCCACCGGTTGGAGCAGAACCCCATGTTTGTCTTCCCAGTGAAAAAGGGTGACGGCGCCTTTTTCGTGCTCCTTGCCGAGTGGAAAGAAAATACCTTGCTCATGACCTTCCTTGAGGACTATCAAAAGAACCCGGCTCTCGCAGATCCCTATTTCTACCTCAAGGCTTACCCTGACTTCGCAGAGGACCGCGACCTGGTCCTTCTCCGAGGCGAGTTTCTTCCCTACCTGACCAAGTCCGAGGCCAACGATCTTCTTGATAGCGCGTTAGATTTCTACCTCGAACCGTCCAAGTTCGAGCACGTACAAACCTTCAATCACAGGAGCCACCTCTTTGACTTTAACAAGGTCTTTGGCATCTAAATTAGAATCCCACAGCTACTACACTTTCTCCTTTATGTTCGCTTCGCGCTGTCCGTATCCGGTCACCAAAAAGAGGGTGACTATCTGGTGTTTGGCTCAGCATTACAAACTCAGAGGAGTCATTCATCAGCGGCGTGAAGCTGCCATTTTGGGGTCAAGATTACGTCTCGAGGCGACACGCTTGAATTCTGAAATCTCCACCTTCGCAAACGGAACTTGCACTCGCGGAACGTCCAGTAAGGAAACACATGGCCCATCACGCGGTCCCAGTAACGTCGGGTCCAATATCGGGAAGCTCGACGCGGGAGGGAACGGGCCCGACGCTCCACCATCAGAGGCGCGCCCAGATGCTGTTTGACTAGGCTTTAAACTACCGGGAAGCGGGACATAGTGCGTCCTCGAAACGCTGGGACTTGCACCGTCCAAAAGCGGCGAATTGGGCTTCTTCTTTTGCCGAGAGTACAGTCGGTTGCTTTTGGCGCGATTTTCGGCCTCTCCCAAAAGCGCATCGAAAAGGTCGAGGTCGTGCTGCCGCGCATGCATTTGACCGTTTTGTACAGCAATAGCATCTTGGACGAAACCAGCCACGAGCTGAGTGCTGAGAAATTGATTGCAAAAGTCCCGCGACGACGTATGGTCCGCCAAAAACGCATCTCGATCAAAGCTCCAGTCGATCTCCTGCGGTTTGCGAACAATGCATCGTTTATAGTTGCGCAAAAGACGCATCTGGAATCCAAGAAAAGCTTGGCGCACCTCATGGCACCATTTATCGTGCATAATGGCCTGCGCATTCTTGGGCAGACGGCTTGCGAACGAAGCCCCCGAGGTCCTTGCGTTGACCTTGCGATCGTCCTCGTTGTCGAACATCCCCTGGCTGCATTCACTAGCACCTACGCTACAGGTTTCTGCTTTGGGAACCTGACGTGACAATTTCAGCAAGGTCTCCCTGAGTTTCTTTCCGCTTGCTTTTGGGAGCTGCGGCAAAGCAAGTGGGGTCGCGTCATGCTGCAGGGGGGTGAGCACCACGTTGCGGTCCAAGTCCACAAAAAATACATCTTGCGGTTCGATAGCGGCCGGTATGGTTGTCGCGTCCACATTGCTTGGTTCCACGGACTCTGAATGTAGCATCGTCGAAAACGAATTGCTACGTCCTCGCAGCGAGGGTCTACTTGAGAACCGGGATGCCGGACCGGCACCACTCGTCCCTCCAATCGAGACCCACGACTGCAGTCGCGCATCAGAAGGCGCCTTTCGCACATCCACGATGCCGTTATTTGGTGCGCTTGTCAAGGCACTTGAAGCAGTGCTACTCCCTCCTGCCGACCCTCCCCCTGCCGCCGCTGCGCCTGATGAAGATAAAGAAGATGCTGCTGCCGCTGCTGAAAGAACTGGCGACAATGGACCTGCTGTGGTTGATTTCCCCGAGTCCGAGCGAGCAAGACGAGCGTCCGTCTCGAGTTGTACCTGTAGCGACTTTGCAGGCAGAATGGCCGAGTTCCCAAGGTCCAGGCATGAAGAGTTGATGCCCATGAAAAATGGGACGGGCGCGTACAAAAAGTCCATCAGCGAGGGCGGCAACACTGGAATGTAAATCGTCTGCAAGTCCAGAGGAAAGAGCAACGCCCGCAGCGCCTCGGCAACCGGTGTGAGCTTGGTTTCGTCCACGGAGCACAATGCTACTTTTTGCTCTGTCAAGAGGCACGCAAAGATCGCGAGAATATTTCCCACGCTCAGCGACGCGAAAAGCCTTGCCATCGAGACCTCCGGCAGCGGGAGCTCGCTGCGCGCCGGCATGCGAATATACAGAGGCGAATCGTATAAAATCGTCTGCACCTGCATCGTTCCCGGTGGAGGAACTGGTGTTTCACTGATAAAGTTTGCAATATATCGTTCCAAGCGAAGCGGTACCTCCATACGCGAGAGCCGGAGAATGTGACGTAAAAAGGTCTCAAAAGTCTGGTACATGGGCCACCGCGAAAGTATACACAAGCTCGTGGGCGCAAGCCACTTTCGGCTCCCCGAAGTTGCGAGCAGGTGATCCACCGCGCCATCGCGATTGTACTCTCGAAGAGCCTCGTGTGGGTCCAGCTCCTCCCAAAAGGTAAGTATCACAGCGTATCGTCGCGTTCCCATGCCATCGGTCAGCACCATAGGTGTCACCGAAGCCTCAGTTGAGCTTGTCTGCGCGGCACTTTCCCCTGGCCGCACGCCCATGAGCGAATACTTTTCTTTGCGAAAGCAGAATCCAACGAGATCGAGCGGCATTGGCGCCTGCTCGTGTAGTGCACGGAAACCAGCAAGCTGCTCAAGAGAAAAGCGCCCGCGCGCCAAATCATCCTCTTCCTCAAGAACGCCTTCCACAGTTGGAGGCCACACGGTCCGCACGCGCGGCGCCAACTGTGCTTCGGCAAGCGACGAGAGCTTTTGTAACTCGTCCGGCATCGCGAACTCGCGTGCGTCCAAGACAACAAAGTGATCCACGAGCGAGTTTTCTGGCACTGCCGCAGCGGCTTCCACGAGCTCCGTCTGGTCCTTTAGCGCACCCCCGTGATGCGCTGCGCTGTGGTCATCTTGGAACATGAGCGGACTCGGCGTCGTCGAGAGGCGGCGAATGTAGCTACGTCGGTGACGTCGCGCGCGCGCAGACTCGGCAAAGCTTGGGTACAAGAGGCTAGCGATAAAGAGGCTAGTGGGTACCTTGCGTGTTGGCCGTGCGTCTTCGACCTCGAATCGTTGGAGCACGTCGCCCTGGTACAGCGTTTTCGCAAATCCAATCGGATCTTCCAGGGCTAGACGGACCATAAACGACAAGAACTGTGCAAGAGTCAGCTTTCCAGTGTCTTGTGACTTCATGGCTGTGCTCACGAGCTGAATGTAGTATTCGTTCTTGTCCCAAGCAAAGATGCGCCGGAGCAGTGCTCGCACCGCCTGTTCAGGTAGCGCCTCTGGGTCTTGAAGCTCGGCCATCTGAGTCTTTACACTGTCAAAGAGCGAGATGAGCGCAAGACGCGCGCGTTCTGTGAGCACGCGCGAGACCTCAGAGGCTTCAAGCGCGAAAATATGCATTTCACTGGCGGAGTTCTCCATCGAAGCAGATTGACAATCTGCCTCTTCACGTCGAGGTGTCACTGCGTTCGCAACGAGAACGCTAAGCGAGACGGCCGTGAGACCTGCAAGGTCAATGCAGTTTGTCCAGGTCCAAAGCAGCGCAACGGGAAGCAGCCACTCACGATTCGCGTGTGAGGGAAGCGCAAGCTCAAACCCGAGACCAATGAGCTGCCGACTGCGAGCCAACGCTTCCTGGATCGGCCGATCGAGGCGAGTCGCACTCACAATGTTCGTTGAAGATGCGCGTCCTTCCGTCTTAGATTGTGTCGTTTCCAGCTGGATCGCGCGATGCAAGGCTGCCTTTGCCAATGCCTTAACCTGAGCGCGCTCGAAAAGCACAAACGACCAGTTGTTCAACAGCGAGATGCGAAAGTGCTTGGAGAACCGGATCCTTTCGTACGCGAGGGCAGAACACCCAAATAAGTGATCCGCAGCTAGCGCTGAGCGAGCCACGGCGCGGAAAAAGCGCCCGCTGTCCCACGCAGCGCCCCCTGCATATCGGGTCCCTGGACTCATGAGCTGGAAGCGAAGGCTGATCATGCGCAGTGACCCAAGGAGCCGAAACGCTGAGGCGCGATCGAGCCCGAGCTGATACAGGATCTCGGGATGAGCATTGGGCCCATCGTCAATCACCACGCATGACTCTAGCTCTTCATCTTCGTCGTCACCATCTTCCTCTTTTCCATCCCCTGCATTATCTTCGTCGCCAGATGCACCTCGATCATGTCCTTCCCTTTGTTCTTGTTCTTGATTTTGCTTCGATTTTTGTCCAGCCTTTGCATGTTTTCGTGCTGCGGCCTGCTGCTGTCTCCAGCGCGATACCTCAGCGACAAGTTCTTCTGCGTTCTCGACACACGCCCGAGCAAATTCGCAAAGCTCAATAAAAGACGCACAAGCCCGCACATACTGGGGGCCTCTTTTCGCAGGACGGGCGCTGGGCTGCAAGATTGCTTCCCAGGAGCAAAAGCCCCACCCACCCGCAAATGGTCTCCGAGGCTGCTGTTGCTGCTGCTGCGAAGGGAGTCCTGCGAGACAGCTCGATTGGAGACGGAGACCAAAGCCAAGAATCGACACGGCCCATCGCCATTTCGTCGTGGCAATCTCACCGTCACTGAGGTTGTCAAACGATCGGAGCGCCGCGCGAAAACGTAGTGTAGCCACCTTGTAAAGCTGTACGCAGTCAGACATGGCATGTTCCGCTTCGTGAGCCGACACGCTGCGCTCCATTTGCGTAATTTGAGCGCATGCTTCCGCCCGGCGTGCAAATTTCTCTGCAGCTTCGAGCATGGCCTCCTCCGCTTGCTGGCATGCTTCCTCCATGTACTTGGCCTTCGCTTTCGTTGGATCTGTTGCTGCTGGGGGCAGAGAGCTTTCACGGCTCGCCGAGGCTAGCGTACTCGGCATTGTGGATACGGAAGGTGACATGAGCAAGAAGTGACTTGTCTCCTTCCTTTCGCCGCTGTCCTCATTCGAATCATGAGGACCACGAAGACGACCAAGCCCAGCGGCGGGACCACGCATTGAGCGTGTGGCGTTGGCTTCGCTGCGCGCGTGTTCACGCACCTCCTCGGCAAAAAGTACAAAGTAGTCCGCTGGCCCTCCATCAGCGTCCCATAGTGGCGTGAAGACCTTGGCCAGTTTTTGCGCGCAAGCGATAATGTCAGTCTGCGAACCGAGTGGAGTGACTGGTCCGCGGCGCCAGTGACGATTTTCCAGCCGACCACAAAGCTCTCGAAGCTTTGCCGGGCGTCCAAACACATTAAAGTGAAGTTGCTGGAGCAAACCCTTGAGAGCGAGATCCGGGTAACGAAGCGCAACGTGCGCAAAGTGCCGATCTCGACGCTGCGCTGCAATCTTCCGAGCATGATCCGTGGGATCATCCTTGTTACCTTGGTGCCCAATTTCTAATGGGATTGCAAGGACAATTGCTAGTCGCACAAGTGCTTGCAAAAAGGCGGGCCAACCCATTTTCCCGCTCGAGCCATGGCCTTGGCCAATGGGGCTGGAGCTACGATTGTGGTGTTCACAGCACGTCACATAAATACGCGATGCAATGCGCGCGTCGAGATACGTTCCGGCCGCAAAGAGATCGAAGTCTTGCGTCAAGAGTTGGAACTGGCCCAGCGTGAGGAATCGCTCATGCGATGTTCTATCCTTGCGCACACTTGCTTGTGGGTCGCGCACGCAATATGCATCAAAGGCGTGTTGAAGTGCTGGCGTGACACTCTCCAAGAGTGCTTGTAGGCGAGTCGAGTGCTCGATTTGCAAAAAGAGGGACTCTGGTGGGCAGCCCGCCGTCTTCCAGGTATCCCAGCGCACCGTATGAGGTGCAATATGCTCGTTGAGCAAGGCCTCGAGGGCCGCCAGCTCTGACCTGCAGGTGCTCCCGTGCGTGACTTGCGCCAGGCGCAATAACATTGACAGAAAGCCATCATAGTTCTTGCAGCGCGCGCTGACGTAAATTAGAGTCGCTCGCTCACGTGGAATGGGAATATGGCATTCGCTAATAAATTGCAAAAAACTCTGCAGAGAAATGGCACCGTCCTCTGCGTGGTGACCTCGCAGACTGTATGCTGCAAAGATGCCGCGCAAATTATGATGAATCGACTCGCGCAAAGGCGTCTTCCTGCTCGGTGCTTGCCGCCACACGCCACGAGAAGGCGATTGCAACGTTGAAACTTGCCGATTCGCGCGAGCGGGGCTGGAAGACGCGCTTGAAAAAGAGAAATCGCTTGCGCCTGCTCTCTTGGCAGATCGTTCTACAGAAGGCGACCCACTTGCCGCAGATTTGTGTTGCCTTTCCTGCTCCCATGGGCGAAGACGCGAGACTTTGAGGACTACCTGACGCATTATCTCACTTGGACACGCATCAAGACGGGCAAGAACGCGGTCGTGTAAACCCCATGCAACCAGGTGCGCGTTCACAAGCGTCCCCATGAGCTTAGGTTGGCTTGCGTTATCTTTGTTGCGTAGAAAGTACCGCATGGCATCCTCGCAAAGCTCAGCAAAGGTGGTATCCTCGGAGACCCAAAAGTCATTCTCGGGCAGGGCCTTGCCATGTGCGCGAGAGTCTCCTATCGAGTGCCGCCTCTGCTTGGGTTGATGCCGCATCTCTGATTTATTCTCGTGGACTGGCTCGGTACCTGCAGAGAGGGCGCGCAGACGTCGCCGCCTGTTTTTCCTAGAGCCGCTGTCTTTGGAAAATGTCTCGATCGTCTCATGCTCGTTGTAGTGGTCATCATTTTCTCCCCCCTCGTTCTCGTCTTCGTCGTCATTTCCGTGGTCTTCAGTCTCTTGAGGAATTTCTTCATCGCTGCCATTGCCAACGTCGTCGCTCCAAGCTCGATGTTGCTGGTCTTCCTGATTGACGCTTCTTTTCGGGGTGGCTGCAAGGTCGGTGTGCTCCAGCCAAGCTTGTGGCTCGAGCCAGAGCTCTTGCGCTCCGGCGACGAGCTCTGGCAACAAATCAGCGCCCTCGCGCCACAGCGCGACCTTGACTCTGAACATGCCGGCGCAGTTGATCAATCAACACGATACAGCTCGCCGGCACACCCTTGATTGTCCAACGCAGCTTGCTGGCACGCCTGCCTGCGCCGCCTTCTTTCTCGCCGTGCTCGACCGCGGCGCGGCCTTCCTTGGCCGGCCCCGCGCTTTGCTGTCAGCTCGGTGCGTGGCTCGTAATGAGAACGTTGGGCGCGTCCCGACCGATGCCTTTGCCTATTTATACTCATATTCATTCGTCCAGTAATCAAGAGTCCCGGAATCGAAGGTTTACTCTGGCTGGCCAACAGCAGCCAGCGTGTCCCACTCACTCCCCGTTATAAGTAACAGTAAAAGCGGCGCGCACTCCCAGCACGTTCACTTCGCTCTTTCTCCTTCATCACCAGCCACGATGCGATGCATGCGACCCATCCTCGAGCCGCGCTGCGAGCTGCAAAAACACCAGCACCCGATTCCTGAGCTTGCTTCCTTCCCACGAACCAGCCCGAGCCCCGCCACCTGGCGCCGGTGCCGACTGCAGACCCCTCCACCCCTCGCCAGTCCCGCACCCAAGCACGAGCTCCTCGCCCAACCCGCGCTCAGCCTGCCAGTGCGGCACGCTCGAGAGCCGTTGACCTGGAAAGTGGCGCAACGGGTCTGCGCAACCCCAAACCGGCCATTGGGCCCCTTCATGTGCGCCTCGCCGCTTGCCGAGCGAGCCCGGATCCGCGGGCGGCCGCGGCGCAGACCTCGCGCGCATGGCGGCGGCGCGCCCGCGCCCGCGCTCGGCGGCGGAGAGCGGCGCGGCCGCGCAGCCGCCGCCCCGGGCGGCCCCGGCGGCGGCGGCGGCGCGGGCCCCGCGCGCGGATGGAGCCGTCGGCCATGGAGCCCGCGCCCGCGCGCCGGCCGCCCGCGCGAGGGAGACCTCCGCGTCGTCCGCGACGGCGACGGCGACGGCGATGACGGCGGCGCCACGGCCGACGCCACGACCGACGCCACGACCGACGCCACGGCCGACGCCACGGCCAACGCCAGGACCGCCGCTTTCTGCGGGCCAGGAAGGGGAGGCCTCCAGGGGGAGCGCTCGGCCAGGGTCGGCGTCCTCGACGCGGTCGCTGCCGCTAGGGCAACAGGGCTCCCGGCCGCCGACTCGGCCGTCGACGATGCAGTCGCAGCGCCGCCACGGCGTCCCCTCGCACCCTCCGACCCCGCCGCTTTCGAACGCAGCAGGCATCAAGAGACTTGCTGGCGCTGCCTATGGAAGGCCTGCGCAAAGCGGTGCTTCTCTCACTTCTGCGTCAGCTGCTGGTTCGGCTTCTTCTTCTTCGTCGTCGTCTTCGCAGCAGCAGCAGCAGCAACAACAACAGCAGCGAAAACAACAGCAACAGCAACAGCAACAACAACAGCAGCAGCAAAGCATGCCAAGACCAAGGGCACCTTTTCCAGTGGGTCTGGGAAATTCGACCACGATAGCATCTTCTACCCAATTAGGTGCATCGGGCCAAAAGCAACTTGCTTTGGCTCCACGCTCTCAGCTGCAAGTGAGTCATCACCCGCCTCGTCTACCACCACAACATCAGCCTCTACATGCACAAACGAAACAAACACGACCACAGTCGGAAGATGCAATCCCCAAAAAACAGACGCTAGATCAGCCACAAAATCACGCACGAGCTCCAAGGTGGACGCAACCTCAAACGCAAGGTTCTCAAACAATGATGGCGCACCCGAGACCACCTCATCCACATGCACGGCTTGCACCCCCTCCTTTAGACATCAAACTTCTCAACAAAGGGGCCGCAGGCAACGGGCACAGAATTGCACCTGTGGAAGACGCATCGCCCGCTAGCTCGAACAATGAAAGGAGATTAAGCCATGCTTCACTGCCTGCAAAGGATGGCCCGGCTCCCTCATCTGACGACGCGTCGTCGGCTCCTGTCGCACAGCAGAGTCCTCGTGGTCAGACTCACAATGGGAAAAGTCATCTAGATTCAGCCCATCAAGCCTCATCAGGGCTCCGGGTGAACACATCCTCTTCCTCATCAACGCTGCGCCATCATTATCAAGAGTGGCCCCCAACTGCCATTGCGAGGAGAGGCGCCAATGCCGATTCGCAGACAGCGACTGCACAGCAGCGTCGCCCTTCGACGGGTTCAGGTTCAAGAAAGGACGCAAGAGTCAGTCAAAACCGAACTCAAGTTCATCCCGCACGATCATCATCGTCCCTTCGTCTGGGCGGACAGCATGCTGCAATGTCGGTACAATCACCAAGGTCGGAGAGCAGCATGGCATCATCCGCTTCTTCTCTTGCTGCGTATTCGTCTGGAAACTTGCAAAGCAGAGCATCCTCGCCGGGCAATGGACCTCCCGTCGACGTTGAGATTCGTCCTTCGCGGAGACGACGAGCCGAGCTGTGGGCTCAGCAACAGCAAAATAGCAACGATGCCGAGGATGGTGAAGAGCAGTTTGTTGGATGGCACATTGGAAGAGAACGTGAAAGCGAGCAAGGCGATTCTGACAGACTGAATCAGTACGAGAGGGCCTCAAATTCACGGCGGTCATCCATCGAAACGCAAGACTTTGCACCTTCAAGGTATGACGGCTCTGCGCAGTCGACTCGTCGAGAAGTCTCTGCACTCGAAAGTAGCAGTAGGACTCCCTCCGTTGCCTCAGGCAGTGAAGGAACCGGGCAGGGTGGTCTCTTTCGTCTTCCTGATGAGCACCTTGTCTCGTCTGGTGCAAGTTGGAATGAAGGTGTACGCAGACCCCGCGGTATCGTTCCTTCCACTTCGTCCGTGTCTCTTTCCGATCAGGAACCCTCAAGACGCGCATCCTCGGATTCGTTTTCTGATTTTGGGGAATCGTATCAAGCAGGAACGCGGAGCCAGGGCTCGGGAAGCCTTCTCATGCAGCTTTCTTCGTCGGATGACGATCTTGATCTTGCCGGACTTGAGGGTGAAGAGGATAATGGCTTTCTCCTTGGCGACGGCTTCGAGGACGACCTCATGGACCCATTGGAAGACGGCGAGTACTTTCACATGCAGGAGCTGGCGCAATCTCGTTTTGAAAGCCTGAAAAGCTTTATCGGCCAGCAGCTGCGGGACAAGGGCGCAACACATGCCAATATGGGCGGCGAGCGTTACCTGGAAAGCGAGAAGCATAGGCTTTTACGTTGCGATGACATGACGGGTGAGGAAGTTGCGGCTGTTGCATTGTGCAAGCGCGCAGAGGCCAAGGCAGCTGCATTGAAAGATTACGCTCGAGAGCTCGAAATTCAAGTCGCTGAGGCTCAAGGTGTGGCGGCGCGTCTTCAAGAGCGCGTCCAAGTTCTCGAGGTGCAACGTGTCCTGCTGGGAATGCTTGTGGGTATCGCTGTTCCAACTGTGATGGGCGCAATTCTCTCGCATCATTACGATTTGCACGAGCTCGAGGCAACCTGGCTTGTGCTTGCAGCCTGGCTCTTGGGTTTGTACGTTCTGCTCGTTGTCTTGTATCGGCTCATGCAGCGTCTTCGCTCAACGCTGGACGAGCTCGAGATGGAGGCTGATGCAGCACCGGTGGGCGCAGTATCTTCTAGTCGAGGCCCTCACGAAAGCGCGCGCCGGCAGCATCAGCAGGAGCGAGCTCTGGGCCGTTCCGCCTCTTCTGACTCGCGACTCAGGAGCCATGCTCCATCGTTTGCGAGCTCGCAGCGCGCACATTCATCTTCGTCACATCTTGCTCTCTTCGAGTCCCGGGGCGAAGAGGATGACATGGAGGACGAATTTGAGCGATCGGTGCCGTCCACGTCGCGCGTTAAGCGACGTCGACGCCGACCACGAACACCGAGCAACGAAATTGTTGTCTGAGCCTAGCGCGTCGGCGCTCTTTCTCGCAAGGCGATGACTCTTTGACAATATAGATTTGCATCTGTCCGAGCCCTTTCAAGTGTCATAGCGTGTTGTCATTTCTGTGAGAGAGGAGTAAATTTTTGATCACTATGAAAAGCCATCAAGCAGCGTTTCTGTTTGCGGTTGACTAATCTTTTTTTGGAACGCTTTAATCGGATTCAAGTTGTCACTCTTTACTTGAACGATGTCTGTGCCCACTTGGGTCCCTACGTCCTAGGCTGTCGATTCGAATAGGTTTCCCCAACGCACACGTACATTCACGAGAAACAAAACGAAAGAAAAAACCAAGGAGAGAGAAGGGGGGGGGGGGGGGGGGGGGGGGAAGAGGAAAAAAGTTCAATCAATCAAATTAGACGATGGAGAGCTTGCCAGACTTGGGGGCGGTGTAAGAAATGTTGAGGTTGTCGCGGCGGATAATGGCATCAGCAGCCTCCTGGAGCTCGGCCTGCTCCTCCTTGGTGAACTCAATTTCAGTGCCAGACTTCTCCTTGAGCTGGGTCTGGAAGTCCTTGAAGTGCTTGAGGTAGAGCTCAGTAACGGAGGAGTCCTTCTTGGCCGACTCGGGGTTGGAGAGCGCGGCAATCGCAGCGTCAAGGGCAGTCGCCTTGAGCTTCTTGGCGTCTCCGCCAAGGTAGGCATCCTTGACAGACTGGTTGGCGCCAGAGACGAGGACCTTGCGGAGCTCGTCGCTGAGCTGGGACTCGGAAAGGACGAGCTGGTCGAGCTTGGCGACGGTGTCGTTACGGATCTCGCGCTTGAGGCGGTTCTCAGCGCTGGAAACAATGTTCATGACGACCTCCTCCTGGCTCTGGAAGAGGCTCTTGACATCGTCATAGATGGAAAGCTGGCTCTTGTGCGCCTCAATGGCAGCCTTGACAGCCTTGATTTCGGCCTCCTGGAGCTTGGTGGCCTCGTTCTTGATGGCGAACTTCATCTCGTCCATCATCTCGGCGATCATCGGGCCACCGCGCGAGTACACGGTACCGCAGAAGAGAACCCAAAGGGCGAGCAGCTGGGTCTCGCCGTCAATGTGGTAGAGACCGGTCACGGTCGCAAGACCGAAGCCACCAAGGGTCAGGGGCACGTAGCGGGTGGGGTCATCGAGCTTGTACTGCTCGATGTACGAGGGCGGCAATGGCTCCTTGTTGTCCTGCGACACGGGCGAGCCGTGAAGCTGGCGGATACCCATGACCTGGGAGCTGCGCGGCAAAGCGCGGCTCACGGGCCGGGCCGCCTTGGCCGCGAAAGTGCGGAGCATCTTCTATTCCTTTTCTAGATCTGTCGTCTCCTCGGGTCTCTGTGATGTTCGGCAAAAGAAAGGCGTCTCAAACGTTAGTTTTCCTTGTCCATCTCATCCAGCCTTTCTCATGTGTCGCCCCCCTTTACACCCAATCCTATCCAATCCTATCCAATCCTATCCAGCCTAGCCTAGCCTAGCCTAGCCCAATCGAAAGCTCGGTGAAGAAGCAAAAGCAATGCGCGACGCTTGACGAGTAAGCAGCAGTGGGCATTGTGCAGCAGTGGGCATTGTGCAGTAGCAGAGACCGGGAAAACGTCTAGCCAAAGCACAAAGGGTGTTATGCCCTGTTTTCTAGCGCGCTAAACAAAGGTGATCAGCAGCATCAAGGCGAATGCGTACACGACGCCCAGCTAGCGCACCCGTCCCGTCTGATTTAGCGGTCGTGCTCCGGCGTCTTGCGCGTGCTCCTCAGCATGCTAGCTTGCCAGGCAGGCAGGCCAGGCAGACAGGCCAGGCCACGTCCATTCGCTCGCGTCCGCTCCTTCAAACCTTGCGCGCGCGCGCACGCCCCATAGAGCACGGGTAGAGAGAGCGCAGGAGATCCCTCCTGCGCGCAGCCGGTGCAGCGCGCCCGCGCGCACGGCGACAGCAGCAGCAGCCGCGACGTACCTTGCCGAAAGAAAGAAGCTCGATGCGGATTGGTGTCTCCCAGCCGCAAACCTCGCAGCCTCGTCCACTGCCTCTCTCTCGCCCACTGGCACGCCCCCTATTCCTTGCCCGCATCCCCCTCTCGGTGTATCTTCTCTGCGCGCTGCCTACCATATTACTCCTTATCACGCCAGCGCCCAAACACTCCACATCCCCTGCACTCCCCCTCTTCCTTAACTCGGTGAAACTCCACCGACGCAAGCTATAAATTCCTCAATGCGCGTGCAGAGTCGGCGAAACCACGCCCGCGCGCCGATCTTGGCGGGGCGCTGCTGTCTTCGAGCGAGCGCTCAAGGCGCACCCGGGGGCGGCGCCGCCCCTCGTCCAAAACGGAGTCCGGAACCGCGTCCAAAACCCCCTTCGGGATGCGATTTCTTTCTCTCTCGCGAGTTTGAAATCGCCAGCCAGAGAGAGAGAGGCAGGTTCCGCGGCCCCAGGCAGCAAGCAGCTGAAGCAGACAGCTTTCGCGCCGCGGGGCGGGCGGGCGGCGAGGCAGGCGCGCAGCAGGCCGCCGCGGGCGCCGCACGGGGGCCGGGCGCGAGCAGGTTTCTCGGGCTGCGTCGGGACCGAACCGTGTCGCGCGGCGGGCGGGCGGGCGGGCAGGCTCGGCATCGATCTCGTTGCCCTCGCCGCGTTTCCATCCATCATCCATCCATCCATCCATCCAACTATTCACCACATCTTCACTGGGACGCGCTGGCTCCGCCGCCGCCGACGACGAGCAGCGCGGGGCGGGGCTGCGCGGCGACGCAGAGCAGAGCAGAGCCGAGCAAGGCCGACGCGCGGGGCGCTCTTGCGGCCGCCCTCGCCCCATCCCTCCCTGTGCGTCAGGCGGCGAGGAGTCGAGTCGTCGACGGGATGCGACGACGTTACGCGGCGCTCGCGCGCAGCGTCGCGCTCGCCGTCGCGCTCGCGGTGACGGCGCTCGCGGTGGCGGACGGAGCGCCCGCGCCCGCCGGCAGCCTGTGCCAGTGCCACAACACAGACAAGGAGACAGAGAAGGGCCTCGAGAACCTCGCGTGCTCGAACTCGTCGCACGCAAACGCCTGCCGCGTTGACGGCGACTACGCCATCAGATGCAAACACCTGGCGGCCTCGTGCTCATGCGCTTGCAGCACTGATCTTGACTTGGAATTCTCGGAAACCTTCTCGCTCACCTGCGACTCGGTCGCAGCATCGCGCTGTCTGCTCGGATGGAAGGCACGCGGAAATGTTACAATGTATCCTGGGTCACTCATCCAGGCGTCCACGGTATGGCTCAGGGCAAAAGGCCACCTCGACGTCATGGCGAACAGCGCCATCAACACTACTGGTCTGGGGCTCGCCTTTCGCTCGCATGCTCGACAGACAATGACGGGCTGCGGCGGTAGCAACGGCGGACGCGGCGGCCTCCCATCGTGCTCGCACCCCCCGGATCTAACAAGTCCACTGCTAGGCGACCCCATCGCTCCTTGGAAACGATGGGCAGACTTTGAGGGCGACGAAATCTTGCCGCGCGCGCCGTCAGACGAGGGCTATGGCTTTGGCGGCTCTGTGCTTTCACTCGATGGCATTTCCATCTCGCATGCCCCGCAAGCGGGACGCGGCGGCGGTCGCGTTTATCTCGAGTCAGACAACCGAATCACGATTGCTGGCGTTGTTCTTGCCGACGGCCTTGCCGCTCAAAGTGGCTGCTTGGTCGATTGCGGCTCGGGCGCAGGTGGCACCATCGTGGTCAATGCGACAGATTTCGTTGGCTCGGGAACCGTCAACGCTGCAGATTCCAGCTACGGAAGTTTTAGGTCCGCGCTCTCTGCCACAGGAGGCAACGCTCACCGTGATTCCGCCGGCGCTGGCGGTGGAGGCCGTATTGCCATCGTGAGCATGAAATCAATCCGACGTGAGAATTTCGACATTCGAGCCTTTGGCGGCCTTGCGGTGTCTTCGTCCAATATTCCTCCCTCAATATCCACAGCGCGTTTTGAGAGCCTTGCAGCGGGTGCGCTTGGACGCACAGGGTCGTCCGACCCAGCTCCGTTGTCACTTTCCTCGTTGCAACGACACAAGAGCCTGGTGGCCGAGGCTCCAGCGAGCGAACATGACATGTCTGCAGCAGAGCAATGGAATTCTGCCTTTGTCAGCGCCGCCCTGCAGGACACCTCCAACTGCCGTGGAGGAGCAGCCGGAACCATCACTACGCTGACTTTTCTTGAAAACATCAAGGCTTTTGACGCGTCTGTACAGATCAGTAATTGCCCGGCTTCCGGCCAGTGCACAGCCCCAGACTTTGCTCTCAGTAGCACCCCTTTTCTCTATCCGATCTCTGGATCCTCAACTATCTACTTGCGGACATTTCCTGTATACTTTACCGCGCTGCAAATCAACAAATATGCGCAAGTGAATGCAAGTTCGCTTCGCTTTGACAAACTCCCTGATGCAAACGGCGATGTGGACCGCAGTGAGACGGGCATTCTCATGAACGCCGGCCGTTTGTTGTCTGTGGCATACTTGCAGACCTCGTCGCTGCAGCTCAATTCGGGAAGCTCTTTTCGTGCCGTTTCGGGAGCAGAAGTAGAGATTACGAGTGGAGACCTGGGCCTCGACAGCTCCTCAAGCTTTCTCTTTACCGGACCGATTCGTGTCGACGTTGCTGGAGTTTTTGAACTTGACGGAACGCTGCAATCTCAAGATGGCGCATTAGGCCTTTCAGAACTGTCCGCGGCGACGCCCGTCGTCACGGGACTGACCTCCTACTTTCGAGGCTACGCGTCGAGCATCAAGTTTCACAAGGGATCATCAGTCATCAGCGATCGCATCGCATTACTGTCAAACTCTTCGATTGTGCTTTCCGGAAAGTTGCGAGCTACGTACATTCCGGCTTGCGCGCAAATTGAGACGCGCAAGAGCTGTAAAGATTTTAGCCAAGGAAAGCTTTCCTTGGCAACAAGTGCTAGCAGACGTGATGTGCTGCGCTCCGCCGATGTGTTTTACTCCAATTATTCTTTGGCCATTCTGGTCATGAAGGAGGTTGTGCCGTCAAATGGCCCCACATCTCTCAATGACTCGCAGCAGGCGATGGCCGCGCCTGCACCGCCTGCTCCTCCTGCGCCTACGCCAAAGCCGCTTCCCCCGGGTTCCAAAAATGTGACGATTATCAACAACATTATTGTTGATCTTCCTGCCGAAATAACGGCGCGAAGTATGTTGATCTGCGGGCCGACGATTCACGTACAGGGGCGTGTTTCGGGAAATGGACAAGGATGTCTCGCCGATTCTGGACCCGGCGCAGGCTGCACGAGCTCAGCGAGCGCTGGCGGCGGAGGTGGTCATGGTGGTATTGGTGGCCCAGGCGTTGGATGCTCTGCGCCAGGCCGAACGTACGATTCCGAAGACTTTCCAATTCTCAGCGGCTCGGGAGGTGGAAGTGGCCTCTCTGGAATTGGAGGCGGCAGTGGCGGCGGTGTCATTATGATCGGGGCCACCATGGCTCTTCGCCTCGAGGGTGAGGTTTCCAGCGATGGTTCGAGCGGCAGCGGTCAGGACTCCAAGCGCAGATCCGCAGGCGGCGGTGGTTCTGGTGGCTCAATTCGTATTGACTCTCCAAGCATTTGCGCGCTCGACTCATCGCCGGGCCGTATTACGGCACGCGGAGGGTACGGCGGTGCAGGCGGCGGTGGAGGCGGCGGTGGCGGAAGAGTCGCAATCAACTTTGCCGATGAATTTTCGGGCGGCGAGTTGTACTTTGGCCCACCGCCCGCGCCCGCTCACCAGGAAGCGGGGAAAGCTTCACCCACGGCGGCAGCAATAACAACAAAAACGTCAACAACGACAACAACAAAGGTTACTGACCCAGCAGGCTCTTGGGACACCTCCTGTACGCACTTTGGGAACTTTTCGATCCAAGTCAACGTAGATGGCGGCCTGCAGGGCGGCGAGGCCCCGTCTCTTTTGGACATCGACTCCAGCGACGAGAGTACTTCTTCGCAGCTCTCATATCGCTCACGTAGCGGCTTTGAGGGTACAGTGTCCTCGCCCATGTGCAGTCTCGGGCACGGCGGCACGTGGTGTGCGCTTTGTCCCTATGGCTTTTACAAGGACGTTGAAGGCCCTGAGCCTTGTCAGCGATGCGAGCACAAGTCTTGCATAGTGCTCAAAACATGCGAGTGGCTGGCCGAAGGAAGCTCCCATTCGGACTGCCCCGTGCTCTGTAATGTGGGCTACGTGCTTCCCAATTGTGTAACGCCGCTAGAAAACCTTATTGACAGTATGGGCGGCATTGTTGTTTTTGCAATCGTGCTTGCCTCGCTGGGTCTTACACTCGTGATTGTATTCACCTGCGTCTGCACTCGGGTCGAGTGGTGTCCTGGGTACTACGCAAACATGGCAAAGATGCTTCAAAAGCGCGAACAGAGTCGACGAGGACTTATGCAGCATCGGCGTGAAATGGGCTTCGAAGGGCTCGCAGAAGACGGGTCCCCACTAGAGGGTTCCCTTTTGCACGGGGACGAGGAGGAAGGAGGCGGGGGCGACAATGGTATCTTCGTCCCGCTCAGCAGGGCAAGCTCGCATCTTCGCTCACGAAGTCCAACGCTGCGCGCAGGCTCGAATCCCGGCTCGCTGCGGCCCCAGGCGGCCCTAGTGGAATCTGACGTGCGTTCCCATTTGAAGCGAATTTATTTTTCCGGAAACAATTCGACCAGCATGCCATGGGAATTCCCAGTGCGTCTTCCCCCGGAGCTCAGCGAGGCAGGGTGGTTTGATGCAGACGCTTTTGCAGAGATGGCCTCCGAGGTGAACAAGCTCGCTCGGCATTCGACGCCAACGTGGTTCATTGCCTTGGTGTTGCGCATTCTCTGCTATCCACTCGGGTACTTGTACATGAAGAAACAGCGACAGGTACGTGCCACCAAGCTACAGGCGTTTTTCGAAGAATACGACCACAAGTGCATATTAAATGCACGAGCGCGTGCACTCATGAACTCGTTCAAGTTCGGCAGTGACGCCAAGTTCACCCTTGGTTACGTTGATGTTCTGGCGAGCAAACCTTTGAACGCTGCTGCAAGACAAAAACGACTTCCTATGCTCCTCTTCCTCGCGGGTGATGGATCCTACTGGGCACCATTTGGTGTCGACCTCTCGGACGTGCTTGTTCTGGCGGTGCCTCAAATCGTAGAACTTCGTTCCTTCATTGACGAACCTTGGTTTCAGCTCCTCGACGAGCTCAACTCGGCCCTTCGCAAGGTCGACACCCAATCGATCGGGGCGAGTTCACAGCCAGCGCTGCGCGCGCTTGGGCGCTACAACGCTGACCCCGACAAGCTTGGCGGTTTGCGTGTCCGCCTTGGGCTCTTTGGAACGCCAAACTCCGCGAGGGACGAAAAATCGGTGCGAGATCGTCGTTTGGCCCTGCTCCTAAGTCTCGACGAGGAAATGGCACAACAGAGCTTTCGCGTGCACGCACGTAGCCAACGTCGCGAAACGGGCGACTCGCAGCAACCTGGATTATCCCTTCGCCATCTCGGCGATCACCTCACTGACGACCAATTCTCCGAGGCTGCGCACCAGGACTCGGGAAATCATGCCGAGGATCGTAGCACGACGACGGCGCCCCCACCCGCAAAAATCCTCAGTGAACAGCAAAGTCAGATTGGGACTCCCGGTGGAGGATCTTACCTTGGCGCGATGATGACGAGCGAGGACTATCGCGCAGCACAGGCCGCTGTTGAGGAGTTTGAGAAACTCGAACGGCAGCAGCTGGAACAAAGTCGCCTCGAGCATCTCGCAAGCGGCGACAATGCGTCTTCCCATGATGGTGTTCCTGGCTCGGCGCCACCAACGCCTCCCTCGCAGGCGACGCCTCCGCTGGCCAAGAACCAGCAGCTTAGCGGCGGGAGCGAGCGCATCGGGGGCGGGGCAAGCACCGCAGACATCGGCTCTGTCTTGGAGTCCCCGGGGAAACCTCCCGGTCATCATCGTGATGTGGATCGCATTTCTGTAGCGTCTGCGCGCTCGCGGGAAGACACCCACGCCGACTTGGAGGCCATTGCCGATTACGGACGCTCCTCGCAACGGGACCATTTTGGGAGAAGTTACACGCAAGACACCTCTTCGATTGCGGCCGAGTCGGGAATTCCTTGGGAAGCCAATGATCTGCTGGAGGCCGCCCGGCATCCAGACGCAAGGCACAACGAGTACGAGCGTCGCGAAGTGCTGCCTGCACCCGGAGAGATTTTAACGCGCAAACACCCAGAGGACTCGGATCTCGACGATGAGGAGGATTTTGAGTGCATGCCTTGCAACATGCATGTGCAGCATGTTCTGCCGACCTTGCGGCACAGACTTGGCATTTTGCAGAATCGACGCCCCCGCAGGCGAAACCATCAGTACTTTTTCCGCTCCTTCCTCTCGACGCTCCTTCTTGCAGACGCACTCTGCACATTCTTTTTGCTCACGACATTCTCTTGCGTCGGGCGCGTGCACGGAAGCTGTAATCGTCTGCCTCTTGCGCTGACGCTCTCCATATATCCCCTCGCTCTCGTCGTGGCGCCGCTGTGCGGGCTTACTTTTGTAGTTTTTCCGCTTTCGGGTATGGGCCGTCACTACGCAGTTTGGAATGCGCTGGCGCTCATCAACACTTTCGTCGCTGCAGCGCTGGCTATTTCGTATCGTGACATGGTTTCTTTTGAGGCCGGGATGCTCGCTGCGCTCCTACTGGCCATCAAACTCATGCAAAGTCGCGTGGTGGATTTTTACATTGCTCTCATCGAGACTGACTCATCGTTCCGAAAGTAGGCATCATTTCTTTCATTTCATTGTATTGGTGGGTTCAAGGCAAGGTGTCCAAACTTTCTGCCAACTCTTATAACGCCCCGATGGGCTTGTTTTTAAAATGCTAGATTATATTTACCACTGCATCTACTATAACTTGGGTTTTAAACCTCGGTTCAAGATCTGGATATCTTCGTTGCGGGTCAATCACGTCTGCACGCTTCGCTGTCGGTGCGAGCCTTTCCGGGCCCTGGGGCGTCGTTCGCGACAACATTCAGCATCATTTGCAGTGACGTCCAAATTACATAGATGGAGGAAATGTTATGAAAGGCTGGCAAAGGAAATGTGTTTACACTCTAAGCCAAATTGATCGCGCGCGAGACCTCGAGCCAATCGGCCCAACGTCTCGTCTCGTCGACCTCGCTTGGCACGCGATCAAAATTCCAGTACACGATACGGTTGAAAACAGCTTGGCATTCCCAGTGCTCAGGCTCTCCTGGTGCAGTCCCATCTTCTTTTTCCAAGACAAAGCCTTGTGTCTTTTCTGGGAGCGTGAGCTCGGCACCGAGGAGTTTGCGACCACGAAAGGTGGCTTCTCGAATCTGTGCCATGTCGCCCTTCTCGTCAACGATGGTGCCGGATTTTTTATCTGTTTCTGTTGGTCGAAAGTACGCCTCCACGTCGGCGGCGCCATCATGATGAATCTTGCACGGCAAGTGCATCACCTGCACGGGTCGCAGGCCCCGCTGTGCGCTTTCCAAGCCGCCAAGCTCGGCGAGGTCGCCCATCGTGTACGTAGGTAGCTAGCTCCTCTCGGTCTTCGCAAGCTAGCCAATCGGCAAGCAAGCAAGCAAGAAACCGATGAGCAAATGCCTCTCTTGTTCTTGCGCTCGCTTCGCGCCGTCACGAGCTTTCAAGCAAGCTGCAGCTGCTGGCCGGTCTGTCTGGACGCGAGCTCGAGCTTGGTCTTCTCCTCTCTTGCGCGGCCGGCCGGTCGTTAGGTGCTGCACACCGGGGTGCGCGGAGCCCCAAAGCCAGAGCGCACACCGGGGTGCGCGACTCCTTGTAGGCCAATCTCGTCCATTTCATTTCGTCTCCTTTGATCTCACTTGAATTCATTCTGTTCCACTTTGTTTCATTTTACTATAGATTCTGTTTCACTTTGTTTCTCCTTTTGCGCGTCTCGCGCAGATCACTCAAGGGGCGAAACGAGCGCATCGACAATTTCGAAACTTCTCGGCCTCGGCAGCGTCCGCGAGCCCGTCCGCGGAGCCCGCCCCTCGCGCGCGCGCGCACGCCCCGCTCGCCGCGCACGCCCCGCTCGCCGCGCCAGCCTGCCCGCGGAGGCGCTCTCCGTGGAACCCGCGCCTGTCTGACCGGTGGCGGCGGTCGGCGCGGGCTGACTCCTGGACTCGCGTGGCGTCCAGACGCGACGCGGCCAGACGCGGCCTCGTGCTCTCCGTCCAGGCGGCCGGGCAGACAGCGGCAGCGGGCGAAGGAGCGCCCCCGCGCACCGCGGCACGGCGCTGCGTCTGCAATTCTCTCGGCACAGCCCGCGACTCTGAGATACAGATACCTTCGCCACCATGGGCAAGTCCAAGGAGCCGAAGCACACCGAGTACTACGAGCTGGTAGGATGCAAGCCAGACGCGACGCCAGAGGAGATCAAGAAGGCGTACCGTAAAACAGCGCTGCGACTGCACCCGGATCGAGGCGGAAAGCAAGAGGACTTTCAGAATATGAAAAACGCCTATGATGTGATCAGCGATCCGAACAAGCGTAAAATGTACGATCGCTACGGCCCAGACGTAGTCAAGATGATGGATGGCGAGATGACCAACTCGATGGCCTTTGTGGCGAACCTGCGCAAGCGTGATCGCTTCATGCTTGTTTTCGCCATCTCGTTCGTTTCCTTCATCTTGCTCTTGTTCCCCATTCTTCTCTCCATCCGCTGGGACGCCCTCGAGGGCGGTAGCGACAGTAAACCGTATGCTTGGGCAGTCGCCTTCATTCCTCTCTGGGTGCTCGAGGTCCTCGTCACCGTGGTTTTCGCGGAACAGGTCCGCCAGGAGCCCCTCGACAAATCGGACCCAGAAGTCGACGACGATGTCCGTGCCATGTGGAACGAGAACGAGCGTGTCTTTAATCGCCTGCGCATCGAGTTCGGTATCAAGATGGGCCTCGTTCTCATCTTCGAAATCTTTCTTGTGCTCCAGCTCGATGAAGTTGTCGACTGGTCATGGTATGTTGTTTTGCTTCCAATGATGCTCTACAACGCCATCAACATTGTCCTGCGACTCCTTGTGGTACCTGACGAGTATCGCGCTGCGCACGCAGGGGAAAGCGGCGTCGACCCGGCTCAATTGGAACACGATCTCCCTATGTCGTCTCTGCTCTCGCGTCCGGACTTTTACCTTACGGCAATCCTCAGTGTCAAGTGGTCTGTCGTGCTCCTTGCAACCTCAGTGCTCTGCGGCTTTGTGGGCGAGTACAACGCTGAGCATCTTGACGTTACCAAGTCTTTTTACATTGCTGCCAGCCCCATTCTTGGCGTCATCGGTCTTGCGCTGGCCATTCTCCTCGTCTTTCGCGTCGTCTCGCCTTCGACCTCGCCAGAGGACGAGGAAATCGAGCAAAAGGGTTGTGCGCGTGCGACCAGCATCATGATTGGCACGACGCTCGAGTGGCTCCTCAAGTATGGTTTGCTGCTCATCGTGGTCTGCACAGCCGCTTCCAAGCTCACGGACGTCAACTCCTTCTCGGCCTTTGCCATTTTCTCTCCCGTCTTCTTTTGCGTGGGCTGCGTGTGCTGCTCAACCTCCTTGACAGCTCTTACTGTCACCCCGGAAGATCTTCAGGAGGCCGAGGCACATCACCACGCAGAGACTTCCCAGATGAACCGCGAAGATGACGACGACAGCGCGCCATCGGGGTCTCACACCGGAAATGCAAACGATGAAGTGCTGAATATTCCTCCACCAGCGCACTCGATTGAAGATCAGACGCAGGCACCCAAGTATGGCGCGACCGATGACTCTTCTGTGGCACTTAACATTACTTGATACAAAAGAAAAAACGAAGAAAAAACTTCACTGTTCATTGAATATCAGGAGGTAGGGTTAGGCCTGGAAAACAGGCTGCAAGGTAGGTCGGGCAGGCATATAGTACGATCCTGTTGACAAATGCCGGAAGCAATGGGGAAGGCGAATCTCGATGCCGCCTTTGCGGCGGAGCTCCCTGTTCTTTCATCTCTCCCCCGCCCCCCCCCCCCCCCCCCACTTAATGCTGGGAAGCTACACATTCAATGCGACGCAGCGCAAAGCTCTTTTCGAAGAAGAATTCCTTGACGCACAAAGAAAAAGTTCAACGAAACTTGTGTGCCTGCTCTACGATCGAAGGCCTCTGCGGCAGCAGAGAGAACTTTCGACGCTCTTGAAAGACTCGCGGACAGTGCTGAGACTCTCGTCGTCGCGAGGTACATGCAGCGAGCGGGAAATTCGATCCATGGATTGTTGCAGACGCTCGTGGAGACGCTCGATACGGAATCGCTCAGCCTCGAGGCGCTTGCTTTCGAGAGAAGGGGGGTCCAGCGAGGTTTCTTGCGATGTCTCGCTGCCACCTGCAGAGAGTCCCTGAAGTTTCCCGGAGATCACCGGAGCTGACGCATTCGAGTATGAACTCGCCAGCAACTGAATGTCTGGTTGACTATGTCCCATAAAGGGGAACCTATCTCTGGACCGCTGCAGCGCGCTCTGAGGTTCCGGTGAGCTTTCCGTGCGCCCGAGACGGAATTTTCGACCTTGAGGGCCATTGCCAGTCCCGGCGTAGGCAGATGCAACGTAAAGGTCCCGCGAAACGGTTCGACTCAGATTGTCCCACGAGACGCTATCGTGCGAGTCTGGGCCGTGATCTAGAGATTCATCAGAAGCTTGGTTAAAGTCACCCCCACCCGCCACGATGCCATCATCTGCAAGGTTCACTTTTGTGTTGCCATGCGCATCAGAAAAGACAGCGGCTGCATAATCTTCGTCTTTTCGTCCATTCAAATCGCCAAAATCAGAAGTGGCCCCCTTATCAGAGCCTCTGTCATTCGCTTGCGCACTCGGCGGGCTATCGTGCGGCGCAATTGTTTCACGTTCTGCGTCAGCTTTGTCGTCGCTCTTTTTGCTGACGTTAATTCCCATGCATGCCACAATCTCCTTGTATGATAGTCTGCTGGCTGCTACAATTGCCACAGCCACCGTCATAAATATTCCACCCGAGAAGAAAAGGTGACCAACGCCCTCCTGCGGCGCTTCTCCTTCTCCTCCTTCTCCTTCTGCGACGAAAGTCTCACCCTGATGAGATTTTGTAAGCATGTGGTGGGTCGCCGACGATGCAACGTGCATGCAGAAATTGATGAGCAAGTCCTTGAGCATAGCCAAAACTTTGACGACTCCCAAGGCAACACTCAACGCAGCGAGGCCCACGCTCTGCACCGAGGAGGACGCCTTTAACGAAGCCAGAAAGGCGTCCACGGGCCCCTTCACCAGCGATGGGGCCCAAGGCCAGACAATCTCTTCGCACACACATCCAAGAAAAGAAATGCTTCGAGTACCTTGCCGGAAGGCCGCTAGCGAAGAAAAGGCGGCGCACTCATTTTGAGCCGAGGAAAATCGAGCTTTTTGCGTTTTGGCCATGCAGGCGCGCATGGCTTCGAAAGTGCCAGTTTCTGCTAACGTGTGCGTTGCAGCCGCCTCCGCTTCCACCTCATTGTCAGCGTCAAGACAAAGAAGCGAGAGTAAAAGGCAGAGCGCCATGACGCCAAGGAGCACGGCCACCAGTGTTGATTTTGCAAAATCGACAAAAGCCGACTCTTGCAATCGCCCCGCTTCTGTATTTGGCGAGTCAGCCTCGATGTCACAGGTCTGGCAACCATGAACTTCCACATCCCTCGTTAAACTCGGCGTCGAAATTGTTCCTGCGGACCCATGCTGGGTCACATCACCCTCATCGTCAGTGTCTCCCTGTCGCGCGTGCAGTTGCGAGCAGTCATGAGTCAAATCGTCGTCGTCTTCGTCCGAAGAGTTTCCGTTCGTGGCTTGCCGCTGAACAAAGGCACTCCAGCTCTGTCGAGGAGGCCGCGGTGCGCGCTTAAACTTGGAGGAAACGGCACGTGCCCGTTCCTTGAATCTTTGCCGCTCGCTACCACCGGCGCTTCCAAGTCCCGTTGGAGGCGGTCGACGTCTCGACGATTTGGCGTCGGCACTTTGAGGGTGCAAAGGCGGGCCCATGACGTCCGACGCGGTCGGCGTAGAACCTCTTGGCCCCGTCACTGACACGCCGCCCTGATTCCCAAAGAGGCGCCGCTTTGCTGCAGTTGCAGCAGCCACATTCCTCCGCGCAGAGAGATTTAATCCCGAAGAGGAAGTCGCAGCGGCAGAGGAGGACATGGAGGCCTGCGGTGGCGTGGAAGCTCGCTCAAGCAGAGAGCTTGCGTCGCTTTCTGGCTGA
Organism: Aurantiochytrium sp. KH105; assembly: GCA_003116975.1. Lineage (NCBI taxonomy): Eukaryota > Bigyra > Thraustochytrida > Thraustochytriidae > Aurantiochytrium > Aurantiochytrium sp. KH105. Next base: position 180,669 of record BGKB01000028.1, read on the forward strand.
AACGGCACCGCGTCCTGCGAAGGCGGTTGCAGCGCTCTTCGCGACGCCGCCGACGCCGGTCTACTGCTTGTGCTACTATTGTACGAAGAAAGGGCTCCTCTACGCCCACCATGGTGTTGTGGGTTTTGGATCGCGTCTTTCTGGTGATTGTGATCCTGCTGCTGGTACTGGGCCGCCTGCGTCGCGGTGTGAACGTGCAAATCCTGATGAAGGGTCGCCGCCTTCTTTGTCTGATTCGGATTCTTACTGCCTTTCATGACCTTTTGGATTTTCTCCTTGAGGTTGTGTGTCGACGGCCCCCGCGCGTGCTCTCCCGACTCCGTCTCACCACGCAGCGTAGCAGCGCCCTGGCGGGAACGGGCGCCCTCGAGTCGGGAGAAGGCCTTCTTGAACCATCGCGAGTCCGCGACTGTCGTCCGCGCCTCGCGCAGCACACCCACCACCAGACAGAGCGCCAGGAAGCCTACCAGCCCGAGCACCGCCGAGCCCAGCGCGCCCAGCACCGCGTCCACCCACGACGCGCCCATCGTTGGGACCGATGCTGCGCTTTCGCGCTTTGCTCGCACAGTATCGACAACAAGAATCCTCATTGACCATTGTCATTGACAAGGAGAAAGACAAAAGAAAAGGGAAAAGTTATAAGAGTATAGGCCTAGTAGGCCTAGCTCGCGGCAGGCCGTGATTTGACTTTGTGCAAGTTGGTTGGCGCCTCGAGAAGCATCGAGTGGGACGCATTCATTCATTGTGATCGTTTGAGTCTCCATGCCCCGGCAGAGAAAATCTTGAAGCTACCGATCACATCATGAGGTTGACCTAATTCGTCACAATGTCTTCAAGTTGGGCGCCAGGGTCATCGTCACGAAGTCAGTGAAAATGCAAAGTGAGGTAAAATTGCATAATGACAAAGAAGCTTGTAGGACTTTTTTTGACCAACTTGCACTTAGGGCCCGAACAAAAAACAAAGCGATTCGAGCCCACGCTGCACCTGGCTGTTCGGGAAAGATAAAGGCCTATTTTCTAAAACGATCCGTTAGACCGGTTGCCCTCCTTTTTTTTTTGAGTCATTTATCCTCTTTGTATCATCATACAGAGTGATGATCCTCTTTATCGAATTCCGGATAATCAAGTCGTCTTAAGACCTGATGTGCAAGAAGAACACTTGCCAAGGTTGCTCTCGCTGTCTTGAGTCCGCAGTGCCCGACTGTTGCCACGGGTCACATCAAGCTCCACGAAGGGCAACCCACTCGCAACTTCCCTTTCCCATACCGAGACGCTCGCAATCGTCTAGCATTCCCCGCACTGCGCAAGCAGTGACTCGTCTTTCGAACACGAGCGCGGATCTTGGTCTCCGCGTAGGAGGACCGAGGTGCAAGGGAGTGTCCGAAAGTCGAGGCATCTCACGTCGTCGTCCGCACAACATACCTCGATCCAGAATCAGCATCACAAGAAATACATCATGGTAGACCTTGCAGCCGCCCCGGGTCGAGGAAAGAATCCAACCAACCGCACGGATGACATCGATGGAGCACAGCTAAGAATAAGATTTGCGTACGCGAATCCAGACTGGAAAGAGGACATCGAGGGCTCACGACCGAAGCCTAGCAAACATACGCAGGTGTTCAACAAGCCAGACCTCTTTAACGTGCGCGACATTGAAGGAGCCAAGGCAAAGAAAAGTCACTTTCGCACAACAAGAAGAGTCAACCCTCTCGACCCAGAGTACAAACTACCTTCCTTTGAGCCGATCGTGTACGAGACGCCTCGATTCATTCGCGACTCCTTCGATGTCTCCGACATTGAAGGGACCAAGTCGCGAGTGCCGAGGACCTTTGAGACACGCAATAGCCATGACGTTTCTGACATTGAAGGAACCTCGGCAGCTTGGGCACCCTGGCACGCGACAATGATCAAAAAGCTTCGCGAGACATATGGCTCTCGCAAGGTCGACCCTCTTCACGTTCGCGATATTACAGAGGTTGGATTCCAAAGCAAACGCGTAGTCAACCCACTTCATCCAGAGTACTTCATTCACGGTTCCGACGTGCGCGACTGTGAGCATTCCACGGCACCGCGCAAACTCTTCCGCGAGACAAATACCCCATTCTTCTCGCTGCATACCAAGGATATCCGCGGAGCTGAGGGTGGCTCTGGCAGTGTCTTTCAGCGACTTCGTTCTCACGAACGTAAGGTTTTCCGAAAGACCAACGAAGTGTCCGACATTGAGGGCGCGACCACTGGCACGCTCCGCCGCGGTCTTCGTTCCAAGCGACAGACTGATCCTCTTCGGCCCAAGTACCGATTTCTTCACGGTGCGCATACCCCAACGCCGCCTGACGAAACGTCCCGGGAAACGTACTCTACCACGAAAGAGGACGAGAGAGACCAGCCTGGCGCTAATGCGCCTCTTCGTCGTTCTTCGAATCAAGATGAAAGCCAACGAGATGATCCATATGTGTCAATTAATGAGGACCACCATGCCGCGCCGGACAACGCTCCCCCAAGACCTCAATCAGCCAAGCTGCAGTCGGAATCGTTCAGAAAGGAAATGGATCTCGAAGGTCGTCGAAGCCGTTCCGGTAATAATAGCAACGAAAGTTTCCGGAGCCGCAACAGCAGTGGGAGATCCTCCAAGTCGAGTCGAAGCGGGGGAGACCCCCTCTCGGCCCGGTCTGCTCCAAGTTCACGCCGGTCCGGCGCGAATAGGATCACGCCCCCCCTTCCCCTGCATAAGGTTCACAACCCATCAGCTTCTAGCTCCATTCGCTCCAAGGCAACTGTGCACTACCGCCAGGAAGCGAGTCGGCAGGCGGAAATTTCGTCCGTGAGGGACCTTCCTGACTTTGATGATGACCTCTGAATGAATCAGAATGTTTTTGGTTACGAACCACGCGCAGCAACTTCCCCCCTTCCATCAACCCTCCCCTTTCTTCCTGATAAAGGTCATCCAGAATAAGATGATATTCAAGAAGCTCCTTCGGTTCTCTTCCATGTTCAAAGGCTAAATACTCGTATAGCTCGAGGTACTTTTGCTCCAACAACTTTTTGAAAGAGAGGGCCTCGTTTGCATTCGCCTCCATGTCTCTGCGCTCATTCTTTCTGCAGTCTCATGAATACAAATCAAGAAAACAAATGATAGATTTGATGTTGTTTAGCTTCTCATGCGTCGTCTTTTCGCGTGAGCAATATGTCGAAGGCAAATTGCCGCTCTGCCGCGAGCTTTTGCCGATACTGTGCCTGCAAAGCGTTGCCTTCTGAGGCTTTCCTTGCTCGCTTGCTCGAAGTATTGGCTTTGCGGCCAGCTTCAAAGCCATCTGCAGAGACCGAGGCTGTGGCGTGATTCGTACTCGGTGATGCTGAAAACTCCACTACTTCCTCGTCTTCGTCGCTTTCTTCGGTGCCGAGCTTGCCAACAGCGTTCCTGGCGATCGGGTGCTCTTGGACGTTGTCTTCACCTTTTTCTTCTTCCTCGTCTGCCGTGCTGTTGTCTTGCAGAATTTGACGGACGGCAATGTCATCGGTAGTGTCGCCTTCGTGCTCATCAGCAGAGTTGACTGAGGATCGCTGCGAAATTCGCTCTTGTATATGATTGTAGAGCGTTTCCTCGTGCCTGCGCTCGAGATCCTGAATTTTGGTCTTCAATACGTGCAATGTGCACATTTGGACGAGAAGCGTCTCGCGTTGCGCCCGGAAGCCTGCGAGCAGGTCTTCGTCGGCAGGATGTGGTTCGGGCAATCCTAGAATACGCGCCCGGTCTCGTGGCGACACTCGGTGGATGGTCTGACTCGACGTGTGCAACCAAAACGTTTCGCCAGTATCTCGATCAATGTATTCCTCGTACCCGTCAGACTCTGCAACCTTGAAGCCATTGTGTGTATTTTTCACACCGGTGCTGGCTCCCGCCCTTTCTCCTCCAGGTCCGTTGACAGGACCTTCCTTGTCGGGCTGAGCATCTGCAAAGCATTCGACACCACCTTTTGCATTGGAGGGCGACGGCGTGGATGACGATGACGATGACGACGACGACGACGACGAAGTTGATGATGATGAAGTGGTGGAGGAAGCTAAGCTTCGCACAGATGTAGACAGCAATTGGCTGCGCAGGGGCGAGGGCTCCACTTGGGTGAGATCTTCTGCTCGAATGAGATCTGCCATGCGACTTTCGTAGTCACGCGCTTGCTCGCGTAGCGCGTCCTTGAGCTGCACTTTGTGTTCGTGTTCCATAATTTCAAGTTTTCGCTGCAAGGCGTTCAGGTCGTCTCGATGGTGTTCTCGCGCTTGTGCCAAGGCTGCGTGATGTTCTTCGTGCAAGGTGCGCACTGTCGAAGCATGAAGCGAACTTTGCGATTCGACCTCCTGGCGATGCTGGACGCGCAGCTGGTGCATAGCAGACTCATGGTCTTGACGTAAATTGGCCTTGAGTTCAGCAAGGCTCCGCCGACGTGCTTCTGCGTTGCTTTCTTGCAATTTCGTTCGTTCCTCTTGATGAACCATGGAGAGTTTATACTGTTCCAGCTCAAGCGCGCGCACGCGCTGTTCCCAGTTTGACTCAAGAACACGCGACGCCTCGACGTGTTTTCGGGTCAGTTCTTGCATTCTTGCCTCGTGGCTTCCTCGAAGCGAGGAAAGACTTTTTTCGTGCGCAGTTCGAAGTCTTCCCTCGGCTTCCTGTACAGACGTTTCCAAGACGATCGCGTGATCTTTTTGCATCGCTTCTCGCTCGGATGCATGAAGAGCTCGAAGGTTTTCCAATTCTTTCGCGGCGTGACTTGCTGCCTCCTTTGCTTTTGACTTGAACGCTGCAGCAAGCTTGCTTCCTTGCTCCTCAAGCGCATCTTGCCGTAATCGTCCCGCCTCTACAAGCTCTGCTTTGAGCTTCTTTATGTGCGCCTGAAAATCTGGAATGAGACGCTGCAGTTCCTCCTTTTCCGATGAGGACTGTGCCAGCTGAACCTTGAAACGAGCTTCAACTTCGGCGATGTGTTCCTCGTGTTCTCGCTTCATGGCAGTCCGATTGGCCTCAAGGTCAGCAAGTTTGGTCTCAGCAAGTCGTTTGGCTTCCTCTTGTTGTGCCTCGCGCTCTTTCTTGAGCTGATCATGATCTTCCTGCACCAAGGCTTCGATGCGCTGCATGCATGTCCCGAGAGCATTTTGCAGCTCAAGATGCTGTCCTTGAAGTTTGTCAGCCACTTGCTCCAGCTTTGGGCTCCTGGGCTCCTCTGCGAGTTTGTTTGCAATCGCCTCGAATCCTTTTCCCAGATGCTTTTCGAGTGTTGCAGCGTGTAGGTGCTGTACTTTTGCAAGTTGGTCCTCCGAGGTCTGCTTGACGCGGGCCATCTCGCCACGAAAGCGCTCTGTCTGGGCGTCCATTGCCTGCTCCACGACGCGCAGTTGCTCGCGCAGCTCCACGACGCGTTGTTCCTGCGTTGCGCGTTGTTCCATGGCTTGAGCTTGCGACGCAACTTCCATCTCGCGACGCATCATGAGCGCCCGGCGTTCAACGTCCAACTTGGTTTTCTTCACTTCTCGCTCGTGGTCCAGCAGAAGCTGGCTCACTTCTTCTTGATGTTTCTTTTCAAGTCGAAGTTGCTCACTTTTCGCCCGAAGTACCTCTTGTTCCCTCTCCTCTGCGCACGCTGCGATCGTCTCATGACGAGCCTTCGAAACCGCCTCTGTGGCCTCCCTTTTCTGCTCTTCAAGCTGGGCGCGCAAACTTTCCCGCTCACGCGCGAGCGCATCTGTCTCGGTGCGAAGCTCTTCACGCTCCTTTTGCACAGCGTCAAGATCATGTTGGAATTGCTCCTCGAGATCTTCGATGTTTGCTTTATGTGTATCCGCAAGCGTGACAAGACGAGCGTCCCACGATCGTTCGAGCTGGAGCCTCTCTTCTCTCCATGCCTTCTCTGCAGTCTCCATCGCTTGACTTGCCGCCTGGTCAATTGAGCTTTCTAAATGCCCCGCCTGCCGCGCGAGAGCAATAGCAAACTCTTCGTGAGCGGTTTTCAACACCTCCGAGTGATTGTGCAATGATCGCTGCATTGCGGCTGCATGATCAGCGTTGAGCATGCCAATTGTCTCCGCATGAAGGTCCTTGGTCTGCTCTAGCAGCGCAGACATTTGCGCGCGCACTTCCCCTTCGCGGCGTTGAGCAGCCATTCGCTCATCGGCGACGGCTTCTCGCAAGTTCCTCTCGAGGCGCTCAACAACACCTTTGTGGTCATCCTTGAGACGCTCGAGTGTGCGTGTACTCTCGTCGCGTACGCCCTGTAGTTTGACTTTCAACTCTTGCTCGTGCGCTGACTTTTCTTCCCTCGATTTGGCCACGAGCTCTAAACGCAAGCCTTCGAATCGCTCCTCATGCATTTGATTGAGCTCGTCGAGCTCCGATTTGTGCTTTGCGAGAGCGTTCTTCATAAAAGACGATTTCGACGCTTCAAAGTGCGCACGGACCTGCTTCAACTTGGCCTCATGTTTCGCACGCTCGCCACGCAAAACCTTTTCGTGCTGGGCACGGAGCTCTGCCACCTCAGTAGTCTTTTCCGCATGCTTCAATTTCTCACGCAAGATGCTTTCTTTGTCGCGTCTTTGCATTTCGTCCTGAAAAGTCTGTTTGTTCTTTTGCAGCCGTCGCTTGAAATCTCTCTCGAGACCCTCTCGTGTCAGGACCAGAGCTTCTGTGTCTTCTTGCGCTTGCTGTTTGAGTGCGGCAACCTCCGCAGTGGCCTTAGCTTGGATGGCGACGAGCCTGCGCTCTGCGTCGTCGATCTTGCTCGCGCACGCGTAGCGAGTCGAAGCCTGCTCTGCGGCGTGCTCTGCGCACTTGAATTCGTGCTGGGCTCGCAATGCGAAAAGCTCTTCGTGCAAGTCTTTGTTTTCTTTCGTGAGCGCAGCCAGCTCATCTGCCGTGTTCTCGTTATCAGCGCGACAAGCTTTTCCTTTGGCCGTATCTGGGACAATCGAGTTTGCAACGTCTCGTGCGCGAGTTTCAACGGAGACAAGACTCTTTTCAAGAGCCAGATACTGTTCCCAGACCTTGACTTTGCGCGCGAGGTTCCGGTGTTTTTCGCGTTCGTCTTCGAGTTGTTCTGCGAGGTCTCTCTGCTGAGGATTCATCGTCTCCCAAGGTAGCTCCCTGCCAGCCATGGCCGCGCGTTGAGACTTGACGAGCTGCTTCTTCATTTTGACCACAAATGCGTGAAGATCCGCCCTACATCTTCGTGTGTCCGCAGTGCAGGCCTCGAGCGCGCTCAACGCCTGCTTGTTTTCCTCCGCGAGAACTCGAATTCGAACGTCCCGGTGTGTGAGACTGCGCTTTAGTGCAGTCGCCTCGCTCTCCGCAGCGACCTTCTCTTGCGCAAGCTTGCGCACCTTTTCTAAGAGGACCCCTGCCGCCGCTTCGCCTTTGTCGTGGTCCTCCTCTGACGTCTCTCGCTGGTCGGTGAGGTGCCGCTGGTGCGAGTCTTCGTGGTGCAACATTGTCATTGTCCCTGGCAGTGCGTGGTTCTGCGTCTGCCTCGCAAGAGCGTCGCGTTGGCTTTTTGCCTCGCGCAAGCGCGACGCGCTGGACGCGCCCCCGCCCCGCATAAGCGCCAGCCCGCCCGCGCGCGCGAGCGAGCGACCGCGCGAGCAGCCTGCAGCCTGTTTGGCGGCGCGGCGCAGCGCAGCGCAGCCTGCCTCGCTGCCTGCCTGCCTGCCTGCCTGCCTGTAAAATATATCTGCTCGCTAGGCGCGGCACGCGCCACAGTTTGTTCGGATTCGGGTGCACACTCTCGTCTTGCTTTACTACTACTACGATGAGCAGAGAAGCGCCAGTGAGGACGGGGCGACTTCCTCCGAGATTAACCCAAACAAGTCGACGGCCGAAGGAAAGAGGCGAAGGGAGGGAAGTGGCGGCCAGCTGGACCGGGCGGCATGGATCATGATTGACCTGGCTGGCATTACAAGACGTAGGCTGATGATGGTCTCTGTGCGACACCACCCCGGGCAAGGAACGAGAAAAGTAACGGATCATTCGGCTTGGTTGTAGGTTTTTTTTTCTCTCCAAACTGGACTGACAGTAAGCTAAGGTATACACAGATTGAACAGGCCCATGCCCAAGGTCATGCCTTTCTATGCCTATACATGCCCAGGCTCCAGGCTCCAGGTCTTCTCGAGTTGCTTGGATCATAAGGGAGCGACGCAGCGCCAACGAAAGAAAGATAGTAAACAAGTGACAAGGGTCTTTGAGACGCCTTACAATTTACGATGAGGCTCGCCACGAAGCACCAGCACGACCACCGACAAGATTCCTAACGCCAATAGCATAGCTGCGGCCACCCAAGCTGGCTGCAGCAGAACTCGGCACAGCCGCGTCATGAGCTCGCGTGCGGGCACGACGCTCTTGAAGCTCCCCCAGTTCCTCGGGTGTCAAACGCTTCCGATTATATGCGGTAGTTGCCTCGGTGAGCGCACTTCGGGCCTTGAGCTTCTGATCAAAGCCCGGTCGTACTGCTGGGCGCACCTTGAGGGTTTGAATATGGGTGGCCCGATCTTGTTTTTCGGTCTCTTGTTTATGCTTCGCCACAGTGCGGCGTTGCGTCGCAAGAGCAAGATCACGCGCTTGTCGCTCTTTGAGACTTACAGTGGCCTTGCGAAGCTCGTGCTCGCGCGCATCGCGCACAGCAGCTGCCTCGAAATTGCGCTGCCGATCACGTTCCGCCTCCCGCTGCAGCTTGAAGAGAGCGATGCGCTCCTTCTCGGCACGTCTCCGTTGCAAGTCTTCAGCTCTCCTCTCCCGTTCAGCGCGCTCTTCGGCTTCTTTGGCGGCATGTTCAGCGCGCCGCTCAGCGTCTCGTGCTGCTTTCCACTCTGCGACGGCACGACGGCGCTCCTTGCGTTCTTGCTCTAGCTCCTTTTCGCGTTGTTTGCGTTCGGCGACAATCTGCGCTGAGGCCTTGCCCTTGCCCTCCGCCCCAGTAGCGTTCCTGTTACCCAGATTAGGATTTGCTTGCTCTTGGTCTCTGGCAAACCCACTACTTGACGAAGCCGCACGCGAAGTTTTACTGTGAGTCTTGCTTGCTTTCCACTCGCGGACGACTCGCTTCTTTTCTTCCAATAGTGAGATGTAGTGTCCGTACCACCGCGCATGCTCTTGAATTGCATCTTCGTCCTTGCCAGGTATTTCACTGCCAGCCTTTTCAAAGAGTCTTCCAATGGGTTTGGGGACCTCTGCACCTTTTGAACGAGCAAACTGAATAAGGCTTGCGTCCGCGACTTTGAGACGCGACACGCAGCGCAAAAAGTCTGCGTGGTCGCGTCCATCCCAGTGCCCGCTGGAACCTCCCATTTCCGCGATTTCCTCCTCGATGGCATCAATGCGGGCCTTCAGGTCGGCGTGCTCGACCCGCGGACTCCTCCTCGAGGACTGTGACCGCGCAGAGGCAAGTGGGCTGCGAACGGCGTTGATTTGGCGATCACGCGTCTTTTCCTCTGCCGCAAGTCGTTTCGAAGCGCGGTCTTGCTCTTCTTCAAGGTCAAAACGCGTGCTGAGATGCGCGAGCTCTTGTGTCAAGGCCTCCTCCTTGGCAACGAGCTTTTCAAAGACGGTACGCCGCGATGTTTTCACGGCATTGATGCAAGTTTCAGCATGATCCATTTGCTGCTCCACCGCGCGCAAATACGCGTCGCCCGCGCCCATCTCAGCAACAGTGTTGGCAAGACGCTCGACGGCCCATTTGGCCTTGTCGAGCTGATTGAAAAGGTCACGACGATCACTGTCCCGTTTGCGATCAAGATCGACCTCTTCTTTGACCAGATCAGCTGTTTCTTCCTCGAGGTGTCCGCGAGCCAAGCGAAGCCCTGCTTGTCGCTCACGGTCAAGGACCTGGCTCTGATGCGTGAGTTTTGTGAAGCGCTGCTTCCACTCAAAGACCTCCTGAAGAGCCTTTCGTCTGCGCTTGGCGGCTTCTGACGCAAGCTTGTACTTGAGGGCTTCCTCCCTTGCGGCCTCTGCGTCTACACGCGCAGCCTCCTCATCGTCGGCCTCGTCCTGCTCCTTTCGCTCGCCCTTTTCAGGAGAACCACTTTCTCGAGGCCTTGATCTCCTCCCAGGCCTCGGTTTTGACGACGCGCGACGGTGATGTGACGAGGTCTCGTTTGAGATTTCCGGACTGCCACTATTACTTTCTCGCTCGCGGGCATTGCGTGCGTGTTCCGCGTCATTTTCATGGCTACGCTGGGAGCGAAGATCTTCGGACTCGCGTTGTTTCTCTTCCTCGGCGCGAGATCTTGTTGCAAGATGTCGCGGTCGGAGACGCGGCTGCGTAATCTTCGTGCCTTCCCATGCCTCGACCTCGCGCTCGAGGGCCTCGGAGCGGGCCTTGCTCAGGCTCTTGAGCCTGTCGAGCACAGCGAGCTTGGTCTCCACGTCCAGTCCCGGGTCGTCCAGCATTTTGCGAGCACATAGTTCACTCAGCGTCGGCACGCCGCTTCCGCGGGTATCCTTCATCCTCGTGAGCTGCGCCTGGCTCTGCTCCCGCCTCGCCTGCGTTCCCGCCGTGCGCGCAAGCCCTTCCTCGCGTCGCCCAATCGGGATCTGCCTTAGCGGCGGCGACCGTTTTGCGCATTCGCGTCTGGTAATATTGCAAGCTATCCAAGTATGCGGCCTGTACACTGCGCAGCCTGTACCAGACCAAGAAGCATTCGCGAACCACCTCGCCTTTCCAAACAAGACGAGGCAAACGAGACGAGACAAGAACTCTGGACCAACGCAAACCCTCTCGGCTGCGCAAAGGGCTTTGCGCGTGCGCGCGCAGAAGCTCTTGCGCAAGGGTTTCTGCGGACGGCCTTGCGCTACGAGCATGAGTGGCGCAGACAAGCCAAAGAGCTCTCTTGGAGGAGGAGATGCGGCAGCAGCAGCAGCAGGAGCAACAGCAGTTGCTGCTTCAAGAATGGGACGCGCGTCCCGATACGGCGCAACGCCCAGGTCAGCGAAAGCGCTCCTGATGCTCGCTGTAGCGTGCATACTGAGTGCAACAGCAGTGGCAGGAACACAAGCACAACTGCCGGATCACCTCGTGGTGACTTGGGACTTTGATGATGACCTCGACGGCTGGGCGCAGTCAACTTGGGAGGAAATGGGTGCGCAGGTCTACGCCGAGGGAGGCGAAATGCGCGGGAGAGTTCAACGGGCAGGCCAAGTGCCGCGTTTTGACTCCCCGCTTTTCCGCGCAAACGCCAGCGATAAACTCACCGTCGTCATGCGCGTCAAGTACGGAGGCCAACGCGAGCGGGGAGCTCGCGTCGACGTTCGTCTCTTGGGGAGCGAGTCCACAGTCGAAGACTTTCAGTCGCTACCGCGTTCCTTTGGCGGCGGAGCTGCAACAATTGCGAGCGTTCCCTTTGATGAGGAGGTCTTTCCGGACGGCCGATATGCCATCATCAAGGCTCCAATTCACGAACATGTAAATGGGACGGTCGTCCAGCTCCGCATCTTCCCAATCCAGTTCGATCCCGAAAATACCATTGTAGAGCTCTGGGGCACCTTTGATATTGACTGGATCCGCCTCGTCGAGGCACCCACCATCACCAAGGTTGAGGGTTGCTTGAACAAGTATTTTGATGAAGCACCAGAGCCCCTACATCCGTCTCTGATGAGCCAGCGATCCGAAGACGGCGAATACGTCTTTCGTGGCGGCAGCGAAGACGGCGTCAACAATGTCACCATCAAAGCTATCGCGAGCAATGGCGATGGCCATCTATTACACAAGTCAAGTTTTCTGCAAGAAAGCCCGGAGAGCCCCTACGCCACGACCTTCAATTGCCCTCGGCAGGGACCGCAGACAAGAATTCGCATCACTGGACGAAACTTGGGAGATTATGCTACGATAGCAGCCCCCATTGAGGCCACGTTGGATGCTCAGGTCGCTGAGGAAGCAAATGCGCCAGGCGGAACCTTGCAGAAATGGGACACTGTGACAATCAATGGTCAAATATGCGCGGATGTCGTCATGCTCGAAGTAGAACGAATGATCGAGTGTACGCTTCCATCAACAGCTGCAACAAATGGCCTGGACCGCGTACCCGTGACGGTGCAGCAACCTGATTACAGGTGTCTTGAAGATAGCAAACCCTATTTGTCGTACATGGTGCCGGCGCCTCAGCCACTCGCGGCGCCTGAGGTTGCGAATCTTGGTTCAAGAGGTCTCGACCTCACCTGGAGTGCCCCCTCTGACCCCTGGGACGCCGCGACGGTCACCGGATATGTTGTTCTCGTATATGAAGAGCCCCTCGATCCTTTCTTTAAGGACAACGCCCCCGGTCGTCTGCCTGTGAACAGGACGAACCGGTTCACGCTGATCCGTGAAGATGTGCTGGGAAATGTGACATCGACCTCGATAGTCGGCCTTGGCCCAGAACGAAACTACAGGTTTGCTTTGCAGGCCCTCGTCGAGGATCCTCGTGAAGCATCATGCTGGAAAGTCGACCTGTATGGGCGTCGCCAGCTCTTGACAGGGGCGCTGAGAAGTGTGAGTTCTGCACTCACTGCCGTCGAGACAACGCTTTCTCTCGATGTACATTTCCCCTCCTTTCCCGCTTCTTCGACGCTCGAGGTCGGTGCGACGGACGCTCGAACACTTTTAGGACCATCGCGCAACGAAGGCGGCGAGGGTCACTACGGCCTTCGCCTCGTAGGGAGCGCGCAAATTGCCAATTGTAATGAGACGTCGCTGTGCTGCGACCACGCCTCAGATGGCTCCTGTGAGACAATCTGCGTATCCACTGCAACCCAAGTGGGAGTTGATCCAGACTATCTGAACCTGGACGCAGATCGAGAGGTGCCTGGCAACAGCGCTGAGAATGGGCAAGAGCTCTATGTTGGGCCTCTTGCAGGCATTCCTGGTGGTGATCTCCCGGATGGCCCGTTCCCCGCGTGTGGTCCTGCTCTACGCCTCACACCGTCGCGAGCACGTGCGTCCGGAGCAGCATGGTATCCGCGCAAGATGAACGTTCGAGAGGGGTTCGTCACGGAATTCACCTTGCGGCTCAGCAATCCGTCTTTGGTCTGTACAGTAATGGATGACGAGGCGACGCAATGTCGCAGTCGCGGCGCAGACGGTCTTGCGTTCGTAATCCAGAACGAAGCGTCGAGCGCTTTGGGTCATGGGGGCATGAACCTTGGCTTTGGCGGTATTTCAAATGCTCTTGCGATTGAATTTGATACCTTTCACAATCCCGAGAAACGGGATCCCTATGAAAACCACATTGCCGTCTTCGCCACTTCTATGAAAGGGGACGTCATGGACTCGGGCCATCATATGTCTCTTGCCTCTACAACTGCCGTGCCCGACCTCACGCAAGGCTCGCACCGCATCCGCATCGAATATTCGCCTCGCATGCGCGAGGACGACATTCTTGATCCGGCCTTTTTCGCCACCGCGCAGACAGCGACTTTGATGGCAAGTCAAAATGCCTGGGGGTGGGAAATGGGTTCCCTCAAAATTTTCGTCAACGATCTTCATCGCCCCGTGCTTGTGACGGTTCTGAACTTGGGAGCTACAGTTGACCTCGACAGCGGACGTGCATGGGTGGGATTCACTGCAGCGACAGGGGACGGATTCTGGCAAGCACACGAGCTCTTGAATTGGACCTTTCAATCGTCACGTTTGCACCCATTCAATCTTGAGGCGGTAGTCGAGTAAAGGAAAGTAGATTCAAGCAACCTTATAGCCCTGCAGCAATCCCAATCAATGTCCATGCGAGCGCGCGCGCAAGGATCTGAGTCACACCAAGTCAGGCAGAATATGAGTTACATCAAGGTCAGGCGAAACGCTCATTACAAACGATGATGCCCGAATGACCCTGCTAAGCCATGATACGTGCGAATCGCTGCTTGCCCGAGCTTAGATCTTTTCTTCGTCCAGATTTGATGCAGACAGCGAAGAAACGAATTTGAAAGGTCATCGGTGGACAAGTAGCCTTGATCGTCCCCTGATCGCTCAGTTCCTCCACCTTCGGGGCGAGACCTTGGAATTCCTTTTGAGCTTGCGAATATTGGTCCTGCTCACGCGATCCGTCGCAGGTGCCGCAATATGTTTTGGCACGGAGAGTAGATCATTCGAAGCGCCCAATGTAAATCGTTGCTTAGAGTGATAAACTTATAGACGGTGTTTCTTTGCTCTTGCAAACAAAATTCTTGCAAACTCGCGGCCCTTCGAGGTTTCGGCGGCCTTCCACTCGCTAGGTCTACGTCTCCCTCGCCACAATAGCTCGGGGACTTGTCTGCTCACTTGCTACTCGCTTGCGGCTTTCGTGCTGTGCTGCACTGGGATTGGTTGGGCTGAGCTATGTCTTGGCGGTTTTGCAATTTGCTTCGTGGTTCGCAAAACCTAGGCAGGCAACCTGGACCTTGGAGATGGACCCCGTGCAGGCGCACGGAGCAATGAGAGGGTTGTCTTTTGTACATTCGTCGTCGCCGCAAATGCGGCACTCATCGACGCTGCCAGTGCTTCCAGGCGATCCCCTCGCTCGTCCCGCATCGTTCTCAGCAGTCAGCAGGGGCCGCAGAAGACTGCTCTCGTGCAGGCAAGCAGGATCGTTAGGGTCTGCGCCTGCTTCAAGGTCATCGACCAGCAGACGACTGTCTCGGTGAGAGGGCAACGCATTCGTGTCTTCGGCCTCGAAGACCTCAATGGCCTCCTGATGACCTACGTTTGTCTTTGCAGCACTGTCGTCAGCGTCGAGCTATCGCTCTCGTCGCTACAGCATACAGACTCGAGGTCGTGTCCCAGTTCAAGATCGTCTGATCCTGCTGCTGATGGCGCCCTGCGCTCCGGAACAGCTCCACCTCGTCTCGCTTGGCCCCCTGTTTGGCCTCCGCCGCCCTCGTCGCGCTGCCGTCCGCCTCGCCGTGGCGCAATACTCGCGGCATCCGTCGCGCCGAATTGCTCGCTTTCGATCTTCTCGAGCCTCCCGGACCCGACGCAGAACAGTGGGAATCGGCGACGGGCATAGAGTTGATTTTTGTAAAACGTAGGGGTGCCACACGGCACTTGGCTTCGGGGTCTTTAGACGGGCTATTCTTCGCCGGTGCCAATGTGCGTCCCCGTCGCTGAAGATGAAAGATATGTATAGCCGTGGAAAACGGAGACAAGTTGAGGAGGTTTGCAAGCGCGTTTCTTGCTCGGATGGATAGCGGACGGTCCGGCCTTCGCGAACGCTCTTCATCAGAATCCATTGTTGCAAACTCAATCAAGACATCTCGGACTCCTCCTCATTCTTCTTCTTCTTCTTCTTCTTCTTCTTCCTCATGATCGGCAACAGTGTGAGTGTTCAAGTCGTAATGCATCGCGACGTTCTCGCTCTCGGAAGTAGATACAGAGCTGACTCTGGTCGCTACTTCGTCGCTCGTGTCCGCACGCGTCCTGCCGGCAGCGGTGTGAGCTGGAGGATACGTGGCCGTGAATAAGCCAGACAGTTTGAAGCGGTCCGCGAGTGACCTTCGTGTGCCAAAGGAAAGTGGACGATCTGGCTGTCCTTGACTCTGCTGTGGACCGTTCGAAGTCTCGCTTTGCAATGAAATGTGCCCATGAGGAGGCACGGTGAACGAAACTGCGCCATCTTCATCACTCGACGCCGCATCCGAATCCCTCCTCCGCAACGTTTCCGTGAAGCTTGCTCGGATGGAAAGCGGACGGTCCGGCCTTCGCGGACGCTCTTCATCAGAATCCATTGTTGCAAATTCATCAGAATCCATTGTTGCAAATTCAATCGAGACATCTTGGACTCCTCCTTCTCCTCCTCCTCCTCCTCCTCCTTCTTCTTCTTCTTCTTCCTCATGATCGGCAACAGTGTGAGTGTTCAAGTCGTAATGCATCGCGACGTTCTCGCTCTCGGAAGTAGATACAGAGCTGACTCTGGTCGCTACTTCGTCGCTCGTGTCCGCACGTGTCTTGCCGGCAGCGGTATGAGCTGGAGGATACGTGGCCGTGAATAAGCCAGACAGTTTGAAGCGGTCCGCGAGCGACCTTCGTGTGCCAAAGGAAAGTGGACGATCTGGCTGTCCTTGACTCTGCTGTGGACTGCTCGAAGTCTCGCTTTGCAATGAAATGTGCCCACGAGGAGGCACGGTGAACGAAACTGCGCCATCTTCATCACTCGACGCCGCATCCGAATCCCTCCTCCGCAACGTTTCCGTAAAGCTTGCTCGGATGGAAAGCGGACGGTCCGGCCTTCGCGGACGCTCTTCATCAGAATCCATTGTTGCAAATTCAATCGAGACATCTTGGACTCCTCCTTCTCCTCCTCCTCCTCCTCCTCCTTCTTCTTCCTCATGATCGGCAACAGTGTGAGTGTTCAAGTCGTAATGCATCGCGACGTTCTCGCTCTCGGAAGTAGATACAGAGCTGACTCTGGTCGCTACTTCGTCGCTCGTGTCCGCACGCGTCCTGCCGGCAGCGGTGTGAGCTGGAGGGTGCGTGGCCGTGAATAAGCCAGACAGGCTGAAGCGGTCCGCGAGCGACCTTCGTGTGCCAAAGGAACGTGGACGATCCGGCTGTCCTTGACTCTGCTGTGGACCGCTCGAAGTCTCGCTTTGCAATGAAATGTGCCCACGAGGAGCCACGGTGAACGAAACTGCGCCATCTTCATCACTCGACGCCGCATCCGAATCCCTCCTCCGCAACGTTTCCGTGAAGGAGCTCTCGGCACTTTCATCATCTTCAATCGAACAACTGCCATCCGTTTCTCGATCACCTGTAGAATCCGTGTCCGAGCCCGAATCAGCTTCAATATCCATTTCTCGATCACGTGTAGAATTCGTGTCCGAGCCCGAATCAGCTTCAAGACTCGTGTCTTGTGCAGTCGAATCATCGTCACTGGCGACCTCGAGCTCCCTTTGATTAGCGTAATTCTGTTCAAGGCCAGAAGATCTTGCATTCGATGAAAGTCGGCTCGCGGATGACCTCTTTGTGGAATTCGATCGCCGTCGATCTGATCTTTGTTGACCCTGCTGTGAAGCACTGGGAACCTCTGTCGACATCGCACCGCGCCAAGGAGGCACTGAATGCGTGACCGGGGGATCTTTGGCCGCCGCTTCAAAATCCACATCGAGGTCTGCATCTCCTACTGAGGCTTCTGGGGAGGAGTGATTGCTGGTTTTGTGAGTCGAGACAGAATGGCGGTCCGCGTCACAATCTGTTCGAAAGCTCGTACGTTGGGCGGTTCGAGAGCCTTTGCTATTGCTTCTCTTATCCTTTGTCTTCCTTTCGAGCGACTTATTGCGAGGGTCTTTACCTGGCAATGTTGATTGCAGTGAATCTTTCTTGCATGGATTACAGCACATAAAGATGGCCCCCACGACAAGCGCAAGACCGCAAACACCAACAATAGCTGCTACTAGTGCAATCCACGGAGCTTGTGTTGGCGCAGGCGGGATTTCGCAGCAGCAATATTTCTCTGTCCATGCCGCAAAGCAGAAATTCCAGTCCCACGCCACACCAGAATACGAGCAGAGACTGCATTCGACCTTCTCTGGGCCTCCTTCAGCTTGCACAGCATGATCTGTCGTCTGATGGCACGATGACCACCAGCATTCTGACGGGCAAGCCTCTTCCGCATAACTACATTGCGCCGCTGCTCGAGCCAACGTGTGCGCCGCTATGACAGAAGCGACAACGTACAGTCTCGGGCCGATCATGGCCTGCTAGAAAAGGAAGGAGTTGCGCCTAGGTGTTACGGGTCTGCAAGTATGGCTGCGAGTCGTCACGACTCATCCAAGCACTCCCTCACCAATTCCTCAAGCCTGCCTGCCTGCCTGCCCGTCATGCCTAAAAAATGTAAGAGAAAGTATCCCTTTTCTTCTTCTCGCTTGGTATTGGCACGGTGTGCAAACGGCCCGCGCGCAGCGAGGCAAGAAAATCACTAAACTTCCTGGACCGCAAATTTTGGCGTCCTTTTTCATCAGCGCTGCACCGACGCACGCGCGTAGACCATTCAAGACCTAACACGCGTGCGTGTCTCGCGCCCAGTCCCCACTCGTAGTCGCTGCCGAGCGGGCACAGCAGCTGCACGGCCAGCAGTGAAAGCGGAAGCGGGCAGCAGCGGACGGCCAGCAGCGGCACGGCAGCTTGCCTGGTGTGTGGGTGGCCACGGTGGCTGGCACGCGCTGCACGCGCTGCACGCGCTGCACAGCAGCCAGTCCCCCTGCCTAGCTGCGAGCCGGCTCCAGCTGCGGCCGATGATCAAGCACGCCTGAACCGGCTCGACTTGTCCAAAGAGACACTCGGAGGTGCCCACGTACAAAGTATTGCTCTGGCCTGCTGCCGTGAGAGGCCCGAGAAGGGATTTCTTGAACGACAAGGGAATGTGGGCGGGGGGGGGGGGGGGATGGGGGATATCTGTGCGGCCGGTCTACGTCGCAAGCCAGCCATTCCCATCATCCATCATTCCTAGCACCATGATTTGATTTGTAGTATTGAGAAATGTCACCGACGGAGGTATCAGCAGCCAGCCAAAAAAAAAATTTAAGTTAGAAAGTAATCGAACGATCGATGGATCGAATTGCCGATGGACACCGCGCTGCGGTGCAGATCATAATCATGCAAGTGCTTAAACTCCGTGACAAGGAGAGCTACGAATGCCAAGAAAATGTTTGACTGGCAACACGCCGGTGTCCAGCAGCAGCGAGTGCAGAGAGCTGGAGGCCTCGCGCGGCCTTCAATGGCAGTGGCGAGAGTGCAAGAAGAAGAAGATAAATGTATTGTTAAACGTTCTCCGCGGTCTCGCGCACGTGAAAAGAATCCCTCGGCCCTAATTGTAGATTTGGCGCTGGACTCAGCTGGATAGCAAGCACTTACTGTTGGGCGCTACTTAACAGTTTTTCTGCAATGACAATGAGAAAAGGACTTTTTTTGAAGTTAGAGAGACTTGACTGGTCGTAAAGAGGTTTGTCGTACCTCCGCGAAGCAAACATGTAAGAGGCTTCTCACTTCAAGCCTCGACACCCGCACAGCCATGCTTCGATTACAGCAAATCTCGAACGTTGTGACGGAGGGCAACACCATCTTCGAGACTCGGGGGCTTTGGAAGCAACGATGGGCGCGAATGCACCATGGCGCGTCATCAGAGGTGCAGCGGCAAGCTTTGTCGCCGCGTTGCTTGTCATTCCATCTATTACGACCACTTCAGCCGCCTGCAGTCACTCGAAGAGCGCCTGCCTCTCTGATTGATTGGCAGGCGGACAGGCTGTCATACATCAGCAGAGCATGCTGAGCAAGTATATGGTGGCTCTGACAAGTTAGTTGCGGACGATGCATATACTCTGGTCTTGTATGGGAGTGGAACTACTGTGGCAAGGCATGGCAAGACAAGTATTGCTGTTGCAAGCGTCCTACGCCTGCGCCTACGCCATTTCCAACACCAAAGCCAACGCCCCGGCCCTTCTCAACTTCTGGCGACTTTTGCGGCAAGTGAGTCCTCGTTCACTATGGGCCTGCGAGGGGAAGAGCATCCTACGTAGGGGGTGTGGAACTAACGACCGGTCACGAATATACAACTGAGGTTGAGGAGATTATGAGCGAGTCCGTCTCAAAGGGCGGGTCTTTCTCTTTGGATCTTGGTCACGTTGGCGGCAAATACGAGACTTCGACGACGTTGACAAGCAGCGTAGCAAAAGGTATCGCGTCCACTACAGCTTCATATCTCACGGAATACACCGAATACGGATGCGAGCAAACGTGCTCGCCTAGAACGACGAGCAGCTAAGCTCAACATACCAGAAGAGCGGCCTGGGAAGGCGGCGGTCGGCCGCTCCTTCGCCTGGAGAGCGGGGAGCTAACGTACGGAAGAGTGGCCTCGTTTTCTGCGCGTCCGCGCCGCCATGTCCAGACTGTGGCACCAGAATTTGTGGGGCGACAAGATCAACAACGATGACGACCAACGAGAAAGTGACGGTGGCGGCGACGGCAAGAAGGGCCCAGCGGCGCGTCCCGTGCGACGATGTAGGTAAAGATAACTTGATGGACAGGAAAGAAAAGTGAGCGATTTAATGATGGATGGCACATTATTCATATGAAGCGCGAGAGTAAGAGATCAAGCGAGCAGGCAAGCGAGCGAGTCAGTGAGTGAGCGTCCGAACAACCAACCCCCTCCCCCACCCCCCATCCCTCGGATATCTCTCCTTCCTTGGTGCAAACTCTCACTCCCGCTTTCCCACTCCCCCTTCTTGCGCTCTAGACGACTAAATCCACGCAACAACGCAGAGAGCGGATGTAGATGATGGACACGCACGAGTCCAATTTGATTGAATCACACGCTCGGGCTCTCTGGCGGGGTGGGGCCACGGGTGCCCCCCTCCCTCCCCATCTGCTGACGATAACGAACGCTGACGGCGATTGATTGGGGGTCAGAACGGAAGTTCCTGCACTTGGGACGACATGGCTGAGAGCGGTGTCCTTTTTTCCCTTTTTCTTTTTCTTTTCCCCCTCGTCCTTTACCAGCTGATTCTTGGACCTGGCAGACCGCGATTCGCGCGAAGAAAACCCGCGTCGCGCGCGTCGGCGAGCGAGGCGGCCATGAGCGCGCACGAGGATGGAGGCGGCGGCGCGCGGAAAGCGAGGACGCGGGCGCCGACGACCTCGACGAGGACAGAAGAGGGTTTTCTGAACAAGCAGGGCGGAGGCCGAGCCAAGTCGTGGAGACGCAAGTACTTTGTGCTCAGCGATGGCCTGCTCATGTACTTTGACGAGAAGCCCACGCTAGAGAACGGACTCGCGCAAAGGCCGCGAGGGATCGTCGAGCTCTCGGCGTTTTCCGTGGTACGCGCGTCTCGATCTAGCAAAGCATTCTCTTTCGAGCTTGTCGCTCGCCCGCACGTCTTAGTTCTGCGCGGCGACTCGAAACAGGAGGCCGCCAAATGGGAAACGGCGATCTGCGAGGCGATCGAGGACGCCAAACACTCGCGCAGCGACCGGAGGGTAGAGTGTCGCCGCGGATGGCTCACAAAGCGCGCTGTGCACAGCCATCGTAACTGGCGAAAACGATTCTTCGTGCTTCGCAATGGACGTCTCGCGTACTACGAGACCAAGCCCACGACGCCGACAGACCGTCCAAAGGGTATGTTCGAGATCACTGCTAACGCTGTCGTACGGGAGTCGAATGCTACGCTGGGATGGGGTAAGCGCAACGCCTTCAGCCTCGAGACAGGACCCGAGAACAACCGACAGGTTCTTCAGCTTAGCGCCGCGAGCGCCGACGAGCGCGCCGCGTGGGTCTGGGTCCTGCATGTTGCTATTGTGCGCAAATGCGGCATCCAAACCGACGAAGCCGTCAAGGTTGGCGTCTGGCTTCATGAGCACGCTCTTGGCAAGTACGCCAGGAGTGTAGTCCTCGATGCCGGTTTCTCAAATTTCGAGCATATCAAGCGCATGAGCGAAACCGACATGAAGGCTCTTTTTCGACAAGCAAGCTTTACACTCAATACTGCGCGAAAATTTCAAAATGCAGCTCGCGAGCTATGCGCGCTTTCCTCCGATCAAATGGACATGCTTGGCGCGCCCCTCGGCGTTGGCGGGATAGAGAGCCTTCGGAATATTGCAGATCTCGATGACGATGATGTTGCGGCCATTGTCGGTGTCGATAGGACGCACGCAAGTCAAAGACGCTTTGGCGACGATGATCACGATGATGATAACGATGATGGAGACGAATGCGGTGCTGATCAAGAACACGATCAAGTCGATGAACGTACGATGTCAGTCAGTTTGGAGGAGCATGACTCAGAAGAAACGGGATCGGATTCAAGGTTCACATCTACCCCACAGAATAAAGGGAAAATGAACGCCAATGACGATGTGGCGGCTGCTGCGACGGAGAGCGGTGCCTCTTCTGCAGAGAAAGGTATTTCGAATCGATCATCGTCTTCATTGTCGCAACTGTCTGGAAAACCGGGTTTGTGGCGGCGACTCAGCGCCCCGCGAAAGCAGGAGAGCCTTGCTCCCGAGCGCCGTCTTTACACGTGGGGTGACGACTCGCAATGGCAGCTTGGAATTGGTTCACCTTCCTTGGGAGGCACAAGTGCCAACCCGGTGCATGTCCAATCTTTAAAGAAGAAGACGGAGCCTCACATGGTTGCCGCCGGAGACACGTGCATGGCAGTGATCACAGAGCGCGAGGGTCAAATCTTTATGTGGGGCTCCGGACCCCTTGGTCTCAAGCCTAAATCGAGTAGCAATCGCCCCTTCCTCATTTCAAGTCTACGCAAAGTACGTATGGTCCACGTGAGCATTGGCAAGGAGCACGTTGGCGCTGTGAGCTTTGCGGGCGATTTGTACACGTGGGGCACTGGCAGGTACGGTCAACTGGGACTTGGAGATTCCCCGACAGAAACCCGCGAGCCAATCATGGTCGATGGTGTTGGCAGCGCGAGCGGTGTCCCTGTAACGTCGGTGACCTGCAGTGATGCTCATACGGTAGTACTTACAGAAAACGATTGTGTCTTTACCATGGGGAAAGGCAGACACGGACGCCTCGGTCTCGGTGATCAAGACAATCGCTTCGTTCCAACGCGTGTGGAGAGCCTCAGCGGCTTCAAGGTCAACAAGATTGCGCTTGGAGATCGTTTTTCTCTGGCCGTGACAACCAGCGGTATGGCCTGCTTCGTGTGGGGACGCTTTGGCTCGGAGCCGGTCTCGCTTGTCCCTATACGCCTTCAGCCATTCGATGAATTTGATCGGCCAATATTGGATGTGGCTGCCGCTCGTGAAATGGCCATTTTTCTGGTGGGGAGCTCTCCAGGGCGGGATACGTTTCAAAGTCTCTCGCCTCGGAAGAGCGATGGCCGTGATCAAGCGCATGGCAGCATGCCAGACGAAGACGCGGTTGAGTCTTCGGTATTCACAATGGGGCCTGCTGATGCACCCCTTGGAATTGAAGTGATGGAACCACTGACAGAACCTACTATCGTGAAGGCCCTGGAGAATTACAATGTTGTACAAGTGTCTTGCAGCGGATCGCATGCAGCTGCTTTATGTCAAGACGGACGTCTCTTGACATGGGGCTCCGACGAGCGTGGCGCGCTCGGCTCGGGGTACTTTGTATCAACGCAAACCCCCGTCAGCGCCCGGTGTGTCAATGCGTTTCGCTACAAGTCCGTCGTGTGTGGTGGGGAGTACACTGCTGCAATCGGAGAATATGACGAAAGCTGTATTCCAAGCAAAGCTGCTGGCGTGGGGGCCACAATAGCGGGCACGCTCAAACCTAGAATGCGAGGCCCGAGAACACCCGAGGACGAAAAGATCGCCTCCAAGATTTCTGAAATAACGCAGCTACTTCGAGATGTCCAGAGCGAACCGCCACCGCTTGTCGACAACGACGGTTTTCCTCTGCCCATGGGCTCGAGACGCTTCAATGATACTTGGCTAGAGCACAAAGATCCCAAAACCGGCAGACCGTATTACGAGAACATGGACACGAGGGAGGTTCAATGGCACCCTCCGGCATCTCGCGCAGCATAGCGTAAATGATAAAGGTTAATATTTTCCAGGTTCCTTCTTGATGACTCATTCTCTGGCTGCCTGCACATGAGCGCAGGCCTTACTATTGATTTTGCCAAGCCATCGGTGCTGCCGGAGGGCTAAAAAAAAACTTGCTCGTCGTTGTTGTCGCTTGCAAAAAAACAGAATCCAGAGACGAGAGCACCTGAGCAACCAGAAAGCAGAGTCAGAACTCAAAGACGCCGAGAAGGCAAGCCAAGGATGATCTTCTGGACAGGATGGCTGCTCAAGGCCAGCGAGGACTCGGGCAAGTGGCGCAAGAGATTCTTCCGCGTGCGCGACAACAAACTCGAGTACCTGGAGGGCGCCGCGAGCGAAGAGGTCTTGGGCGGCGGCCTCGCCCAGCAAGCTGCAGCCTCGGCGATGGCCAGCCTCGTCGACGTTGCGAGCGGCGCGGCGTCAGCTGCGGTCGCCCGCGCGCACCGTCGAGCAGCGTCCAGTTCAACTGAGACGGACGGCTTCGACCCTGATGAAGGGCGCAAAGACGACTCCAAGCAAGGAAATATCCGTCGAGTCAAGACAAACGAGAGCAATCTGAGCCAGGCCAGCAGCGAAAATGGCGGAGGAGGGCAGGCCGGCGACGACGACATTCTTGCCTCTACAAACAGCATTTCCAGCCAGCTGAGCAACAGTACTACTTTTTCGTCTCGTCCAAGAGGGGACACAGACCTCAAAGATTGGGCTGTGGCCCGCGAGGTTGGCGAGGCACCCCGCGGCTTCATCAACCTCGACGAAGTCGCGGGCTTCTTTGTCTTTGGTAGACTCCGCACAGATCCGGTATTGGACCACCACGTCCGACTTTGCTCATCGCGGCACGCAACATTTCACCAAGGCAAGGTCAAACTCTTGCTCTGCGGCCGTCCGGGCCGTCCGTCCTGGAGGTTGGCTCTCGGCGACGACTGCAGTGCAGATATTCACAAATTCTTTACTTGCGTTGAGCGCAGCCTGACACGTGGCACCGTCCTTGCCGCAGGATGGATGGTCTCTCCAGGCACGATTAATTACAACCGCCGATATGTACTGTTGCTGTCCACAGGGCGCCTGCTCATCTTCAAGGACGCCTCGCTCGACAATCTGCGTCGCGAGCTGTGGCTGGGAGACTCCGGCTGCAGCATTTCACCAGTACGCGAATTGCCGCAGTGCCTTCCTGGTGGACCTGCGGAGCGTACTTGGCTCGACGGTCTTGCCAGGGCTCACGAGGCGTCCCGCCTGTATTGCGAAATGGTGGCGCTACGGATTGTGCACCCATCACTGACCGACAAAAAGGGCTACTTGCTCGGCGTGGAAAGGCTGGACGCACAAGAGTCGCCTGCTGCCCACGGCGCGCGTTTTCGCGAGTGGCTTCGCGTTTTGCAAAGCGCCGTGCGTGACGCTGTTTTGCAAAATCGACGTCTTCATAGCGTGCCCGACCAGTTCCAGGAGTTTTCTCGCAAAATGGCCTCCCTCCGCGGCGCCGAAGAGTCCCGTCAATGCCTCGAACGCATGATCCTCGCCAAAAACTTGTTACCTTCCCCCTCACTTGTCGAGCTGGCTCGCGCTGGTGTGGCGCCTGATCTTCGCGCTAAGATCTGGCGAGGCATCTGCCAACGAGTCGCACCGCGCTGGGAGCGACCACAGTCAGGAACAACCCAAGCTTTGCCGCGCGCTCGAAGCCCAGGATTCGATCTACCTCTCTCTGCATCGTCTTTGCGACACACAGAGTGGGCCACTACTGCTCTCACAAAGCTTTGCGCAGGGTATCCTGCTTCCGTTTTAAGGGCGTTGGACCGGCTCGTTGCCAAGGCTCCTCACGTGGCGCTCACTTCGGAACTTGTTCGTGTGGCGAATTTTGTGGTCGGTGTCATGAGCACAGGCAATGCTGAAAAGGACTTGCTGTTGCGGGAGACACAGGTCACCGAGGATGCGTGCGACATCCTCACTGTCCTTGTGCTCGGCCCTTTCTGGGCTTTTCACAGTGCTGCAGATCCGCTAGCCTCCGAAGATGTACGACGTCTGGCGTGCCCAGAGGAAACTAGAATATCTGCTGCGGACGAAGGAAGCACGGAAAGTCGCGCCGTCGTCTGCGGAAGCGCAGCACTTCAAGTCGATGCACAGATTGTCTTAGATATCGTGCGGGATCTGAGCCCAAGTTTTCCTGATACGCTTTTGCAGGCAAGTCGGCCCATTGTCTGCGCGTGGCTTCGATCGCTGTTTCTCAGTGACGCACCCTTTGCTGGTGCTTGTCGTCGGAGAATATGGGGCCTTGTTGTTGTGGAGATTGACAGCGATGACGGAATGCACCTACGAGATCGCACGGTGCAAATTGCAATCGTGTCGATTGCAATGGCTGCGCGCGCTGCATCGTCGCCTTTGCACGAGCTAACTTTCGAAGCATGGCGAAATCTACTCTCCCACCCAGAGGGCGGCGAAGCAACCGGTGATACGGACGCCGATGAACTGCGCGCAGACTCAATCGTTTTTGCTCTTACAAGGGACCGCGAGCTTTTGCGCGCAACGCGTTGGACGCAACTTAAAGAGCGACGTTCGCAGCTTTGGAACTCTCTTGAGGTAGAGAGCCGCGAGTCTGCTGGCCTCGTTAATCGATGGATGGCCACGGCACGCAGTCTCGACGACCTAAGCCATTCTGTTCTTGACACGCTCAACAAGACCAACGCGGACGAGGCATCGCGAGACCGCAAGGTGGTCTCACGTCTTACCAAGCCCGTGCACGCCGCTCTCGCCCCGTTAGGGGCACTTCTCCGCGAGTTTATGGAGGTGCTTCAATTAGCAAAGCTCTCATTGCTTCAGCTGACGACCCGCTCGGCGCAGGCCACGCCCGCTCTCTACGCGGGTACAAGTCTCGACCGCTTACTCGATGAGTCTTCGGGGTGCAGCAATCTCTTTTACTCGGCATCGGGCCAAGTTTCGATCAATCCAGCGCTTGTTGCAGACGTGGCCAAGGCAACCTTGGCGCTTGGCTGGGCCATGGCTGCAGCATGCGACGACTGCATTGCCTTTGCAGATACTATGGCCTTTCACAGAGTGCGCATGTTGTCGAGGTGCATTCCTCTTCCTCGACTTGAAGGCGGCGTGGCCGAGGCGGAGCTGCTTCGGCCTCTTGGGCATGATACTCTCGCCGGCAGCATCCCTTCAGAGGTTGATCATACTTCGATTCCTGGGGGCTCGGACGGATGGTACGGCACGGGATCGTTTCCACGTGGTGAAGGCCCCGATGCTCGATCGCAATCGGCAAAAGCTTTTATTTCCACGCAGAGTCCGAGCACCACCAAGATGTCCCCCACGCGTCGGCGCACGAGCCCGGATTTTCGCTCAAAATCGCACAGTTATTCTCTTTCCGGCGTGGCTCGTCTCGTGCGGCCCCAGGGAGATCCTAAAGAAGCGAGCACACCGCTGGCACAGCGCGTTTACGACGATCTCTGCCGCCTCTTGCACTCACTCCTTATCCATGTGGACGACATGGCGCAGTGCATGGTGGATACCTCGGTATCCTCGCAGCGACGTCGCAGCGAACAGTCTCCGCTCATCGCTTCGACGGTGCACCCAGATCCGTTTGGAGGTCGCATCGAACCTTTGGCACGACTTGTACCTTATATCGTCCGTGCTTCTGACCAAATTCGCTCGCAGGCGCTCTTTGCAGACCACGAGCCTGAAACATAAATATGATTTTTTTTTTTACAGAATTTCAACTTGCAAAAAGTTGTGCTATGCTTGCACCTTGCCTGTGACCAGATTCGCACGCAGGCGCTCTGTGCAGACCACGAGCCTGAACATGAACATAAACAAAGAGTTGCGGACCTTTACTTTTCGGAAAGACGCACCTCAGTCTTTGACAGGTTCTTGTGGATTGGGTCGCATCCGCATTTCTCTAGGCCTCAATAAAATAAAAGTCTGATTTTGATAAATAGCGCTGCGCCAACCCCGACAGAATTCATGAATCGAGCACGATGTTGATGAATTTGTTTCAGAAGCGGACACACGTCGTTCTTAGGAATTGGCATCGCGTTCTACATAAATAACCTAAATCGCGCCTCGGGCGACGCTGTACTCGTGAATGGCCCTTTGAATGGCCTCGTCGAGTGAAAAGACGGGATTGTACCCAAGTACTCTGCGCGCCTTGGCGCTCGAGTACGTGTATGACATGGTAGCTGTGCTGAGCATTGCCGGCGTAAGCATATCAAGGTCGCGACCCAACGACAGCTTGCCGCGAAAGAGCCAAGCATTGAGCTCGCTGAGGTAGGCTAACGCCCAGAAAATCCCCTCCGGGACATAGAGCACGTCGATGTGCAAGCGCTCACGTTGGCGCAACGGCAGCTGGCGAATATATTTAATCGTGAGCCACCAAAAGTCTTCCATCGAAGTTGGGTCATCGTTGGAGATGCAAAAGGCCTCGCCACGAACGCCCGCACGACCGTCTTGCAACGCTTGCTCCGCAAGAAGGTGACCTTGCACCACAGACTGAACGGGTACCCAGTCCATGACGGCTTTGGTGCCAACTCCTGGGGCGATGCCAATGTCCATGACTCGCTCGAACGAGAGACGGTCGTCAGCGCCAAAGACGCCCGAGCAGGGACGCACGACAACGACCTGGAGCTCGTTGCCATTTTCAAGACGACTTCCGTCTGCCTTGAGGGCAAGCTCGTCTGCAATGGCTTTCGTCCAACCATAGTGATTATGCGCCTCCTCGCGGGTGAGGAGAGGGGCGTCTTCATCACGATCAAATCGAGGTGCAGAGTGCTCGTCGGTGGTGGCGTGTGAGGACGATGTAACGATGACACGGGCGACACTGGCGCTACGGCAGGCCTCGAGGAGAACCTCAGTCCCTGTCACATTCACATGGTACGAGAGGAAAGCCTGGTGTTCGAGCCTCTCCATGAAGCGAATGATGGCAAACGTCGAGTAGACTGTGTTCACGCCCGCACACGCAGGACCGATCTGGTCTGCTTTCGTCACGTCGCCAAGAATAAAGCTGACTCGCGGCTCGTTGTCCCACGACGAATCGGGTACGATATCAAAGACACGGACATCGGTCTCGCCGCGATCGAGGAGCTCGAGAACGATCCGTTTGCCTACGAACCCGTTGCCCACAACGAGATAGGAATCTCCAGTGCGGGGACATAGGCGCATGGCCTCTTTCCAGCGCTCGTCGCACGCCCAGTGCGCGCCAGGATCCTGCAAAGCAGGCTTTCGTGTGATGTTTTCAATGTCCCGGGGCCCAAAGACGAGATTGACTGTGGCGATTTGCATTCGCATTACGCGCAAAAAAAGGCGACTCCACATGTCTGCTGCCCGTTCGCTTTTTGCGACGTCGCCGTCAGTCTCGTCAGACTCTATGTAATAGAACACGGAAGCGACCACAAAGGCCTCCGCTACGAGGCCAAGAAATCCGCAGACAGCCATGAGATGGTCCGAGAGAAGCGGCGTTTTCCCCTGGAAGCGAACGGCCTGGCTTCCGAAGACGAGAAGGCCCATGACAATGGAGACGCCGAGAGCGCCCCAGCCGGCGATTTGCAAAGCAATGAAGACAAGGCCCCCGCGGCCCGGCTGGAAAGCAGCGTAACTTGTCTCGATGTGACGCCACTTGCCGCCGAGTGCATGCGTTGTCGCCACGGCGGCTGCCTGGGTCCACATGACCAAAGAAACGGTGGTCATGCGCACCAAGGCGTTGCCTTGGCTGGCTGTGAGGCTCGCAACAATGGTGACGACAAAGGCAGTGACGGAAAGGCTGACTTGCATACCAATGAAGATCCACCACATGAAGGAAACGCTTTTTGCATCTGTGCGCATAATGACACTGTTTTGCAAGAGTCGATTAAAGGTCGGGGTTGCGAAGCGCGCGTCGTGTTCAAACTGCTCAAGAGCCGAGGCGGGCGGGGCCTGTACAGAGACTGTGGCGCCGCGCTGGCCTTTTGCTCGCGGAGGATAGTACGCGAAAAGGGCTGCACAAATGAGCACGTAGGAGGTGCCGCCGAGCATAAAGGCGTTAAAGTTGAGAAGCGGATCGTGCAAGACAAAGTTCATGAGCTGAATGGCTAAAGAGACGCCAAAGAGCATCCACGCGACACCATTGAGCGCAACGAACCGTGCTCCGCCAACGCCGACCTGGAAAAATCTCCAGCCCTTGTTGCGATAGAGCATCCAGCCACCGACGCCGTACGTTGCCGGCGTGAGTACAACAAAAAGTCCGAGGAGCAGACTGAGCATCCCTATCACGGCAACTCCTGCGCCTAGCGCTACATGTCTGTGCAAAGGGCCTTCTTGCGCTGTCGCTTCGGCCCACCCCTGCACGGCTTCTCGGAGACTTTCTAGCTCGAGCGTCTTGGCGAACGAGACGAGCTCTCTCGCTTCTTCGGCCGCCGCTCTCGCCGTCTTGTGCAGGCTTCCTTTGCTATTTCCGTGGCGCCGGGGACTTGTCCCGTTTCTTTCCGCCATGGTTGTCTTGACTTGATTCTTTCCAGGCAGGTAAAGAACGAACGCCTCTTCCCCGTACACGGTCAACGCTGCGCTGCGCGCGTTGACGTCGCGAGCAAGTTGGCTCAAGCGCGCTCGAGGCAAAACCAGCGAGCTCGCAACTGGCTGCCACCCCTTTTGCGGAAAGGGAGAGGTCGGTCAATCGCTCGCTCACTCACTCACTCCCGCCTCCGTCCAAACAGTCCAAGCCGTCAAAGGTATCAAAAAGAAGCAGCTGCAGCTGGCTGCTCGCGTCGTGCCTTTCCTCCGCCGTCGCAACTTGCCGACAATTGCGCTTTTGCTCCACGCTCGCGCTTCGTGCCGTCCTCCTGGTCTCCGTGTCCGGCCACGTCGCCGGCAGCTCTCGCCTGCGCCCACGACGTCTCTCTCCGCGACGCCTTCGTCGAGCAGGCTATGCGTTAGGGGACTGCATTCGCAGCACATCCGGGTCCGGGTCCGGGCGTCTTTTGCGCCGCTCTCAGCCCGATGGTCCTACCATAGAAAGGAAGGGGGTTACACGTTGCGCCGTTTCGTTTTGGCCCGCGGCGGTTGCAGAACCCTTTTTCCAGGCGGCAGCCACCGGACTCGTGGCCACCGACCACGAGCGAGACGGCGGAGACGGCGGCCGAGGAGAACATGAAGAGGAGGAGCATTGCGGAAAACAGCAAGCTGGGTTGAGAGCATTGCGGAAATCAGCAAGCTGGGCTGAGCTCGAGGGAGACCATGGCGGAGACGCACGCGCGGCAGGAGCTCGAGGGAGAGATTGATCAAGACCTCGAGCAAGTGCAAGAGCAAGAGCAAGAGCAGGAGCTCGAGGTTGCCCAGGAGGACGAGGTGGAGGCGCTGCGGCGAGAGGTCGAGGCCCTGCGCAACAAGCTCGAGGTGGAGACGGCGGGGCGAACCAAGGCGGAGAGAGCTCTGCGCGAACGGTTTCTACAAGAAACGGATGGGCTCGGAAGGTTCAAGACGATGGGGCGCATGCGCAGCATGTTCAAGACCAGGTTTGGGACCCCGCGTCAAGGATCATTGTGCACCAAGAGCCGCGGGTTCATCGAGCTCGACGACCGTGTCGTCGCGCCCAAATCGCTCACGGGACTGCGTGGGTTTAGTCACGTCTGGATTGTCTTTGTCTTTCACGAAAACACGAACATGCACAAGATGACGCGGGGAAACCCGCAAAAGTCAGCAGAGGAACAGGCTCGACGGCCCAATCAGTTTCCATCTTTTGTCAAGCCCCCGCAGGCCGGAGGGTTGCGCGTCGGCCTCTATGCGACGCGGACTCCACACCGTCCCAACCCAATTGGGCTTTCACTCGCGCGTCTGCACAGTGTCGATGAGAAACGTGGCATCGTCCATTTGCGTGGCATTGATCTCGTTGATGGCACGCCTGTCCTCGATATCAAGCCGTATGTACCTCATGTTGACACGCCCGTAGACGAGGACGGCGCCGCCGTGTGTCCTTCGTGGGTCGTCAATCCCAAGTTTGATCTCGTGGACGTTGAATTCGAACCTGCCGTCCTCGAGAGCCTTCGTGTTCTCTGCGAAAGTGGCAAGTCCGAGTGGTTCAAACCCAGCGAATTCGAGGAGATGCTCACAAGTCTAAAGCAGATCATTGCGCTCGACCCACGAGGCGTCATTCACGGCCGGGGAAACTTTTCGTCCAAGTCTTTCAAGTCTTCGAAATCGAAATCGAATCAGAACGTCGCCGCGAAAGGCGAGCCAGGAACAGTCTCTTCGCCAAAGCTCAAAGAACATTTGTTTAGGAGCAACTTTGTTGTGGATCTGGACACTTTTCGTCTCGAGTTTCGTCCTCATGAGACGGAGCGGGCCATTCTCGTCTTTGCCTTTCACGACAGCGACGATCTCGCACAGGTTGAGCTGCGCAAAAAACAAGACGTGGAGGCCCCGTTGCCTCCAGCACAAGCGAGTGAGAGCCAAGAGGCTACAGAGAAGACCGATACAGCCGAGGCCTGAGCGCGAACACGGCCATGTTTGCGGTTGCAACGTGCTAGTTGCACTTTCTCGTCCTTTTCCCTCTTTTGCACGTGGATCTGGTCCCATTGTCATCCGGAAAGAACGAGTACGAACAGACGGGCCAGGCTCTACTGTGCGCGTGGACGACAGTCCACCAGAACCTTGCCCATATGCTTGCCAGCCATCATGTCGCAAAAAGCAGTACCAGCGTTTTCCAGTCCATGCACCCAGGAAATGGGCGCCTTGAGCGTGCCCTCGCTCTGCTGCTTTTGCATTTCGCGCAGAGCTTCAACATTCTTTTCCGTGTACCACCCGACGAAGAATCGCTCGCGCGTGCCGCCAAGGGACTCGAGGTGCTGCGCAACGGGCGCTGGCAACGGATCAGGGTATACATAGTCGTCGCGCGTTGTGTCCTGATTATAGCTGGATATCTGCCCACAAACGATGACGCGGCCGCCCTTTTTCAGTTGCATGATCACCTTTTCGCTAATCGTGCCGCCGACATTGTCAAAGTAGAGGTCGACCTTGCCGTCGCACGCGTCTTTGAGCTTGGCATCAAAGTCAGGATCACGATAGCTGAGAGCCACATCCGCGATTCCAAGTTCTTGGCTCCACGAGGCCTTTTCTTGGGATCCGCAAATGCCAATCACGCGAAGGCCGCGTTGTCGAAAGACTTGGCCGGCCACAGAGCCAACACCGCCCGCGCAGCTGGACAGGACGCAGAGTTCGCCCTCGATCGGCTTACTTTGCTCGACTCCAAACCAGGCAGAGAGGCCGGGCATTCCTAGTGGTCCTACAGACATCATGGGATCGGCGCCCTCGGGCAGCTTTATGGCATCGGACAAGTCGTCGGGGCGCAGCACGCAGACTCTTTTCCACGGCATGAACATTTGCGAGACGAGCACATCGCCCTTTGCAAAGCCAGGGTGCTTGGACTCGAGCACTGTGGCGGCACCTCCGGAGCAAATGGCTTTGCCGGGCACGAAGGGCCCCATATAATCTGCTCCTGTGCTCTCGTTGAACCTGCACCGCATGTACGGGTCGACGCTGACCACGAGCACCTCGAGCTTCACCTCGCCGTCCTCGAGGTCGTCCCGCACCTCCTGGACCTCGCTCTTCACGACCTCGAAGTCATCTCCCGCCACGGACGCGTCTTTTCCCGGCCGTTTCGCAAGCCTCACCTCGCAGTTCGTCCCCGTCTCGGCGCTCATCGTGGCCCTCTTCCCTCCTCGCGCGTCTCAGTCATCCCGCGTTTGCACGCACGTCTTCGAGCCCGGCTGGTTCCTATCGAGGCTCGGCGTCTTTGCTGCCGATTCCGCAGCAAACCCCCGTACCCCCGCGGGACCCCGGCGAGCGCGGCGAAGGGGGGCACGGCGCGAGTCCCGCGGGGCCAGTCGATTCTGTGGCGCCGTGGCCAGCCAAGCATGGCGGGCGCGCAGGCAGTCCCGCTTTGCGAAAGGCAAGGCAAGGCAAGGCGAGGCGAGGCGAGGCGAGGCGAGGCAAGGCGAGACGCCCGCCCGACCGGGAGACCCGCGCGTCCACGCCGGGCGTGCGTAGCCGCCGGCCGCGCAGCGAGGGGCGAGAGCAGGCGCGGGCCTCGATTCCGATTCCGCTCTTGACGCCGGCGCGTCCGCTCGGCACTTGGCGCGGGAAACGATGGTGCGCCCCAAGATCGGCAAGCGCGGCGCGCGGAACCGCAAGAGCAAGTACAGCGGCAAGGGACTCAATGACGAGCTGACGTCGGCGCTCTCCGGCCCTGGCGGCAAGTCGAATGACTCACTTTTTTTTGAGGACACAGACGAGAAGAAGCTCTCAAGGAAGGCTCTGGCGAGAAAACGACGCGAAGAGGAGGACCGCGCCGAGGAGGAGCTCCGCAAGAACCCCATCACGTCCAAGACCGAGGCCGCGCTGATGCGCAAGCGGGCTTTACCGTCCGCTTCGGCGTCATCCTCGTCTTCGTCGTCGGCGACGAAGGCAAAGGGGAAAACGGAGAAGGACAAAAACGAGCAAAAAATGCAGGACCTCTGGGCCGACGAAGCAGATAAGGCTAGCCGAAAGGCCCGCCAGGCTCTCTTTGGCCGCAAGTCGCGCGCCGACCTCGTACCTGCGCTGCGTAATCCGACGGAATCGGCCTCATACAACCCAGAGGCCGAGGCCTATCGCAAGGGCCTCGCCAAGACTGTTGATGACGTCATTGCCTACGAGGCTTCTCTCCATTCGTACTCCAAACCAGCTGGCCTCAATGCCAACTTTCAGCGTCGCAACGATGTCAAGAAAGGTCTTGCGGTGCATAGAGGCGGGGAGCTTGGCGCAAGCGATGATGAGTCATCGTCTGGCTCTGAAGACGAAGAAGAAGAAGATGAAGAAGAGACGAAGGAAACAGAGGATAGCGACGGAAACCCGACAAAAAAGCGCAAGCGTGACGAACTGGCTCCGGGTGAACGCATCACGAGGAGAGAGCGGAATCGGGCAAAGAGGCGAGCTGCCCATGAGCTCATGATGAAGAAGAAAGCGCAGAAGACGATGCTTCTGGAATCGCTCGCCAATCTTGACCAAGCTGTTGACGATGTCGATGCACAGGAAGCAGCAGCAGCGGAGAAGGCCAAGGAAAAGAGTGAATCGGAGGCCATCAAGGCTGCCACAGAGCCTGCTGCGCTCATCAATTCTCGGCCTGTGAAACGGCGTCCTCTTGTCGACTCTGCACTGCCTTCGGATCTCTCGAGCACCTTGCGGCAGATCAAGCCTCATAGCGACCTTGCGCTTGAGCGCTTTTACAGTCTTCATCAGCGGAACAAGATGGAGGTTGGCGACGCTACCCGTCGCAATTCGTACGTTTTTTTCGCGAGCACATGCGCGATGGATAGAGAAAGATTGGGTGGAGAATGCGCCGTCACGAGATTGTCGGCGTGGGAAGATGACGGTGGTGTGTGTGATCGAAAAGGCGGAAACAGAGGGAAGAAAGATGAAAAACGGAAAGAAAAGGAAAAGGCTGTGTGGAGAGTGCGTGCACTTTTGCCCGGATCAAGACGGAGCTGGATGAGGATACAAACTTTTTACCATCTTTCGTTTGATCAACCTGTGAAACAAAAACTGTCGTCTACAAATCTGACAGTTCCGTCATCCGGCGCGCGCGCGCGCGAGAGAGAGAGAGAGAGAGAGAGAGAGAGACCTTGGCTTTCGCGAGGCTGCTCTTTTCTGTTCACCTTTTCCTTTTCCGTTTTCCTTTTTTTTGGTTTTTGTTTCCTCCTGGTCGTGAGATGTGGAGCGAGATGACAAGCGATGGGTGTCCCGGGCGGACGGATGTGTTTGAAGAGATGGAATACTGACTGGTTAATTGACTCGTATTGACTACGTTTTTCTTTTGGTGAACGTACACAGGCAAAGACCTCGCCCACGCGTCAAGCATGTGCCTGTCGGCAAGCCCTTTATGGAGATTGAGCACAATAGGACGGACGGCAAGAAGAAAAACAAGAGTTTCATGCGCCACGGCAAAGTCAGTATCTCTTGAGATGTTGTGCTTTGGAGTTGTGCGCTATCTGTGTTGCTTTTCTTTAGAAAAGTTTTCTTTTGATTGTAGAGTAGAACCTATCATCATCCATATCAAATTTGATCTTGTCTGGTCTCTGTTTCTTTTCTTCTTTTCTTCTTTTTTTCAAGGGGGGAAAGGAGGAAGAGGAGAGGCAGGGTTGTTGTTGTGGATGATTGGGCTTTTCGGAAAAGCACGTTCGTGAGTGTTTTCTTTTTTTTTTTTCAACATTTGGACAGGACCTTTGATTTCGAGGACTTTACACAGCTCGAAGCTAATTTGCGCTTCCCCTCCCCCCTTCTCTCCCCCTTGTCCCTTCCCTTTATTTTCTATTTTCGAGAAATCGACAGCACGCGAAGAACAAATACATGACAGCGTTCGCAAGCTCGACGTAGGCCAATCTTAGATCTTTCTCTTTTCGGGGAAGAGCATGATGCGTACAAAACTCCACCATGCAAGCTTCAATGCTCGCCAGTCCTTCTTCCCCCCCCCCCCCCCTTCCCAAAAACGACGAGTTGAAATCCGCAAAGATGTGAGATTGTCAAAAGGCTGTCAATTTCTTCTTGGCAGTTCCTCGTCGTCGCTTGGGAGACTCCGTGAATGATAGACCCCCAAAACGTGTCTTTGAGTGACATAAAGGCGGAGGCCAGCCAAGAATCTAAATGTCATCACGACTCTTCACCGATGCATCTTCGCATGGCAGGACCGAGGCGTTGTGTGCAGTGCGCAGCACAATAACATGGCGCAGATGGCGAGAAAGACGAAAGGACGACTTTACGCCGCGAGCGGCAAGCGTCCGACCCGGGCAGGCTCAGGAGCCCCAGTCGCTTGTCCCCTTGCTCCGGACCTCACCTGGTCGCACAAGGGCGGTCGAAACGCGGCGCCCGCTTTTCCCCTTTACACAATATGAAGACCCCTCCCTCCAAGTCCCACAGACTCTCTTTTTCCAGTCGCTCCTGCGACCGCGAGTGCAGCCAGGTTCTCGCTGGCGTCGAGATCCGCCCATCCGCGCGTCCACGCGCGACTACATCCGCCCGCCCGCCCGCAACGCAGAGCCACGCGGGCGGGCGGGCGGGCTCCCGAGGTCGAGGTCGTCGTCTCGCCGGTTCGTGGCTCTGGCCCCCGCCGGGACGCAGCGCGGCAGTCCCCCCGCCTCCCCAGCGGTCTTTCCATTCCTCCAACAAAACCTCGCCTTCTGCCGCTGGCCGCCGGCGGCTGCGGCGCGCGAGCTCCTCCGAGATATCTCTGTCCGCGGCGCGCGCGGGCGCCCGTCCGCTCGGGTCTGCCCGCTGGCCTCCGCTGCGTCTCGGCCGGGCTGGGCGCGGGCGTCTCGGGCGTCTCGGGCGCCGCGCGGGGCGCCGCGGCGGCTCTTTCCGGGGCTCTTTTTCGTTGCCACTTTCTCAATGATCTTTTTCTTTTTTCTTTCTTCTTTTTTTTCTTTTTGTGCTTCCGCTTCTTTTTCTTTTTCTAACCTTTTCTTTGTCTCTTTGTTCGTGTTGTACATCTTCTTGCCGCGTTTCATTTTTTTTTTAACGTGGCTGCAACTTGCACTTCACTCACGTCGGCTGGCCGCTTCAGTTGCTCCGGGTATACTCCGGAAGGCTACGCGTCGGGCTCCGAGTCCTTGCCAGCGCTCAAGGCCTGGAGCCAAGCTCGCCTCCCTCATGCTGCGCTGCGCTGTGCTGTGCTGTGCTGTGTGCTGTGCTCGCTCGCTCGCTCGCTCGAGTTGTGCCCTCTCATCTTGCTTTTTACTTATACTTATCTTTCGTTCTCCTCCTCTCCTTCCTGCTTTCGTGTTTCTTCTCCTCTCTCCTGCCTGTCCCTGCCCCGCACACGCCTACACTGGTCGGTCGCTTCTGCTCCACTTTGCACTCGCCCATTCTCCATTCGCTCACCCTCCTTTCCTCACTTCTCTCTTTTCCTTTCTTTTCTTTCCTTTTCTTTCCTTTTTCTTTCTTTCTTTCTTTCCTCCTGGCTGACTTTCTTCCTTCCTTTCCCTCTTTCCTTGCTTTCTTTTTCCTTTTTCCTGGGTTTCTTTGTTTCGCGCCCCTGCATGTGCGCCTGCCTCGCACATACCTCGATCGCGAAGCCCCCGAGACCCTCGCCCGCCCCGCGCCCAGCCCCGCGCAGCGCAGCCCGGCCCAGCCCGGCGCAGCGCAGCCAGCCCAGCCGCGCACGCCCTCGCGCGCCCAGGCCCGCGCCCGCCCGCGCAGGGGGCGCGACGCCAGGCGGGAGGTCGTGCATCCATCCATCCATCCATCCATCCATCCATCTATCTATCCCTCCATCCGGCGCGCTCTCCGACCCCGCGGCCGCGAGCTGCCCGCCCGAGCCCGCCCGCCTGCGCGCGCGCGAGGAGCGCGGCCCCGCGGCCCGCGGCGACGGAGCGCGCGGCCCAGCGCGGCCCGAGGAGCCGCGGCACGGAAGCGCGCCGTAACCGACCATGATGGCGTACGCGGCGAACCGCGGCGGCGCGGGCGGGGCCCCCGTGAGCGCCGCGGCGACGGAGCGCGCGGCCGCCACCAAGGAGTTCCTGGAGCAGCGGTACCGCGAGATCGAGCGCGAGCGCATGGACAGGCAGCGCCGCATGGACGTGCTGGAACGCGAGATGGCGCGTCTGGGACTCGACGAGGAGAAAAAGCTCGAGCTCCGCGACAAGCTCATGCGCGAAGAAATGAAAAAGGCGCGCTCCATGCGCAAACGCATGACCACCGACGACTTCGTGCCTCTGTGCATCATCGGCAAGGGCGCCTTCGGCCAGGTCCGTCTCGTGAAGAAGCGAGACACCGGCGAGGTCTACGCCATGAAAACCATGATCAAGCAGGCCATGGTCCTCAAGAACCAAGTGTCGCACGTGCGCGCCGAACGCAACATCCTCGCGCATGCGGGGCCCAGTAACTCCCAGTGGCTCGTGGAGCTCCACTACTCCTTCCAGGACGAGCACAACCTCTACCTTGTCATGGAGTTCCTCCCCGGTGGCGATCTCATGGCCCTCCTCATGAAGGAAGATATCCTCACCGAAGAGGCCACTCGCTTTTACGCCGCCGAGGCTGTCCTCGCCATTGAGGCCGTGCACTCGCTCGGCTACATTCACCGCGACCTCAAGCCGGATAACCTGCTCCTCGACTGGCGCGGCCACCTCAAACTCACGGATCTCGGTCTTTGCAAAAAGGTCGAGTCCGAGCCACTGCCCGGAATGCAACGTACGATGCATGGGGGACGGACCGGGACTCGCACAATGAGCGGTGCTGGCGCCTCCGCCGGCGCCCCCGATGCTGCCGCGGCGCACCGCGCCATGAATTACCGTCGCGACCGCAAGCTCGCCTACTCCACCGTCGGCACCCCAGATTACATTGCGCCCGAGGTCCTGTCTCAGTCCGGCTACGGCATGGGCTGTGACTGGTGGAGTCTTGGCGTCATCCTCTTTGAATGCTTGTGCGGCTTCCCGCCCTTTTACGCGGACACCCCCATGGATACATGCCGCAAGATCATTCATTGGCGCAAATCACTTGCGTTTCCCCGCGAGTGCGTGCAGCGCCTCAGCCCAGAATGCGTCAAGTTTGTTCAGAGGCTCATTTGCGACCCAGAGGACCGTCTCGGAATGAACGGCGCCGCCGACATCAAGGCGCAGCCATGGTTATCATCAACTGACTTTACCAAGATCCGCGAGGCCGAGGCCCCCCACGTGCCAAAGTTCTCCGCTGATGTCGACACAATTTTCACTCAGCTCCAGCTGTACGATCATCAATCGCGCGAATTCAATGCGCTCATTCAGGAGATCACCTCTCTCTTTGACGATTTCCCCGACGAACCCCTTCCCGGCGCCCCAGAGGGTCGCATCGGTCGCACGAGTCGCGTTGGCCAAACGCGTCGCGACTCCAAGTTTCTCGGCTACACCTACACAAAGCCCAAGATGAAGCAAACGCACGAGCTCGTCTCTTCTGTCGTAGACAGTGAGGCCTCGATCGTCGCCGCCGCCACAAGCGGTGCAAAAATTGACGTCGCAGCCTCGAAGCCACCATCGGCGCCCCAAAAGCCGCCTCCCTCATGAGTCGGTTGGCCCTTTGTTGTATGTCTCGACATAGGCCTAGGCCTAGCTGGATATAATTTACTTTCACTCGATGTTTCTGCCATGCCGTATACCTACTACGATTTTTTTAACGTTTGATTGATGATGCCGTGTCCCCTCTTCTGCTTTGCAGTTCAGGACCAGCTTTTCAGATGCCGAGCGCTGAGCGGTGGCCGTAAAGGGAAAGGTGTGAAACAAAAATTGTCTATAAAAGTATAGCCAGAGTGAGCGCCTGCCACACACGAAACCAGCAAGCGAGGGTCGCGTCAAGGCCAGCTGCAAACGATAAAAAGACAGACTCACCGGCCTCTCTGCCCCGCCCGAGGAAGACTCACGCGGCGAGACACTACACAAAGAAGAAGGAGACGTCTACTTTACATTTTTAGCGCGCGCCCCCATGGAGTGGCTCGCGGGCCTTCAGCGCTCCTTTGAGCGCCGACGCGTGGAGCGCGGCGCCTGCAAGGACGCCGTGGCGGCGCGAGAGGAATGCCTCGCTAATTACGGTGCCGAAAGCTCGTTGTGCACGCGTCTCAAACTCGCAGAAAAACGCTGCCTCGCTGAGCATCTCTGCCCACGCGAGTTTCTCCAATTCTACGGTGGCACCAAACCTTGCGCCAACATTGTAGAAAAATTCTGCAACGATGAGGACGAAGAGGGCGAGTCCGGCCAGAGCATCCCCAAGCGCTGCAGATGGGCATCGTACGCCCTGGGCGATTGCCTGCACAAGTACGCATAAAATAGGATGGTAATCTTCGTTTGAGGCGCACTGGCCTAGCATTTGCACTGTGCTGTGTTAACTGCACCAGCTCTTGCCGGGAATCCAACGTCGCGCAATCTATCATCGTAGGGTCATTTCCACGTCTGAGGTCGGCTCCACGCGCCCATTGCGTCGAGCCTCATTCTCGCTGACTCCTCCATTCTCGTCTGCCTCGTGGTCGTCAGCTGCAATCTCTTCATACAGGTCATCGTCTGGCATGCGGCTCTGCGAGCGCGCAAACTCAAGCTCGTGCTGCACCTCTTCGCGATCTCCGTTCGCCCGGTCGAGCAGGTAGTTCTCGGCCATTGTCGTGGTGTTGCCCGAGGGATGCCGCTTCAAATAGTTTCGCAAAATGCGCTGGTCCACGCTGTGAACGTCCGCCTCCAGCGAGAATACTGT
Source organism: Aurantiochytrium sp. KH105 (assembly GCA_003116975.1). Taxonomy (NCBI): domain Eukaryota; class Bigyra; order Thraustochytrida; family Thraustochytriidae; genus Aurantiochytrium; species Aurantiochytrium sp. KH105. The sequence continues at coordinate 221,366 of BGKB01000028.1, forward strand.
GGCGCCGAGCAAAATACCGCAGACCAGCCACCCAGAGATTGAAATCGCCAGCGCGTCTCGACGATTATCCGGAAATGCAGCAATGATGAAGGAGACAAAGAACGGACCCAGACCACGACCAAGATCGTCGACGAGATTGAGAATCGCAAACGCAGTGCCGCGCACCTCTGGCACTGTGACATTGAGCATCAGTGTACGCAGTACTGAACCAGGTATGCCTGCCAGAAATCCAGCCGGAATGGTGAGCAGGAAGAAAGCCCACACAGGAAGCCAGTTTGCACCATAGAGCATGAGAATGACCGGGACGCCGCCGAGTATTGTCGAGGCGCCCATGCCCAGAGTGATTGAACGCTTGCGATGCAGAAACCAGCGATCCGTGAGCCATCCTGCCCAGACCTGGCCCAAGACGATCCCAATGCCGTAGAGGAGGACGACCACGGTGGACAGCTCCACGGAAATGCCCAGCTCCGTGCTGAGAAAGTCATTAAAGTAAACAATCATTACGCCCCACGGAAGAGACCCCGGCAAACCCTGAATCAAGAGTAGTACCACTGTATTACATGAGAGTAAGACCTTGACCTTTTGCCAGGTGATTCGCTCGCTGTATACGATGCTCGACGAGGCCGCCACTTGGTTCAGAATTTCCTCCTTGGTCCCTCGCCTTGGTTCCTGCGTTGTGACAAGCAATACAAGGGCAAGAAAGTACGCTGGAACGGCAACCATGACAAAAGGTACGCGCCATCCCAAAGTAGGACCGGCGATGCCCGCGACAATCTGCCCAAAGCCAACGCCCACGCCCATGGCAATACCCGCCAGAGCTACAACCGTGCCTCGCTTTGTCGTACGCCACAGGTCACCAAAGAGCGAGTAGCTTAGCGGAACAGCCCCACCTACACTAACTCCCGTCACGGCACGTGCCACGAGTAGCTCCGTGTAGTTGGAAACCCAGTAGGTCATCAGACAGCCCGTTTCGCCAATGAAAACCACCAGAACCATTGTGTACACTCGATTCACACTATCGCTCAAGTAGCCGACAAGGAGTGACGTAACACCGCCCACGACAAAGAAAACAAGAGCTACATTGCCGCCAAGGTACCTGTCCCTCTCGACGGGTGTAAAGCCAAACTCTCGTCCGATCTCGCTCAGCTCGGGGGCCAGCAGGTTCTGGTCTGCGAAAAGGAACATATTGATCAGACACAGCAGCGTCGTCATGTACACATTATTTTCCACGCGACAGCATGAGTGACAGCGCTTCGTTGCTGGGGCGCGTACTTTGACGCCTTCAAAGTCCTCCAAGGACTCGAGGTCTTGGGTCTCGGCCTCACGCTCCGTCGCTCGCGGTTCGTCATCTTCACCTCCTTCGGCCCTCTGGCTTGTCATCTCTGCCGCGTTGCCGTTGCCATTGCTGAGCATGAGGCTTTGGCTGTCCTCCTGCGCACTGCTTGCGTCTCCCCCGCCCGCGATCATGGTGCACGCGTGCAAGGATAGCGTATCCCTCGTGTCGCGGTCCTACGAGTTTGGTTGTCCCTCATCTTCATCAACCAACAACACGTGACGGTGAAGCGAGAGGAAAAAAGATTTTGTTTTTAATCTTTTCCCACTCATTGCAGCGGCCATTTTCTCAGCTGGGCATCATGTTACTAGTTTACGGCCCCGGGCATTTGACATGACAAAGGCCGTGCAGCCCTGCGTTTTGGTCGGTATGAAGAGAATCGATCTAGACTTGATGTACCAGTATACCGCAAGAGAAATGTCTATTGGGTGAAATGGATCATCTCCACAAAAAGAGAAACATGTACTCACACGCACATCCGCTCTTCTCGTCACGTCCTAAGTGCAAGATGCTATGGTAAACACTTGATGACAAACGTGCTTGTTGAACGATACATGTATAGAGCAAGTGCAAGATGCCTAGTGTTCAGGACACTTGGGCGGATGATAACTGCGGGCTTCGATATGACCGTTGGGTATCGATCTGACTCGTATGACCATCGTGACGGGTCGGAGCCGCACTTACAGTTGACGTGCCGTGACCAGAGCGCAGGTGCAGAGTGCAAAGTTCGGAGTGGAGTCCAAGGTCTGTGTCAGCCTCCCTTGGAAGTCCCCAGGACATTCCGGCCGAGGCTCGCCAGACCTTGAAAACAAGCAACCGCGCGTTGCACCTTGACCGTCCGAAGCAATGGGCGGCACGAGCTCAAGGCGTCGTGCCTACGATGACGGCGAATACGATCGTGTGCTCGCAGCACGTATCGCATTCCATATGATGTGCTGCAGCTGGTTCCACCGGCGGCGCGTCCGTCAGAACCAATCACAAAGAGCACGTTTTCTTGCCCATGGCTCGTCTCACGATGGAATCGATGAGAAACAGGAGCTTCACGGATTCACGAGCGAGCCTCCAACGCAGTTGCGTGGTCTTTTGCTCATTGGGCCCGAAGGCACGGGCAAGTCGAGCCTGCTTGAGCGAGCACACTCTTTGACAAATGATCTCGGTTTGCGTGCGCCATACGAGACCGCGTTGCCAGCCATCGAGGCTACAAGTGGATTTTCCATTCGAGACGTACGCCATCGATCGGTCAACTTAAGGGTCTGGGATCTTGGTGGGTCTGAAAAGATTCGGCCTTACTGGAAAGCGTACTTGGGGCAGGTGCATGCCGTCGTTTACGTCGTGAAGGCTCAAGCAGAAATGTCCCACTTTCGTGACGCAGATCTGAATGCATTGCTCGAGTTCTATTATTCAAGTGCAAGCGCGAGGCGTTTGCCGCTTTTGGTGCTTGTCAACATCACGAGAACGAAAGATTTGGGCGGCAATAGCACAGATAAGCTCTGCGCGCAGCTTTACGCAGATTTGTGTGCTCGGCTAGAGGCTGAGCTCGACGAGAGTTGTCTGCAACGAAAGGCTGTATTTTGTGTCAACGCGAGTCCTCAAGGCACGAATGATATTGGGCAGGGACGCGCACTCCGTGCTTTCTTATGGAATGCGCTTGATTGGGTTTGTGAAGCCGCAGCGCCAGCGGCTTCATAAATTGTCACTCTCCGGAATGAAAAGAACCAAGAGACGAGGTTAATTGAGCTTCGCAGATAGAGACCGTCGAGTAGGGATGAAAAGACAACAAATGTAAATATGCTTGCTACAATCAAAAATCCGTGGCGTCTGCAAGCGAAAGCGTCGCGACAAACTGTTTTGTAAACATGTTTGTTTACTGGCGCAAATGCTACACGTTCGAGATCGCTCCTGTGAGGCGCAATGAAATGAAAGTAGCAGTGGCGACCAGTGGGGTATCAACCGCAAAAGCAAAGCAGAAAGAAAAACCAGGCTTAGGCCAAGGCGGAGCCAAAAAAGAAATGGAAACCACAACAACGAATTTTTTTTCTATGAATCTCTTTACTGTTGGTTTGGAAGTGGCGCGACGAGCTGCTCAGGCTCCACACTACGCTTAAAGAATTGCGATAAATGTTTTTCGGCGTTGATAAACCACAGCGCCTTGGGATACTTGACAGAAGGCGGCAAAACCACAGCAGGCTCGTCCGGGTTTCCGCTCTCCGAGGCAGCCTTGGCCACGGCCGCACTCATGATACCTGATGGTGCTGCAGGTGCTGCAACACGCGACTCCGAAGGCTCTAGCTTTGCAGCAGGAGCGTCACCGCTGGTGGCGGCATCCTTGCTTGCATCCGCGTTGCTCTCGTTCTTTGTCGCTTCCCCGTTCTTGGCGGCCTCGTCACCTTGTTCTTTCTTGACCGGCTCCGCGTCTGAAGTCGATTCCGACTTGCTGTTCGCTTGTGCAGTGTCTTTCGTGGCATCGGATTCTGGGTTGGCACTGCGATCTTTGGCGTCTTCCGGGGGCGGCTCAAGCGGAACAAAGTCCAGCACGAGCTTTTTAGAGACAACATCGTAGCGATGCTGGAACTTGCGCGTGGCGGCACGCTCAAGGTCTTCCTCGGAGGGGACGTAACCCTCGGGAGGGGAAGGTCCACCAAGCGTCACGTCTGTCCAGTGAGCGCCCTGATCGCGCCGCCGGCGCACGAGTTCCCATGCATCACGAATGCGTACCCCGTGGTATTTGCAAAGCCACCACACGACGCACATTGGAGACCGATTCACACCGGCCACGCAGTGTACAAAGATCGTGGGCGGCACGATGCGAACTTGTGAGTTGGATGCGAGAAGACAACGTTCCTTGGCGACGGAATGTGCCTTCCATGCCTCCTCGATAAACTCGGCGCCGCGGTCGAAACCTGCACGCATAGTCTTTTCATCCCAGGTGTCGAGGTCATTTACGTCGATGCGCACGGAACGTGTTTCGGGTAGAACATAGCTGATGCCGCGCAGCTCGCGCTGCATGGGGCTCCCGGCCATGTTGAGAGCGTAGCACATGTTGTGGTCACGACACCATGAAAGACGACTCGCTTTGAGCTCGACGGGGTCGGCTTTGCGGTTTACAAGACAACGCTGGTTTTGGTCCCACCCGGCGCCAACGTAGAGAAAACCTTTGATCACTTCGCTTGCATTCCAATGCGTTCGCGTGTCCGCTGGAGGCGAAAGGTCAATACCGCCCGGTTTCTTGATGTGCTTGCGTAGCTTTGGGCGTTTCTGTTTCTTTGCGCTCGAAGGAGCAATGCTGCCGGCAGCAGCGGTCGAACTCGAGGCGCCTGCGTTGAGCGATGCGCCCACACCTTCAGTCTTGGTTGTGCCCGCACTTGCATCGGCCATGCTGCTCAGCTTGGCCATTCCTGCACTGCCATTCTTGCTGGAGACGAGCGGTCGCTTTTGCGCGTGAACAGGCGACTTGCCGCGACCCATGTCAGAAGATGAAAGAGAAGGGGGTTTGATGCTGGCTGCCGCCGCCTTGACAATCGGCGACGCATTCTTGGATCCTGGGGCGGACCCGTTCGAGCCAGTGTCGACGCCGGGAGCCTGCTTTTTCTTTTTCAGAGCGAGCGCCATGGCGACTGCTTCGCGCGTTTTCCGCTGCTCCGGCGTCAATTCAGAGGTGGGCGTTGGCGATGCGCTAGCCCCAGAGCGCTGGCCGATTGCGCGAAAGAGAGAGCCTGGTCGCGCGCGCACCGCGCCCGCGTTCGGAGTACTCCCTTTGAGCTTGGCTTTAAGCGTTGCGAGTTGACCAGCGTCGAGGGAGTTCGCCTTGAGAGGGGTCACGCTCGGCTGGTCCTGTTGTTGGCGTTGCAAAGACCCAGCGGCCCGCGAAGACTCGGAGCTTCCACTCATGCGTCGATCCAGAGTCGCCTCGGATGATGCATGCTCGCCGCGCGACCCGACACCCGAAGCGCCGTGGCTCTTCAAGCGTTGATCGGAACCGAGTTTAATGAGATCGTCAGCAGGAGCTCCTAAATTGGAACCAGCGCGGCTGCCAGCCGTGGATGGTCGCGAGAGCGTCGTGGAAATGCTGCTCGTGCTGCTGCTCGTGCTGCTGATGGGTTTGAGATGGTTCGCGCTTGGTCTTCGATTTGCGGCCTCGGCCACGCGTCGTTTCAGGTCCTTAGGATCGGGCCGTCGGCGTTTGAGTGCCTGGCGCGCGAATGCTGTAGCCGACATTGCGGGCCGTCCGCGTTTACGCGGTTCGGCGCGAGAGCTCGAGGTGCTTCCGGACGGGCTGGCCCCGGCGAGTCGGGCCTCGCGGCCTGTGCTATCAAGACTCATACCCCTAGCCCGGCCGGGTGCCTTGGACCGGGACTTTGTCGCCGAGCTTGCCTCTGCAGAGGATCCTGCCGAGTCGGAACCATTGACCTCCTCGTCGACGAGTCCTTCTGCGCCAGCGTCCTCGGATTCTTCGCTCGAGACATTGTTTGCGGAAAAGTCTTCATCCGCTTCCTCGGCGGACTTGCCGCGGCGAGTCGATCCACGTTTGCCAGCGCGCGTGTCTTCGCGCACCTTCCAGCGTTTTTCGGCTTTCATTCTGCGCGCCGCGGAGAGGGGGTCTTCGCGGCCCTTAGTCCGTAGTTCGGACGAGCGCGAAGACCTCCGTCTACGTCTGATCCCGGACTTGTTGTCATCGTCCTCTTGGTAGTCCTCGTCATCGTCGTCTTCTTCTTCTTCCTCCTCTTCCTCTGCGCCGCCGGTTTCTGCATCCTCGTCATTGTCTTCGTTGTCGCCATTTACAATATCATCATCGTCGTCGTCGTCGTCGTCATACCGACGACGGCGGGTTCTCTTCTTTTTGGCTGCAGCTGCAGCTGCCACCTCTTCGTCGTCATCTTCGTCGCCAGCGTCATTCGACGAGTGCCGCGAGCGTCTTCGCCTTGTTCGAGCGCTACTACGTGTTCTTCGTCCACCATCGATGTTATCTTCGTCTGAAGATGCAGCGCCGCCGCCGCCATCGTCGCTGTCGCTCTCCATTGCGTTGTCCTCTTCGTTCAGGACCTTGGAAAGATCCATGCGATTCTTCCGTGCGCGTTTTGACCGCCTTCGACGCGTCTTGTCCTCTCCATCGTCTTCGTTGTCATCGTCATCATCATCATCATCATTATCATCATCTTCTTCTTCTTCCTCTCCTTCTTCATCGTTGTCGCCCTCGGTGGTTTTGGCCTTGGACTTTCCCTTTGCCTGGCCGTCGGCGCTTTGGTCTTGGTCTTGCAGATCGTCATCATTGTCAGCCTTCGGACTTGCCGTATTCTTCAACCCGCTTCGCTCCATGCTCCGCGGATCATTGCGGTTTTTCGATCTGCGTTCTTCGCGTTGGACGTTGGCGTCACCATCCGAGTCCTTTGCTTCTTCCTCATCTCGCGGGGCAGCGGCGCCTTGTTGCGCAGCGCCCGCCGCGGCGGCGCCTGGCAAGATCCTCATAGAAGAACGACGAAATGCAAGCCACGCGTTGATCTCGCCTCTCTCCCACGATTCTATCCGACTCTATTCCCTTTTTTGCTCTCCTTCTTCTTCCAGTCTTGCGTGTCCTCGATCTTGCCCTCCTACAGCCTTCCGCGCATGGCTCGTATTTCCCGCGCGTCTCCGTCTCCCGTTCTTCCTCTCCCTCCCCTCCTCTCCTCCCCTCCCCTCTCCGCCCGCCCGCCCTCCCTCTGCAGCTGCGCCTCCTCCGCCTCGTACCGCTCGTCCCTCCCGCGCGTCTTCTCCGCCTCGCCGCCTGCACGGCGCACGGAGCCGGCGGCCGGCCGTCCTTCCGGCGGCGACTCCGCGGCTGCCCTCCCCGCCTCTCCCCTGCTCCGGGCGCAGGCTGGCTCGCGGCGGCGGCGCCGGGGGCAGCGCCGGGGTCTGCGGCGGCCTGGCCCTGCGCGGCTGCGTTGCGGTTCTGCAGAGCGCGCGCCGCCGCGGCGGCCGCCGCGCCGCCGCCGCGCTTGCCGCACTTGCGCCCCGCGCCGGCCCACTTGCGCCCCGCGCCATAGCCCACTTGCGCCCGCCCATTCTGCACTTGCGCGCCGCGCCGCCGCCGCCGCCCGCCGCCGCCGCGCCTCGGCAGGGAACGCGGGGAGACCGGGGAAGCGGGGGAAGGCAGGGCGGGGACGGAGCGGGGACGGGGTGTGCGGAAGGTGTGCGCGACGGGAAGGGGGTGTGTGGGGGCGCGAGGGGGAGAGAGGGGGGGGAGTGGGACGCGTGGGGCGACGGCGAGGCCGGGGAGGTGATACTGCGGCGCGGCGGACGGAGGCGAGGGAGAAGTTGAAGAGAGGATGTAGAGATCGTGCATGAGGTGCGTGCTTGGCTTGGCTTGGCTTGGCTTGGCTTGGCTTGGCTTCTTCATGTCTTGGAGGACGAGATGGGAGATCGGCCACGAAGGGCGGCAGGCGCTTTCGGTGTCCAATTTGTTGACAAGAGCTCATGCATGCGTTCATTCCCTAAAAAAGTGCTCTTTCTTGGCACATGTTGCTTTTTTAAAGTTGCTTTGCTTACTTTGCACAGACTTTTAGCGCAAGAATCATAGACACGAGACCGAAGCAAGCAAAGGTCTCCTCCACGCGCTCGGCGGCATTTGCCTGGCCCGCTGGTGACGAAATCAGACCAAGACACTGCTGTCATCTCCGACAGCAACATCGTCGACGCCGCCGCCGACGACGACGATAGCGCCCTCCTCCTTGACGCCGCTCTAGCGGCCAGAACTCCACGCCCAGCGACCTCCGGCACGCTCCGGCATCGGAGTTATAGGCCAGAAGTACGCGCTCTTGCGCGATTTCCCTGACTCGTGACCAGCCTCGCCAGCGTATTCGCTTGCTCGCTCGCTCGCTCGCTCGTGCGCGCTGGACAAGCCCATGTCGAACGCCGCTTGGGACGACGGCGCTAGCGCGGTCGTCCTCGACGACCGCCAGGGCGAGACGTACTTGCGGCGAGACCGAGAGGATGATATTGAGGTAGTCGGGGGCGGCAACGTGTTCGTCGACAACGACGACAGCGACGGCAACGAAGACAACGAGTTTGAGAGGGAGGCCGCGCTGCGCGACCAACTTCGACGCGAGTACGCAGAGCTCGCCGCGCAGGTCGAAGAGCTCCGAAAAAACCATGCGCTGCAGGACCTCCATCGACAATCCCTCCTCTTGGCCCAAACGACAGCCTCTCGAGGCGTCCAAGCGACAAACGAAGCCGACGACCACGACCAAAACGACGATCCTGGTGACGGAGAAAAAGGCCAGACAGAAGACACGGAGCGAAAGTCCGCGCAAAGCGACCCCCTTGTCCCGTGCCGCCTCGCATGGCGCGTCACCCGCGTGGTGGTCCTCTTGGCTTGGTTCTTCCTCGTCTCCTTTGTACACGTTCTCGTCTTTCCCGTTTCTTACGTGCGAAATTCAATGGTGAACATGACCTCAAACAAGAATCCACGAGAAAACGAGAGGCTCTCTGTCATGCAAGCCTTCTTCAGTCCAAAAGGCCACGTAGGGATTCTGCCCCGGCCCCGTGTCCTCATGACACTCGTTTTGGGTCTCGTCTTTGCGACGTTTATTTGTATCATTACAGAGGATGAGTTCCTCTTTGGCCCCAAGGACACCGCCGCAAGCGTGCTCGCGGCTGGTCACGAGGACAACATCGTCCTCCCCATTGAAATTTCCTTTGATCGCGTCGGCTGCAAAGTCGCGCAACACTCGTACCCGATTCTCCACAACATCACGGGCCACATCCCACCAGGCCAGATCACAGGCGTACTCGGTCCATCAGGCGCAGGCAAGTCGACCTTTGCGTACCAACTTTTGGGTCGCGGCGAGCGCCTCTGCGAGCCATCGCTCGGCCACGTCTACCTCAACGGCGAGCGTCAAGCGCTCAATGTGATTTTGGATCGCGTCGGTCACGTCCCTCAAAAGGATGCACTTCTCGAAGAACTCACTGTGGAGGAAACACTTTTGCACAGTGCAGCCTGGAGGCTTCCATGGTATTACACTGAGGCCCAGCGTCGCGAGGCGCTCGAGGAGACGCTTACGCTCTTGGATCTGCATCACATTCGGCATAGCCCCATTGGAGGACTTACTTCTCGTGGACTGAGCGGCGGCGAGAGGAAGCGGGTGAGCATTGGCATCGAGCTCATCACTAACCCCAGCGTTCTCATCATGGATGAGCCAACTAGTGGCCTCGATGGCGCGGCCGCCTTCAAGCTCGCGCGCCGACTACGACGCATTGCAGATCAAAAGGGGGTGTCAATCATTGTGGTCTTGCACGTCCCTTCGACGCGAGTCTTCGACTTACTCGATAACCTCGTTCTGCTGCAACTCGGCGAGGCAGCTTACGTCGGTCCGCGGACAAAGGTTGCAGATGCTTTCTCTCTCATGGGCTTTGACATTTCAGGTACGGTGACGCAGTCGCGCATCACCATCCCAGAGTACCTTCTCGACGTTCTCGCAGGAACTGTTCCCTACCCGTCTCACATTTGCCCATACGAGGACATGGTGTCAGACCGCTACAAAGACAGCACAGACAACGAAACGCATTGCGGAAGTCGACCCACGCTTCCCGAGCTCTGGCGTAGCATCGTGGACGGCGGGGACACGGCATTCTATGGAAGGTCCTCGCCCGGAATCGAGGGCCGAGATCACAGCGAATGCGAGCAATACCCCCTCGTCCGTCAGCGCATCTGCAAGCGCGAGTTCATCCTCCAAAACTATCCTCGCGTACCGAAACCAGGTCTTGTGCGTCAAGCCTATCTCTGGACAGAGGTTCTCGCTATGGTGGCAATTCGTCAGGGTTTCGTCATTGAAGCCATTTGCACCATTGTCACTGCTGTCGTGTGCGCGTGGGTTCGCTCCTATAGCAGCTCGTGGGATGCGCGCGCGATGGCGGCCTTTTTCGTATCCGTGGCCGTCTCGGCTCTTGCCGCCTTCTCGGCTGTGTTCCAGGACAATGTCGCGCCGATCAAACGTGCTGCGCAAGCTGGCATGGTGTTGGGGGCGCATCACAATGCGGTGGTGGCGCTCAATCTTGTCAAAGCATTTTTCACCGCGAACCTCTTTGCGCTAACCTTCCACATTGCGCTCCTCATCCGGACCAGTGACTACCGTATTCTGCGCGCGCGTCGTCACTGTGAGATGGCCTACATCATCTTTATTTTTTACATTGCAAGCTGGTCCGTCTCCGCTTTGCTTTGCGTGCTGGGCGGCCACCACTTTCAACGTAGCGCCTGCCTCGCCATCGGATATCTTTTGTGGACCCATGTTTTTGCCATGTACAGTCCAAACAAGCGTCAAATCAATCTCGATTCGCTCATGCTTGAGCGTTACCCGGCGGCGCGCATTATACACATTCAGTGTTCCATGTCTCCGGCGCGTTACTTTATTGAATCATTCACAGTGTGGGATTCTGTGCCGGTCCATGACACGCCCGAAAGCCAGTCTGGTCGGCGCTTCATGCTTAGCTACTTTAGCTACCGAGACGAGAACTTGAGCGGCTGCGTGAGCGCGCTCTTTACATTCTTCCTCACGCTCTGTATCATCCGTTGGTGGGTCTTTGGCTACTTGAATTCGACGGACTTTCACAAGCTCTTTGACCAGCCGCTCTTTGCAAAGTTCTCGCTCAAGTTGCAGGCCAGTCTCAGCCTCTCGCTCGCGGTTCTGCTCACACTCTTTGTTGAGGTCAAGCGCTATCGCCGACACGCCGCTGCGATTGCTGCAGCTGCCGCTGCGGCTGCAGATGCTGAAAAGAGCAAGACCGAATAGTTGTTGTGATCAATGGCTACCCGAACAAATTCGCCGCTCGCTTACTCGCTTGCTCGCTGGCTGACTGGCTGACAATGCAAATCTCACGTCAGAAAGGCAATTATCTTTTCTTTATTTACTCAATTTCCCCCATTTCCGCGCCCGCCAGAGCTCGCAAACGCACGTTGGTAAGCCAAGAGGCCACACACGCAATAGACAACAGCGCGACCAACCTCGCGCGTGCGATTTTTGTGCTTTGTGCCAACGACCGTGTACCACACATGTTCTGGGAGGGACGTGTCAGGTATTGGCGTGATCATGGGTCGCCCGGCCGCATCAAGACGGCCGTCCAATTGCCTCGGTAACACCTCGTAGTCGTCGCGGGAATGCTCAAAAGGTCCTCCAGAACGCATGTACTCCAAGCGTTCCCACCCCATAATGTCTTTGCCTTTTTCATGTCCATCAGAGCATTGCTGGTGGCATCCTGTCGACACGTGCGACCTAGGCTTGCCCAGAATCCCTATTGCAGCCTGTACCACAAAATATACCGCCAATGCTCTGAAGTAGACTCTGTCAGCGCTCGATCGATTTGGTGCAGGCACAGTGGGTATGGCACTGCCATTCTGCGCGAATGATGGTCCGGCCACGGCGAGCGAATATGCCAAGAGAATAGCGCGGTACGTGCGTTGTCCGGGGATGCCGAGCTTGTCAAATGAAATGACTTGGAAAACACCCATAAGAGCCATAAATAGCGGGGTTCCAGCGAGGCCGCAAAATGCAATTTTGATCAGACTTGGCGAAGAGACGATTACACTGTGCATGCGATCGAGAGCGCGCAGAACTGTGTTGAGTTTCTCCACGAGCACACCAGAACGTTGACCCAACCAAACAGCCACGCTTCGTTCCAGGCTCGCGCCCGCGTCATTGACCCAACGACTCAGCACGGCGTGTGCGGCGCAGTAAGTGAGCACCCAGGTCGAGCTTCCGATGGGCGCGTTTTCTTGTCGCGCTGACACGCTTGGATCGCCGTCGTGCCATGTCCACCAAAGGAATCGGGGCCCGTTTACATCGTATGCATGATATAGCTGCGCAGCAAGGTGAGTCAACACAAAGTTTATTCAATGCAAAGGAAGCAAATGAAACGAAACGTACAAGATGGGACAAGAGGCCGGCCAGGGCCGCCTCCTGAAGATAAGGCAAGTTGAATTTACGTGCGGCTGCAATGCTCGCATACGTAAAGACGGCATAGACACCGGGAATGTACAGCGGCAGACGAGGTGTAAGCATGACGCAAGCTTGAGCGTGCCAAAAATTGTCAACAAAAGGGAGGAGCATGAAGAGCGCGTCATTGGCTGTGCCGCACATCCAGCCATAGAACCAGAGCTGGACGTTGCCCGTCCGCTTTGCATGCGCCAGCGACGCTGCTGCCAAGACGCCAAAGATGCTCTCGCAAGCCAGAAACGTCGGCAGCACCTTGGCTTGCTCTCGTGGGCTCTTGAACGCGCGCCACGGCAGTTCCACTGCGCCTTTGCCGTCCTTGCTTGCCACGGACCCCATGGCGCGCGCCTGCTTGGCAAGCGCGCAGGGAGAAGAGGGACTCACGCGCGTCCCAGCCCGGGTGCGGCGCGTGCGCGGGTTGATGACGTCCAGCGCAAAGTAGGCTTCGCTGGCGTTGCGCGCAAGGAGTTTTTCGTTTGCTCTTGTGGTTTTGCTCTGCCAAGATTTTCTTTGGGTTGGCACTTGGCGCGGCACGTGCTCTTGCGAGGACGGACAATTTTTTTTTTCTCCAAATGTCAGCCGCGATGTCGTCGCCATACGCTCGCTACTTCCCGACATATGACGACAAGCATGAAGGAGAAAACCTGAGATGTGGTTCTCTGGGAGAGAAAACGAGAGAGAAACGGAGAAAAAGAGAATAAGCTTCCGGGATGCATTGAACAAACACGCCGACCAAGAAGAATCATTGTCAGTCACATGATTGCGTCAAATCTAAGGTCGAACTACGAGAAGGTATAGGCAAGGGACTATTATTCTAGTATGCCAGTGCCTGCCTGCCTGCATGCATGCATGCCTGCCGGTCAGGTGTGGAACCAGGCTGGGTCACGAGGAGGTGGAGGAGGAGGAGGAGGCCGCGGAAAGACGCACAATGTCTTTGTCCGTGAGCTTGGCACCTGAAAGAGGGCAGGTCATACTTGGCTTGACGAGCTCATCAAAAACGGACTCACTTATCACGGCTCGAGCTGGTCGCAAAAGTACAGCCGGCTGTACACCAATACGCCTTTTCGAGACGGCGCAGAGGGCGTGGCCAGGATCAGAAGGGTCAGGGATGACATCAAAGGGAACGAGATCCTTGACTCGGATCCCTGCGCCAGACACCGGGCTGGGCGGGCGCTTTGGCGGCGCCTTAAGGGTGCCGGCCTTGGCCTCGGGTGCAAAACGGGCAAGCCAAGGACTCGAGTGACTGAGCTCGAGGAGTTTTTCCTGCCGCGAGCGCAGGTCCACCTTTTTCTTTTTGTGGGCACGCTCCTCGCCTGCGAGAAGCTCACGACGCCGCTTTTCAAGGCTCGCGTGGGGTAGCGCACCACTGTTGTTTCCCTGATCATCGTCTCCATTGCCGTTGACGTCAACATGCTTGTTTTTGTTGATTTTACTTTTGTCATCTCCGTGGGAGTCTGTGGCGCCCTCTACGTTCTCTTGTACATCTCGCAATGTACCCGCACCGAGCTCCATCATGCGGCGCGCCTCGGCCTCGAGGGCCAGCTTGGCATCTTCCTGCACCTGCTGCTCCATGAGCAAGACATTCTCTTGCTGCTCGTCGTAGGCAGCCTGGAGCGCTTTGATTTCCCGTTTTTTAGTGAGGATATGTTGCAGCATGGCTTCGCGCGAGTACCAGTGGCCCGAGGGTGAGGCCACGGGATCGTGCAGAGGTGCCAGGCTCAGAAAACACGTCCCAAAGGGGACGGCGGCGTCTTTGGAGCTCCTCACGCGGGCATCTCGCGCTGCCGTCAGTCTGGACGACCCGGACTCCAGATCACTTCGATCCAGGAATCCACGCGAGGATGCCGCCTTGTTCTTCGGCATCTTTCACCCCCGCTCCGCCATCGACGACCCGCGCCCCGCCTCGCCTCGCCTCGCCCTTCGCCGAGTCTCCGCTCGTCTCGCACGCCAAGCGAGCGAGTGAGCGAGCGAGGCCCTTTTCATTTCAGGTGCCCTTCCTTTTGGTGCCCTCGTGGTGCCCCCCAAAACATTTGGGGGTCTCCGCAGCAGATGTCCCAGATTCAAGTACCACTCCGCCGATCCCGTCCCGGCCGGCGAAACCCGCCCGCGTAAAATACCCCGTTGACGCCTTGGTTCCCCCGGTTACGCCGAGCGGCCCTGTGACGACAGATCTTCCCCCAAGTTCGAAAGACCTCGCTCTCTCCCATCGCAGGGTCCGCGCCGGCCGCCCGTGCCGCTCTGCGCGAGCCTCCTCGCGGCCTCTCTCCCCGCCGGTCTCTCTCTCTCGCGCGCGGGCCCTCCCCTCCGAACCCTGCTGGCTCTCCCGGCCCAGGGCGACGTGTCCGATCGGCCGCGTCCGAGTATAGTGTATCCATCCATCTCGTCCATCCATCCGGCCGTCCGTGCGCGTCTCCGAGCACCCGGACCCGGAGCGCACCGACCCGCCGGGTCTCTCGCTCTCGCGCTCGCTCTCCTGCTCGTTCCCTCCCGCTCACGCGACACGGGTTCGACGACGCGGGGTCGACGACGCGGGGTTGGCTCGTGCGCCTTCGCGTTGACACTCGGCAGGGACGCGCTCTTGCGCGCTTGCGCTCTTGCAAACCTGGAACGGGACGCGGGCCCGCGGAATTCTTGCGTGCGAGCGCCGACCGACGCAGACGCAGTCGCAGACGAGCATCGAGCGCGAGGGCCGCGGCGAGGATGCCGGCGGAGAAGAAGCAAAAGCCGAGTCGGCACGGCACGCTGTGCGAGAATGATACGGTAGATGCCGTCGCCGTGGACACGATCCAGGTGCTCCAGCACTACACCACAGAGGGCACCAAGGACTACTTTGGAGAGGCCGGAAAGCTACCGCCAGAGGCCGCACAAATGCATTCACCACGATACGTCGTGTACCACACGTTTAGGGACGAAAAGGATGACACGGACTGGATTGGGCTCAAGCTCAGTTCGAACAGCACCAAAGGTTCGCCACCTGCAGTACCACTGGTCCCCGGCGAGTATAAGATTGAGCTCAAGCTCCCCAAAGATCTTAATCGTAACGTCGCCTACGACACCGCGGGCGCCATTATTGGAGGCATCTCCACGCTCGGGGCGCAGGATGAAGAGAAAGCCAATGAGGCCTTTGCGCGCGGACTGCCTACTTCGTACGTGGATGTTCAGGTCATTGCAGGCGCGAAAAAGTACGCTGTGCTCTCGACTCGCGGCATACTCGATCTGGGGTTACATTCGAGCTTTGTTCGCTCCTTTTGCGTGCAGCCGCACGACGGAGATGTCACGCTGCAGGTGAAAATGCACAGCCACACCGTGTTGAAACGTCTCAAGGTGGAGGCCAAGCTGTACAGACGTGATTTTCACGCCAAGGAAATGGACGCGGCCGAGGCGCGCAGAAGAGCAACCGCAAAACGCGGCAAGGCGATCTTGCATCAAGCTCTCGCCGCCGCTGCAGATACGCCGCGCCAGCGTCTCGATCCAGACGTTGATATTCGCCATGTAGTTGAAAGTTTCTACGGCGATATGGCTCCTGAGCGTCTTCCTAATCTTGACTTTGTTTTTCGGCACTTTGCCGGACGAGACGACGACCTCATCAACACTATTGAGGCCAAGTATGGCGTTCGATTCGATCGACGAGGCAACTATATCAATCGCTAAATGTGCTGGTGCGCTGCGAACGACACGTTGCAATGTGTTTCATCCATTTAATGCCCTCTTTGTTGACGAATCTTACCTGCGCCTTACATCTTTGCTTTGTTTCTCTCTCGCCCCCTCACCCATCCTGGGAATAATTAGTAGGCCTATCTTTAGCTTCTTTCTTTATTTCTGCTTTGTGATTGATTGTTCTGTTCATGCATTTTCGAATTGGGCAAGAAGTTCGGAAAGCACACTGCGCGTTGGTTCGTAACGGGCCTCGAAAACGCCATTGTGTGACGACGGCAACACGAGGACGCGCTCTTCGGATTCCCCATTCGCTGCGGTCTCCTGTGATTCCTGGAACCCCACGGCTTTGAGCACGCCGAGGGGCGCGCCCGCGGCAAAGTCTACAAACATGTTGCGAATTGCAGGGTTTGCGAGGCGCAGCTTGCGAAACTTTGCTTCCTCTGGCTTTTGCTTGGCATTGTCAACTACCTTGATCAAGCTGCGCAGCGTTTTCAGAGTCGCCTCGCGATCAAGTGTCGCTGCGCTCTCGAGTTCGCCCATGGCTTCGGTCAGTGAGGCTGCAGCTGTCTGCAGCAAGAAATCGTGGTCCTCTGACGCTTGTGGTGTCGACGACAACGTAGACTTGGAAGTACCCTCGGAGGCATCAGGGACCTCCTCTGTTTGCTTTACCGACTCGACCAGTGCGTCATACAGCGCAACAGCTTGTTCGTACTTGCTGATGACGTCGGGGTCAACCTTGTCGGAATCGACGCTCCCGGACGAGACTGCGTTGCGGGCAAAGTGAATGGCTCGCTCAAGTTGGGTCAGGTCGGCTGCGTTAATCGCAGCCTCGAGGGCTTGACCGGCTTGTTGCATGATTTTCTCGGGAGAAGGCGTGCTATCCGCAGAGGCAACGCTTGCAGAGTCTTCGCTGGGGCCCTGCAGTCCTTGAAGATTTGCTGCGGTGCGCCCGGCCGCGGCACTGTGCATTGTCGATTCGTAAGGGTTAAATCCGCTTCGTTCGAGCTCCTTTGCTTGAGCCTGCATTTCCTTGGAAACGGCGCCATCCTGGTCGATGCCAGCAAGTGACTCCCGCTCCGAATTGGCTGCAGTCCCGCCTCCGCTGATGGAGCGCCCAATTTGGGCATCAGCTGCACGCTGGTCCTTGTCGCGCTTTTCACGCTGCCTTGCAAGGCGTTCATCCCATGCTTGCGTTCTCTTTTCCGCGGCTGCTTGTTGTTGTGCGCGTTGTGCGGCATGTTCTTCCGCCGTCTTCGGGACTGGCTTGTGTTTCACAGGCCTACCAAGCCTCGTGCGGCTCGCGCTCGCCCTCGTGCTCGAAGGTTTTGTCTGCTGCTGTTGTGTACTTTTGATTGTCGCACCGCTGTTGCTTGCGCCACCGTTATCGCTTCGCAACGAATGTCCCTCGCCCTGGAAGGCCTTGTGGCTCTTGCTGTTGCCCTGTAGGTTGAAGTCGTCGCCGTCGTCGTGGCATCACCGTCGCGTTCATGCCAAATGTCAGTGCCTTCTTCTCTTCTTGGACGCCTCGGCGCGCAGGAGCGGACGTCATGGAACACAGGTTGCAGACCTTCCGCGCGCGCAACGTACCATCGTGTATGTTCCGAGCGACGGTCGAACGATACCTCGCTCTGTCAATTTTGGATTTTGGTTCTACGAGAACCTGTCTGCAGCGGCCAAAAACCAAAAAACAACTTCAAGCAATCAACGAGGACCTACTTTCTGGAAAATGATGGCACGCAGAGACACGCGGAGGCGGAGAGCAGTCTTGATCCGCTAAGAAGCTGGCCCCAATCAAGAGAGCAGAGAGTCAAGGCATAGCTTATAATGTACTATCTATCTCATAGTCGTCGAGGCATCAACAAAATTCCAGGTTCTCGTAACTGCAGCGCTTGCTAGCTGCCCTGTTTTTAGTCAAACTAACAGTAAAGCACCTCCTTTTTGACGAATAATGTATTGCATTGTGTTGTATCAGCTTAAAAGTTGCTGGAATTCATCAAAGTCGATCGTTCCTGATCCATCGAGATCGATCTGATTGACAAGATGTTGAATGTCAATGGTCAGACCAAAATCATGCTTGACGATCTTTACGAGCTTGTCCGTATCAACAATTCCCACTGGCTTGCTCGACGAGTCTGCCGGGCGATCGCCGCCAACGGCCACCCATGCATCCATGACTTCGCTGTCCTCGTTGCTCTCTGCAAGTTCTTTTTGCCGTGCAATGACCTCGAGAAACTCGGAAAAATTGATGGAATTATCGTCGTTCGTGTCGACGCTCGAAATCATCTGGAATATCTCCTCATCCGTCGGGCTTTGACCCATCGCCTTGAGACAGTCTTTGAGCTCCCACTGGTCGATTGATCCCGACCGGTCCTGGTCGAAAAGCAAAAAGGACTCTTTACAAGCGTCGATCTCCTCTTGTGTGAGCCGCAGATGCGCCATCTTTGGAACGCGACCGCGCTAGCGCCCGGACCGAGCGAGCTAGCTGGTCTCGCGACCGCGCGTTGCTGAGCTTTATGTCTGCTCTACGGATTTGCCGGATCACCGTACACATCAAAGTCACACGCTCCTTCACATCCAGAATGAATAGAAGGAGGAAAAAATGGCCGTTTTTTTTTTGAAGAAATTGACAGTGACGTGAATGCAAGAACGAAAGGCTGCCTGAACCTCTCGCACGCCAGAAGCCATTGAGCTACGGCAACATGGGGATGATCAGGAATGCCGGGCTCGCCAGATAAAAGAATAGAAAGTTGATCAGCCAAGAGTATAGACTGCAGCAGCAGCATCATTGTCGACCATGCGTCTTTAAAGCCATCAAATGGATGTGTCAGCGAAAAGTCCACTTTCGCCAGATGCTTTTTCGATGGTATCTTTTGGCGGAAAGTAATTAACACGGTCAAATGCCCTCTCAGACAAGGCTGGTGCTGTTATACGGATCAAAGCGAGCGTCGTCTTCAAATAACATCTCCAGCACGAGGCTATGAAATATTCTTTTCCGGCGATTTGGACCAACTTGAACCAGCACACATTCGCTGTTCGAAGGACGGACGTATCTGTGCGCGTGTCAATGGAACAAAGCATAGAACACAGAACTTGAAGATGACCGTCCCGTGCCCGTGACCCCTGACGTGGTCTCAAGGAGATGGCATAAGATGCAACGAACTTGCTCCCAGAACCCAGTCGAGCCCGATCGGACACGCGGAAGACTCGCTAGGCAGCCAAGATGGGAGGCGCACTCGGCGTGGAGCGCAAGGCGAACGAAGTGCGTGACCTCGGCCTGCAGTACCTCGCCGCGCAGCGCGAGATGCAGATGGCTTTGAACTTGGCGCAAGCCCGAGACTTTTTGCAGTATCTTGCGGGGCTCTGGACGGGCTGCGCTACGCTGGGCGTGGTCACTGCGCTGCGTGGCAAGTTTCCCAAGCCCTTGGCAGTGCCCATTGGCGTGCTTCCTCTTGTTATGATCTACCAGGCGGACATGGCCTACTTTACCAAGATTCGTCGCGTGTGCAAGGAGGCCGAGCACATTATGGTTGACGAGCGCTGGCGTTTCGTGCCGCCGACGAAGGCGCCCTTTTACAAATTCTACGAGAATGAAGCTGCATTTCTCGACTCGCAACCTATGAAACTTGGCGACCGGGTTGGCTCTTACTGGCCAGCTTATGTGCGTGGTTTTTTGGAGACGCCCCCTTTCCAGGCCGCGGACGAACCTTTCAGGAGCGAGACCCCATAAGGCGAAGACCTGTAAAGAACTTGCACTTTTTTAGAAGTAAGAAAGAATCATTGTTTTATCAATTCATTCACATGTCAGCTGCTCTGGCTGCACTTTTGTTGCCACTTTTGATTTTAAAATCTCGAGGGAGAGAGAGAAGGGAAGCTCGGGGGGAGATCGATCTGCTCACTTTGTCTGCGTAACCAACTTGCATTCCTAAATCAAAATGACCCTCTTTCGCTTCGTCTTTTGGAGATCAGAAATAAAAAGCGCAATACAATTGTCCTGCAACAAAGGAGGGTACAGCTTTGGATAAAAGAAAAGAGAGGAAGAAAGGACGAAGTAAATAAAGGTGAGAACGAAGGGCATCGAGTGCGCGAGTCCTTCGCAAGGGGGCGAGTCGAGGTTTGTGCGTGTCTCTGTGCATCGCTCCATAGTCCCAGGTTAGGAGGCGCTGTCGGCACTTTTACTCGCTAGATCAGCGCGCGCCTTTGCAATAGCATTGTTCTGCGCAATCAGCGCGAGGCGAGCGACCTCTTCGTCTGAAAGACCCTTGCCAGAATTCGCGACCTCCGCAGCGACCTTGGCGGCGCGGCCGGCTCTTAGAATGATGGCCTCCTCCGTATTAAAGTCGTCAATCAGCTCTTCCGGGAAATAGAGCATATCGCTAATGAGAGTGAATTGGTTGTCTGTCAACTTGACCTTCCACGAGTCAGTGTTCTTCTTGCCAAACTCAAGATAGGACTGCATCAAAGTCTCATTAAAGTGCTGCCCCAGCGGAGACTCTGGATCCACGTTGAGATGCTTGACGAGCCGAGGGCACTCTTCAAGGGGCTGTTTGATGAGATCCTCATAGTTGAATTGCTCGATAAAGGCGTCATCGATCGAGCGCAGGCTCTCGCGCAACAGCGACCACGACATGCCCAGGGAGCGCGTCTGCGAGTTCACCGTGCCAAAGTTGCGGTTGATCGACGAAGACACAATCGCAGCTCCTAGTGCGCGACGCAGAACCACTACGCGAAAGTCTACGCCGGCCTCCTCGCCGATTTTCACGAGCTCGTACAGGTCAATGTTGCAAATCGGACGCGCAAACTTTTTCATGTAGCACCGCGGACCACCCCACGGGTACGAATACATGTTGACTGCCGCCTCTGTGAAGACAGTGTTCAGAAAGAACAACTTGCTCCCGTCCGATGTATTGGTGTTGTGCAATCCACGCAAAACATTGACGAGTCGCTCGCGCGCCGGGCCATGTTCTTCCAGGCTGTCGTCGCGCCAACGTGAGTCTGCGAGATAGTCCGTCAAGGTGTCGTAAAGCTCGCGCGTCGTGTGCTTGCGGCCGAGGGTCGACATCATGTGGTGTCCCGAGCCCTCAACGCCCGCGACGAAGACCACCGTCGGGATTTTCGCGTCAGGGTCCGTGGATGATCCGGCAAAGACCGTCTTTTTTAGCTTTTCGCCGAGGAAAAGCTCGTTCGCTAGAATAGAGGGCACATGGCTTTTGGAAACGACGTCGAGGCGGTCGCCAATGGGGCTTCGAAAGCATTTGAGCGCCGGCTCCGACAGCTCTTCATTGTTCAAAAACTTGGCCCGCACGCGCGCGCTCGCGCTCGAGGTCTCGAGCCTCGAGTCGTGAAGCAGTCTCTTGACACGCGAGGTCGCGCGGCACTCTGACACAATGACTTCCGCGTATTGCAGCTTGCCCAGCTGATGGCTCAGATCACTCAACGCGACGAGGAGGAGGATCTCCTTGTACACGCCCCGCTTGGCGAGTAGTGTGTTAAAGCGCGGGCAACCCTCGTTGGAAAAGGCTGCTGTAGCCGTATCGTGGCCCACGGTCACGAGATAGCGCACACGAACGCCTGTTTTGTGGCATAGTCTTTCAAGTGTGACCAGATCGGGCCGCAGCAAGAACCATGGGACGGTGATGCGAGTAGCCGGTTCGCCTGTCGGGCCCATGAGGTACTTTCGGTTTGCGAGTTCGCGCGCCACCTGCAGCGAGCACCGCTGTGAGGGTTTGATCGCCATCGGAAAGGTGTACTGATAATTTCGCGCGGTCGAGGAAAACGTGCAGCGATCCGTGGGATCAAGCTTGCTTAGCGCACTGATGAGCGCCTCCTTGGCCTTGACATAGTGGAGGCCGTCGGAAAATTGCGTCCACAGTCCGCGCATGGCCTCGTTAACCGCCTGGCACTTGACGGACTGCGAGGACACCTGCAGCGTGTTGCTCGCGTTCGTGGCGTGGGTCCCGGTCAGCACGGTCAGCACCGGCCCCTCTTGCCTTCTGTACGCCTGCACATCTTCCGGCGAATTGCGCGCTTTCTTCTGCGTGCCCGCCATTCCTGCCTCCTCCTCCTCCTCCGCGAGGAGCTGCGACGCGTGCCACGCGTTCATGCCGTCCTCCGCGCCGAGCCGGAGCTCCTCCGCGCCGCGCAGAGGTCCGCCTCCATCATCAACCTCATCGGCCCCAACATGCCAATCCCCGCGCCCCGACGACGCGGACGAGGAGACCGCCGCCGCCGCCGCCGCCGCCGCCTCCGCCCCGCCGCCCAGCGCCGCCGCCACCGCCGCCGCCGCCGCCGCCCAGCGCAGCCGCCGCCGCTGCATCGCGCCGTCCAGGTCCGCGTCGAGTCGGGTCTGCTCCTCCTCCTCTCCCTGCGCTGCGCCTCGCCTGGATTCGCATTCCCCGTCCTCTGCACGGTCACAAGAGTCGCGGTTATCCGGCGCCCGGCTTTGCTGTGAGGCGCGGCTTATTTATTCACTTCAAAATCCATGTTCTCGCGCATACCGCGGACGGCGACTATGCGCGAAGCGAGGCCGCGACATGGACGCTCTCGGCGCGGACGGAGGGCGACCGGGCGAGAGCGGGGAGGGCCTGCAGCTCGCATCGCCCGGCTTGCGGTCTTCGTGGGAGGGTCTCGTTGTTGTAGAGGTTGTGTGTGATGAGGACCAGGTTCACTCTAGCCGGGGAGTTCTTGGTGGGGTTCTTGAGGTTCGACTTCGACGTTGGGACGACTTGGGTGACTTGAAGAAGGCGCGCACAAGGAGCGAAATCGGATGAGGGTGGGCGTTGGGTGGTATATGTGTGCAGCGGGGCTCGTTCTCGGCGATGCCATAGATCCCCACGACTGGATGGGTGGATGGATGTTCACAAGTCGTGGAGGCGAGGAGACTGACTCCATGATGGACGGACGGTGCATGTCCGACCAGCGGAAGAGGGAGGCGAGTTCGAAGGAAAGCAGGCAAGGAGCTTCGAGCAGGCAAGGAACTTCGCAAGCAATAGAACACAAGAAAGCAAGCTAAAATCAAGCAAGCTAAAATCAAGCAAGCTGGCTAGCTGCCACGCTAGCTTAGCGGGCCGGCAATTCTTTCTCAAGCCAGAATAAAAATAAGATGAAATAAAAGGGGGGGGGGGGGGGGGGCGAGAAACAACTTGAAACTTCGTGGTGACGTTGACGTGGTGTCAAGGTGAAATATTCTTCACGGCTACGATGCCGTCTTTGATCGATTGACCCTGAGGCAAAAGAGTCTCTGGTTATTTGCCAGGACACGCATGAAGAACAGCAGGCATCTCTCACGCGTTCTTCTCTCGTTCTTCCCCTCAGGCAGAAGACAAGAAAAAATTGGTCGCCCTGCCTCTTCTCTCCTCGCCATGCCGCAACAATATATCAGGACGGAGAACTGTGCTACTAGGCCTATCAAATCTATAATTAAATCAGATCTTGGCAGTCGTGGCTGCGGCGAGAAACATCTTCTTGAGATTCTTGGGAACCTCCGAGGTGTCGAGGCAGGTGAACACGCGACCTGGAAGCTTCTCCTCAAAAACCTTGGACTGATCAGACATGCTCGCGATGAAGAGCACAAAAACGTGCACGCGAGGGTCCATCTTGATGAGCTTATCGAGCGTTTCGGGTGTGATGCCGTACATGTCGACATTGGCGTCGCTGACCAAGACAACGTAGCGCGCATCGGCATCAGGGCCTCGAGTGATTGCCTCAATGGCGCGGCGCAGACCGTTCACCGTGTTATCGCCGGATTCGCACATCTCGGCGTGCGCGTAAATCTGTCGAACCACGTTGAGCCGCTCCTTGTCGGTGCGCGGAGGCTTGCCAAAATCGACCAAAGGGAGATGCGCAGTGTCGCCAGAATGCGCCGACATGGCGATATCAAAGCGGTGCTCCATGCCCTTGACAGCCTCGAGAATCATCGTCGTCGCCTCGAGTGATCGTTGAAGGCGTCCGTCTGCTGCATAGCGCGTCATGGACATGGAGGCGTCAAAGACAAAACTAATTCGCTTTGGCTTGGCCTGGAAGAGCGCCGAGTCTGGCGAAAGGTCGCTGCGGCGCTTGTAGATGGCGCGCTCGCCCGTGAGACCGTCAATGAGCTTCGAATCGTCGATGTCGCCCGTCACCTGGTTCTTGAGCCAGATACGTTCCGTATCATTTGCCTCGAGACCTTCAAGCGTCACACGCAGCTCGCGCACCTCTGTCTTGACCGCCTCCTTGTACTTGTCGTACTTTTCTGCATCGTGCTCGCTCATGTCGAGCTTTTGGAGGAACTGCAGCCACTCCTCACGCTTGAATTCTTCCGTTTCGCGCTTCACGCTCGAGGCAATCTCGTCGGTTTGCGCCTCGCGCATCTCGGCCGCGCCAGGATTTTCAATCTGCTGAAACTCCTCGTCGCTTGGATCGGGAAGATCTCCAAGTTGATCGAGGGTTTTACCGCGTGCCTGGCCCGACATGCTACCTCCTCCTCCGCCGGAGCTCAGTTGTCCGGGGCCGCCACCATCGCCGCTACCACCTCCGCCGCCATCGCCATCGCCGTCGCCTTCTCCATCACCGCTGCCTTTGCCCTTGCCTTTGCCTTTACCCTTGCCTTGGCCTTCGCCCTCACCTTCACCGTCACCGTCGTCTTCGTCGGTAATGCCATACTTTTTCTTCCTCTCGTCGTCATTCTCGAACCTGTGTATGTTGGTGCGGGTGGCATGGTAATAGCGTGAGCAAGGAATTATAAATTCACCTTGGGTCAGTTCGCGTTCTCTTCTTTCCGTCTCTTCCACAATAAACTTATCGGCCGCAGCCTTTTCGAGATGACTCTCGCCCATCTATTTTTCTCTTTTCTCTTCCACAATCATTCTCCCACTTTCGTGTCTTCAATTTATCACACGAATCGCAAGAGTCTGCTGTCACACGAAAGCCGTGTATGCGGGTGAAACAGGCAAAGGCAAAGGCAAGGAGAAAAGCTTTGCAGAATAAGCAGCCAAGGGTTTGCCTGACAACCCTGCCTGCCTGCCTGTAGCAGAGAGGAAAGTGAAGAATGAAAGAGAAGAAAGATGGGCAAGAGCAAATCTCGTACGATCGACTTACAGAAGCTTCAGGGGTTCGTCTTCTGCTCGACCGACGAGTTTGCGCCAGTCCGCAAAAGCCTGGCGGATTGCGAGCTCGTCGACGAGCCAGACGCGCGCCGTGCCAAGGCAATCCACCGTGAGGATCGTCGTGGCGCTCAGCTCCGTCAGAAAGAGACGCTGGCTTGCCTCGGCGATGCTCGTCCGGCGCATCGCAAACATGTTGAGCTGCGAGGGCGAGAGCGTCTGCTTCAGAGACGCAAGGTTCGGCGAATGCCGCACTTCGGTCCCGTAGCGAGGGTCCTTCTTTGCCCCGGATCCGACGCGCTGCCGAGCGTCCGGGTCATTCTGGTTCTTGGTAATGGCGTCGTCCTCGAGGTTCACGGAAAGCGTGCGACGGCTCGAGCTGTTCACGTCGTACAGCTCTACATCAACAATCATGCGCTCTGGCGACTCGCGGACGACCGCCATCAGGTTCGATTCACTCAGCTGCTGCGCATGCACCCGGGCAACCTTGCGCTTCGACTTGGCGTCCTCGCCTTCCTTGGGGGCGGCGTCCTCCTCGGCTTGCGTGCCCGAGTCACCCACGACAAGCTTTTCATCAATCTGAAAAATGTTCGCGCGTGAGCCAGATGCAAAGGCGCCAGGAAGGTCCACAGCAAAGGCCGGGATCCGCTCGCCGGGCTCGCCGCCGGGCTCGCGCAGCTGAATCATCCGCGCAGCGCCTGGCTTGAGCGCTCCTGGCGACGAGCTCATGGGCGTTGGCGAAGCAAACGTTGGCATCGTCGCGGTCTTGGCGTACTCTGGAGCAGGTTCTTGGCGATTGAGACGGTCGAGGAGGAAGCGGCCCTCCGTCTCGTCGAGATAAACACGAAAGGTCGTCTGGCGCTCCGACTTGTTCTCGGTCGACGTGAGCAGCCAAGCATTTCCTGTAAGCGCGTCGACGCGGTCGACACCCAGCAAGAGCTGCTGCCGGGGCGGATCAACGTTCGACACCGTCGTGGAAAAGGTCTCGCCGTCTTGGGCAAAGTCCATGACCGTGAGAAAGCGATGTCCGCATTGATACATGAGAAAGCGCGTTTGGTGCGGGGCAGGGCACTGCACGATCTGCACCTTGGGGCCTTTGCGTGCCGCGCCGGGCGGGAGGTCCACGAAGCGAAAGCTCGAGGTGTCCAAATCCACCACGAGCATGTTGCCATTCTGGGGATTCTGCACGAGGACGCGACGGCCCTCGCCGCCAAGCGCAAACACGTTCGCGGCAGTCGGCGCGATACGGTAGACACCGTCGGCAGGCGTCGATGAGTGCAAGTCGTGCACAGAGCAATGCTGCTGCGCCGGATCAATGACATACATCATAAAGCTGTGGCTACGCGCCAGCGCCACAATGGTGCCGTCCGCAAGCGTTGTGACGCCGAGAATGAGGCCCTGCGGCAGTGCAAACGAGTAGAGCTCTTCAGTAAAGACTACGGAGCTCCTTTCGTTCCGCGCAAGGGTGGTCTCCATGTACGCAGGCTTGAGAGGCCAGTCTTCCGATTTCTTGGACAGGTTCATACGAATGATCTCGCTAGTGGGCAACACAAAGGCATTGAGCTTGATGAGGTCGTGCGAGGCAGAGCGCATGCCATCGCCGCTGCTTGTGTTTGCTACAGACCACTGCTCAATCAGCCTGGGCGGCGGCAGTGTGCGCGTGCGCCCCGTGCTAACGTGAAAGCTGGAAGCTCCGATCGAGAACGGGACACCATGCTTGGCAAAGACCTCGACGAGTAGCGTTTTCTCCTCATGACTGTAGTTGTCAAAGTCAAAGACATTGCGCAGGATACGATCGACGCCGTCGTTCGGGAAGCGTTGCATGTGCTTGACCACAGCGGTCAGCTCGCGCGTCGAGTACGGGTACGACAGCTGGCCCTCGTCGGACATGCCTCGGAGCTCATCAAACGCCGCGATCAACTTGCGCAAGGTGTCCTCGGGAACGTCCGGGCCATACTGCTTGAGCAAGTACATTTCCGAGTTTGCATCCGGATTGTCAATGGCATGGCACGAAAAGACATCGCCCACCTCGCGGAAAAAGTCGTTGCCGTGAAAGGGAAAGCCCGGGCGGTTTGCGAGCGCAATGAGCCGGAACTCGGGATGCAGCGGGATAACGCGGTCCTCGGTGCCGGGAACGACGTCCTCAGGGTCAAGAATGCGCCGGCCGTCTGCAAGCAGCATGGAGCGATCCTCGACGAGAGCCTTGAGAATGGCTGTCACGTGAGTGGGCGCCTTGTCAGCCTCGTCGACCACAAGCACGCGGCCTTCGCGTGCGGCGCGAACAAGCGGCGAATCTTCGTACTGGAGAACGCCGTCCACAATCGTTGGGTTGCTCGTAAGGTTCTGCACGGTCGTGTCGCGATGAAGCTGAATGTACTCGCGGGGCAGACGAAGAAGCTGCAGCATGCGGTCCGCCAGCTTGTTTTTGCCGACACCCTGGTTACCAATGAGCAGCAGGTGCTGACCCGAGGTCCAGTCCTTGACCATTTCGCGCATCGAAAGCGCTTGACGAGGGTTATCGTAAAAGAGGATATCTGGAATAAGAAGCGGGTCCTTGGGCGGAAGAATGTCGACGGTCACATTGCCGATCTTGAGGACGCCAACAGCACGGGCATCCTTGCGCAAGGCTTGCGCGCGGTCGCCCTCTACAACTTCAATCGAAAGCAGATGATCGAGGTCCCCGCCGGCGCCCTTGGTGGGGAGAATTGCAGCAGCCTTGAGCTGCGCCAGCAAGGTCTCGAGTACAATGGGCGGCAAGAAGCGAGACAACGAGGCGCGCAAGACGGCATCATGGAGCGCCGCGCTCGCGTCCCCGTCACCATGCTGCTGCACATCGACGGCAATGCGTCGGCAGATGCGGATCATTGAACGCAGCGAGACTGCTGTGAGCAGAGGCGTGAGCATCTCATCCGAGGCCACAGCCTTGCGCAACGTCTTGGCAAAGCCCATGAGATGGTCCAGCTCGGTGACAGGGACGCGAGGGGCCAGCGTGCGAAGAATAAACTTTTGCTCCTCGGGCTCCACCGGGTCGACAAAGACAAAGGAAAACATGCTTTGCACCTCGGAACCGAGCCAATCTCGCCACGTGCCGGTTGGGGACCCGCCGCCCTTGACGCCCGTTGGGCGCGCGAGCGCGATAATGCGAAAGGCAGGATGAATAGGCAGCACGCCCTGCGCCTCGAGCTCGGCGCGCGAGAGACCGTGCTCGTCCTGGAGCATTTCAAAGCGCTCTGCGCTGATAAGTCGCACTCCGTTCGGCAAGCGCGCCTCCCGATCGCTGACGAGAAGCTGCAGCGAGGCAAGGGTGCCCGGAATCATCTGCTCGACGCCGTCGAGGATGGCGATGCGACCGGTGAGCGCTGCCACAACAAGACTCGAGTCCTCCCAGTCCGTGTCACCGTTGGGACGCGTCGTACGGCGCTGCAAAAGCCCTCGCGCAGTAATGTCCTTGTACAGGGGGATGTGTTCAACTTCATAGCCGAGACGGCGGGCAAAGTAGTGCACGAGTGCAGACTTTCCGCCACCCTTTTCACCAAGCAGGCAGAAATCGCCGACAGCGTGGGCCTGGACCATGCGAGAAAATTGCGCCATGTTCGTGCGCGTCTCCACCATGCCCGGTACGCTCGTGGCGGGCGCTAGAGTACCTGCGCTGACGGTGACGATGGTATCGTTCTCCTTCATAGAGTGAAGGTACTCGTGCGAGTACCTGTTGAGAGGCTCAAGCCGGAAGCGGACACGTGCCTGGTGCGATGTGCCAAAGGCCGTGACCTCGCTTACAGAGTATTCGCACATGACAGAGGACGCGAGCGCATCCTCGGCATCGGGCGGGTTCGGCGTGCCGCCAGACTGACTCGATTCGTTGCCGTTTGCAATGACGAGATCGCTTTTCACCAGACCTGGCACAAAGACAGCCCGACGATTGAGCGCAAAGCGGTACAAGACTTTGTCAATCATGTTGCCGCGCTCGTCCGTGGATCCCTCGAGCAAGGCAGGAAAGGGATAGACAAAGTCTGCCAGAGCGCGAGGAGAAAGGTGTGGAAAGTACTCGAGGAGAATACCCACCGTGGACTCATAGCCCTGCGGGAACTCTGGGACGGCCGTGGAGGCGGCACCACCTTCCGAGTGCCGCAAATCGCTGAGGACAGCAGAGGCCTGGATGATTTGCCTCACGACAAGAGGGTCCGAGGATTCTGTGGCGCGCAACTCGATCTCTTCAAGTTGCTGCGTGGGTCGCAGCGACGGGACATCTCGGGCCTGGAAGCGTGAGCGAAAGGGCGGGTCGAGCGCGCTTCCCGGGTACCGCGGGATGGGAACGCCAAGAGCTATGACACGAAACCGGTCCGACGTACGGATGAGTTTCCACTGCGCCATTTCCTGAGGCGTGTGCTCCGCGACGAGAGCGTCGTAGCGCTTTGGGCTGACGAGAAAGGTTGAGTCCTCGCAGTTCATCTCGCGGTTCTCGAGAAGGTTATTGAGGAGCGGCATGACGTTTCTCTCGGCCTTTTCAATGCCGTCAAGCACGAGCATGCTGCCAGCTTTGGCAGCCCGGACCGCGGCGCAGTCCACGTAGCGGGCCGTGCCGTTGTTGATTTCGCGACGTTGCTTGAGGTCGCTCTCGGTGGTGTCTTGTGAGAGCGAGACGTACTCGACAGGGCGCTGCACCAGCTCGCAGTACTTGAAGACGATGTTGCGCCGCAGGGGTCCGGGAGGTCCGATCAAGTACACGTCCTGGCCCAGGGTGTCCTTTTGCATCATGAACCGCAGGATGCGCAGTACGTCCTGGGGCTCGCCGGCCGGGTCCAGGTATCCCACGGGCACGAGGGTCTCGAGTCCCTCTGGGGGCGGCACGAGGTCCATGCTCACATCCCCAATGCGCACCGCCGCCTTGCCTGCGCCGGTCAGCACGCGCTCGATGCCCAAGACCCCGGCGTACGCCGGCACATCGTCCACGCGCAGGTGGGCCACGAGCCGCCCCACGCGCCTCGACGCCACCGTCTTCTCCGACTCCATCGTCTTCTCCGACTCCCTCGCTCGCTCGCCCGGCGTCGCTTGCGGGTCTGCCGCCCTCTGCCGCGCCTGCTCGCGCCGACGGCGGGTCGCGGCTGCTTCTGATTCCTCTCTGCCGCGCTGCCGGCGCGGGGTCGGTCTGTAGAGGGCCTCGTAGGACCGAAGCCCGGATCGGATTGACTCCTCGCACGGTCGTGCTAGGCCTAAGTTAGTAAGGGACTGGACTTGGGAGAGAGAACGAGGAGCGGGAGTAAGCCTGGCATGAAGGCGGCCGGGCACCTGGCTGGCAGGGGCATGTGGCGTGCGAGGGACCGGAAGACAGAATGCACGCGGGCTGCGGCGCGCGAGAGGGGAATCGCGCTTGAGACGATGCGGAGATGCGGTCGGGAGGGGGTTCCTCACTCACGTGGTCGCTGGGTGACTGACAGTGACTGGGAGCGAGGCAGGAAAGGGTAGAGATAGAACCACTTAGGGTGGAATTAAGGGTGGAATTATGTTGAAATTTGAGTAGGCAAAAACAAAGCAAAATTTTAATTCAGAGAAGAACAAAGATCGCCAGCGAGATCGAAATTATCCATGAACACCATGACCGGCACCCATCTGCTTCTTGGTGTGAACACGATTCTTGGTAAGCAAGTTCTGCTGCAGGCCGTAACCAAGCTCGTGCTTGGCCTTGCGTCGCAAATCAGTCTGCTGCTTCTTGGCCATCTTACGGTCGAGCCAGGGTGGGCGCTGGCCATTAAAGGCAGGATGAGCGACCGTGGACGAGTCGACGCCAGCCTTCTTATAGGCGAGCAAAAGACGCTCCTTGCTGGCGGCCAGCAATGCTGGTCGCGTCTCCTCGGGTTGGAAGCGTTGCTTGTAGATCCACTTGTAGTCACGATGGCCCATGACTCGTCTCTCGCCAGTGTCTTCGTTAATGATCGCGATTTCGCCATTGTCGAGAAGCTCGTGCTTGATGCGCGTACGGCGACTTTTAGGCTTGCTGCTACTGCTTGCGCTCTTTTTAGCGTCCTCACGTGGCGTGTCAGCGGCGTCCGTCTCGGTCGTCTCGTCCGCATCAGCGTCTGCCATCTCATCGTCGTCGTCCTCGTTGTCGTCCTCGTCTTCATCACCCTCCTCATCCGTGTCATTAAGAGCGGTAAAGTCATAAAAGTCCTCGTACTCTTCGAGGTCCTCGTCCGACTCCCAGGGCAACTTGCAGTGGCCCTTGTCAACAATGTGCTGGATGGCGGCTTGGCCCGACTTGAAGGGACGGTCGCAGTACAAGCAGAGCTTGCCAGCGCGCACCTTTTGCGAGCAGTACTTGTACAAACCTTGCCAGTCGCACACGTACTCGGCGTCGGGAATGTAGAAGCCGTACTTTTTGTGCATGTATGCAAGCGTTCCCTCGAGGTCCTCGCTCATGTGCCCATCAATAAAGCACTCGCAAGGGTCGACCTTGCGTCTCAGTTGCTCCTCGTCGACTTCGTATGGGTTTTGCAGCTCGACCTGCGCGTCTTCCTCGTCCTCGCCGCCCGCGGCGGTCGCTCCGGCCGCAGTGGACGCAGAAGCGACGCTCTCTGCAGCCCCGCGCTTGGACTTCTTCACGTGGTCCAACTTTTTCACGTCAAGATTCTTCTGACGCTCGCGCTCCGCCGCGATGAGCTGCAGCTTGTCAAACATCTCCTTGGGGATGGGCGGCAGCTGCGCCACCTTGCGCTTGAGGTTGTACCTGTGCCACTCGGACTTGTAGTGCGCATGGAGCTCCTCGCGCGTCGCAAAGACCACGCCGGGCGCCGTGAAGCACTTGAACCCCGCCGTGGCGTCGCCCTGCACGCCCTCGCTCGCCATGGTCCCGCGCGGCGCTCCGTGCGAGCGCCCGCCACCGCCCAGCTAGATCTAGCTGGCTAGCTCCGGCGTCGAGCCGCAGGCGCTCCGAGCGACGCCGCCGATGCCGCCGCCGCCGCTGGCGGTCCTCCTGCGCGGGCGCGAGGCCTCTACCGTCGCTCCTGCTGCTCCGGCCCGGCGTCCGCGGCGCGGGCTGGGCTGGGCTGGAATGGAATGGAATGCGCTGGAATGGAATGCAATGGAATGGAATGGAATGGAATGGAATGGAATGGCTCGTTCCGGGTTTGCTCTGCTTGCTCCTCTCATTCACTCGTCTCCGCCGTCTGCAAGGAGAGGGGAGCAGGAGAGTCGGGAAACCAGCGATAAGCAGAGGGCCTCGGAACCGGAGCCGAGACGGCTCTCGACCTCGGCGCTGGCCATGGGGTTTCACTGCCGCCATCATGGGGAGGGAGAAAACAGGAGAGTGTGTACGCTGCTGCTGCGAGGGGATGGGTGGATGGATGCCCAGACAAGTTTCACGTTGAAGAGAGACTGCATGCGACAAAAGCGACGTACAGACATGCACGCGAAGGCTGAATACTTACTTTTACTAATTGGTCGAGGTGCAGCTGCGGAGGCGGTCTTCTCTTCTATCGACGGCTACAGTGGTGGGTGCGCGGGCGGGGTGTGTGTTGTGTGCGTGGAAATGGCTTTTGTGATGGACTCGTTTTTGCTCTGAGACGAGCTGGCTTGGCCGAGAACGTGACTTGATTGTCATCGGTTTTTACAGATCCGTACGAACTGCAGCGAGAAACTCGACGTCGCTGACGCTCAAACTGGCGAGCCCATGGCCCTCCTCTAATAACCGAGCCGCCTCACGAGGTTCGTTGGCAAACGAACGAAGGGCCTGGCGCAGTGACTTGAGCGCGTGCGCAGGAAGCGACAGCACGTGAACACGTTCTTTGAACGAACGGAAATAACGATTGTCGGGACGTCGTGCAAAGCGCGCAAAAGTGTCAAAGACTGCGCGGGCATCCCGTTCCAGAGCGGTCGCTCCTGCAGGAGAGAATCGACTTACATCGAGAAGCTCGTGCTGGAAAGCCGCGCCAATGCCATTCGCGACGCGGCGCACAATCTGCTGATGCGCCGAGGCCACGAGTTCCGAGAGAGTTCGGAGAAGCTGGTCGGAAACAATCGCAAGGGCGTCTGCGAGCCCAGGATGGGGCAACGGACTCTCAGCTCTATTCATAGCGCCCTCGCGGCAACTGCGAAAATAAGGTCGCGCAGCATCGCTGAATCGTCGCACGAGTATGTCGGCGAATCTAGCCACTTGCGCCTCGACAAGGCCCCCGAGACGATCCCGCTGCATGCGGAAAATGCCCCCGGACGCAGGGTTCCCCTCCTCGTCAACCAGCTCATCGCCGCCAACGCTAGAGCCATATGACCCGTTGGTCATCGAGCCCGCTGGACGCGCTGCACCCTTCTGCTGCAATGGCCGGCGCACACGGCCAAGAATTCCGCGCATGAGCCCTCTTAGCGCATTCGTTTTTCCCTTTGCAGTGTCACGCAGCATTTCCTCCGCCAAATTCGTGTCCATGCTCTCCGTCAGGGCACCAAGGTTGGCGCGGAAGGACGTGGTTTCTGCATATCGTGGAAGGTCCTCCCATGCGCTCAAGCTCTGTCGAACGTGGACCCCAGCGTTGAGCACTCTGCACCAAAGTATAAGAGATGTCTGACTCGGCTCTTCGTGCAGTTCCACTGCAGCTGCGCGGCGCTCGAGCTCCACGGCAAAATCTTCAAGGAGCGGAAGCTGCGTCATGCGAAGGTAAAGTACACGAGCATGCATATCATGCAAAGCGTCTGCGCGCCCCCCTACGCTGTCAATCAGTGCTACGACAAAACCGGCGCTCTCTGGAAGCCAAGAGGGTTCTCCGGCACCTCGAAATGAGGATGACGCCAAGTCACTCGACTTTCCCTCCGTTTGCGCAATCGTGTCCAAGACGGTATTCCATGCAGTATCGGCACGCAGGAGTGCCTCGAGCTTACGACGACCAAACTCCAAGTCCGCAGACATCCACTTGATGAAACGAGTCTCTGTAGCAGCAAAAAACGATGTTGGCGCAGGCCATGACGACCCTACCTGATACCCAAACAGCGCGGTGAGTTGCTCCGTGAGTGCAATCGACTCGTCGAGCGTGCCACAAATAAGGGCATTGGACTGCTCCACAAAGGGCCAAATGGCTTCGTAGTGACGATGCAGGCCGCTTACGACAAGGCAGCGCACAAAGTGCACAATTACATCGACAAATGTTTCTGGCGCCATGCACTGCTCTACAGCAGGCTGCACAGTATCGGCCAAGAACCCAGCATGGTCTTTGACGGCATCGAGAATAAAGTGATGATACCAATCCGGCTTGTCAATGCGGTTCGTTGAACGGGGCCCACTAAAGTGATATGCAAAGCGCTGCAAGATGGGCCGTGCGAGCGCTCTGACAGCCCAGATTTCGGTCTCAAACTCCCCCGAAATGGAGACAGCTTGCATTCGCGTCTGTTTCAAGTGAAGCAGCTGAAGTCTCACAAGCGACGCCAGAGCAGACTGCACCGTTGCTAGAGTCGTCGGGCTAACGCGCAATTCTTCATTCGATGCCGTCACGGGCCAGCGCAAGTCGTCGAGGGAGTTTTGGATGGTCGCGCGAAGTGCCGCTCGTCTTGCCCGGATGGCACGCTCGATGCTTGACGTGAATTGTTTTGCAATGTGAAGATCACCCTGACGTAGATGCGAAAGGAACCCTCGATAGGCGCTAAGAGCGTCGCACGCGATGGCAATCTCGTCCTCACTTGGCTCCTCACTGGCGTCGAGGCGCTTGAGGGCGATCATGCTCTGCGCATAGGCTCGTGCATTGGCGAGAGCGGCCAGCTCGGTGAGAGATGCGTCGACCTGCTGCGAAAGCGGGCGGACGCGCTCCGACTCTTGCGCAGCCCGCTTCATCAGCGCGTCAGCGTCTATCTCTACGCCCTCGAGCTTGCGCACGGTGGCTCTCGAGCGCTGCAAGGCCTCTTGGGTTCGTGTTTCATGCGAGCTCGCTCTTCGTTCGAGGGCCTCTTCGAGGGCAGCTCGTTCCGCTGCGAGCTCAGCTCGAAGGCCCTCGAGCCTGCCTTCCGCGAGGGCGCTCGCCAGCACGTCTGCGAGCGCCTCGTCGTCTTGCTCGCTCGCCTCGAGGCCGACGCCGACGCCTTCGTCCTGAGCGCGCAGACCCAGAAGCGCCTCGTCAAGCGCGGCCATCTTGGAGGCGGCGCTGCCGGCCGTGCGCGCGTGCGTGCGGGCGGGCGGGCGCGCGCGCAGGGGCGGGGGAGGGAAGAGAGAATACAGAACGCGGAAGACCTTCGCGCGGTCTCGCCCACCGACCGTCGGCTGCGTAATCGTCAGTCTACCCGCCGGCCGTGCGCAGTCTTGGATTTGGATGTGCACAAGCTGTAATAAGAAGTTGACGTCGGGCAAGACCTCCCACCACGACAACGCCATGCAAAGTACGGCGCCTCTTCTCGCGCCCTCGGAAGCTGATTGTCAAATCTGCGGTGATGATGAATGCGAGACAGACGAGTATTTGCACACGTCGCGCCTCGATGCTTTGGGAACTAGGTCCGGTGTAGAGTCGCCGCATTTGCACGTGGAGGCGAACAACGAGATGCTGGACATCCTTGAGCGCCGCTACCTCGCAGTGTACGCGCTCATGGTAGCAGGAGACTGGCTGCAGGGGCCATACATTTATGCACTTTACGAGACGTACGGGTTCACTCGACATGAGATTGCTCTCCTCTTTGTGGCCGGATTTGTTACAGCGATGATTGCTGGGGCCTCGTGCGGAGCTCTGGCGGATCGTGCGGGTCGCAGAACGCTTGCTGTGGTGTATGCCATTCTGTACGCTGGTTCATGTCTTACCAAGCACGTGAACAAGTTCGCTTGGCTGTTGCTTGGAAGAGTCTTGGGCGGCATGGCCACGTCACTGCTCTTTTCCGTATTTGAGGCATGGATCGTTTGTGAGAGCACACTTCACGGGGCGAACCAAAAGATTCTTTCGCGAATTCTTTCTCACGCCATGCTCGTCAATTCTGTGGTGGCCATACTTTGTGGCGTGCTGGCAGCCCCGCTCACGCGTCTCTGGCCGCTGACTCCAATATCGCCCCACCTTTATGTTGGAGGTTACCTGATTGTCTTCGACCTTGCAATTCTCGTTCTTGTAGCGGGTGGCGCACTTGCGCTCGCAACGTGGAGAGAAAATTATGGCAATACCACATCGTCTACGCATGTGGCGCACACGGGGTCTGTCCGGGAGGCGTTGCGATATTTGTGGAATGCTCCCCTGGCCTTACTTTTAGGCGTCACACAATCCCTATTTGAAGCGGCCATGTATATTTTTGTGTTCATGTGGACACCAGCATTGACACCAACCGGCGTGGAAGCTAAGGCGTCACATCCACCTTATGGCGCTGTTTTCTCGGCGTTTATGGCCAGTTGCATGCTTGGCTCCCAGCTCGTTGCGTCCAAAACAGTTCGCATGGCACCACCCACTCGCCTCGTTCTTCTATGTCTTATCGCCAGCCTCTCGTTGGCGCTGGGTCCTTTCCTTATGGAATTCCTGCCAAGTAAGCAACAGCGAATTGCACAAGGTGTGGGCTTCGTCATCTTTGAAGGCTGCGTTGGTGCATATTACCCTACCATGGGAGCGCTGCGCAGCATGGAGGTCACAGAAGTGCATCGTGCAACAATTTACTCAATCTTTCGGATCCCCTTGAACGCTTTCGTGGTTCTCGTGCTTCTCTCGGACGTCTCTGTTCGCATGGCGTTCATTTGTGCCTCCTGCATGACTACTCTTGCTGCTCTTTGTGCTGCGAGCTATTCAAGACATGCGCTGCAGCGCGAGTGACCACACAACTTTTGGTGCACATTACTTTGACACAATGCAGGCGTTCGACGCGGAGCGGAGAGAGACGATCGAAAGGGGGACACTTCAAGAGCGTTCTGACTGAGCATGGATTTCAGATGGGAGAAATTACGTGCAGGGGTTTATGGGATTGTAAAAATTAACAGATGATGTTGGCTTATGCCAAGTCAAGGCTGCGCCATTCTTGACTTGAATCTCGTTTTTACATGGCCCGAACGAAATAGCATGGCGATCTTTGGAAAGAATACGCGTCGGTCTTTCAGAAACGTGGGTCATTCTTGGGAAAGTAGGGTATACGTCGCATGTGCGTCAAGCACGATTTTGAGCGTCTCGGCCAAAACATTTTGGATCTTCCCTGTCGAGTCCAACTGCAGAAACAGAGGCGAGTGACGTCTCGCCACGGCGGGTGACGCGCGTTGTCTTGTGTTCACGCAAGCCTTCTCCCCTTGGCGCTTACGCCCGCACGTACGCACGGTGCGGCCTTATCTGTCTGTCTGTCTCAAGAGAGGATGGCGGCGCTTCTTGCCACATCGCAGGTCGCGCGACGACGTTGCGCTGCAGGTATGAGCCTGTGTGCGCCTCGTGGTCTCTTTGCGCCGGCGTTTCCGCCGCGAACATGGCGAATGGGCCTGAAGCGTGCGGTCGGTGCACCCGCGACAGCCATCGCAAGGCCCGAGGCGTTCTTAACGTCAAGACTGGCAACAACCTCCGCAGGAGAGCCCAAGACACCGCCAGAAACACCACCGCATAGATCCCTAGCAGATCGCACAGTGGACATGATTAACGATCGCATCACCAAGTACCCTCGCGAAGCTATTGCAGGCATCATGTGCATGGAAATATTGGGCATCTATGGTGCACATCAACTCTTGGTGCTCTCCGGTGTCCAGGTTCCGGCAGAGTATGCTTTGGCCTTCGCGATGGGGCGCCCGCTTCGAAGACTACGCTTTCCACTCGAGCTTGCAGCCGCGGGACTCTTGTGCAGGATAGAGCCCGCTCTTCAACGCGTGCGGGTTACAGATGCCATCGCCAAGGCTGTACCTCAGCGTCTGCGCGAGCGATGGTCCAGCAACGACACTCTCAAAGCGAGTGGTGAGGCTGTTGGAAAGGCCATCGATGGCTATGGCGCGGCCTACTTTATTGGCGCACGGTATGTGGGTGTTGGCGTCGTGCTAACATTTTACGCAGCCATCATGCAAGGTTTCGACGTGACAAACTTTCTCGCGGGTTACGGTTTTCAAAATTTTGGGACCGTCCTCGGCACCTGGGCAGCAGCTGTATCGATGAGTGCAATACTATATCCCTGTACAATCGCTGCAGGCGCTGCGCTCTCGCCCGCTGTTGCTGGTCTCGTGCGCCAGGTCTCGGCACGGATTGTTTCCCGCCGATAAATGTTTTTGCTCTATTTCACCTTCTTTTCTGGGCTCTTTGCAACGTGTTTCTGGTAAATCTTATCTCGCAAGATTCTTGCTTGTCTAATTCTTACTGTTAGTCGAAAGGTCAGACGCATAACTACATCGACGCTAGCACACTTGCAAAAGAGCACATTCGATTGTGCGCTTGCATTTCTCGCATACCCTTGCACGTCATTGCATTGCATATGGCACTGCATATTGCATTATATTGCATTGCGAGCGCATGCTCTTCCTTCTCCTCCTTCAATCAACTCCACATCATCATCAATCACTTCATCGGCATCGGCAGCATCGTCACCTCTCGCACACACCCAGTACTCTCGGTAACAGATGAGTAGGCCTAGGGCCTAGATAGGCGCAAGCTTGATCGTATCGTAGTAGGCCTCGTGCCGAATGAATGAGTGGCCCAGGCACGCAGGCGATTCCGCAATTCCGCAATTCTGCACGAGGAGGCAGCAGCACGCGGCGGAGGCAGGCGTGGGCGCGGAGGGCTCTCGCACGAGCGGGCAAAGACTCGGTCGACGGAGGGGAGCGAGCGGCGGTGGTGCGCGATGGTGCACAATGGCGCCCTCGTGCAGAAGAAAACGCTGCAGAAACTGGCGGGCATGAGCAACGAGCGCGCCGCGGCGCCGCCGTCTGCGTTTGCGAGCGACTTTCTGAAGCGGCTTGGATGGCAGGAGGGCGACGGCCTCGGTAAGGACCGCGGCGGACGCACGTCGCACGTGCGCGTGGCCATGAAGGACGATGTTCGCGGCATTGGGTGCAAAGACGAGTCCAAGGAGGACTTTGCGGGCGCCTGGTGGAGCTCTGGCTTTGACGACGCTCTGTCCAAGCTGCAGGTCGCCACGGGTAACGACGGCGATGACAGCGACTCGTCGGACTCGGACTCGGACTCGGAGCACGAGCTCGAGGAGGATGCCAAGATCTCCATCCAGTTGCGCGACATGTCGACATACTCCGAGGCCGACCGCAAGCTTTTTATCGCTTGTGGAGGTCGACGTCCCGGGCAGCGTGCGGGCCGCCTGCAGACGGGCAAGATTATTCGCGAGCACCTCGCAGACAAATCCTTCAAGGCCAAGTTGGCCTCGATTGACCCTTCCAAGGCGCGCGAAGAGTTTCACAAGATTGCCCAGACGACCATTGTTACTATGAAAAAGGCTGGTGCCGACGTTAAGGCAATCGATACTGAAGCCGTCGAGGCCGCAGTAGCTGCGGCCGCCGAGGCTATTGCCGAAGACACGAAAATGGACAAGATCAAGAAGAAAGAGAAAACCAAAAAGAAAAAGGACAAGACCGAGAAGAAGGAGAAAACCAAGAAGAAGCGCACTCGTGCCGAGGCTCTCGAAGACGAGAGCCAGGATGAGTCTGAAAAGGAAAAGAAGAAGGCCAAGAAAAAGGCGAAAAAGGAGAAGAAGGAAAAGCCTGGGAAAACGGAAAAGAAAGAAAAGAAGGAGAAGAAGGAAAAGCGCAAGGCCAAGAAGGTCAAGGGCGCTGCCGAGGCGGACGCTTGAGCCCCAAGTAAGCCCATACTACGTCGTCTTGTGTTGTATAAGTAATGTGACTTTTGATAGTGTTGAATGTGTCTGTGTCTGTGAGCAACGGCGTGACTTGTGACTGACTGGTCATAGGCCTACCATTCATTGTTGTTACCATTCATTGTTGTTTTTTTGTTATGCTTTTGGTTATTATTTTGTGTTATCAAAAGGATGAAAAGGGTTTAGTTGTAAGGGAAAAAGAGGAGTGGGGATGAAGAGCAGAGAAAAGAATTTAGTCCGAAGTCTCCATCGCGTCAGGAGCAGCAGGCGGGTTCGCAGCGTTCGCAGAGGCGGCGCCGCTCTTCTTCTTGTTCTTCTTATTCTTCTTGACCTCGAGAGCAAGAAGGGCTTGGACCTCCTCACGGGGCTTCTTCTCCGTCTGAAGCTGCGAAGGGTCGACTGCGGCGCCAGTAACCTTGGAGGGACCCGAGCCAAAGAGCAGAACTGTGTACTTGAAGTGGGCGACGATCTCGCCGGGCTTCTCAAAGAGAACCGGGTACGGATGCAAAAGATCGTGCTTGATGCACTCGACAACACCCATGCGAGCCGTCTTCTCGTCCTTAAAGGAACCAATGCCGAATGGGAAAGTTGTGTACTCCTTGTCAATTGTGCTCATCACCTGTCGTGAAGCCTTCATCTTGAGCATGTATTTCTGATCCGCGGCGCGCTTGAACACAGTGGTACGCGCTTCCTTCTGAATTGGCTTGCCCTCGCCGGTGCTCATCACAACGTCGACAGTGTATACGCCACCCTTTTCAAAGTTAAAGGACTCCACCTTTTGGTCGAGCTCCTCGCGGCCGATTACAACATCGTTTCCGTCAATCACGAATCTGTTAATATCCGCGCAGCAAACCAGAAAGAATGGTCCCGTTAGTCGCTGCGTTCCGTACAGTTTGCATTCGAAATCCACTTTCCTCCTCTACCACTTTCACAACCACGACTCTCTCTGCACCGGTAGTTGTTCCGACTCGTCCGAACTCTCGCGCGATGAAATAGGTACGCCAGAGTATGATCTATTGAGACGGAGACCATTAATGTTCGCTTTTTCAATGGAAGCCTCGCATGCGCACACAGGCACCGGTCAAGGTGCTCTGCACCAGCACAGCGAGGGGCAAAAAGAGCGGTTCCCTCATTCAACCCAACACGACCTTCACACACCACCCCAACACCACACATACACATGAACCCCAACCCACCCCACCCTGGTCGGAGCGTAGTCTCGACCGTGACCCGCGTCTTCTCCACGCTGATCACCGATGATACAACCTACCTCTTCATCTGGTGCATGAGCACGCCCTGCACGGGCTTGACGCCAAAGTCCTCGGAAACCATCTTGATGGTCTCGGTAATCTTATCATTAGGCTCACCGTCGCGAATGCACTTGACCGCAGCCTCGGCGGCCGTGTAGGCAGCAGCAATGACATCGGCCTTCTTGCCGTCAATCGCGGAGGGGGAGCCACCCTTGGGGGCAACGACAAAGGTGTGAGCAACAACAACGGGAAAGCCATCAATGTGAACGCCAAGGTCGACCTTGACGACATCACCGGCCTTGAGAACGGGAATCGCGCCGTCCGACTGGAGCGGCGAGTAGTGGCACACGCACTCGTTCACTGAGACGCACGTCGGGAAGGCGATGCCTTTCTCGATCTTCTTGGCCTTGAACACCATCGAGCACTGCTGCGTGATGAGCAGGTCGCCGAACTTGCAGATCTCCAGGGCGGTCTTGCCCTCATCCGCGTACCCGAGGAGGCCGGTCAGCGTCTTGTTCACGATCTCCGCGGCCGTCTGAAACTTGGTCGACACCTCCTGGTTCATGAGGTTCTCCACCACCTCCTGCTCCTCGACCTCCATGTCCGCCATCGCGCCGCGACGCGTCGAGCCGAGCCGAGCCGAGCCGAGCCGAGCCGAGCCGAGCCGTCCGCTGCTGCGCGCGCTGCAGGCCTGCCTCGCGTCCGCGTCCGCCGCTGCTGCTTGCTGCTCCGATCCGCGCGATAGGTGACTGCCTGCCGCGCCTGCCCGGACTGGATGGAGGAGCCGCGGCTGGCTACGAGCCACCAACTCCAAGCGGCCTATCAACGGGCCTATTCGGATGCGAGGATCAGGATGAGCAGCGCGGCCGGCTCGTCGTGGGCGACGTGTCCGCGCCCGTGGTCGACATCGATCTTCAAGGTCCTGGGGGGTAGTGGGGAACGGGACAGCGAGGATTGCGATGTCGATTTCGAAGGCAAGCTCGGAGTAGCTTACTGTTATAGCATGCATGATGGGGTACTTGTGCAGGGTGGGTGACCTGGTTGACTTGGCTGGACTGGACTGCTGGCCTGGTTTGGAATACGTGCGTGCTAGTAACGCATTGTCCCGTGGGTGGGTGGGTGGGTGGGTGGGTGGGCCTGCCAATGAGTAAAGTCTTCGCCTTGATTGACGCTGGGTCAAGCTTTTCCACGACATGCATGAATGGGAAGGATGTCTCAGCCCGTTGGATTCATGGGAGCCCCTCCTTCTTGGCGAGCATCGAATCTGACTGACGAAGAGTGAGCAAACGTCCGGGTCTTACGATCAAATCATGTTCTCGCACTCATGCAACTGTACGAAGGATTATTCATAAATGAGTCTTCAGGAAAGCTTCCGAGCAAGTCTTTGACCCTCGCAGGCCGAATCTTTTTACTATTTATGAATTGCCCAACTCAATGATCAGGTGGTAGGCAATAAGTACATGGAATGTGCACGTGACCCTCAAGCCAGTCTTCTTTCACACCGCAATACTTTTGTAGTCGAAGAGCTGGCTGCCAACGATCTTCCTCTTCCTTTGGACAAAATCATCATGTCATCATCCGTAGTACATCGGAACTCCTTTTCGTCTTATAGGTAGTACACATCGAACGCGAGATCATCATCTAGCATTCGTACGTTCGTTCACGGGTATCTACTCGACTTTCTTTTCCTTTAGGCCTAGAAGGTGTTCGTCCCCTCGATCAACATCCAGATTCCTGGCATTCTTACATTCGTTCACGGGTGTCTACTCGCCTCCCCTTTCCTCTAGAAGCTGTTCGTCCCCTCGATCATCCGTCTAATCGTCCGTTTGATCGTCCGGGCGATGGATCGATCGATCGTTCTAGCAGAGATCCGAGATTGTGCTGTGCCGCTGTTCCGTGCGAATGAAGTCGCAAGTTCGCAGTCCTTCAATTTCTCTTTCCCCCCGCGCCCGAGTCCTCGGGAGAGGGAGTGCGCGCTTCCTCGCCGCGCCGCGTCGCGCCGGGCTGCGCGCCGCGGCCTCGCCCCGTTGCGTGCCGCGCTGGAGCGACGGGCCTCGCCAGCGAGCTGCGTCGAAAGCTGCGCGCATCTTTTCGTGTACCTTGCATCTTCTCGTGTGCCAGCGCGCGCGGAGGTCGGCCGCTCGGGCGTCGCTCAGCAGCCAAGCGCGCTTGAGCGCGGGGCCGACTCGGCGCGCCGGCGGGGGCGCGCAGCAGATACGATGGCGCAGCCCACGGCGCCCGCGTCGCCCGAAAGAATCATCGAGGTCGTGGACCAGCCGCGAACCCTGTTGGCCCTGCTGAGATATGATCACCACCGCGGGCTGGCGCTGCTCTTCGTGATGGTGGCCACTTGGACTTGCTACATGGCCTCAGTCGTGCCCATGTGCATCAATGTGCTCACCGCCAACCCTGTGCCGCGCTTGGCGGACGCTCGCAATGAAAATTGCTCATTTGATGCGCTCTTCACGCTGCACTGGTACTTGCTCCTTCTCACGACCGTGACCCAGCTGCTTCACGTCGCCTTCACCCTGCCATTTGCGTTTTGCGCATTTTACTATCTGGTTCAGTCCATTGACACGTTCATGCTTCGCTATGCCCACGTGCAAAACCATCCACTTTGGATCTTCAATTGGAACCTCAATCGTCTGCAGTATTCTGTGCCCTGCCTTGGCTTTGCCGCCTATTGGACGCTCGGAGAAACCTTTTCGCACAATGCATGCGGTTTTGACATGAACCAAGAAAATCCCGCTTCCCTCTGGGCCGTCATTCTACTTCCCGTCTTCACGAAGTATATCGTCACGCATTCTATTTTCCTCTTCATGAACACGGTCCGTTTTCCAGATGCCGCCACCCCAAACATGCTGCGCAACCTTGAAACAAGACCTTTTCGAGA
Organism: Aurantiochytrium sp. KH105; assembly: GCA_003116975.1. NCBI lineage: Eukaryota > Bigyra > Thraustochytrida > Thraustochytriidae > Aurantiochytrium > Aurantiochytrium sp. KH105. The sequence continues at coordinate 265,240 of BGKB01000028.1, forward strand.
TTGTCCTCTCTTCGATGCTGAAGGCTTCGAGTGCGCCATCTGCCTCATGCCTCTGCAGGATGCAGACGAGGTCATCTCTCTCGACTGCGGCCGCAGCCATGTCTTCCACAGAAATTGTTTATACAGCTGGCTTTGTCTTCAGAACTCCTGCCCGCTTTGCCGCGCGCAACCGATCGCAGGTCGCCCACACCTCCCCTGACTCCTACCTTTACTTTACAGAAACTTTCTTCTTATGTCGAATCGATCTATCTAGTATCTATCTATCTTATCCAAGATAGTGAGGGGTTAAAAGGGGGCTGGCTGTTCTTTAGGACTGTGTCGACTGTAAGCAAGCGACGGTGCAGCTTGCGCCCGGGCAGCGCGCAGTACACGATTGCTTGTGCCGCGTGCATATGCGCGCAAAATTCGTCGTTACCCTGTCGAGATCTCTTCCTTGGTCTTTCTTCGACTTCCGTAGTGGTCATTCTTTACACATTGAACATGTCGATGCCGTACCACAGACTTGATAGAAAAGTTTGCATGACTATTGACAGAAACAACTGGCCATCCTCAAGCTGCGTTTGCTCCACAATCGGTTTCGGGAACCGTAGCATATGCGAAGGGGGACCAGACAATGGCACGCTGACGTGCACAACAAAGATAAAGGACAACTCAAACGGAGGAAGCAAGACAATATCAGTGCCCCACCGAGACTTTCGCCCCCGCAGCGCTAAAGGGCCGTGCGCGTATGCAAGAAAGTCGATCAGACCTTCCGTTGGAATTTCCGGCAACAGCTGAGCGATCTCGTCGTCAACCGTGTGCAAAGGACAGCTGAAGGAGAGCATCTCAAGATCGTCAATGTCAACGACCCTGCGCTCGTGCTGACCCTCTTCATCGCCAATGCGCACGTACCCCGAGGCGCCACTGTGCACACTGTTCTCTGCTGCAAGTGCCATACGAGGAGGCGTCGCGACGCCGGGGCCCGTTTGTTGCACAGCCCCAAGTTCAGGACTTCCTCCACCTTTATTTGCTTCACGGTATACAGCTTCCGCGATCGCACGAAGGCGACCCCAAAACATCTTGCGTTGGAAGCTCAGCACACCATGAGAAAAGACATCCTCGAGCACTCTTCCCAAATTGTCCTCGAGTTGCTCACGACCAAGTTCGAAAGCAGATGCTCCATCCGTATCGTTCTCAGTTTCGACTGCAACTTCGATGCCAAGGCTTGACGATCGTGCGAATGCACCTGTCCGCAGAATAGCGGCTCCCGCGATCGTACCTGGGTCAATCGCACCCTCGGAACACAGCGCCTCGTAGTCCGCATCATCTCCGTATTCGGTCTCAGGAACGGCTACAGACGCGTTCTTAGCATCGGGCCCGCTGCCATCGTCCTGCGTCTTTCCGGCCGTCTGATGCTTTTCCTCCTCAGATTGTGTAGGGGGGGTTCCTCCTTCCGAATGTGACGCGATGCTCCTCCGCCGCGCCTCGGCGCCGGGTTCGTCAAGGCCAAGAATCTGACGCATCGTACTTCCGTCGTTCGCAATTAAACATGCCACAAAACTCACTGGCACTTGGCCCTCAATGTTGAATTCATGCCGCTCGCCAAAGTCGTCGTCCTCATCGTCTCGCAAGCGTACGATTGCAACATAAGACATTCCACTCAGACGCCCGCGGCCCGGAAGATCCGTGAACGAGCCGTCGCGCGACGTCAAGAGAAGATAGTTCTCCCCACCGCCCAGCGAGCTGGACTTGATGCCTGACATTCCGTACCGTTCAGCCATACGAACGATGTAGTCAAAGGCCTTGTCCACATTCTTGCGCGTGAGAACTGACGAGCTAGGGGCTGTGACCTGGAATTCCGTCAAGTAGATGCTCGATTCCGCGTTCGGTGGGGGGTCAGGAAACTCCCTTGCAAAGGCGAAGACCTGAGGCGCAATGTCTACCGGTCGTTCTGCATATGATTCGAGAGTCTCCTTGAACAGAAAAAGTTGATAGTCATAGACCATCTTGCGCGTCTGCAACCCTGTGCGAAGAATGCCGAGATCTTGTGTGTAGTAGAGCCCTCGTGAACGCGATGTGGCCGAATTCAGGAAATACAAGTCGTCATCGGCCATGTCCGGATCAGCACCCGCCCCATTCGCGCCGTGGCGTAGGTCGGGTTCCAGTAAGCGCATGACTACCTTGAGCATGTCGCTTTGGACACGCACCTCGACAATCACCACCATACCATTGAACTGCCGCTGCGCGTAAATGGCGCGAGGCCGCCAATTTGCAGGCTCACTCGCTCCGCTTTGAGAAGCGCGCCCTGCCTTCACTGCTGTTGTTGCTATTGCTGCTGCTGCTGCTGCTGCTGATGGTGATGGGTTAGAGTCGGAGGCAGGAGGTGATGCGGTCGACTGTGGCGTCTCTGGCGTGGGAGCCGCCGCAGAGGTTGGGTATGCGCTGCGCTGCGTGGCTGCGTCGGCATCTGGAAATACAATGTTTCGCATCTCGAGCTGATGAATCAGGTGCTGCATGTAAATGTGCTGAAAGTCCTCAACTGCGAGACGCGTAAACTCGTGCAAGACCGCGGACCTCTTATTGTGCTCGTGCGCGCCAATAAAGAGTCGGGCGCGCGTCGTATGTAAAACGCGCGAGTCGTCGAGTACGAGCTCCAATTCCTCCGAAGACGCCGTAGACACCTCCATGGCATCGTCCTCGTCTTGAAACTCGTCATCCAAGCTTGCATACGGAAATCGGGACGTAGTCGCCTCGCTGCGCCAGCGCGCCAGCACGCCTGTCAGCAGCGCTTTGCGTCGTGCCTGGGACGCGCGTTTGCGCGCATTGGAAAGTACGCTGCTTCCAAGAACGCTGACGCGATCGCCGCGATCGGCTCGCTCCGATCCGCGGTCTTGCAGCAATTCCAAGCCGTGAAGGGGCCGCGGGTAACGACCTCGAAGCTGAAGCTCAAAAGCGGTACACGCACGAGGCCCGAATCCATCAATGCGTCCCGCCTTCGTGGTGACTACTGAAGAAGATTCCCATGTTCCCAGTTTGGGCACAGCGCTGTCAAATGAAATGAGGGGGGAGAGCGAACGCGCGGACATGGAGTCTCCAGATACACCCGTTGACGTCCCACTCGCCACAGTCCCGCTCACGCTTGCTCCAGAGCTTCCAGGTCCGCCCTTTCCAAAAAATTGCATCGGTACGCCAGGTCCTCGTCGCCGACTTGCCATCGCAGCTCTAGCGACGTTAAATCCTCCGCGACCAAGGGCTTGCGCAGCTGCCTTGTGCGGCAAGGGCGGCCCACTGCTACCCTTGCCTTTGCCTTTCATTTTCGAGTCAGCAATCTGTAGAAATGGCGCCAGGCAGCTCGCTGGTGGAGTCTCGTGCTCCAGGAGAACCGCCAGCTCTGCTGCCGAGAGCTCCGCTCGCCGTGCATGCGAGATAAAGTCAGGGTCATTGACAATTGCATTCTTGTCGCGATCTTTACTTTTCTGAAGCGCACGATCCACGTCTCTGAGAAAGTGCACAACAGGCCGAGGAAGAACCGCGTGCATAAAGAGACCCATACGCTGGTGGTAAATGCTGCGCAAAAGATTCGCACGAGCCGAGATCCACGAGGTCACAAAGCGAATGCACTGCGTCAGGCTGTCTGTTCGTGACTGCGACCAGTTGTATAGGTCTACCCAGACGCTGTCGTCGCGAATGATCACCGCAATACAGCAGCTCCGTTTCTTGGTGCACTTTCGAGACTGCTCTCCCAACATCGAAGAAGAAAGCCCTCCGTCGCTGCCTGCGACAAGTGATGTTGAGGATAACGAATGTGAATGCCCCGGCGAAGCTGCCGCGGATGAATTGCCTGGTGGCAAGGATGCACTGTCCGTGCCGGACGCTGGGTCTTCTTGGGCCAATTTCCCTGCAACTCGCGACGCAGATGCACCCTGTGGTCGAGCGCCGCTCGATTCCACAAACGACACAGAGGGCTTTCGAAGTGCAGAGTCACTTACAAAACCATCGTGCGCCCCTCGAAGCTGCACTGCGTTCCGCGTACGCGGATCACCAGAAACTATATGGCCTCGTCGCAAACATGGAGCGAGAGCTTCTTCAACAATGCAAAGCGTTTCCGCTCTGGGTTGCTTATTCGTTTCATTTTCCATCGACACCTCCAAGTTGAAGCGGTCTGCGCCGATAAGAAAAAGCTGAGACCGCGAAGCGGAAATGAGGGTGGACGCCCGAACGGAGTCGGCCTGGTCCTTCTTTGGTTGGGTGTCTGTGGGATCCTCGTTAACCGATCCTTGCGGAGACTCGTCCGATTTGCCAGACTTTGCGCCGTCCGCATCGTCAACGGAGCACATCGATTGACTTCCGTCGGTTTCCTGATCGCCTGTCTTTCCTTTGTCCATCGCAGCTGCGCCGACAAGGGAGGACGGATTGCGACTCTCGACGGTGCCGGCACTATTTTCTTCTTTCCACGCCAATGCTTCGGGTCGAACTTGCGCACGTGGTACAGAGGCATCCTCAACAAAGGCAAGCTGGCAGAGATCAGGCTGGATCCTGGCAACAAGTTGAGAGATTTCGTTCACCAAGAGGTGCTTTTCCCAACGCAGCAATCTTGGATACAGACTGATGCGCAAACTATCATCAAACGTCCTAGAGCGCGCTTTTTTGCTTGACCTGCTCAGAGGAAGGAACGGCTGTACATGATCAGCAGGTACCCTTGCCTCGCCCGACGGCGACACAGACACCTCGATTGGCCGTTCCATGTGAAGCACCTCGAACTCGTACTCGACGAGACTTCGCTTGAAAGACTCCGCAAAGCACTCGCTGAGCTTGCTCAGGTCCACTTGTCCAGCTTCCCACATATCCACGACGATGGTATGTACCGGCTCTTCCGCAAGCGCCCGCGCGTCGAGGTCCCGGCGACGGCAAATGGAAACTGGAGCACCGGTTCCTTCCCCACACTCTGTTTCGCCAAAAAAGACCGGGAGCGAGGAAGCCGACGAACCCCGCTGAGTTTGCGACTTCGAATTGCCAGGCTGTGATTTGACACTTGCCGCCACGTCCGATTGCGTGCCCGTATGGACCTGACTTTGCGTTTTAACGAGATTACGGACATCAGGAGGCGCACTCGCGTCTGTCTGCGATTCGACAGAGGGCAGAGATGATGCTTCGCAGTGTTTGTCGTCTCTAGTCTGCACCGAGAACACCTGCTTCCCTCCTTCAAGGAGATGAAGAAAGGCCATTGCGATTCCACTTCCAACATCCCCTTGCGAATACGGCAGAGGAAGCTCTATTGACCGAAGAGACTGAGCCATCTTGCTTGACGAGCCGAGGCCTGACGCTGCAGCACCGCCTAGCACCGGGGTGGACGAAGGCACATTAGATGCCCGGCTAGTCATCCCTTTTTCGGTTTGCGTATTGTAGACAAAGTAGAAGTCCCCAGCACGAAGATCCAAGGTACGGACACCGGCAGCTCGTCTCACCCGCGGCTCCGCGTGCGTATCATCGGTATTTTTTCCCCGTGTGACCTCAAGGTCGAGAAATATCGGGTTTGTGCGCTGCGCATTGTCAGAATGGCCCTCTTGGACTCTGCCGTACGAGGTCACCTCAGTCCAGGCCGGGTGCATTTGCTGGGGGGCCTTCGAATGTCCTTCAAGATTGACAGTGTCCACGGGAACCGGAGAAGGTGCATCCCTCTCCGCGCCAGTCTGCTCCATTTCGGCCATTTTTGCGTCCGGAATAGATTGGAAGTGCAAGACGTTTGTAAACTCCAGCAGATTCTCCTTGAAAATGAGAAGAAGAAGGCCGATGTCGCCGACAAAGGACGGCACAACCAACTTATGACGAAGATGAGGCGCATCCTTGCGATCCTTGATAAAGTCTAAATCGTGCGGATACACCTTGAACTGGATGTTACGGAACAAGAAAGCACCAAGAGTTGCAATGGTGCTATTTTTGATCTTGTTCTCCAACAATGTTCCGAGAACGGTCACCATGTCCTCTGGAGGCTTGTCGACACCGTATACCTCAAGGACAACAGCTTTGGAGGACTTGGTAGGTTCAGCGTCAGCATCTGCGTTACTTGATCGCCAGAACGGCCTCGCGGATGAAACGCCGCCTTCACCTTCGTTCGACTCTCCTCGTAATTTGAGATAGAAAATCTGATCCCCCGACTGGTACACAAAGGTGTTATGCCGATTTTGTACGTTAAACGAGTGAAGCGCGTAGATGCGCAAATCATTGATCGCTCGTTCCAAGACCAAACGTTGTGGGACCGGAAATCGCGCGCGATGTTGGCACGGACACGCAAAGAACCCATCCGGGAGCGTATGTTCGTTCCAGACGTCGCCTTCAAGCTTGGCCATATCCTTCGCCTCACCGAACTTGTTTCCGCGCGCGTTCGTCGCCACGGAACGCGACCCCGAACGATCGGAAGGGAGACGTCGCGGTGGGGATCCGCGATGGCTTCTTGAAGATTCGCTTTCTGGGGTGGAAAGACGGCTCGTATCAGGTTTGATGAGGAGACGATGGGCACTTCGAGTCTCATGAAGGCTATGCAGCAAAAGCAGCTGGTTGACGCGCTTCTCGGTTTGCTGTACACCTGAGCACAATCGTTTTTCGATTCGTCTGGCTTCCTCTGCGTCGCGGAGATTCGGGTGGTGAAAGTAGAGGACCACTGACGACCCGAGCGTCACTTCGAAAATGGCCCAATAGGGAACAGAGTACTCGCGCATATGAAGTTCTGACCGAAGCGAAGTTGTCGGTGGTGTAATCGTGAGCGAATTTGCACCGGCGGTCCCGCCTTCTACGCCTCCAGAGGCGATTGGAGCAGCGGAGATCCTGGCAGGCGTTGAAAAAAGACTGCCGCCTTGGTACATTGAAAAGCCAGAGTCGGCCAGCCTTCCCACGGATCCGCGCCTTTTTGAGCGAAAGGGAACCGTTGACTCGTTTGCCGTTTGACTCGCAGTCGAAGGACGCATTGGCTCGACCACAATGCATTTGTCTTTGGAAACCTTACGAAGCGAAAGATATGGGCTCTCTGCAAAGACTTTGTCAAACATGTCGACTCCGACCTTGGGGTCAACAAAATGCAACGGAATGGTCTTGCGAGTAATTGTTCGTGCGCGAAGCCCACCATCTTCCAACAAGTTGCGCACGAGCTCGAGTGTCTTCTCTGTCACGGGGTAAACGCGCTGTAAAGATGCGAGAACAGCGGAGGACACCATGGCTTTGATTCTCGACTTGATCTTCTTTCGCACAGCCTTAGTCCACTTGGAGAGAAAAGAATCGCGCCCGCCGGGAGCTCGTCGTCGCCTTTGCCAGTCGTGATGCTTCCGAGCAAAGAGTTCCTTCGTCGGAGTCGGGGGAGCCTGAGACTGCAAAGGCTGCTCCGCGAATCCAGACAAACCTTCAGCGTTGGAGTTAGGCTGCGTTCGATACGCATGCTGCGGTGCATACGTGGAGTGCTCCTGCCAGAGAGCCTCCGTCTTAGGTTGCGATGACGGCGGATGCGTTGGAAGTGTGCAGAAGATGAGGTTGATGGAGACATTGCTCGAATTCCCCGCGTGAAGAGTCTCCATGATTGTCTCGCAGATGCGCCCGCGCTCGATTTCATAAGTCACTTCGTGCGTTTGCGGCTCGGGATGCGGCTGGTCAACAAGACGCGTAGGACGATTGTCGAGTTCACTCGGGTCTGGTCTATCTCGGTCGGCACGCGAGGTACAGCAAATGCGAAAGAAAAAAGGAGGCGCGTTCGAGCAGTCCTCGAGGCCTGTGACTCTTGCGAGCATTGCTCCGCGCCGGTCCCGTGCGTGCTCGCTCGGTGAGTCCGCATAACGAATGTGAGGCGTTGTGAAAGCCTCCTCGCCGCGCCCTGTCGCACCGCCAGCAGGATTCGCACGGTGACGGCCTCCATTTTGTAAGATGTCTTCGACGTCGTTGCCTGCGAGGTTCATATCATCTTGGTCATCGTGGTCATCGTCGTCGTCCTCTTCTTCCTCCACATCGCTCTCGAGGATTTCAGGGGATCCCTTGGGCTCGAAGTAATAGAATGAGGTTTTGCTGATGGGCTGAAAGAAGTCATTGAGGATGGTGTCGAAACGTTCGTCCACCTCGGACACAGTCTGATTTGGAGGTGGAGGAGCGCTTTCCGGGGCGAGTCCCTCAGCGGGGGTCGATGGACTCTGACCCAGCGTCGTATGAAGAATACTTCGAAGCACCGTCGCATCAACTTCAGCCTTATGCGTGGGACATGTGCGTAGAAGCGTCTCGATGTCGTCCGTATGCAAGAGATTCGCACGTTCCTCCATTCCAACCACCGTCGAATCAAAGATCCGATGGATGGTGACGATCATGTTGTAAAAGTGGGCATCCTTGATTTGCGTGAGAAAGAGTTGGGCCTCGGCTGACGCGAGAGCCGATGATGCGACGCGTTCCGAGTCCTCGGCAATGCCCTCCAAGCCTTCTGCGCCTTGGGGCCCTGAGGCCTCGGTGTCTTCCGATGCAAACGCAGACATGGGTGGGGTCGGCGTTCCCTCTGCAAGGTCCTCGGAGTCCCGGTACCTGAAAAGCTCTCGAAGCTCTTGCGCCACAAACTCGCCTGGAAAGACAACCTTGCGTACGTCAACTTCGTAAAAGGAAATCGAATACGCCTGCGAACCCCAGCCATCGTCAGTTGCTTTTCCTTCTTCTTCGCCTTTTTGCTGCTGATCGTCGCAGGCGCTTGCGTCGGCCCAGCTTGCACTTTCTGACGCCGATTCGGCCGGAGTTGGTCCGCAATCGTACGCCTGAGACAGCAGCGCCGGCAAGACCATGACGAGAATGCGCGTAGAGCTGAGCACTTTGGCAAAATAGAGACTTGCTTGCGCTGCGGGAGCGACGAGATCATCGGAACTCCTCTGACCATCCACAAGGCGGGCATCTGAGATTCCAGCGACGGATTCGAGCATGAGTTTGAAGAACTCGTCGTTTGCGAGAGAATTGTTCTTGACGCGAAAGACGCTGAAAGACTTGACGGTTGGTGAAGAAAACTGCAACAGTGAATTGACGCCCCCCTGCACCTTGACGCACTCAACGCCCCAGCTCGACTTGGAGTTGCTCGCATCTTGTTGGTCCATGGCAGACTCTGTGCGCACACGTGGGGCGCTAATGTACGGCATGAGAGTCTCGGTGTCTGCGGCAAAGGCCTGAATCTCCCGAAAGGCCAGCGACGTGGACACAAAGTAGCCATCCACCAATCGGTAGTGCGCAAGAAGGGACTCCTTGAAAAGATCGGCATCAAGGGCTTCAAATGCGTGCTGTGGCCTGAAGCGAAAGTCCATCGCTTGCAAAAGTACCTTTGAAGTGACCTCGTACTCGGTAAAAGAGACGTGGTACAGCAGGAGACAGTTGGCTTTGCCTTGATTGCGATCACCTTGTTCAAGGGGTACAAACTTGCAAAAGTTAGCGTCGCCTTGCAGCTCTGGTTTCACGAGATTGTCAGCGATCTCCAGCATGCCATCTGCAGCTTGCTTGAATGGAAAAGAGCTCGAAACAACCTCGTACCCTTCGCGTATGCGGGCACGCACGAGGGAAGACGCAACGTGCTGAGCGAGACCTGGTTTCATGATGGGCCACGTCCGCGTCAGCTTGTGAACAAACTTTTTCACCAATATTCGTGTCGTTGGCAATGTGAGACCGTGCTCTATGCTCGCAGCAGATGGCACCGAAACCAAGACACGACAAAGCTCTGCAAAGGAGCACTCCCCATGCCAGAATTTCATGAGGATCACCGAGTCCAGACGGCTGAGCAGGTCCTGCAGGATCGTTTCGCGATGTCTAGCAGACGTTGCCATGGGCAAGGCCACATGTACGGTTCCCAGGAATTCGGAGAGGGGCACAAATCTGCACAAAGCCACGAGTGGAGCCGCATTTGGCGCGCAACTCGCTCCCTCGGTGCTGAAATCGCAATTGATACGTTTTGAGGCATGCAAAACACCGCGCGTGGGGCGTCCCGAAAAGGAGGAGGGTTGAGGTGATGCTGATGGTGATGATTCGGACGAGGTCCCGCGACCGATAAAGGTAGCCCATTCTTTCAACGTGGCTTCGACAGTCGCGGGAGACCCCGTTGGGGGCCTCATTAACACATCAAATGACTCAACGTGGAACCACCGATGCCAGCGAGAGAGAGGTTCGGCCGCAAATACCTCGAGAAGAGCGCGTGGACCCATGAGTGGATCGCGGAGAGCAGCACTGATGTGGACAAAGGCCCGGTCCGCCTCCACAATAGCATTGATGTACTGGTGCAAGCGGAGTTCGATCGATGTGCTGAGGTTCTCGCGGTCATGCGGATTGCTAGCGCTCTCAAGCCTCTCCCGGAGCATAAAGAAACGGGCGTGAAAAGCTTCTGTGGCGACGAGACGAACACTCACCACGGCGATGCGTTGGTGTCCGTCCTCGCAATGAGCAGAGCGCGAGACGTGCATGACGTAAATAATTGTGACGTGAGGGGCATAGTTGAGCACGAAGCGCAAGGAAACGGCGTGTTTCTCGACAAGGGCCTGCTTCAAGCTGAAACCTTCTTTGAGTCGACACGCGAGGACCTCGGTTGCACGGATGCGCGAGAGTCGGTACTCGACTAGCTCGCGAACAACGGTCGGCGAGGCTGGCGGGCGACCCTGCCACGGGTAAGCGTTTTGGATGGCCTCGAAGGCGCGCGCAATGGAGCGCTTTGACACACGCGGCTCGAGGGCCGCAAACTCGATTTCGTTCGAGAAAAAGGGTACCATGACAACGCGTAATGGTTCTTTGCGCGATTCCCTGGATTGCAAGCTTGACGCCGCAACACTAGAAGCGCTGCTGGCCGAGTCTTTAAACGCCCGTTGCTCGTGTTTCATCGCCAGGGGAGGTACATCATCTTCGGCGCCAAGCATTCTCAAAAATTCATCACCTCGTGTTGCAGCAACGGCGTGATGTTCTTGATCATGGATCTGCGACAAGCCCCGCCGATGCTGATGGTGAAGGGGAGCGCCCGGTCTCGTTGTCAACTGCTGCGAGGGCCCCGAGGAGAAGGAGGGTCGGCGTCTGCCAAGGCCAGATCCGGAGACGCTCGATTTATAGTTTGCGGAAGGCCCCTCGTGAGCACGAAAGAGGGGCTGGCTCCGAGCGATCGTCCGCGCGTCGTCGAGCTGGTGAAAGCGACATAGCAAGGCTACAACCAATTTCCCTGCATTGACGACTGCTGCGAGTCTTTGCGGGGGAAGGTCCTCCGCAAACCCTTCAAAGAAAGATGACCATGTCGAGGAAGATCGATTCTTTGCTCCGCGACGGCGAGGACGCCGCGTCCCACGACGCGCTGCGCGGTCTTCAGACGCCGCCATTGCGTTTGCGCGAGCAGCGAGCTCCTCGCGCACAGCCCGAATAAAGTTCATGTCGTAGCATGCGCCTCCTGTCAGGGCAGCGGCAAAGAACAGGTCGGAGAAGTCTGGTAGGCTCCCAAAGGGACTACTGATCTTCTCAACAGAGGCCAAAATGGCAAAGTGGACCGGGATGTCAAGACGCCGCAAGATAGAGAGCCCAGGGTCATTTGATGCGTCGCTGGCACTTCGCAACGCTGGCAGCGAGCCATCTGATATAACAACCATACTCGGGCAGGCGCTCAGCTCGAGCAATTGCACGGCTGCGATAGCTTCTGAGAGAAACTCGACAAGGGAAATTTCCTGATCTTCGCTGTCGGCTGGATCATGTTGTTCACTAGGTTCTGCACGACGGAAAAAGCCCGTATCGCCTCCAAGAGACAGCCCTGCGCTGGTTGACATGGCCGCGGGGCCAAGATCGAGATGCCCGCTTCGGGTGATAGGTATCGAAGACGCGCTTGGTGCAGAGCCAGCTTCGTTCATACCCGAGGCGCCTTCGAGAGCATCTTTATAGGTGACGGGGCCTACCTCGGGGGCGTCAGAGGAAGTCGGCGATTCGAGATACCGTGAGCGAATGGGCGCAGAGGCCAACGTGCTCAGCGATGAAGTCGAAGACGTGCGGTCCGGTCGTTTGGGTCCGTGGGTTTCAGGACGGAGGAGCGCATCCAGCCCAGCGCGCGATTGCTCGAGAATGTGAGAAAGCGATTCGGCAGAAAGTGGTACAGCGGTCACGAGGACGGCAAGCGTTTCGTCATCCATGACTTTGCGCGTACTTGTGCGGACCGTCACTGAGACCTTGATCGAAGGGCGAAGCAGGACATGATGGGTTGGCATGGGAATAGGTTGCAGCAAGGCCTGCAGCATGACTGACATGACTGGGACGACTTGAGCGCCTGGGAGTGCGTACACGGGCTCTGCTTTGCGAAGGGATCCAAGGAGCGTTACTGTGTACATGGAGGTCGTGGCATCCAGCGCAAAGACGACATGGTACCGTTTGTAGACGAAGCAGATCCGTGTTGATGCAACGAGAATCATGGATGCGAAGCGGCCGGATGCAGGCGTAATGACGGCCCCCTCGCGATTTGTTGCAGATAGTACAGTCAGGCCTCCTTCCTTTTCGATTGCCATGCAAGGTTCGTCCAGATATCGGAGCTGGAGAAGAGCGCGACAAGCTGCTTCATTGACTGTGAAAGACTCTGCACAGACAAGAACTTCGCGTGCTGGGATGGAGTTTGGGGCTTTACGAGCTTTTCGACCAAACGTTGACGAGGACAGGAGGGTGGAGCCAGACGCAACAGAGGCGGCATCGCTTGGGTCGACCTGCTTTCCTTCCTGTTGTTGCTGGGTTTGGTGCTGCTGGTGTTGCTGTTGCGACTGCTGCTGGTGTTGCTGCTGCGGTTGGGGCTGGGGCTGCGTGCCATCTTCGCGCTCCGCAGCCGTCGCAGAAGGGCCAGCCCGAGCATCGTCACCTTCGCCTGTGAGCGCGCTTTCGCGTTGGAGGCCGGCTTCGCGACCCGCTTTGCTGTCAACGCTGGAACTCACTGGCGCCTGCTCTTGTCGCCGCCGGCGCCTGCTGTCGCGCGACGACACGCTGGCCGCACTGTGGCGCATCATGATCGCAGACCTTGCGGCCCCACTCGATCTTTGGACTTTGGTGGCAAAAGGGCAAAACTCGGCAAAATCGCAATCTTTTCCAAGAAAGAGCCCCTCTGTGCGATGCATCCACAGGTCTTGAATCGGGCAGCTGCAGGCATCGTCGCCAGCAGATTCATAGATCTAAGACACATGTACGACTCAGAGACGAATCGTAAAGGACTCGCCACGCTGCGCCAGGCTTCTTCGTGCTCGTACTATGTCATTTTTTCAAAAGACTCGAAGCTCGTTTTCGTCCACTTTGTCAGCGGGCAGCAGTGGTCTTATTTTTTTGCTAATCTAAAGAAGACACAGACCGTCTACGACGTCATTTTCTCACATGGAATACTCGCAGGCGACCCTCTCATCCTCTTCGCTTCCTTTCTTCCATTGTAAAGAAAGTCGCCTCGCCATGGAGGGGCAATGAAAAGTATATCGAGAAGCATAGTCAGCACAAAGGCACTCGTATTAGCCGAGCGTTCATCACGCACACACGACAGCAGGACCGAAGGGTCGAGCGACTCGTACCGGCGACACGCATTGTAGCTACAGCCCAACAATTGTCATTCTTTCTTCTGAAAGTAGCAGAAAGAAGCATGTTTCATTGGCTTTGCTGATGAGGACTTTCCATCACCCACACATAGAAATGATGATTTGTCTGCTCCATGTGCCGATCAAATCTGTCAATTTTCACAGTCGTCGCGAGAATGAATCGTCGCAAAAGTCCGAACATCTCTTTTGATCTCTTGGCATGATTGTTTATTTATAATAAAAAAGGAATTGCTGGGCCAGAGACGACGAGACGCATGTTAATACCGGGCTGAGTGCGCCTCCGAGTCCACCGAGGACCAAAGCGTTCCGAAGTCTTTGAGATGTGTGGCGTGGTCAGTTTGCATACTGCCTTCAAGCACTTCGCCTTTATCATAGACCTACTCGAGATCGGCCCTGGTTCTAACGCAAGGAATCCCTATGCCGCGAGAAACCATTTGTTGTACGATTCAAGACATGATACGAAGAGGAGGGGCATAGTGAACTCCGTGTTATACGACCGTCACGATTTCCAACTTCACGGTTCATACTAACCTCCTAAGCTAAAGGGAGCCTCTCACCTTGCGTGTTTGTGATCGAGAGCTTCGGCAACCTTTGGTGACCCTCGCGGTCCTTTCACCTCCGTTCTTTGCCGCCCTTGCAGATGCTTGCTTACCGCCACCGCTTCCTCTCGCTTTTCCTTCTCGCGCTCGCTTGCTTTCTTTCCCCTCAATCAGCGACTTGTCCAGCGCCATCCACGCGTGCACATGCAGGGGCACGCCGGACCACCTGCTGCCCCCCTCCCTACCCCCTCATTATCCATACCCTAGTGCACACCAGGGTACGCGGGCGGGTGCGCGCGCAGGCTGCCCCCCGCTGCTTCCGCGTGCACGCGCGTGCCCAGGCGAGGCAGGCGCCGCCAGCTCCAAATCGAATTGCCCTCGCTCGCGCGGGCAGGGACTGGCGGCGTCGCCGTTTGCGTGCGTGCGTGCGTGCGTGCGTGCGTGCTCGATCGCTCGCTCGCTCGCTCGATTGCTTGCGTGCGTGCGTGCGTGCTTGCTCGCTTGCTTGCACCTCGCTGGGAGCGCTCGGGCGACAGACAGGCAGGCACGCGCGCCTCGGGAGCGAGCATGCACCCTGAAGCTGGCGGAGCGCTGGCGGCGGCGGCGATGGAGCATGCCTCGCGAGCGCTGGCGGCCAGCTCGGGCGAGGAGGAAGGCCTCGGGGCGTGCAGGTTCGAATTGCCCCATGTCCAGTTCGGCTGGGCGTTCCTGCTGCAGTGGATGACGATTTTGGGCATCCTGAGCGCCGCCACCGAAGGCCTCATGTCCTTCCTGGAAGAGCAGTTCCGAGAGCAGCGCACCAACATCAAGATCTTGCGTCGCATGTATCGCGAGCTGACCGTATTAGGCATCATCTCATTCTCGATCATGGTGATTCGGGACGCCTCGCGCGGACTCACCATCAACGATCTGCACCTGATTGAGTTCGCTCATTTGTGGCTCTTTACCGTGGGTATCACCTTTATTTTCACCAACGCAATGTTGGCCATCTTGCTTCGATCTGCAAAGGTGTTCTGGGACGACGCCTTCGCGTACGGTCTGCATAAGTTAGAGTTGCGTTACCATCAATTGGCGTCACAAGAGTCAATGTGCCACAGAATCGCGCGATACCTTCTCCCGTTCTATCGTTTCGAACGGCGCCGTCTCGTGGACAAAGTGAACCTTTGGGTGCTTCGGCGCGACTTCATCAATCGAAACAACCTTCCAGAGTCTTTTCACTTTAGCAAGTACCTTCGGCGGAGTCTTACGCGCAGCGTGCTCAAGGAACTCAAGCTGGGTTGGGATTCGTGGGCATTTCTTGCCTTCTGCTTTCTTGTTGGTTTTGGTGTTGCCAAGTCTCTGGACCCCGAGCTCGCCTACTTGGACCTCGACGCCTCAATGGAGTTTATTCTGGCGATCATGGGCCTGCTCTTTTTATCGTGTCTCATGATGAACAGACTCATCAAGTGGGGGCTCATTCGTTTCCTTCGTATCGTGGCCGGCGCCCCGTCATCGCATCACCTCGAGCGCCTTCTCGCCTATGCAAAAGAAATTCACGACAAGGAACAATCGAGTATCATGGACCCCACGGGCCAGCTCACCGCGGATGAAGTTCGTCTCGATGAGATTTTTGAAGAGGCCAAAGGACACGACAAGATGCGTTTTTCTTCAGAGTTTGCGACACAGCACATCATTCTGGACAGAATCAACGTCAACACGTACACAGCGACAAATATTCTGCCCCTCGCGTATGCTTTTCTCTTCACCAAAGCATTTCGCATTTTGATTCTTGCTCAAGGTTATGCGGTCGGTTTCACCATTCTGGTCGCTGCACAGTTCAAGGCCGATCTCTTTGTTGGCTGGCGACTTGCAGTGCTTGCCGCCATTTTCGCTCTCGCCATTGTCCAGGTGACCCTCATGATTCCCAGGACAATGCGCGACTATGCTCTTCTCAGTGCGGTGGCCCGTGTCGACCGCGAGGCACTCGACGTTATCGATGGTACCTTTATGTATCAAAAGGATACGAACGACAGCATCTATATCCTCGCCAATATCCTTTACAACACCTCCGAGGTTGTGCTCCGTGGCCTCTACGTCGTTGAAGGCGTGGTTCCGCCTGAAACGCGCTCGCAGGCCGTAGCAGCACTCTTCACGGTGCTCGATAAGCATCGCAAGGGCATTGTGCCTCCCCTTCAACTGCAAGCCGGGCTCGAGCAACAGCCTTTCCGCCGTCACCTCAGGACGGCTCGTCTTCGTATGGTGCTGCGTTCGCTCAACTGTGAAAGGGGACTGACGCTTGATCGCTGTAAATTCCTCGTGCACGGCATGGAGCGCCTCATTCGTAAGGATCGACGTTCGATTTCCAAGTTCACCCGCTGCTTCGGCGGAGTCAACGTTCCGTGCGCGCGGTGCCGAGAGCGCATTCCGGCTTCCGAGATCGACAATCATGCCGACGAGTGCCGCGGGTCAAAGTCGACATCATTTATGCAAGGCGTGATCGATGAAGACGAGGATGATGAGAGCGAAGAGGAGGAGGACGACGAAGATGGCGGGGAGAGCAGCGATGGAAGCGTTCCCTATGCAGCTTCTTCCACGAGCTTTGATGCCGAGGGAGGAAACGACAGTGAGCATGGTTCTATTTCTGCGATGAGCACTTTTCATGATCGCGTCTCGGTGGCTCGCGATGCTAAATTTGGTCTTTTGTTACCTTTTGCACTTCCCAAGTCGCGTCTCGAAGACGCCTGATGTGTGGGCAAATGAAACAAGTCTCTCCTTCGCCTTTGTCCGTAGAACTTCTTAAAGAAAATATTTCTCTGTGTTAACGGTGTGTGTTTGTTTTGTCACGGAATTTCGAATTTTTTCCTCAGATTTGCTTGACTATGAGTATGGAGAAGAGCAAGAGAACAACCCGTTACATCGTCATTACCTTGTGAATGATACTCTATAACCTGGGCGCGATCACTTGTTCGTCATAGCTGACACTCCCAAGCTACGTGAAGATGTCCAGGGAAAAGTCGAAAAAGCTTTTTACCAGCTCGTGAGAGATTGCCAATGCCTCTCTTTTCTTTACTTTCTATTCTATTCTTTTTCTTTTCTTTCCTTCCCTTCTCTTTCCTTTCGTTTCGTTCGGTCAGTCGGTTAAGCTTGCATTTGGCGTTGCACCAGCGTTGCGTAGAGGCCGTTGTCTTTGCGTGAGAGTTCTTCGTGCGTACCGCGCTCTGCAATGACTCCGTCCGAAATGACCAGGATCATTGCGGCCGAACGAATCGTAGACAGACGATGGGCAATGGTGATGCTGGTTCGACCGACCATGACGCGGTCGAGCGCCTCCTGCACGAGATGCTCGCTCTCGGCGTCGAGAGCTGAAGTGGCTTCGTCCAAAAGAATGACATTTGGGCGCGCAAGAAGCGCGCGCGCGATGGCAATACGCTGGTTTTGGCCACCCGACAAAGTGACCCCACGCTCGCCGACCTGCGTGTCGAGGCCGTCAGGAAAACCTGAAATGAAGTTGTACGCGTTTGCTTCCTTGGCAGCATGCACAATTTCATCCTCTGACACTTTCCGGTGCACACCATAGGTGATGTTATCGCGAATCGACATCGCAAAAAGTGTTGGTTGTTGGGAGACAGTGCCAACGTTCCTGTGCAGCTTGACCGTGCTCATGTGACGTAAGTCTTGCCCAGCAATGGTAATGTGACCGCTATCCGGGTCGTAGAATCGCTGAAGCAGATTAATGATTGTGCTCTTACCGCCTCCACTTGCGCCTACGAGAGCAGTCACCTGGCCTTGCTGACAGGTAAAGGACACGTCACGCAGAACCTTGATGTCCTTCCGCGACGGATAAGCAAAGGAAACGTTGTGGAAGACCACGTTGCCACGAAGCTCATCGTTAAAGTCAGCCGAGCGGCGGATCGCAGCGTCGGAATCAATAATCGTTTCACCGGGCAAGGGAACGAAACCATCCTCCTCGCTATTGGGCGTACGATCCGTATGAATTTCGGGCTTGCGGTCGATGATGGCAAACATGCGATCTGAGCTTCCCACTGCAGCCATGAGCTGCGAGTACAGACCCGAAAGACCTCCGAGGGCCCCGGCCAGATAAATCGTGTAAATGAGAAAGGAAAGCAGCGAGGCAGCGGTGAGGCCCGACTCGTGGCGAATAACTTGCCGCCCACCGTACCAGAGCACCAGCGCAACGGCATAGTAGGCGCCGAGTCCAATGATGCCAATGAAGATGCCATAGGCCCATGACTTTTTGATACCATATGTGTAAGAGTCCTTGATGCGTGCTCGGTATCGAGCGACCTCGTACGACTCCTTGGAGAAAGACCGAACGGTGCGGATCGAGCTTATCGCCTGCTCTGCGGCCTCGCCCGCGCTGCCAAGAGAGTCTTGGTATTGCTTGGAGACGCCTCTTATGAAGCTGCCGTACATGCGGGCGCCAATGGCCAATGCCGGGACCACGGAGAGCATGATGAGCGTGAGCTTCCAGCTCAGCACAAAAAGGATAACGAGACCCACCACGACTTGGGCGAGCCACCGCAAAGACATGGAAACTGTCGAAGTCACCGTGTCCTGAATGACGCGCGTATCGCTGCTGAGACGGGACTGAAGCTCACCACTATTCTCTTCGTCGAAAAAACTGATGGGCTGGCGGAGAATCGCCTCGAAGACGCGTACCCGGAAGCGTGCGACCAAGCGCTCGCCACTCATGTTGAAAAGAGCGCCTCGAAAGGTGGTGAACACACTCGACACTGTAAAGACGACTAGCATGAGGAGCACGGTCTGGTCGAGCTTGTCCTCCGTCTGTGTATCGAGAATCTGCTCAATGAGCTTACTAAAGAGTGCAGGCACGACCATAGTTGATGCGGAGCTCACGAGCAAACACATGAGGGCTATAGTCAAGAGGTACCTCTCTGGCCACGCCAAGGAGATGACACGGCGAAAGCTAGTTCCGGATCCATGCAAATGATCGTCGCCTTGCCCAAGCTGGGCGTAGTCAAAAGCATTTCCTGTTTCGGACTCGCTCAGAGCGCCATTCTCATCTCTGGAGGCCTCGCCCACTTTGGGGCCACCAGGGTTTCCGCTCAAGCGTGTCGCTACAAGGAGGCCCAGTTCCACGAACGGTAGAATGAGGCCGATCCAGAGCATTGCATGGACTTGCGCCTGGGCGCCGTGTAGCTTGTGTGCAGTGGCGAGTTTGACGACGCTCGTAATGCTGCAGCCAACCAAGTAGAGGATCAGAATCGCTACGCCTGCGTGGGTCGCTCTCGAGAATCCTCGGCCTGTGGCGACGCTACACCAGCACGCCGCGACCGCGAGCGCTGCGGCACGGACCCACGCGAGAATGATCACGTCCAGCACCGAGGTTTCCCATGCGTAGTCATCGGGCTGCAGGTCCGAGTCGCGTGCCAGCGCGCTCATGAGCGCCGCGTCCACCACGCCTGCCAGCACCAGGGCCACCGTCATCTTGGTCATTTCCTCTATTTTGACGACGAGTACGGACTGCTGCCGCAGGATGAGCTGGCGGTGAGCGTCAACGCGGCGTCGACCGCGGCGCCGCCCGGAGCGCTGCGCCGTAATCTTTCGTTTCCCGTGTCTGCTCGTTCCCCGGTGGCCTGGATTGTTTTGGGGTCTGCTTCAAGTTCTTTGTTCACATAGAAATCGCCGTTGTTCCTGTTCATAGCCTGACCGTGAGAGAGAGCATCATGTGTCCGCCGTGGGAGCGAAAGACCCTGAACCCTAGGCGCCACAGAGGCGCCATCGCGGGGTGAGCAAACCAGAGCAAAAGCAAGCAAGCAAAAGCAAAAGCAAATGAAAATGCAAGTTGACTTTACACGCAAGATCGCAATGTACGCACAGGGCGAGAGTAGAGTCTTTGGTCAAGATCTCGTTCAACGCATGCATGCGCAAAGTCTGCTTGGCCCACCAAGTCAGTCGGCGGCAGTCTCTAGCAATGTCAAATGAAAAGCAGATAATCTTCAAATCAGTCAAAAAACGAAGTCGCAAAATTTGCTTTTACTCATTTCTGGAACGAAATGATCTCTATGCAGTGGTAAAAGTTCTTCGGAAGCTATCGGAGAGGGGCTGCGCTGCCTTACTTCTTGTTCTCGGCAAGGACGGCCTCGAGCTTGTCAAGCACGTCGGCAGTGTCCATGTCCTCGAGAAGGTCGAAGATGCTCTGGTTCTTGCCCTCAAAGGAAACCTGGGCATCCTGCATCCATTCGGCGAGGGTCTCGGCCGAAAGACCGAGCGCGAGCGCAGCCTTGGCGAAGCGGTCTTCCTCGAGCTTGGCCTTGAGCCAGTTAATGCGCTCCGCAGAGGCCTCAAAGGGGCTAGCACTGGCATGCACGCCGTTGTCGCCAACGTTGGGGACCTCGGTGAGGCCGAGCGACTCCCACTGCTCAAAGATGGTGCGGCGAAGGCTGCCATCGGCGGCGTCCTTAGGGTCAGTGCCGCCGAGGACCTTGCCGCGGAAGTCCTCCCAGGAGAGAGCAGACGGGGCCCACTCGACAACAAAGTAGTGAATCTTGGCGGGGGCGTTCGTGTACTTGCCGCGCATCGAGAGGTAGAAGCCGTTCATGATGTACATGTCCTCGACCTTGCCGCAGTAGAAGCCGCCTCCAAACTTGATGAGGTTCTCACCGCGCTTGAGCTCGCCCCACTTCTTCTCGAGGTCATCTCCGCTGATTCCGAGCTTTTCGCAGGCATCCGCGGCGTTGTAAACCTTGCCAGCCTTGACGGCCCCGGACCAGTCCTCACCAAACATCTTCTTGAAGCCCTGCTGGCCCTTCTCCGGGACGTTGAGCTCGCTGGGCTTGAGAATGACGGCCTTGCTGGCAATAGCGCCGTAGTGGGTGTCGATGAGGCGCTCCTTGTCGATCTTCTCGTAGCCGAGCTCGCCCTCGGTCTTGATCTTAACGCCGGCCTTGGCGAGGTCCTCCTTGACCAGCTCCACGACCTTGTCGGTGACGGCGTGGGGCTTGATGAAGAGGAAGGCCTCGTTCTTGCCAGAGGCGGTCAGGTACGCGACTTCCTTCTCCAGCTGGGCCACGCGCTCCTCGAGGGCGGCGTCGGTCTCGGTCTCGCCCTCCTTGACGGGCGCGAGCTCCTCGACCACGGCGACCTCCTCGACCTCGGGCTGCTTCTCCTCCTCCTTGGCCTCGGCCTTCTTGCTCGAGCTGCCGCTCATGCCGAGCGCCAGCATCGCCAACACGCCGGCGGCGGCGCCTCCGGCGGCCATGGGCGACACGCCGCCCGGCAGGCCGGAGCTCTGCGACGCGAAGCCGCGCGCGCCGCTCATCGCATGAACGCCCGTGCGCTTCGCGCTGGCCGCGCGCTGCGCCGCCACGCGCGCGCCGCGCATCGCCGCCCTGCTCGCGAGCATCCTGCCGCCGCTGCCTCTCTTCTCCTGCTCCTCCCGCGCGACCGCTCCCGCTGCTGCCCGCTGCCTCCGCGCTGCTCTCGATCGCGATATGCCCGCGCTGCAGCTCCTCCTCCCCGCGCATCCTCGTCGTCACCGCGAGCCTCGCACAGCCTTGGCAGCCGTCCACCCGCTATCCGCTGTTAACCCGCACTTGTACTGCCGGTTTACCCGCACTTGGCCGATCCACGCCGCGGGCTTCCTCCGCGCCGCGGACCGGCCCCCTCGCGCCGCGAGCCACGCAGGACGACGTCGCAGGGCGCCGCCGCCGCCTGCGACGTCCGAGGCGATGCGCAGGAGGCGACGATCGGCGGCGAGGACGAGGAGGCGTGGCAGGTCAGGTGGACGTGAGATGCACTGCATTTTGTTTCGAATAGGCCGGTCGGGCAGGAGGCTCAAGGCGCCGGAGGTGAGAGACTGAATATCGTTCTTAGTCTGATTACGCTGCACTTTCTGGTGGTGATACTACGTCGGCACAAAATCCTTTCATAAATAGGCCTAGTCTTCGTTTCGTTTCCTGACAACAATCTCAAAGACTCTCTGAAAACGGGCTACTCTTTTTGCGAACATGCTCTCTCACCGGACCATGATCCCCCCCACCCCCCCACCCCTTCTTTACTCTTTGTTTTCGCGCTTCGCCTCACCCCACCCCCAAAAAATGCATTACATCACCATTGCGCGGCGGCCTTGAGATAGTACACCGGACAGCTCGAATTGACGCAATGATCCGTATGGATTATGGAGCCCGTGCATGCCTGACACTGGCGACCACAAAGAACTTTGGCATGGTCTTGACGCTTTGCAGCGAGAGAAAGGTGCAAGGCGGTCGTCTGCGGCGCAGAGAGACACGCTGGACATATCTTTTCATTCGTGTCGAGCGCCTCAATAAGACGCGCCAGCTCGGGGGCTTGCACTGCCTGCGCGGCGTAAGAGCGTTTGCAAATGACGCAAGTGCGGGACTCAAAGTAAGCGCGCACGCCATCTCGATGTGCCGAGGCATCGCCAAGACTACGTGCAGGCAACCGCGACGTCTGGGCCTTCCGCAACTGCGTGTACCAGCGACTCACATCCACATTGACCAGACGAAAGAGACGCTGCAACGGCTCAATGATCTTTCGCTTCAGGTAATACGAAGCATTGATTCGAATGCCTGGCCGTGGTGGCTGCACGAGGTCAGCGAGACGAGCGCTCGGCAAGCCGTCCGCAATGACATACTCGACGCGCTCCTTGTACACGGGATAGGCCATCGGATCTGCCTTGGCACGCCGCAGCGCAACAGTGACAGAGGGTGGGTAGCTTCCAGCCTTGTACTGCTCTTCGATGGGTGTCCGCACCTTACTGGCAAAGACAAAGTCCCGCACACTCACTTTGTTCTCCAGAATGCGCCGCGCATGGTCTTGGAAGATTCGCTTCGTTTGCGAGAGATCACGCGAAAGAAAAGCAGACTCGAGCAGGTCATTCATGATTCGCTTCATGATCGGGCACGAGTCCCGTCGAATATTTTCGAGGCCCTTGCTCTCGATACGCGCTGGAGGATCGCCCGGCTGAGGTACTGACTCATATTTGAGACCACAATATCGCTTCTTGGAAACAAGCATGCAAGGCATGTATACCTTTTCAAACTGAAGCTTCATCGGGTGCGGAAATTGCATGGTCATGTGTTCGCATATCCAATGCGCAATATGAAAGGCCGAAGATAGCTTGCAGTTTGGCAATTGCACAAACAGCGAGTCCGTATCGCCATAGACGACAAGCGGCTTGGAAGGGCATACGGGCCGCCACGGCGATCTCGGGCTTTGGACTTCGCGCATGCTTGTCTCCAGCGCCTGTTTGCCCGTCACTACTATCGCATCTGCTAGTGCCGACATTGGCATGCGCCCCGAATATGAGGCTGCCGTGTAACCGTACGTGACGTTGGCCAGCATTTTCAGGGCCAGCTGTCGCGCATCCAGCACACGGCGCCAGCTATCCCAACCCTCACGAGCGCATTTCTTCAGACCATCTTTGATGGCAAATCGCGTAAAGAGGATCTCTCGTAACATGCACGGGAGGACACCCTCGCGCACAGACTTTTTCAAAAAGCAAGCCCCATTCCCCGCAATAAATATCTCGTTGCGCCCGAGAAGCCGCAAAATGTCGCTGCGGGTTGGGTAAGCCCCACGATCGCATGTGTGACGCGCAAAGACGCCTGCCTCTTGCACCAGGGCGCCTGACTTATCCACCTTGCCCACGAAAGTGGAGAAGCATAGATTATGCGAGATGATTACCGATGGGTACAATGATCGAAAGTCAAGAACGGCCACAGGGTCCACATACATGTTCGACACCGGTTCCAAGTTGAGCGCAATGATTTCGAGTCCAGGTTGTGAAGCTACTTGATCGCGACTTGGGCTCGGCATGACAAAGTTCCGGGGCTTGGCAACGCGTACCATCACAGCCTCGACTTGAAATTGGGACCCACGCGTCATGGCCGAGAAGAAATCCATGCCGAGCAACTTGGCATACTCTGCAACCTTGGTAACCACATCGAGATGCATGAGTACATCGTGCACCGCGTTCACCACATTGCTCAGATGCTCCATGGCCAGATCGCGAGTTGCACGCGCGCGAAAGCGCCCATGCAAGTAGTGGTCTGAGAACCGAGGCAAGGGTCTTCCAAAGAATTCTTGAACCACATGTTCGAGAGTGTACTGTGCCAGGTCAATTTCCTTGCGGATAACTCGCCACATGTTGAAAACGTGCCGACCCGCAAGCCAAATCTGGCTGTACTCTGTCTCGCCATACGCGTCGTTCATGTGTCGCGAATCCTGCGGTCCTGCCGGTACGCGCGACAGGCGCGCAGCGTAGTCCTCGATGCCGAGCGCCTCGGCGCGCTGCAAAATGTAGCCCAGACTACGGCGCTGAATTTCCCAGCCGCCCAGGATGTCAGGATCCTGATCGCGAACGTACCGCAGAAACTCCATGAGGACCATGCGCTCGCTCGTCAGACGCGCCCCAATCGCCTGGAAAATGTGTCTGTCTGAAATGAGATCTGCATCATCATAGGTGGCAGCATAGATGCACAGGATTTCATCTTCCTTGGGATTCGACATGCGCTTCATCTCACGTGCCTTTGCTGGTCCCACTGCCGTGCCCGTTGCGGCAATAATTTCCACGAACATGACGCGACACCTCTGCAAGCTAATCTTCGAAGAACCCGTCTTCTTTTGTACCGCACGTGTTCCCTTGTCGACGCGAACAGAGATGCGATCCCCCCGCATCGCCGTGTCCGCGTTTTGCCCGCCTTCGCTTCTGCATTGTGCCAGGTCGGCCACAACGTCTCGGGCAAGAGGCGGATCCGCGCGAGGTGTAAGTATGGTTTCTTTCAGCTCGTCTGGTCCATAACGCAAGAGTTTGCGCGCCGGGACCATCATTCGACGCGCCTTTTCGTTTCGCTCAAATGCTGCATCTTCGTACGAGGAGAAGAATGGCTTCACATGAAATTCTGTATTTTCGAGTACAGCGTCCGCACAAAGTTCATCCCAGGACGGTGGCGGCACACGAGGACGCAAGATGGTGCACGGGCTGTCGTGGTCATTTGCAAAGCGGGACGATGAGCTTTCGATGCTTGCCTGCGATGTCGCCTGCTGCAAGTCTATTTTGGCGCGTTTCCGATCGTCTTTCGACGCAACGACACTTGACGTGCGTTTTTCCGCGCTCGTGGTCTGCCGCGCCGCGTTGGCACCTTCGACATCGCTGCTCTTGTCATTGTCCTTGTCCTCACCCATGTCCTTGATTTCGTCAGCATCGTCAATGCCAATGATGGTCTCGAGACGCGTGCCCCCAACGTCCCGCCGCTGCTGACCATTTACATTATCGTCCCTGACGGCCTCATCACCATTGGTTTCAGCAACGTCTTGCAAGCTCATTTCTCGGTCCCAGTCGTCGAGCTCCAGCTGCGTCATGCGCGCCAGCTCGGCTCCTTCTGCCATGCCAAGCATGTGGTCTTCCAAGTCTCGCTCGCGCTCTGCGTCAGAGATGTCGTCGACTTCTTCTGCGGATGAGCGCAGGCGAGCACTTGCAAAAGGTGACGGCTGCTGGTCATCATTCAGCAGACGCAAGTGTTCAATGGCGTCCTGTGTGTTCACACGCTCTTGCGACCCTGACGATGCACCCAGTCGCTTTGCAAGAATGGGCGAGAATGGGCTCGCTGCGCTCGAGAGCGAAGGCAGGGATGCCGATCGTGGTGAAGGGTCGTGGACTGCAAGCCATTTCACGAGAGCGTCATGAAGCTGCGAGTCACTCGAAAGAGCTGCTCTGTCGTCCGCAAGGGACGCAGATCTCGTTACAGCTGCCTGGCTCCCGTGTACGTCGGGATCGATGCCCAGCGAGTCGCGCAATTCATCAAGCCAACCCCGCAGAGACGGAACATGCATGGCTTCGTTGCGCACGCGCGGCGATTTGGTCCCTCCTTCGCCAATCTTTGCGGACCCAATGATATCCCAGGCATTGGCTCGAACTTCTCCAATTGGGTAACCGCTCGTCTGCCGCTTGGGCTGACTCACGGTCTCAAAATCGGCAAGCCGGAGAAAACCCATTCCTGCGAGTTCATAGTCTGAGAGAAATTGCAAGAGGTAGGGAATGTGCGTCTCATACGGCTGAAAGCTCCGCGCAAGTTTGTGGTCCCCCGATTGCAAAAAGATCCCAAGAGGTTTGAGTTGCATCGGTTCCGTAATTTCAATCTTCACGAAGGTCTCGGGTTCAGACTCCTTGTGGTACCCGTAAAAGTCGATTGCCTTGCAAACGGTTATGGCAAAGATAAGTTTGCCAAATTTTGAATCTGCAAGAACCTCTTTGAGATGCTCAACAAAAACACTTGTTTCTACGCCACGAACGCACTTGATAAACATGTATGGCATGCAGTTGTGTATGTGTACTAACAGCGAGTCTCCGCTAGATTTACGACCAAAGATACGCAAAACGGGGAGTTCTTCTTCATCGTCGTGGTAATAGTCGAGATACAAGATGCTCACACGAAGAATTTCAGGAAGCGTATCACCCAGAAACGCCTCGTCTTCCTTTTCTTCGAGATCCGCAAGTCCTCTTTTGCTGCCCAGGGACGCTGCAGATACTGCGCGCACATTGGGCATCCCTTGTTCTTGGTGACTTACGCCCGGTGCTCGAAGACTCGCGGGCTGCACATGGACGGGATCGGGAGGCGGCTGCTCGACCAGTGTGAGGCTTTCGTTGAACCTCGATCCTGCTGAAGCGGGTTTTTCTTCGAGTATTGTGGCATCATTATTGCCATCTCCGGATGAATGCTGTTGCGCTGCTGACGACGTTGAGGCAGATGATTCCGGTTCTTCGGCGAGTCCCAAGCCTATTTTCGCGCGGCTCGATTCTTCCTCCTCGCGATCCTCTTGCTCTCGTTGCTGCGGTTGCTGTTTCTGTTGCTCTTGTTGTTGTTGCTGCTGCTGCTGCTGCTGCTGTTGTAATGGCTCTCGCTGCTCTTGTTGTTGTTGTTGCTGCTGCTGCCCTGGACCACGCTGACTCTCGCCAGCACGGTCGTGGTCACGGTTCTCCCCGCCATCCTTCCCTCCATTCGCAACGCGGCTTGCGAGCTGCAGACGGCGCCTTCCGCGGCGCGCGCGGCGGACTGCGAACGCCTGCGGCGGGCCCGCCCGGCCGCTGCCGCTCGCCGCCGCGCGCATGCAGGTTGCCGCTCTGGCGCGGCCCTTCTCCTTCTTGCTGTTCAAACTCGTTGCTCTTGTTCTTCTTCTCCTTGTAGTTAGTCGCTCCTCGCTTGGGAGCCGTCAACAATCAACGTGCGCCAGAACGCGAAGAAGAAGAAGAAGAAGAAGCAGCTGCGCGCCGACTCGGAGCGCGCGAGCAGGGCCTGCTTCTGAGCTGGGCTGAGCTGCGACGCGCGACTCCGTGGGGGGCGACGAGATGGCCGAGAGCGGCGGCGCCACGCAGCGCGAGCGCGGCGCGGCGGCAGCGCGATTCTGGCGCGAGTTCGACCTCGAGGGCCTGCGGCAGAAGCTGGACAAGTCGGAAATTGAGATCTCGGAGCACGTTGAGCGCAGCGTGCTCTCGCGGAAACGTCTTGCGCAGGACACCAAGGCCTTCCGCAAGCTCACCGACGCGGATGACAAGCTAAAGAAGCTAGGACCTCTGCTCCGTGGATATCAGGAGGACATTGACCGTCTCACCAAACGTGCGCGATTTGCGGAAACCTCCTTCCTTGAGCTTTACAAGAGGCTCTTTGACGCCCCGGACCCGACCGATCTGCTCGAAACTCTCGCCGAGGACGACGTCGATAGTCTGCGTGAGGAGAATGAGCGTCTCCGCGTGGAGCTCCAAGATTACGAGGAAGAATTTGCCGCCTTGCAGAACCAAGACATCACCATTCGTAGGCTCGAAAAGGAGCTCGAAGACCTACGCGCCTCTTCCCGGGCATCTCTCCAGCAAGCGCTCGATTCCAAAGAGGCAGATCTTGCACTCGAAGCCGAGACCAAGGCCGCACAGGCCGAGAACCAGGCACGTCGTGCTCAAGAGGCCCTGGAAGCAGAAACGGCTCGCCTGGCCGAGCTCCAGGAAACCCTCGACCGGAGCCAAGAAGAGGTCTTTCAGTTGCGAGCAAACATCGAAGAGACAGAGGCAGCGCGTCAGGCAGAGGCCGACATTGTCACGGAAGACCTCGCGCGCGCCAACGCTCGCATCGCTGACCTCGAGTTGCAGCTTCGCGAATCATCAACTCGCGGTGCATCGCCTTCGTCTGCGTCAGCGCCCAAGGCAGCAGCAGGTGACGAGGAGCACGGCAGTCTGGGTCTTTCGAGCAAGGATCGCGAGCGTGTTCTCGAGCTCGAGGATGAATTGGTGCGAAAGGGCGAAGTCGAGGAATCGTTGCGGGATCAAATTGTCGCAATGCAGCGCGAGGCTCGCGAGGTCGCGCTTGCGCATGAGAGCGCCGTGAAGGAGAACGACAAGGAGCTGGGCCGCATCAAAGACGAGCTTTTCCGCGCAAAGGCTCAAATCAAGGAGCTACCCACCAAAAAAGCTTACGATCAACTCCGGCGTCAAGTGGAGCTCTTACAGGCCGTTGATATCGAAGGCGAGGCGGACGGGCGTCCGCCATCCCCCGCGGGTTCTGACGCCAACGCAGCCGATTCCACTGACGGCGGTTTTAACAGTCGAGTCTTGGTACTTAAACGCATACGCAAGCTCGAGGCAACGGCGGCGAGCCTCCGCGTACAACTCGACGACGAAAAGAATGCACGCGTTCTGGCCGAGACGCAACGGAAGCAAGCCGAGGATGACGCGCAAGATTTGAGAAATGAGCTCACGCAGCTCGAAGAGGAGTCGAAGGCAAGCTTTCGCCGCTGCCGCAGCTCAACCGACAGCTTCAAACACCGCAGTAACCAGTTCGGCGAGGAGAGAAGCTCGGGGGCCAAGAGGTCTCCCCAAAATAGTATCGATGCTGCAAATCCTGACTCATTAGCCGCTCACGAAGCTGGAGGCACAGAGACTGCAGCCAATTTGCTTCTGGCCGCAACGGAGGAGATTGACTTCGATGCAGGTGCTCTAGAAAACAAGAGCAACAATTACAATGGCAATGGTAACGCTGCTTCTGCAGGCTCCGTGCTGAGCATTGTACAGGAGCAGCGCAACGAATTTCGGAAGCGCATGCTTGAGCTTGAGACCGCGCGAGACCAGCTAGCATCAAAGCTCTCACACGCGGAGCAAGATCAGGAGACCTTGCGCGCAGACAATGTGAATCTCTTGGAAAAAATCCGATATCTTCAAAGTTATGGTGGAGGGCAGAGCTCGCAACACGCTCACCACGAAGATGACGAGAGCGCAGTGCGCGTTCATCCGAATCAGCGTGCAGAAGTTCGCGTCAATGTCGCCGCTGGTTTGCAGCATCGCTCTGGTTTCGGTGGCGCCTCTGCCGCAGAGATGTCAGAGGCCCGTTATCGCCAGGCCTACGAGAACAAGTTGAATCCCTTCTCGGATTTTTCTGCGCGGGAACGTCGGCGGAGATTGCACGGTCTCAATTTGGCTGAACGCGTGACATACCAAGCCATGAGCTTTGTCACTGCGAACAAGTACACGCGTCTTGGCGTCTTCGTCTACGTTTTAGCTCTTCATGTGCTTGTTTTCTTTGCGCTTTCCATGACCACGACGGGTGGTTGTCTTGACGCTGCCACTCCAGGCGACACCCTTTTGATGGGAAGTCCTCCGGGTAACGATATAGCTGGGCGCGTGTCTGATTTTCGCCCACCAGATGCCTAATCAAGCAAAGACATGGTGCAATGTATGTACAAAGTAGTGCTGGCCGGAGTTCTCACGGGTTGGCTGGCTGGCTGGCTGGCTCACAATCTTCATGCTTGGCTTTTATCTTCTTTTGAACTACGTATATCATGTATGAAGTCGTGCGTTCTTCCTATTGTTGTTGCCATTTTTTAAAATTGGGTCTGTTGAAAGAATTAGGCACAGGACCTACGCCAAGTTCGAGGGCCTATCTTTGCCTGCACCAACTGATAACGATGCTTTCTGCGAGACAGCCTTGAACTTCGCTAAGAGGCAAAAACACAAAGCGTATTGGAACAACCGCACACAGCTGCAGCGAGCTGGAATCTTTGCTAAAAGCTAGAACGAAAATGTAGGAGGCCCAGATTGCATTGTACGCTTTTGCTTGCGGCCCAGCTGAGGCTCATGCACGGGGCGACCCGTGTCGAGGCACCAAGGCATGCGTTTTACCACAAATTTTTCTACCACAAATTGAGCTTTCGCAGCACGACCATGATCAGAGTATCGCGAGCACACTCGGCAGAAATTTTTGCAGGGGGAATACATTCTTGTAGAGAAGTCCATTGGACAGCGCGCTCGACAACGGGAATGCCGAATCGTCGGGCGAGAACAAGACGTTCGCAGGTGGCTGCCGGGGTATCGAGGCGCTCTCGCAAAAAGACGCGCTGGGCTGCGAGCCGTGAATAGAGCTGAAATGGACACAAAGGGTCGTAAATGTCTCGCGCGCAAAACATTTGAAAGATCACTTGAAAGATGCGCCAGGCAACCTCACAGGCGAGTGAGGGTGCTTGCGAAGTTTGACCTTGGCGATGCTCCAGCGTCGAAGATGTCATGTCTGCAGGCGCCGGGTTAGGACTCCCTGCATCGCCAGAGTCGGCGTCCATTCTGGACACCTTTGTGGCCCCGCGCGAGCGCAAGTCAAGTTGCATATGAGCGCGACTGCCCAGTACAATGCCCTCACCCTGCAAGGAAGTCATTGCTGATTCAAGACGATCATACTCGCTGAGTCTTACAAAGCCCTCCGCGCCTGCAACGAGGATATATTTGCCGCGCGTGCGAAGAACGCCCTTGCGGATCGCCGCCCCGTCGTCGTGCCTGTAACGCAGACGCAGAATGCGAACCACATTGGCGCCATACTTGTGCACAAATCGGGTCGCCGCGCTTGCGGTAAAATCATGGCTGGCATTGTCAACGACGATAATCTCAAAGCCAAACGATGCCTGAGTGAGCTGGCGATGTTGCAAATATGCAATAGCGTCATCGAGCATGACCGGCAGACGTGCTTCTTCATCGCATGCCAGGAGAACTACGGAGAGAACAATCTTGTCATTCGCGAGGGCGGAGAGCGAGGGAAATTCGGCTACTTCTCCTTCCTTCTCCGTTGCAAAGTGATCTTCGTCGAGGCTGGCGACGCGGCGTGAAAGCAAGAGTCGAAGTCTTCGCTGCCAAAATGCAAGGCCTCCGGTAAGAGGGGCCAAACACCACCACGTGGAAATGATTGTGAAAGCAAGCACCACACTCACGCCCGCTGTCACTGCCATGCGCAAGCCTGCGAGCTCTGGCCCACCCGAAGCGAGGAGCTCCGCAGGCAAGCCTTGGCCTCCATGGCGGCCGAAGCTTGTCGCCATTGCTTGTGCTGTCCTCTCGCACAGCGATCAAGCAAGCAAACAAGTCGGCCGGCCACCCACGCAAAATCAAGCAAGCACGCACGCAACCGAGCGTGTTGCCACCCGCTGGCCACTCGCCGCGAGCCTCTTGTTCTTGCCGCCTCTGCGGCGCGCAGCAGCGGGATTTGCTATTCGTTTTTAATCTTTTTTACTTGGTGGCGGTGGCGGTTGGGAGCCACCACAGGCCACTAGGTGTTTTTATTTATTTTTATCGCTTCTGATTTTGGTTAACTTGACAGTGAATGCGGGACGCAATCGGTCGTGGCCTGAGTTCACACATCTCTCAGAGTCTCAATGCCAAGGTCATTGTCCAGAGTGGTGTTGATTCAGGCTGTTCATCAAACCCTCGAATTGCCCTTTTTTTTCGTGCGCGCACAAGAACGGCCAATGCAGCCTACAACGCAAGAAAGACAAAGAGTGTTTCTTGCTCATTGAATCTGCAAGGGCTGAGGCGGGAGGCAAAAAGGATGAAACAAAGCTGTTGGAAAAAGGCCAATCTTTATTATGTCTGAAAATTGCAAATCCAAATCAGGGCTTGGGCTGCAGAGAGCCGAATGTAGAGGCGGGCCATTTTCGATTGTACCATTCGAGGATCTCAAGCACATCGTCAGGGACAGTGGCCTTATCGAGCAAATGAAGCGGAAGGTAAGCCTGGACGATTTGCGCACGGGGGTGAAGCCACATGTCGGGTTTAATCCATGCGCAATTGTTGGGGTCGTTTGGCGCGTGAAACCACTTCTTCGGGCACTTGTGACGCCAGTAGTGCTCAATCTCAAACTCGCGAAACTCCATTCGGAACTGGCCGTTGCCGAGATCTGCATAGATGACGGGGAAGAAAGGCCAATAGCAGTCCGGAATACGGAAAATGTGCTTTGGGGCAATGTACGTGACGAGCTCCTTGAGATGCGCTTCCACAAAGGGATAGTTCTCCGTAATTCGAAAGTAGTAGGACTCGACCATGCCGCGCAGCACCTTGGCAGCAATGTTGCGGCCCAAGATAAAATTGTGGTCCGAGTAACCGAGCGGATACGAGGCCAGAACGCACTGGGGCGTGCCAAATGAGTCGCGATCGAACTCGGGAGGCATGAGAAAGGGACTGAAGGCAAAGGTGTCGTCGCGAAGACGAAAGATGACGTCAAAGAAGGAGTCGCGGGCGAGCTCGAGTTCCTCAATGTAAATCATGGCCTTGCGGAAGTTACGAAAGGTGTCCTGCTGCGCACCGGCCCACTGATTGTAGCCATCGGCCTTGAAGGTCGGCTGGTACACCACAAGACCATCGTTCTCCTGATGAATCAAGACGATACGCCAGGGCACGAGCGTGTTGGATCCACGAGCCTTGGCATTGAACGTGAGAATCTTACGATAGACGTGGCGACGGCCCTTGCGCATCTCAGATTTCTCCTCGAGATCGATCGAGGATGCCTCTGCGCCCGGTACACAGCGAAGAACCCAGTTGTGCAAGTAGTCGGCATCCCACGAGGTGATTTCGTAAGGGCTCGGCCAGCGCGGAAGCTGCATGGACTCCATCTTGACGAACACCTTGACAAAAAGGAGGACTTCGATGTCATACCGCGCCATCTGGGGTTCCATTACATTGAGAATCTTGCTTTCGAGCTCAAGGCGAGACATCTGGCCCGTAACGAGAAAAAGGAGCTTTTCCTTTTTGCCAAAACGGGGCGCTCGCAGTCTCGATGACATTGCGTGTGGGTTCCACAAGTTCTGTTTGTCAAAACCCTGGTGACCGTCGTCATTGTCCTCAAAAACGACCTCTTGGATGCGCGAGTCTGGGAACTCGCCAATTGCCGGATGTCGGGTGCGCTTTCCGTTAGCGTCACGAGGCGCTTGCTTTTCGGGCTGAGGCTCGTGCGGGAGACCCTTTGGACGGTAGTGCTTTTGCGTGTAGACGATCTCGCTCTCCTGGCGAAAGGGCGGCGGAGTGCGGGGCGTCTGCACGGTGTGCATTAGAGGAATGATATCCTTGGGCAGCCGAGGCGACATGGCAGAGGAGATCATCATGAGCAGCACGAAGAGCATGCAAAACCCGGCCCCTAGCGCGCGCTTGTCCCGCATGAGGCGCTCCATCGGGCTCGAGGCCTTGTCCTTGTATCCGAGCATCGTTCTTGCTCGCGGTTGACCAATCTTTCGTACTCACGACTTGCTGTTTCTTGCACACCAAGGAAGAGCGAGCAGCTCTTCGGCAAGGGCCGCGGCGCTAAGGAAGCCGCAATCGCACTAGACGCACTCTCGTGCTGCCTGCGACAGCCAGGTCGCGGTGCACGCAGCGAGCGGGCTGGGCTCGTTGCGGCACACGGTTTTGCTTCAGCGACTTGATTGTGAGTGCGTCGTGAGCAACGGCGACGAGGCCATTTCTCCCGAAAATCCGGGGTGCTGGCCCTCGATTTTGACGTAAAAACGGGATCTTGGACCCCGGTGTTTTTCCTAATGGTGGAGTGGAGGAGGCCTTCCTGCCGTGAAGCTTTTCCAAACTCACTCTCGCAATCCATTGGGTCGCGAAGGGCCGCGTCGGTAGCGCGCGTTGGTCGTTGCAGAGGCGCCGATCCCGATCGCCTGCCTGCCTGCCTGCCTGCCTGCCTGTGAAGTTAGCTGCCTGCCACCGTCCTGACTGCGCAGAGCGAACGAGCGTTTTGTCTGTCTGTCTCGAGACAGAGAAGCCTGAAGAAAGCGTCGAGGGCTCGCAACCCACAAAGCACGCAGCACCATGGTGGACGTGCCCAAGGACAACGACGCCCTGCGACAGAAGTATTGGGATGACAAACGCGTCGAATTCGAGCAAGGTTGCAATCAAGGAAATGCAGGCGCGTGCTTTAGTCTTGGCGAGTGGTACCAGCTATTGCAACGCGACTTGACCAAAGCAGCCGAAATCTTCGAGGAGACTTGCGAGAAGAAACAACACGGAAACTCATGCTTTTCGCTCGCGCAGCTGTACAAGGGCCGCGTTCTCGGTAAAGACGAGGCTGAACAAAAGGCCAAGTCGTTTGAGCTCACAGATCGCGCCTGCGAGTACGGTAACTCGCAAGCGTGTTCAGCCATCGCAAGCCACTATCTCTACGGATTTGGGTGCGCCAAAGACGTGCCCAAGGCGCAGAAACTCTTCGAGAACGCTTGCGAGGAAAACGATCCAATTGCCTGCTTCAAGCTCGGTCGGCTCTTTCTCGATGGCGAGCGCAAGCACCACGTACCCCGCGACGCTCCCAGAGCTTTTACCTACATGAAGAAGGCCTGCGATCTTGGTCATCCGAACGGGTGCCAAGTGCTTGCTGTCATGTACCGCAAGGGCGACGGCGTGAAGAAGGACATGAAGCTCTTTGACCATTACCGTCAACTTACCCTCGACATTGTGAAGCAAACAGGGGAGCGTATGGGCGCCGAAGTGGTCTAAACTTATTTGTTTCGCCGAGTCACTAGCTGTGACTTCGGAAAGCCGTGCTGTGGCACCGAATAGCCCCAAAACGTGGCATTAGGCCGTGTGAAGAGAAGGAGATAAGAATACGAAAGTATACCTACCTTGTACATTTTCCGTCTTTAGCTATCCGCGAGAACACGTGACTCGATGGATGGACAAATTGATAGGCCTACCTTTCGCCCTTTCGCGCGTCCCCCGAGGCACTTCATAACTTAACATTTGATTCAATGTCTCGTTCCTTTTGTCTCTCTAATCAGTCTAAGTTCAAGCAGCTACATCTTGCTATTGAAAAAAGGCACACAGACTATTTTCATGTCTCGAGGGTAGGCTTACCACAATTTTCAATGAACAAATAGAAATTTCTGCGATGGATC
The DNA here is from genome assembly GCA_003116975.1 of Aurantiochytrium sp. KH105. Lineage (NCBI taxonomy): Eukaryota > Bigyra > Thraustochytrida > Thraustochytriidae > Aurantiochytrium > Aurantiochytrium sp. KH105. Next base: position 300,476 of record BGKB01000028.1, read on the forward strand.
ATCTGGCTCGTTGTGCCATCTCGTCCGAGTTTGAGTCTGTGAAAGAGCTCAATCTCTTCTCGACCCTTTGATCCTTCTCATGGTTTCCTACTCGCATCAAGTCTTCCATGGGTCGCATCATCCATCGCAGGTCGAGATTCCCGGCCACGATAAACCCGCGGCGAGGCCAGGCCAGGCCGAACTGGCCTCGGCCTAGACCTAGGTCAGGACCCAGTTGCCAGGCCAGCCTTTTGTCAACGTTTCGCGCGTTCGTCAAGAGAGGTGCTCCTTGCTATGACCGCGAGTTCGACCCGTGTGGGACGCAGAACACTGCAACCAAACAGAGGCAGTTTAGGATCTCGCTCGTCGGCCCTGCCTTGAGCAAATACTTTTCCTCAGTCGCGCCTTGCAATCCTCGCGCGCGCGCAGAATCGAGGCAAGGCGAGGCGAGGCGAGTCAGCCGGAGCCCGCGCGGGCGCTGCGTGCGTGCCGGCGGACCGTCTGCGCTGCGCGTCGGGCCCCGACGCGCAGTCCCGCGCGCGCGAGACGAGGGCTCGGACCTGAGCGGCAGAGTGAGAGCCTGCGCGGCGCGGTCGTGCTTTGCGTCCCCCAAAGGCCTCGGGAGCCCGAGCGGGACCGCCAGAACCTCGCCAAGTCCTAACGCAAGACCGCGGCAAGAGGACAGCGCGCAGAGGGCGGGCGAGTGGACGGGGAGGGCGGGAGGGCGGGCGGACGGACAGACAGAGACTCGGGCGAGCGGACGTCGAGGCCCGCGGTATCTGTCAAACTTGCAACCTGCGTTCAGGTTGAGATGACCACCACGAAGAACACCTTCGCGTGCATCGCGTACGAAGACGAGGTCGAGGACAGCGAGGCCGAAAATTGGCGTCGTCAGGGCGAGGATTCGCCTGCCAAAGAGACCAAGGACGGGCAGCGACGAGAGACCCCAATTCGGAAAGGGTCGAGACGTGATGCAAAAGCCGGCGTGAACCAGAATGGAGACCAATCTCGCTCATCGCCTGCTCGCGTCGAGGGCAATGAGCCGGCATCTCGTATCGTGTATACCCCCGAAGAACTTCTCGCGTTCAAAACCAAGAACAGGGGAATGCCGGCGGCGCTCAAGCGCGTGAATCTGGAAATCGTGCACTCGAATTGGCGACGTCCAGAGACGAAGACGAGCTTGTCACAGAGCCCTCGCAAGAGGGTCCCGGTTTCTCCCAATCACCAAAAGCCCTCGCATGCAATGGCATCCTCGTTGTCTTTGCACGATGCGTCAAGGGGAATTTCTGCGTCGCCGCACCATCGGCGTCTTCGTAGTGGAAGCTTTGGGGCATGGAGCGCGGGTGCTGAATCGCTTCCCAGTCTCGACGGCCTCGTGCTGGAGGACCTTGCACGTGGCAATGAGTTTTCTTGGAATGCACCCGTGGGATCAATCGTCGCTGGCAGCCCTGGCGGCAGTAGCATTGGTAACAGCAGCAATGGAAGCCAAAACCCATCTTGGCTCGTCGTGGGCGAAAGCGAGTTGCAAGGTCTTCGATCCGGCGACTATCACGATGAGAGCACTGACGTCTGTGTCATGGAGAAGCAAGCGCAGCGAGCCACAGGTGCAGCTCCGTCTGCCAATGCGCACACTCGGTCCATTGCAGCGGCAACGGTCCATCATTCACGCCCTCCAGTGGCTCCTTCTCCGAATCAAGAGTGTACAGGTTTCTTGTCCTCGCTGACGCCTTTGGCTCAAAGCTCATCGTCCGTGCCCTGCCAATGCCGCGCTTGTGAAAAGATGCTACATCCGGATCTTCAAGAAGAGAGATTTGCCGAGACGCCACCATCGGATATGCCGAGACCTCAAGGAGGTTCGCGCAGGCCGCAGCACACGCATCTCGCGACTTTTCCAGAAACGGTTCGCACCATGCAAGAGCCGCTTGCGCAAGCATCCTCAGACTGGTTCAACAATGATTCGAGAGAATATCAAAGGCCGCGAAACTACGACGAGCAAGCTTGCAATGCAGAGCAGCCTCAGGTCGAATCCATCCCTGCACCACCCGAAAGCCCCAGCATGGCACCAGTGCATTCGCCAACTCTAAGTTGTATCAGCAATACAAGTGGCAGCACATACGAAGCATACATGCCGCCACCGTATGAGATGACCAGTTCTCCGTACCAGCAAAACTTTGCGATACAGGATCCAATGCATATGCCTGTCCATCCCCAGATGCACATGCAAATGCATATGCAAGCACATGCGCAGCCGCAGCAATTGCACCCGCCTCAATCTCACTACATCCCACCGTGGTCTATGTCGGTCCCGCCGATGCACAATGTGCAACCGGCGTTCTTCCCCCCCCATGGAGGCGGGCCGAGTGGCTATTTTCAAGCGCCAATGTCACCATCTCCACAGTTGGGCCCGCACCACCCCCCGAATATGCATGCATCGCCTCCCGAGCATTCGTACCAAGGATACTACTATTGATCGGAAATCAAGCCAAATCCTTTTCTTTCTCTTTTGTTGTTTGCTCGTGCAAACGTATACGTGGCAAGAGTTCTATGTTATCTTTGTATAACGTAACTTATCAGAGTAGCAGAAGGCTCAGGACCAAGATCTTAATTAGATCGGAGACCCCCCACTCGAAAAAAATAAAGACACTCTCTCTCTCACAATCTCACAAAAGAGTGAAGAGCAGCAGTCAGAGTGCCCGTGCCAAGCGCGGTGAGCATGACAACCCTTGGCGTCCCCTGACGCACGGCAAGAAGGCCGCCAGCAGTTGCGCCACCAACAAAAACATTAAGGTAATGATGCCTAACTTCGGTGAAGGACTCTGCCACACATGTCATGCCACCAAAGGTCCCCAGAAAACAGCCAAACATCAAAGAAGCCTGGCCCATGCTCCGCAAGCGAGGAAAGGCCTTGGTTTGCCAGAATTCGAACGCAGGAGCAAGTGGTCCTTGGGCTGCAGCGCCTCGAAGCTTTGATGCTGTGGTAGTGGCCTGAGCACCTTGCTGCGGCGTTGATTTGGCAGAGACGTCCTTGAGCACTCGTGGCTTGTTCGGTGAGACGCCTGCCTCGGCGACATTGGCAGCTGCTTCTTCTGCTGTTTGCGCTGCCTTGTAGGCAGCTGACGGCGTGGTCCACCCGGTGACGGCAAGTTCGTCCAGCGGGTGAAAAGCTGCGCCCCAGGCCAAGCCCACGAGGCCTCCACGAATGAAGCCATCCGCTGCGCGAGCGGAGCACGAAGGCCTGTATCTGCTGTCGTCCACCTGACCGGAGAATCTGCGTACGCTGTCGCCGCCGACCTCGGCGGCCGCGAGGGGCGCCATGCTGGCCATCATCATGAAGCACCACACGCCTTGCCGCCTCGCGTTCACCCCGTGGAAAGGCCAGGACGAGCAAGACCGCGCGTCGTCTCTGCTGCTCACGCTCGCGCACGCTGCGTCGATGGCATCGACGCGCCGATCCCAATCGGAATTGCCTTTCTTGTCTCGCTTGGTCTCGCTCGAGTGGCCCATGCAACAAAGGCAAGCGTGCTTCAAGGCCTCCCTCGTTCGGGTCGAGATGATGATCATCCACTTTTGTTCGCGTCTAGGCCCCTAGGCCTAGGCCTATTGCTCTTGCTTTGAACAGGTTGGTAAATAGCAGCAGTGACGTCTATGGCCTTAAAATTTCGAGACTTTCATCTCGGTGGCGGAGGTTTCTCTCGTGATTTTTATCGACGTTGAACAACCTTGGTACGCTTTCGAGATGGAAATTTTTAACAGTCCACTTCGCAGCAGGCATAGGCCAAGAATTTAAGAATCTCATTGGCTAGAAGAGCCCAGGTGCAAGGTTTTTAGACTAGAGCCTGGGTCTAGAATAGGTCTTGCGGCAACGATAATGTGAAACTCTGGATGTTTGCCTTCGAAGGCATCGACTTCATCTTTCCCTACTATTCGACGATCTTTATAAGGAGCCCCTTTCGACTCCGTTCACCAATCTAATGGGTCCTTCTCGCCTCATCACTGTCATCAGAAACGATTCTCAAAGGACCAGCGAGAGCACTCTTTCATTTTGCCAAGCTCTGACGGTCTTCGCCCGTCTCTCCGCCACAGCTTTTTTATCTTTGTGACGATTTGTGAGCAACCTGAAATGGGAGTGGTCGGGCGGCAGGCAGCCAGAGGACCAAGACCAGGCACGCTCAGACACGCAGACAGAGAGACAGACGGGCGAGCAGCCGAGGCAAATTGAAGCGGCGCAGCAAGATGGCGGGCGGCTCGGCGCAAGTAGCCCTGGTCCAGTTCAGGCCGGCCTGGGCGGAGCAGGCTTACCTTCGGTGGGCCAAGATCGCGCACGTGGTCGAGAATTGGTCGCAGCCTTGGAGCTCGAGCGCAGGCGCGCTGCCGCAGCTGCACGGCAAAGATCGCAGCATCGTGCCCTCGCGCGAAATCATTCGATATCTCCGGGACGTTGAAAACCTTGATGCAAAGCTCTCAGACGCGCAGCGGGCGCAATTGGCTGGATTCGAAAGCCTGATTCGCAATGATCTCCACATCGCGCTTGAATGGAGCCGCTGGGCGGATGACGAGCATTACTCGCGGGTGACGCGCAAAATCCTCGTCGATGTCATGCCATTCCCCATGAGCTACGCGTGGGCCTGGTTTCAGCGCCAGGCCGTCCTCTTTCGTTTGCGGCAGCATCACAGCATTGACTCCGAGGAAGCTGCCAAACGCGTTGCCGCGCAGGCTTACGAGGCACTGACGCTGCAACTCGGTGACGGCCCTTGGATGTTTGGCGAGATCGGCCCTACAAGCCTCGACTGCCTCGTCTTTGGGCACCTCATGGATGCTCTACGCGAACCTATTGGCGCCATTTGCTTCGCGTCGCATCCCAAACTCGTCGCCTTCTGTAAGCGCGTGCAAAAGGATCTTTTCGACGAGCCAACGCCGGCGATCGCAAATCTATGTGGGCTCGCGGGCGAGCCAAATCGGTTTTCCGAGAGCCAAGGTTTCAACACTGTGTACCGTCAGTCCGCGCTTAGACTCTCGGGCTGGGGAGATGAGGCCGAGGGTTCCAAGGATGCACAGGCAAGCGATGAGGAGAAATCCTTGTCGAAGCGCGAACGGGAATTTCAAGAGGGTAGTCGCAACGCCATCATGCTCGCGGGAGGCGCTGTCGCGGGATACCTATTGTATTCCAACCTGGTCGCCTTTAGCTTTGAGGACGAGGAGGACGACGAGTACGACGAGTACGATGACGACGAAGATTTTGACGACGACGACGACGACGAAGAAGAGTAGACTTCGGGTTTTGATAAATGAAAACAACACGTTTTGGTGGTAGCAACGAGTTCTGTATCCTTCTTGTTTCTCACGTTCAGCACCTTTGAAGGAAAACTCCACGGAGAACCCAGAGATATCGACTTGAAGCCAGCAAACGAATTTCTTCACTTGCCTTGCCTTGCTTTGCCTTGCCAAGTGCGTGAAGAGGTGCGACCAAACAAGAATAGGCCAAAATGGGTGATTGAAAGTAAGAAAGCTACTAGAGGCAAGCAAGAAAGCAAGCACGCGCTGCTACTGAGGAACTGTAATTTCATTTCCAATGAGTCCCTGTTTGACGAGTCCATCGCGAAGTTGCTGAAAGAGAAAAACCTTGTCGTCGGTCCCGAGTTCGTGAAACAGGCGCAAGACGACTTCGAGAGAAGGTGCCCCTGCAAGATTTTTTGCCACGCGCGCCTGATAGTACACATAGACAAACATACCCATGAGAACCTGGCAATCCATGCGGTCGACGGCCCCGCCGTGTCCAGGAATAGAGTCGCCAAAGTCCTTGATCTTGAAGGCACGCTTGAAGCCCGAGGCAAAGAAACCACCAAAGGGCGCGACAATAGAGGCAAAGATTGCCATCCACAGCACATGTTCGTCCATTTGCTGTACTTGCATAGATGAAATAGACTCTGGAAGCATCGTATTCATCCTGGGCCCAAGAATGTCATGCAAAGGACGATACTCGTAGATTGGGTCAATCTCGCACTCGGGCCAGTATTCGAGGCGAAAGCCCCGGCGCTCGCAAATCATGAGGCCAAACTTGGTAAAGATCTTGGAGAGAAAGAAGCCAAAAAACATGGTGGCGAGCCAGCCGCCCACAAATCCTTCCCAGGTCTTTTTGGGAGAAAGCTTGATGAGCGGAGTCCGGCCAAAGAAGAATCCAAAAATATAAGCCCAAATGTCGTTGCAAATGACCAGCGAGCACGGCAAGAGGAACCAGATGAGGCCGTGGAACATGTTGGCCACGAGCGCAGAGCTTTGCACGACCACAAGCAAAAGTGTCACATGGCAGTACGCGAACTGCTTAAACTGGTACTTGTAGTGTTTCTTCTTCAGACTCCACACAAAGAGGATGAGACCGAAGGCATACAGCAGGTAGCAATACAGGTCAAACTTTTGCAGGTGGTCCGAGATCTTGAAGCCTAGATGGTGGCGCAGCGAATGCATCAAAAAATGGCCTTCCAAGGTCTTGCCGTAGCTGTGGGTATGAAAAGGTTCGCGCGTGAAAAAGTTAGTGTACAGGGAGCAGAGGTGCGGTGGCCGTAACGAGGGCGTGCATGATCGAGCAGAGGGAAGGTTTCTGACAAAATATGAACGTACGTAAAAATGGAAGTCACCATGAACCAGTAGGCGTAGAGGAACTTGAAGCCCGGAAGGTCCCGCTCGCTGGATTCATTCATTTGGATGACAACAAGCTCCTTGTACATGAGTCCCTGAATAATACAGACGAGCACGGCGCATCCGGTCTGCTGCAAGTAGACGACAATAAAGAGAAAGGCGAAAATCATCACGAGGGACCAGGACGCGCGCGTCACAAAGCTCTGGAAGCGCGTCTCTGAAGGAGCATCGCGGAGGAGCGTGACGGGTGCCGCTGCGCTCTCTCCAGCCGTTTCCTCCTCTTCTTCCTCGTCGAGGTAGTCCTCGCCAGCCGAGGAGAGCGACGAAGTCTCGGCACGCTGCCGGCTTTCGTCTTCCTGGATACGGCGCTGACGGAGCGTCGACATCCTTTCCCTCTTCTTCTCTTTTTCCTCCTTTACTCGCACGCGACGAGTAGCCTGTTCAAGTTTGCTTGTTCGCGTCGAGCGTGCTGCGCAGGTAGACTTTGTGTATGGAGCCCCGCCCAGCGCTTTTCCTCCCTCCGAAAGAGAGAAAGAAAAGAAGGTCGCCGGCGCGACGCTGGAAGACGCGAGGGTGGTTCTTTGCCACTCGCGAGGCGGTGCGGACGCGCGAGATAGCGCGGCGTCGCTCGGCCGGTCAGTTGCGTGGGCAGGCGGGCGGGCGGTCGGGCGGGCGGGCGGGCGCCAGCAGGTGCGCGAGGCAGCCTCGAGGCGTCTTTGTCTCCTTTGTGTCGCCTTTCTCAGCGTCACCTGCTCGTCGCGACAAGGCGTGCGTGTTGGGGCCTTTGCGCGAGAGGAAGCCCGACCGGCAGGCCGCTCGATCGCTCGCACACTCGTTCGCGCGCGCGCGCTACGCGCACCGCGACGCGCCGCGCGTCCTCGCCGAGGCTTCCGCTCTCAGCCCGCACGCACGCACGCGCGCGCTCGCTCGCTCGCTTCTCGGTCGCGGTGACAGACTTTGCTTTGCTTTCTTTCATCCAAGCGTGCAACTCGGAATGCTCGGATCCATAGCCTTTGTATCTCTTGGAACGTCCAATTCCTCTAGAACTTTTAGCAGATATATCCGTTAAAGACGACGGCGGCTCGGACCGTCGGCGTCTCGCCCAGAAGGCCGGCCGTCTTCTTCTTCCCTCCTCTTCATAAAGGCCAGGGCCTGGGAAACGAACGGTCGGGGATTCACTCATTCAGCCAGAAGCGGTGTGATAGGTGAGCCATTTTGCCAGCGAGCGACCACCTAGCTTGGCTACCTCACGGCCTGTCGGAATCCTTGGCCTGCTGGCTGTTGCTTGCTTGCTTTCCTTGCCTCCGCGGCCACTGCGGCCGTCTTGGACGGTGACACGGAGGCACGGAGGGTGGGAACCGGGAGATAACCAAGAACGGGTGACGAGTGACGACGATCCTGCCCGCGTTTGCCGTCGCTTCTCAAGCTTGCGAGAACTGGGAAGTCAAGTAGGGAGATCGCACTCGTTTGGTTTTTCGTTCGCAACTAGCGGCTCATTTCCAGTGCACTCGTGGCGTAATGCTAAACGAAGGCCCGCCTCTCTTGCGTCAGGATTGACCATTTCCGGGAAACAGACGCGAGACACGCCACGGCGGCGGCAAGGGGGGGTGTATGCGAGCGGCCTCGACCGGGCGACGCGACTGGACGGTGCAAAGACACGGCGCAACAAGACGCGGAGCCACGTGAGACGACTCGTGGTGAGGTGCTACGTGCCGGGGCGAGGCGCGAGGCAAGTCAACGCAACGCAAGGCAACGCAACGCAAGGCAACGCGAGACAACGCAAGGCAACGCGAGTCAACGCAACGCAACTCGAGTCAACGCAACGCACGCATCACAACGCAACGGAGCGTAGCGCGACGCAAAACAAAGCAAGGCAACGCAAGACCACGCGCGCAGCCTGTCGTAGCGTAGCTCACTCACAGCCACGGCTTCTGCACAAGCTGCCGCGCGGTTTCTGTTCGTCCTTTGCAGGCAGGCAGGCAGGCAGGCAGGCAGGCAGGCAGGCAGGCAGGCAGGCAGGCAGGCAGGCAGGCAGGCAGGCAGGCAGGCAGGCAGGCACATACGAACGTACGTGCGCACGCACCGGCAACGTGCTGCTCGGCTTGAAGCGTGAAAGCCAAGACCGAGCACTTTCTTTGCGTTGCTTCTCGTTTGTCCTGTTCTGTTTTGTTTTGATTTGATTTAATTTGGTTTGGTTTGGCGCGACGCGACGCGGTGCAGGGCAGGCGGCTGGGTGGTCGCACGTCCCTGCACGACGCGGGAGGTGACGAAGCAACATGGGCGGAACATGCAGCGTAAATACCGCGGATGACACAAAACACGAAATGCGACTGCTGCTCCTGGGAAGTCCCGGCGTCGGCAAGTCAACCGTCTTCAAGCAGCTCACTCTAATCTACACAAACGGCTTTGATGACACGCAGCGGAGAGCCTTGCGATCACATGTCCTCTTTGATATCTTTGACTCAGTTCTTCGGATCGCCGAAGTCGCACGGCAGCGAGATGGTGAAGACTTCTTGGTCGACACAAAGCTACAAGCTCAACTGCGCCAGCTCATTGAAGTCAAGGAAACGGTGGACGAATCCGCCTCGCAATTGACTCTCGAGCAAATCGCGCAGCCACAAGATGGGGCCGGAACGTCGGCGTCAGAAGAAGACCAAATCGATTTGCACTCGCCAAAGAGCGATGCACGAGTAAAGGAACTTTTGCATATTACCAAGCTCATCCTTCAGGACGCAAAGATGACTCGGGCAATGCAAAGCATGAAAGATTCAGGGGCCAAAACGAGCGGTAACGCGAATGCGACTGCGAGTGCAAATGCGAACGCAAATGCGAATACGAATGCAAATACAAGTGCAAACAGCAGGAAAACTCCAATGTCGCCCGCAGCGGAGGCACCAGGGACACTCGGCCTTTCTTCGCTTTCAAGGGTGGCGGAAGCGGCATCCGCCAACAAGTCCGCATTGCTGAACGAGGGAGCGGGCTCGCAAACAGATGATTCACTTGACCTGCTCGACGTGACGTCTGCAGAGGACGAAAGCCATGGCGACTTGGTATACGACTCCTTTCGCGAAGAAAGTCAGCAAGAACAGTCGATACGGGCCGCTGAAGCCGCAAGAAATGCTGCACGGGCCGCTGAGCGAGTTGAGCTTCCCGGTTCGTGGGAGCACTTTTCTAAGCGGCTTCATCAAATGGCGGCTGCCGACGCTTACATTCCCAGCGATAATGACATTTTGCGGCTACGGCGAGTCACGGAAGAACCTGTGAGTTTACGTTTCGGTGTGACTCTGGAGTGGCCTCCAAAGTCTGGAAAAGACACGAGTCTGCCCGTTCAATGCGTCGACGTGGGTGGCCAGGCGCATCACGAGTTCGACTGGGTTCAATTTGGACAGGATGCAACGGCCGTTCTCTTTGTCATGTGTCCTTCTGAATTCGACGAGATTGATGAAGCGGGCGATAACAAGTTGCGCAAGTCGATGCAGATGCTGCGCAAAATCGCGTCTTCAGAAGTGTTTGCGAATACGCAGATCATCTTGCTTTTCAACAAGTCCGATTTATTAGAAAAGAAGCTGCGCGACGTCAAGTTCTCCGAGTTTTCTCGGAACTTCAAGGGTGACAACACGGTCAAGAATGTGACGCATTTTTTGGAAAAGAGGTGCCGCGCCATCATTAGTTCCTCGGTGTCGCAGTCGGATGCTTCGTCTGCGCCTCGCGTCTCGGTGGTCAAGACTTGCGCCATCGAGACCTCGCTCATGTCCACCGTAATTCGCCGCGTCCTCCACGGCCTCTTCGAGTCTGCGTTAATGCAGGTTTGGTGATCTGTGCGAGAAGTATTACAAAGAGGAGGACAAGTTGAAGACCGAAAGACAGCCGACGAAAACCGCCAAAGGACGAAGGACAAGAAGGGCGGCCTGCGTGATTGGTAAATCTAGGCAGAGCTAGTCTGGCCTGGCCTGATATCGCGCTCGTCAACTCGAACGCCCTCTCCTTTACCTGCATGTTCTCCCTCTCCTTCCCAGCCACACCTTACCCCCCCTTCTTCCCAGCCCTCCCTCCCCCGCCTTGAGAAAGAAAATGACCATAAGAATCTGCTCAAATGCCTCTTCCCGTCCTTTTCCCCCCTTCCACCTAACTCACAGTTAAAAAAAAAAGCCTGTGATTCATCGACGCCGACCCCTTCGCGTCTTCTCCCCTCGATCACCCCCGCTGTAGCCTTCTCCCCCGCGCCGCCGCCGCCGCCATCGTCGTCGCCCCTCGCCCCTCGTTGGCGTGGCCTCGAATCGCAGGCGGCCAAGCAAGGGCCTTTCGTTCCGAGCTGTGTTTTCTTGCCTCTCTTCGTTCTCTTCCGGCACGGGGGCCTTCTCTCTTGCCCGTATTCAGCTTGGACGCCGCGGCCGCGGCCTCGCGCCGCGCGCCCGGAGCCGCGCAGCTCCTCGCGGCCGCGCGGCGGCTCGCGCGCGGCGCGCAGCCCGCCCGCTGCGGCGCGGCGCGCGCGGGCGCAGGGCGGCGCGGCGGAGGCGCTGCTGCGCGCGCGGCAGCGGCGTGCAGATGGCGCCAGAGATGCGAACCTGCCGCTGCTCGGACCGCGGGGCTCCGCGGGATGACGTCGCGTGGCGGGCGACAGACAGGAGTAGCGCGTGCCGCCGCCGCCGCCCCGCGCGGGCGGGCGGCGGCGCGGGGCGCGGGGCCGGGGCGCGCGGGCGCGCGGGGAGACGCAGAGCGGGCGCGGGCTGCATGCGCGCGCGGGAGGGAGGCAGGCAGGCAGGCAGGCGGGCTCGGTGGGCGGGCGGGAGGTTGGCTCTGCGTGGGTGCGCTTTTCGCCTTTTTGAATTTTGATCTTGCTTTTGACACACGAGGACTCGAACGCGGCACGGGTGCGCGAAGCTGGCGCCAGTGGGCCTCTGCTTCCCGGCGCCTCCCGCCGAAGTTCCCCATTTACCCCGAGTCGAGCCTGCCTCAGCGCAGAGCAGCTCAGTGTGTGCAGGTGGGGGAGAGCGCGAGTTGGCGCCAGTGGTGCGGTTTCCCCGAGAGGCCCGTGCCTGGGAAGTGGAGAATGGCGCGCGGGAAGTGGGGAATAGGCGGCCGCAAGTGGGCGGGAAAGGGCGGCCAAGTGGAGCTCTTCTTCCTCCTCGTGTCACAGGGAAGATCACAGATCCGCAAAATCGCACACGGGAGAGACGCGAGACAGCGCCGCTGCCTCGCCCCCCCCCGCGCCGACGAGACCGCGGCGCCGAGACCGCGGCGCACGGGCCCGGCGAGCGCGAGGCGCGGCCGGCTGTCGCCGCCGCGCGGGCGCCCGCGCCCCCTCCCCTGTCTGCGCCGGAGCGCGGAGAGGAGGCCGAGGCGACAAGAGGCGAAGCGGGATCTTCGATCGCCTCCGGTTTTGAACTCGCCGCGTCCTCGCGCCCTCGATCCCGCGCACGGCGAGGGCGCCTCCCTCCCCGCCGCGCCTCCCCGCGCGGCCTGCGCGGCGGGGCCGCGGCGCGGCGGGCGGCTGCCGCGCGCGCCCGGCGGCCCGGGCGCGCCGCCGGGCGCGGCGCGGCGAGCGCACAGAGAGGGCGGGCGAGCGAGGCAGGCAAGGCGCGCAAGGCGCATACGGAGCACGCCAGGCAAAGAAAGGGAGAGAGAGGAGAGGCCCGGCGGCGGCGGATAGTCGATTGTGCGCGGCGCGGCGCAAGTGGCGCGCGCGGCTATAGCCGACTTGCGCGCGCGCCCGCAAGTGGCGCGACCGCGCGGGCGAGGCCCGGCCGCGCGCCGCAAGTGGAACTCCCGCGCGCGCAAGTCGGGTATAGCGCCGGCAAGTGCGGAGAGTGAGTGCGCGCGTGCGTGCGTGCCGACAAGGGGAGAGAAGGAAGGAGAGGAAGAAGGAGAGAAAGAAAGAAGGAAAGAAGAAAGAAAGAAAGAAAGAAAGAAAGAAAGAAAGCAGGCAGGAGAGAAGGCGGAAAGGCGCGAGAGCAAGAGCAGCAAAGCCGAGCTAGCTAGCGCGCTGGCCAGGCGGCGGCGCGGCCAGTCGCGGCGCGGACCCGTCGGCGCCGGGAGGCGCTGCGCTGCGCGGCGCGCGCGGCCGGCGCGGCGGAGGAGGGCCGCGAGGGCGGCCGCGGGCGGAGGGAGGAGCGCCGCGGCGCGCGCCGAGGAGCTCGCCCGCGCCGAGGAGGAGGAGGAAAGGAGGGGGAGAGACAGAGCCGGCCGACCATGCAGCAGCAGGCGCAACACCAGCCTCCGAGCCAGGGAGGGCCCGGACAGGGCCAGGCCAAGGCGCAGCAGGCGCAGCAGCAGGCGCAGCAGCAGGCGCAGCAGCAGCAACAGCAGCAGCAGCACCGCCAGCAGCGGGAGGCGTACGCGCAGCAGCGGATACCCTCGCAGGTGAACTTGCACCCGCGGGAGGGCCCGGGCCCCTCGTCCCAGCCGCCGCGGCCGCAGCAGCAGCAGCAGCAGCAGCAGCAGCCGCCGCAACAACACCAGCAAGGACGACACCAGGGTCACACAGTTGGCGCAAGCGGACCCCAAGGCGGCGCGCCGAGACCACCGCCCCCCGCGGGAAACGGACCACCGCCACGAGACCCGCTCGCGCCCAACGGCGCGGACGCAGACGCCCACTCACGAAAACGTCCGCCACCTTATGGGCACCAGTCGCACGCCACTCCCTCACCACGCGCCGCACATGCACCAACTTATAACGCGGGACGCGGAGCTGGCTACCACGGGGACCCGGGCATGTCGCCACGCGGGCCTCACTCCTTTTCTGCGGGACCGGCGCAACATCAGCAGAATGGTCCTTCGCAGCCGACGCAGCATAATCAACACTATGATCGTCGTCCCAGTCTCGACGGCACGCAAACTTCTTCACCGTATCACCATCCACAGCCATCACCGGCGTCTTCACAGCAGCAGCAGCAGCAGCAGCATTACCAACAACAGTGGTCCAAACATCCACCATCGCACTCGCACAGCCAGCAACAGCACCAGCCGAGTCATCTTCCGCACCAACAACAGCGGCAGCAAGCCCCAGGATCATATCCCGCCGGGAGTGGACCTCACAAGGAAGGAGCACCGCCCTCGACACGTCCGAACGGCCCTGTTCTGACTTGGCAGCAGCTCAAGCAGGACGAGCCGATGCGAAGACGCGTCATGAATGCAATTTTGAGTCATTTGAAGTCCCGTTCATCTTCGAGTGACCCAGCACTGCAAAAGCGGATCCAAGTCTTTGCCAAGAACTTTGAAAGAGATTTGTACCTCAGCATGTCAAAGTCGGCAGCCGAGTACGCTCAGATTGAAGCAATACCGAAAAAAATCGACTATTGGAGAAGACGCCGCCATATGCAACAAAGGCAGCGGTCTGTTCAGCGCGCACCGCAGCCCCGACTCCCTCCACCATCCGGCGGGCCTGTGAGTGGACCGCCCAAGGCACCACCGCCACCACCACCAACAACGAGTTCAAATGGCAATCCGGGCACACAGGGTCCGCCAGGAGCTGGCAACGCGAGCGCGCCAAAACTCTCGGGCGCTTCGACTGATTCGAGACATACAAACGGCCCGAACGGCTCGGGCTTTTCTGCTGCACCTGGCGTGGGCCACTCTGGTCCTGCGAGCAGCAATGGTGCTGCTGTTGCTGCTGCTGTTCCTTCTGCTAACGGCGCGAGAAGTGATGCAAGTTTAAAGGAACAGGCGACGAAATCGTTTCAGCGTCGTCTTATGATGTTATTGCATGCTTCCTCGTGCCGTGGCCGTCCAGACTGCCGCTTCCCTCGATGTGGGCAAACCTGGCGTCTGTTTTTGCATGCGCGCCAATGTAAAGTTGATGGGTGCACTGAGCCCGAATGTAGTAAAGCACGCTCTGTGCTCGAACACTTTCGTCATTGCAAGAACAAACAATGTCAAGGCTGCAACCCAGCTCGACACTTTTTTGAGCGCCAACGAGCCAAGCAGCGCCAAAACGCCACTGGGAATTCGGGTTCTCGTGGATCATCATATCATCCGCACAACGCTGATTCGTCTGGTGGTGCCGGTCCCATAGCAGCAGGACCGCCTCGACCCCCAACGAACTCTTTGACACCCGCTTCGAACGGATCCAGCAACGGATTGAACGACAGTAATGATCCAGCTGCAAAAATCCGTCAAATGGAAGAGGAAACACGGCGCGCAAGAGATTTACAGCGCGCGCAAGAGGAAAAGGTCCGACGTCTCGAAGAACAGCTGGCGGCCATGAAGCGGCAGGCTTCTTCCGGCAGCGCAAGTAGTGGAGCGCCAAATCCACTCGCCATGTCCTCACCTTCGGTGGGTCCAGAGTCTGCTGACCGACAAATACGTCGGCAACAGACGGAGCCCGTCGGGGGCTCCGCTCATCCACCCAGTAGCACGGGTGGCCAAGGGCTTTCCCGAACCATGAGCCATCCTGCACCACCTGGTCAAGGCCTGAGATCTGGGCCGCATGGTCGGCCTCCTCCGCCTCCATCGCAGTCCTTTGCTCCTCCTTTGGGCCCTGCGCAGGGCCAACCATCATATCAAGGTCAAAACCCTTCCTGGGACAACGACTCGTCCCAAGGAGCCTCTCCGAGGGGTCCTCGGCCTATGCCCCTCGCGAACGCGCAGCAGCAGCAACAGTATCGGGCACGCCCGCCGCCACCACGAGGTCCTGGAGTTGTTGGTCCAGGTCCCGCTGGTCCGGGGGGCGCCATAGGATCAACATACCCACGCCCTGTACCCGGCCGGGGGCCACCAGCGGGATACCCGTACCCTCCTGCGGGGCAGGCTGGCGGACGGCCTCCTCCAAGACCTCCAGTGGCGTCGCAACAGCCATCCTCGAGCGGGCCTCAACCCTCACAAGTGCAACAGCCACGAGGTCGCCCGCCGCCGCCCTCGCAGCAGCAACCTCAGCCTCAGCAGCAGCCGCAGCCGGCACAAGCTGGTTCTAGCGCTGCTCCTGGGCCGCGTCCGCCGCAAGCCCGCCCTGCGGTTCGGCCTCCGACTGGTCCCGCCGGGACAGAGGCGATGGCGGGTCGACCCCGGCAGGCCAGTGTGCAAGGTATTGTGAACCGAAACCAGGGCTACAGCGGCCTTGTCTCCGCTGTGAACATTCTACATCGCGACGAAATTAAGGGCCACATTGCCTCGCTTGTGCGCTTCAGCTCGGAGATAAAACCGAATGAGCTCCGTGGGCGTTTGACGCAGCTTTTGCGCATTCAAATGGACCTTCCCTATGCCTATATCTTCCGCAAACCTGTCGATCCAGTTGCCATGGGAATCCCAGACTACTTTGAGGTTATCAAGCGGCCGATGGACTTGTCAACGATCAAGCGACAGCTCGAAGTTAATTACTACAAGACAATGAGATCCTTCAAGGAGGACGTCTTGCTCGTCTACAACAATGCTATCCTGTACAATCCCGAGTCGCAGGATGGCTTTGGAGTGCGCGAAATTGCACAAGAGTATGCGCAGATCTTCATTGAAGATTACAACAAGTTGCTGTGCCGACTCAAGGCCAAGGAGGCCTCGAAACGGTCGAACGCAGAGGCGTGCCGATTGTGCGGAGGGGGGCAGTATCTCTTTGAGCCACCCGTTTACTTTTGCAATCACTGCAAGCAAAAGGTCCGGCGCGGCGCAAACTTTTACATGTCTCCCGACAACAAGCTGGCGTGGTGCTCGGGGTGTTACAGCAATTTTCGCGGCCAGGTCGAGCTCGACGACGGCGCCAAGGTGGAAAAGTCGGCCCTAAAGAAGAAGGAGAATACGGAAGACACGGAAGAATCTTGGGTCCAGTGTAACCGTTGCTGTCGGTGGTATCACCAAATTTGCGCCATGTTCAACGGGCGGAGTAGCGTCGGCAAAGCGAGCTCTTACTTTTGCCCTATTTGTATTTTGCGTCACTTTGACGAGACCAAACGCGATCGTATCCCACCTCAAATTTCACTGGCGAGGGGCAAAGGTCTGCGGGCCAAGGACCTCCCGCGAACCAAATTTAGCGACTTCATCGAGTCCAAGCTTGCTGGTCGCATTCTCTTTGAGCGGAAACGGGAAGCAAAGAAGCGGGGTCTGACTCTCTGTGACGTTCCGGAGCCTGGGGCCTTTACCGTGCGCGTCGTGCTGCACAAGGACACGGCGCTCGTCCCGCGAGGCAATGTCGCTCGGACGTACAAGGGAGAGCCGCACAAGTATCCCGAGTCCTTTCCACATCGTGTCAAGTGCGTCCTGCTATTTCAGAGCATTGATGGACTGGATGTGCTTGTCTTTGCGCTCTACACGCAGTCGTTTGGATCCGAAGCACCGGCGCCAAACGCCCGCACGCTCTACATTGCGTACCTGGACTCGGTCTTTTATATGGAGCCTCGCTTTTTGCGAACACCCTTGTATCAAGAGCTTCTTTTGGCGGCGATCGAGTACGAGAAGCGCCGCGGCATCACCAAGACGTTTATTTGGGCGTGCCCACCCATGGCTGGCGACGACTACATTTTGTACTGTCACCCGCGTGAGCAAAAGACGCAAAAGGTGGACATGCTGCGTGCCTGGTATTGGCGTCTGCTCGAGGACGCGCGCAAGCGGGGTATCGTCTGCTCGGTGGACAATCTCTACGATGGCTACCTTCGGCGTCTTTGCAGTCTACCCGGCGTTCCGAACTTCGAGGGCGACTATTGGCCGGGCCTCGCAGAGCAGCACATTATGGATTTGGAAAAGTCCGGTGCAGATCCGAAAGGTCTCGCCCCACGCGCTCAGCGCGCCATTATGCGGAGTCGCACCACGGCCGACGGGACGATGCTCGCACCGCCCAAGTCAAAAAAGTCACGCAGCGCCACGAAAAAGAAGTCGAAGACCAAGTCAAAATCTCGGAGTCGGTCGAACACAATGGCCTCGACGGGCCCTGCGCAGAAGCGCAAGTCCGAGGGGGGTGGCGCAAATGGCGATACGAGCACTGCCCAGCCTCCGCAGTCTGGAGAAGGCAACAGTTTGTGGCCACCGCCGCCGCCCGCCAAGTGGGTCGAAATGCCTCAGCAGGACGCGCTTACGGCCAAGATTGGCGATTGCATTCGACAAATGAAGGAGGACTTCTTTGTGGTGCACTTGTATCACATTTGTGCAGAGTGCAACGAGTCCATGGACAAGACAGACCAGCTGTATTGGCTGCCAAAGGCGTACACTGAGGGCATGGGCTCCTTGGATGTGCAAAAGAAGAGGTACGCGCCTCCGTATGCCTTGTGTGATCCTTGCTATCGCAAGGCCTACGAGGTGGAGCACGGCGGTTCTCCAGGGCATGTAAAGATGCCGCCTACGTTGGACGAGAAGAAGAAGCAGGAAGCCCAAGAGGCGGCCAAAGAGGCGGCCAAAGAAGCCAAGCTCAAGGCGGAAACCCGCGAAGGGGCGCCTGCGTCACTTAAGCGTGTCGCAGGTCAGTCCGAAACGGGTGTCAAGCGCTCGAAGTCTTCTTCTTCGGAAGACGCGGCAGCGGCAGCGGCAGCGCGCCCAGGCCCAACGGCGCCGGGCTCGGCTCCTCCTGCGTCTTCTCTCAGCGACGCGGGTCCGAAGTCCCTGGTCAAGTCGGAACCCGGAACTGCGCAGAATGTGACAGTGAAGGTGGAGGAGGAAAAGGAGGAGGGTCTCGGCGGAGCGTCCTCGACGGCGATTCCGCAGATACACGATTTCGCGACCCCGTCGACGGCGGCGGACGGCTCCGAGGGGGCCGAGGATCATGAGATGTCAGAAAAGGGCCGCGTGCTCGAAACGGAGGAGCGGATTCTTCCTGCGGGACAGAGCGCCAAGCCTCAGAATCCGTGGGTCCATCGCCCATGCGAATTGGACGAGATGGCATTGCATCGCGCCTACGTGGAACGCGAGACGCGGGACCCGGATCCACTCATGGATAACCAGTTTTTTGACAACCGCAACCAGTTTCTCTCGCTTTGTCAAAGCAACAACTATCAGTTCGACCAGCTTCGGCGGGCCAAACACAGCAGTATGATGGTGCTGTACCACCTGCATAACCCGGACCAGCCCGCTTTTCCGCGGGTGTGTTCCGCTTGTGCTCAGGAAATAAAGGACGCAGACTGGTTCACGTGCCGCACCTGCGACGCTTACGACGTGTGTGCAGAGTGCCATAAGACTGTCAAACATGAGCATCCGCTGCACAAGCGCTCGCCGGAGAGCGAGGCAAAGTATCTCGCGGACCAGCAGGCGCGCCGCGCGCAGATCACGGCTTATTTGAATCTTTTGAAACACGCTTGTACGTGCAGCAGTCCGAATTGCTCGCAGACAAAGTGCGCGCAAATGAAGGTGGGTCTCGACCACTGGAACTCGTGCCGCGTGCAGACGCCGCAGGTGTGCGCGCAATGCCAGAACATCAAGAAGCTCATCAATCTACATACATTGCACTGCCGGGAGCCGCCAGGACGTTGTCCGGTACCGCGTTGCAATCGCATCAAGCAAGAAACGCGTCGTATGCAGGCCGTTCAGGCCGATCGCCGCATCAAAGCGCGAATGGCTGCGAAGCGCGCCAATTCGAATGGGTCGCCCCCGCCTGCATCCACGCCGCCTCAGGTCCCGACCGTGTGAGGACTCAATCACATCACTTTTATTTTGGCGAGAAAGGAATGGGAAACGTCTTATCTATCTACTTTATATACCACCTATTTTCAGCTTTTCGTTGCTTTGTTGCGAAAAGAGAGTCTTTTCGTGTTCCTCTTCGAGGAAAACGTATCCGCCGCGACATGGTTTCGCAACGCTGTGTTGTATTTGTCTGTGTGTGTAGGGGTGTGTGTGTGTGTGGAGGGGTAAGATATTGACAACAAATTCCTTTCTTTGTTGCATAGAACCAGAAGTCTTCTTTATTTCCCTTTTGTTTGTCTGGGCATTCATGATTTGCAAGGGATGGACTAATATGCGTGAAACTCCCTGTCAAAAGACAATCCTTCGCAGCTTTTGTTCCTTTCTTTTTCCTCTTCGCACCGTCATAGTCACCAAGATCATCGATCGCCGCTGTGACGTTTTTCAATTACATCATTTTAAAGCTGCTCCTGTCGCTATTCCCAACATTATCGATCGTCACTGTCAAATTCGTCCAACGAGACTAGTCTAACCAAGTCCGCATCTGCCAGCTGCTCTTGCTATACCTACTAGAAGTCCTCGAGTCCATCTGCGCTGCGCCAACACGACAGCAGCCAGCTGTAGGCGGGCACCGTCTGTCAAGACAAAGAGAGAGATCCGACCTTCTTTCTTTTTCTTTTTCTCTTTTTTCTTTTCTTCTTCTTCTTCTTCTTTTTCTTTTTCTTTTTCTTTTTCTCTTTTTTCTCTTCTTGTCTTCGTAGGGTGCAGATCATCGATGGGTCGACATTGGCCCGCCAAAAAGCGACGAGACACACACATCTGCGAAAAACTGGATCTTTTACACGATATTAAAAGTGCTCAGCCATAGCAATCCGATGTATCGAAACCAGCAACAAAGCGCAATCTCAAGCGCGCTCGCAAATGAAAGAGTCTCATGAGACAATGTGAAAACCGGCCTAAAAGATCGCGAAAAACAGGTCTTTCCTTTGGACCGGTATTTACTAAATAAAGCGACCCAACGGAGTGCGCAGGGCCTCGCGATGGTTGCACGGGGTGCGCGCCGCGCGCAAGGAGGTTATCATCTGTGCAAGTGGGTTATCGTCTCGTTCTCCAACTTGCGAGGCTTTTTCTGCCGGAGAGTGGCGGCGGCGAGCGCGCGAGGGCAAGTGTGGCAAAGCTGAAATTCAGATTTTCCGTGACGCGCATGAAGTGAAGAATGTGCGCACGCAAGTGGGTGCAAAAATCGGGGCGGCGAGTGGGCGGTATGGCACGCGCGCGGAGTGCAAGAGCTCTCTGAGAGTCCGCGGAGGGAGACAGACCCAATTCAATTTCGCCACGCGGCTCGTCCGCGCCCGCCCGCGCCCGCCCGCGCCCGCCCGCGCGCCCGGACAGACAGGCAGGCAGGCCGGCCGGCAGGCAGGCAGACGCGCAGGCCGGCACGCCGGCAGGCGCGCCGCCGCGCGCCGCNCCGCCGCCGCCGCGCCGCCGCGCGCGCACGCCGCGGGCTCGCCGCGCCGCCGTGTCGCCGCGAGCCGCGCTCCGGTTTCGCACAAGCGGCACTCTCGTGCCGGGCCAGGCGGCACTCTTGTGCCACTTACGCGCCCAGCGCCGAGAAGGGCAGAGGGAAAAAGCAGCGCCGTCGCCGCGAGCGCGAGCGCGAGAGCCGCGAGCGCGAGCGCGTACGGCCGCGAGCGCGGGGCGCGGGGCGCGCGAGGGCCGCCCGCGTCGGACATCGTCCGCGTCCGCGGCGTCGCCCGCGTTGGACCTCGTCCGCGGGACGAGCAAGGCAGCCAGCGAGGCAGGCAAGAGGCGGAGGGGCAGATAGAGCGGTCAACGGGGAAAAGGCTCTCGCGCCTTGAGCTGCTGCGCGCGCACGGCACAGCACGTGCACGTGGACGCACGCATTTGCGCGCGTGTGTGTGAGAAAGAGAGAGAGAGAGAGGGAGCTCCTGAAGCTCGTTGCGAGAGGCCGAGCGATTTGTTTGCAGCGGTCCGCGAGATCGAGAGCACCCGTTGCAAAACGGGCTGCAGGATTAGAGGAGAATGAGCCACCAAGGCGGATACCAGTCCGGTGGGCCTCCACCGCCTCCAGGACAGCATAATAATCAGCACTCGCAGCACCAGCGGGGCTCGGGCCAAGGCATGTATTCCGCACCTCCCTATCAGCAACACCAACACCAGCAGCATCCTCAGCATCAACAGCAACAACATCAACAACGTCAGTACGCGCCGCAAGGCTATGGTAATCAGCAGCACATGTCTTCAGCGCCGCCGCCACCACCGCCGCCGCCCCACCATCAGCAAAGGCAGAGTCAGCCGTCCTCGCAGCAGCAGCAGCACATGGGCCACATGCAGCACCAAAGACAACCGAGTGGCTATGGCGGCCACTCCAGCCAACATGCCCCGCAGCAGCAGCAACAGCAACAGCAGCCGCCTTCGAATCCGTGGCAAGACCCTCAACGCGACTATGAGATGCGTCGAGCCATGATTGCGCAGATCGTTCGGCTTTTGCAAAAGCGCAAGCCGGACGCGCCGCAGGAATGGATGCGTAAACTCCCGGATATGGCGCGAAGACTCGAGGACAAGCTCTACCGCTATGCCAAGAACGAAGAAGAATACAAGAATAAAGTCACCCTGAAGCAACGACTGCAGTACATTGCAATGCGCATGGCCGAGCAACGCCCTGCAAATGCTGGCAGCGGCGGCGGGCCCAGCGGTAGCGGCGGGCCAAGTGGTGGCGGCGGCAATGGATCCCATCCAATAGGCATGAACACGGGCGGTGCCGGGCCCGTGTACCAAGGTGCGAATGGGAATCAAGCAGCTGCGTACCGGGGCCAGTCAAATGGCGGCGGCCCTCCGCCAACATCTTCCTCGCAGCAGGGCTCGCAGCCGCAACATCAACAATCTTCGCAAGGCCGCCCTGCGCATGGCCCGCCACCGCCAGGGGGTCAACAAGGACAACGCATGTCGGGGTCTCATCCGCCCTCGGTTTCACAAGCGCAGCGGATTTCCTCTGGAGACCCAGCCTCGAATGGCGGTCCGTCTGGACAACAGCGCCCGCCCCAGGTAGCCGCCCGACAACCGCCGAACCGAGGCCCGCAGCAGGCTCAAGTGCTCCGACAACAGCAGCAGCGCCTTCTTCTGTTGCGGCATGCGTCAAAATGTAATGTGGAAGAACCCGACGTCTGCCAGCATACGCCGCACTGCAAGCAGATGAAGGCTCTCTGGAAACATATTGCCAAGTGCAAGGATCGGTCGTGCCAGTACGCGCATTGCGTTTCGTCGAGATACGTGCTTTCGCATTATCATCGCTGCGAAAACCCCAAATGTGAAGTCTGCCGTCCTGTCAAAGACGCAATTCAAAAGCAGCAAGCACAATCGCGAAGCCGAGGAGGTGGTCGAGGGGGTCCACATCCGCCAAATGCTCCGGTACCGATGAATGGAGGGAACCGGATGTATTCTGGCGCTCCCAATGCACACATGAACTCTGGTATGGGTTCCAACATGAGTCCCAACCTTTCTTCTGGTTACTCTCCGCCGCCTCCTCCTCCCACGGCTCCTATGGGTATGGGTGGTGACATGAGCTCGGCAGATGCCTCGCAGCAGGCGCTTATTGAGAAGCTGGAGCGCGAGCGTCGCGCCGCTGAGGAAGCTGCGCGCGCCCAGACCCTCAAGGTCCGCCAGCTTGAAGAGCAAATGGCCGCGCTCCAGCGGCAAAAGTCAGCTGGATCGGACGATACAAATAAGTCTTCTGGCAAGCGCAAGTCGCCGCCCAAGCGTGCTACGACGAAGAAGGAAAAGTCGTCTTTGTCTCGCCAGAGTAGCAACGCAGCGACGCCGGCCCAAGCGGCTCAGCAGCATGCTGTGCAAAGTGCGCAGGCGACGAATTACACGCAGTCAAACAGCAGTGGAGGACCGATGCAGGTGCCCAAGCAAGAACCAGGCGCCCATTCGTCAGCCCCGCCCCACGCGCAGCAGCAGCAGCAGCCGCCCTCGCAGCAGCCGCAGCAACAGCAACAGCCTCCACTGCCACAACATCAACAATCGCAACAACAGTATGCCCAGCAACCGCCCCGCGGGCAGCCCCATGCGCAGAATGCGCGCCAACAGCCTCCTTCGTCACACCAGCAGGGCCGCCCCACGGCGCCTTCAACCGCATCATCAGCTGGAAAAGCCGGACAAGGCGCACCCCCTTCGCAAGCGGCTCCGGGGCAAGGTCCTCGCCCGGGTTACCCTGGCGGCAGCTCGCAGTACGCAGCATCGCAACAGCAGCACCCGCAACAACAGCAGCCGCAGCCGCAGCATCCACGGCTAACGCCTCAACAAATTGCTATGCGCAGGCAACAGCACCAGCAGCATCAACAGCAGGTACGAAACACCAATATGGGATTCAGCGGGGTTGTATCTCTGATCAACACGCTCCATCAGGACGAGATCAAGAGCCACATTGCATCTCTTGTCCGCTTTAGCGCGCAGATCAAGCCGGCGGAGCTGCGTACGAAGCTGACACCTCTTTTGCGCAAGCAAATGGATTTGCAGTTTGCATACATTTTTCTCAAGCCTGTAGATCCCGTGGCCATGGAGATTCCGGACTACTTTGACGTTGTCAAGCGTCCCATGGACCTCACCACCATCAAACGTCGCCTTGATTCCAATCACTACAAAACGATGAAGTCGTTCGCCGAGGACGTTCTACTCGTTTACGATAACGCGATTCTCTATAATCCAGAGACGCCCGATGGCTATGGCGTTAACGAGACTGCTCGCGAGTACGCGCAGATCTTCATCGACGACTACAACAAGCTTCTTCTTAAGCTCAAGGACGACGAAGCGAAGAAGCGCAGCAACGCCGAGGCCTGCCGTCTTTGCGGTGGTCGCCAGTTCCTCTTTGAGCCGCCCGTATACTATTGCCATTCGTGCAACCAGAAGATCCGACGCGGCGCTCACTATTATCCGTCCCCTGATGGGAAAATGTACTGGTGCGTCACGTGCTACGGCAACCTTCGTGGTCCAATCGAACTCGAGGACGGAACGACTGTGGAGAAGACATCGCTCGAGAAAAAGAAGAACGCGGACGAATCCGAAGAGTCGTGGGTACAGTGCAACCAGTGCAATCGCTGGTATCATCAAATCTGCGCTATGTTTAATGGGCGGAACGAAGAGGCGAAACAGAGCCAATACTTTTGTCCCATGTGCATTCTCCGTCATCTGGACAAAGCTCGTATCGATCGCATTCCCGAGAACATCTCGATGGCGAAAGGCAAGGGTTTCCGTGCCAAGGACCTGCCCCGCACAAAGTTCAGTGACTACATTGAAGAACGTCTCGTGGGCCGCATCCTCGACGAGCGCAAGCGTGAGGCCAAGAAGAAGCAGCTCAGACTGGGCGACATCCCCATTCCGGGGGAGCTCACTGTCCGTGTTGTACTGCACAAGGAGACAGAAGTGATGCCTCGGCAGAACCTCGAGCGCCTGTACAAGGACGAGCCTTTCAACTACCCCAAGTCTTTTCCCCATCGCGTCAAGTGTGTCCTGCTGTTTCAGTGCATCGATGGTGTGGACGTGCTCATCTTTGCGCTGTACACGCAGACGTACGGGTCTGACTGCCCGAAGCCGAATGCGCGCACGCTTTACATTGCGTATTTGGATTCTGTCTTTTACATGGAACCTCGCTTTCTGCGCACGCCCGTGTATCATGAACTTCTTCTGGCGACCTTTGAGTATGAGAAGAACCGCGGCATCACCAAGTCGTTCATTTGGGCCTGTCCTCCTATGGCGGGTGATGATTACATTCTTTACTGCCATCCGCGCGAGCAAAAGACCCAAAAGGTGGATATGCTGCGTACATGGTACTGGAAGCTCCTCGAGGATGCGCGCAAGCGCGGCATCGTATGCTCCGTCGACAACCTTTTTGATGGGTACTTTCGCCGCATCTGTAACCCTTGCGGCGTACCAAACTTTGAAGGCGATTACTGGCCCGGTGTCACAGAGCAGTACATTTTGGACCTTGAGAAGGAAAAGGTTGATCCCAAGGGTCTCGCGCCTCGCACGAAGCGGGCGAATGCGCGAAACAAGAACAGCAAGAAGAAGAACGCGAGCAAGAACAGCAAGAAGAATGCTGCGAAAAAGTCCAAAAAGGGACGTAATGCGAGCTCGAAAAAGTCAAAGTCGAAGACGAGCAAGACCAAGATGCGCACGCGTCCGAACGACCGCAAGAATTCGGCTGCAATTAAGGAGGAGCCTGCAGCCGAGGAGGAAGAGGAAGAGGAAGACGATCCTCTTTGGCCGCCTCCCGCTCCGGCAAAGTGGGTGGAGATCCCTCAACAGGACGCTCTCACTGCCAAAATCGGAGAGTACCTCAAGGCAACCAAGGAGGACTTTTTCGTTGTGCACATGCACCATATCTGCGCGCAGTGTGCGCTGAAAATCGATGAGCCGGACATGCTTTACTGGATCCCGGCGCGCTACAAGGAGGGCATGGGTAATCTCGACGTGCTCAAGAAGCGCTACGCGCCACCGTACGCGCTCTGTGATACCTGCTATCGCGAGGCGTACCGAGCGGAGCACAATGAGGACCCAACGCCGATATTGCCTCCAACTATTGACGAGGTGGCCGCTGGGAAGTCTTCTGGAAAGGACGATAAGCCCGCTGACGCAGCGTCGTCAAAGGCACCGACATCTGGGCCCGTGAAACGCAAGGGCCCAGACGGAAACGATGATTCTGCAGAAAAGACGAAATCGTCAGAGGTCAGTAAGGTCAAGACCGAGCAAGACAAGGCTGAAGAGCCCGCTACGAAACGGCGCAAGGACGAGACAGGCAGCGCGGTGCCATCCGCCTCGGCGCCTCCGACTACCACAACAAGTGCTGCCGCCCCAGCGTCCACCTCTGAAGTGAAGGCAGAGGCTCCCGCAGCAGCTACGAGCACGAGCGCACCATCCGCCTCTGCCCCGGTTGCCGAAACCAAGGCTGAAGAGAACGCTGCATCATCTTCATCTTCATCTTCAGTTGCGCCAAGCGCAGCATTGGCCGATGCGGCCAAGGCAGACGCTCCCGAGGACGCGGCTGCATCTGCTGCGCTCAAGGATGGAGAAGGTGCGATGGAGGTTGAAACTTCTGCTGAAAAATCGGCAACGGTCGATGGAGCACCCATGCCCGCAAACGGGGTGGAAGCCTCGAAGGCGGACGATACGCCCAAAGCAGCTTCGGGAACGGCCGATGCGTCTGCAGCTGCTACGACTTCGGAAGCCAAGGTCGACGGTGAAGAAGGCGCATCTGATGCCACTAAAAAGCCTGTCGAAGACGCTTCTGCGACCAAGGACGAGCAAAAAGAGGATGCAGCCAAGGCAGAGGAAGCTAGCAGCAAGGTTGAAGAGGGCGAGCAGGCCAAGGATGGCGCGGCTGCGGATTCGGCAGCGGATCCGGCAACGAAGAGCACACAGGAAACAAAGTCTTGGTCCGATGACAAGGACGGTACCATTAACGAATCCGCAGAATCCAAAAAGGAAGACGTTGCCAAGAAGGAGGACGTCTCAACGGAAGATAAGAGCAAAGAAGCAGAGTCCGCGACCGCGGAAACGTCGACTACAGAGAATAAGAAGGATGCTGAAGACACTGCGACAAAAGAGAAGGAGGAGAAAGAAGATAAATCAGCCGAAAAGGAGGAAGAAAAGAAGGCCGACAGCGCTGCCTCTGCGGAAGCTGATAAGTCTTCTTCTGATGACGCCATGGCAAGCACCGAGGCTAAATCGAACGAAGGCGCATTAAACGAGGCCGAGAAGGAAGCAACGACTCAAGACGAGCCAGCTGAGAGCAAGGATACAGCGCCTGGCCCTGACGCAGAAACCTCTAGCGAGGCCAAAGCAGAGATCGAAGATGAGAAGAAAAAGAAGAAGACGAGCGAGACGGACGAAAATACCGCCGCGGAGGGAAGTGAGCCTGCGACAGAGACCCCCTCGAAGGCAGTGACGCCAAAGAAGGCGTCGACGGCGAGCGAGAGTGGCAGCTCGAAAAAGGGTGGAGCGAAGGGCGGCAAGGCAGAGGTCAAGACGGAGCCTCAAGGCGTGGCGACGCGGCGTAGTCGACGTCAGCAGCTTCGCAAGAGCAACGCGGCTGCCATGGAGGTCGACGAGGCTTCATCCACTACCGCGAATGCTTCCGAGGAAGGCGAGGCGAAAAAGTCCAAGTCTGCCAGTTCGGTCGGAAACGATGCAGCAAAGGATGCCGATGCCGATAAGAAGGACGCTGCGAATGAGGACGCTGATAATGAGGATGGCGGTTCCGAGGACAAGTCGAAGAAATCCAAAAAGCGGACTCCAGCGCGGCGAGGAAGCAAGAGGGCCTCGAATGCTCCGGATGCCGAGACCAAGGCCAAAAACGACGAAGAAAAGCAGGCCGAGTCGGGTGGTGATGGAGATGCCGAGACCAAGGCTGAAGAAGGCGATGCTGAATCTCAAGAGGCCACGCAGAAGGCGGACAAGGCAAAGGATGCAGATGCGGAAAGCAAAATCGAGGACGCAGGCGATGAGGCCAAGACGGACGACAAAGACAAGGGGTTGACCGGTGAAAGCAAATCCGAGGCGTCAAACTCGGCCAAGGAGGACGCCAAGGCTGAGGCCAAGGCGGGCACGTCCGCTGACGCAGATGCTGAAATGAAGGACGCGGATGAGACCGACAAGAAGGAAGAAGCCTCTGTCGGAGAAGCCAAGAAAACCGAAAACGAGGTGACGGCGGCGATCGAAGAGAAGAAAGATGACGAGAAGAAGAGCACAAACCAGGGCGAAGCGGACAAGGCGGATAAGGCGGACGCAGATGTTCAAATGGAAGATGCGGATGCCAAGTCGAAGGAAGACAAGAGCGCTGGCGAGGCCAAAAATGGCAGCGAAGATGCGCCGCCACCCCCGCCGCCCCCGCCTCCGCCCTCTGACTCAAATGCCGCGGGAACTGCCGTCGTTAAGGCTGAGCCCGGCGCAGCGGACGAGGAGGACAAGGAGGAGGAAGACAAAACTACGCACACCCTCGAGGAGGAGGACCGTATCTTGCCGCCTAACCAGGAGGCCAAGCCGCAAAATCCTTGGGTCATTCGGCCTTGTGCGCTGGACGAGATGGAACTCAAGCGCGCATACATTGCCAAGGAGACATCTGACCCAGATCCGCTTATGGACAACCAGTTCTTCGACACTCGACAGCAGTTTCTGTCGCTCTGCCAAGGCAACCACTACCAATTCGACCAGCTGCGGCGCGCCAAGCACAGCAGCATGATGGTCTTGTACCACCTGCACAACCCCGACGAACCTGGGTTTGTCACGACCTGCAACACTTGCTCCCAGGAGATCAAGGATGACTCATGGTACAAGTGCACGGTGTGCGAAGACTTTGACTCTTGTAACAAGTGCCATACGACGCGACCTCACCCTCACAAGATGAAGAAGATGGAACAGAAGCGCTCCGCAGTCGACCGCAAAAAGGAGAGGAACCGGGAAAAGAACATTCGTCTGCACATGGAACTTTTGGTGCATGCTTCGGGGTGCACGCAGGACCCGTGCCAACACCACCCGAACTGCGCCAAGATGAAGGCGCTCCTCGAGCACGGCAAAACCTGCAAAGTCCGTCTTCAGGGCAAGTGCGTCAGCTGCCGTCGTGTGTGGGTCCTCGTGCAGATCCACGCGCGAAAATGCCGCGTTCCTCTGGGTCGGTGCCCTGTGCCGCGTTGCTCGGAGATCCGCAAGCACATTCGCCGTGCACAGGCTGCCATGTCGGATCGCCGCATCAAGGCTCAGGCCAATCGAATGGCCAACGAACGCGAAGCACCGGGACCGAATGGAGGTCCGATGCAAGGCAACTATCCTGGGCACCAGGGTGTTCATCCCCAGCACGGGGCTCATCCCGGCTACGGGCCCTATGGTAGCGCCAACTCGCTCAATCAGCAGCAACAGCAACAGCAACGCCGACCAGGCATGGGCAAGCCGTCATCCCGTCAAGGCAAGGGAGAGGTGTCGAGGCGTTGAGATTGTTCGAGGACTAAGTAGGGCATTAGTTTGTTGGCGCAGAACGACAGGCCCACGGTCTGTAATTTCTATCATCTGACAGATTTTGAAGCAAAACGCACAAGGGCGACCAAAATGATGCAACCCCTTTTTTTTTCGCGCTTGAATAAACAAACATGAATTGACTTTTTGTGCAAAGCGGATCTCGAATTACTATTCCTACGAGCGTTGGTCCATCTTGGATATACTTTGTACCATGGGGATTCCTCCTTTGAAAATTTCTACAAACGAGACATGCGTGTACGGTGTTGTGAGCGGAACTTTTGTCCTTCGTGGAATGCTGTCGCTTGGTGAGAGTGACTTTTTCCGCGCAAAGCAAATCACGAAGTACTTTTTTTTTTTTTTTTGCGATGCAACCCGCCCCATGCCAGTCGTGCCACAAAAGCATCACATCGAGCGCGGGTGACCCAATGTAATGCTGTCTTGGTTACAAATAAAGACCATATCACAAGAAGTCAATTTCTTGACGGCTCTCTTCCGAGTTCTTTCGTGCAAAGTAAACTTTTAAGTTGACTTTTAAGGTTTATGGGCTTGATGCTTGGCTCCCCTTGCCCTCCGAGGGAGTCTCTTTGCCAGTCACATCGCGCGCGTATTGGGCGCGAATTTCCTCGCCGCGTTGCTTCCGCCATGTGTGAAAGGCGTCATTTACATAATAACCGCCAACAGCGATCGCTCCAAGAAAAAAAGCCCCGCCCGGAATACGAGTAGGAGACCCAAAGAGGCCAACAAGAGCCGACCCCGTCAAAGCGCCTACTGCGCCGCATTGAAATGGGTCGTCGATTCCTTGCGGTCGCACCAAATTGACGCTCTCCAAGAGCGAAAAATACAACAAGCCGCCAAAAGAAAAGTTCAAGCCCATATTGAGAGCGTACCTTCGCATTGGGACGTGGTGTTTGAAGCTAAGAAGCATGCCGCAGGCAGCACCGACACCTCCTGTGGCCAAGGTCCGGCCCAGGACGCGAGTCGCTGCTTCCTGCTTGTCCATGGTGTTCCAAAGCGCGGCGACGTTGGCCGCCTTCTCGGCGGGGCTGGAGACTGCTCCGTTCTCGTCGCGCGCTGGCGGCGCTGCAGGCATCATAAAGAGGTCGACGACGCGCTGTGCTGCTTCGGGCATGTCTGTTCTACGCGCCTCGAGCCACGTGGGCCACTTCGGCGTCGGCGTCTGGGCGCAGCGCTCCTCCGCGTGGTCGGGGTCCTCCATCCCGCCCATCTCTCACTGGCGCGCCCGGCCCAGGGGCGTCGATCTCACGAGTCTGGCGCCACGGAGTCCGCACGCACGCACCGCCCGACCCGCCTCTGCTGCCGCGGAGCTACGCGGCTACCGCTGCTCGTCTCTCTACTACTTCTTCTTCTTCTTCTTCTCCTTCTTGTTGTTCTACTCCTCGCCCTCTTTCTTCTTCAGCGTCTAGTGCTGCTCCTGCCGGACCACATGATTGAATCTAGACCATGACCATGCGCGCTACGTCGAGCTCGAGCCCGTCATTGGAGAGCTCGACGTCCATCGCTGAAGAGCACCTCGTTCATCCCTGAAGAGCACCTCGTTCATCGATCGAACACTGGTTCTCTTGTCACTATTGTCAACCCCGAAATTTGCTTTGTTCAATCCTGAAATGATCCATGGGCACGATGAGAGCGAAAGCTATGGGCTCAAGAGGAAAGGCATTGGATAGCTGGCGTGGCCTTGTTGGCTCCCTCGAGCCTACGAACTCTGCCCAGAGCTCAATTTGCGCGGAAGTCTTCACATAATTCTAAGCTTCTTCAGCCGACATGGCACCCATTTTGGCTTCCTTCAGGTGAGAGCTGCAACCGTCAGGCTTGCGCCATTCGCGTAGAGTGTAGGTTTTAGCACGAGCAGTTGAGACTCTAGCAAAACTCCGAATGAGGAAAAAAGGCAAAGGCAAAGGTGGAAGAGCTTTAAAGCTGTGAAGCTTTGAGGCTTGGGGACAGGCCTGCCCTGCTACATCTTAAACGCACCATATTCGCAAGAATGTGAATCATGATTGCGTTTTTCTGGCGTGAAAGATATATGCGTGCGTCAACATGGTGCTGAGAATGGTGCGCCATGGCTGAGAGGCAAAAGAATAATGGAGTAGAGGTTTCGAGAGAGAATCTGACCTTGCGCAGCTCAAGCACCTCTGTATTCTAGCTAACCTTCTGGAAACGCAACCTCCGGCCATCTTCGAAGAGCCTACCAGCTCAGTCGCTATGGCTGGCTGCTCAGAAAAGCAGGTGAAGAAATCGCGCGTACGTCACCACTGACGTCAGCTCGAAGAAAGGCCTCACCGTCTTCAGACTCAGTCCAAGAAAGCGTCCGGCCCCAATGCGCAGCGCGTCACGTTGATGAGCGCTCGCATCGTGTCCACCACTTACTTCAGGCAAGGCCGCGTCCACCGACCTACCGGCAACAGTGCAGCTCCTTCATTCATTCATACTATTTCTATTTACTTATTTCTGAAATTACATTCGAGTCCATTTTTGGCTGGCCGCTCGGGACGGACGCTTGCTTGCATGTTCTCTAGGCGCTTCTGATCTTTTTTATTACTGGCTTTGCGCGCTGGGTGTTGGGTGTTGGCTTTGGGTTGCCAACCATTGGCTAGCATTCAGCAGGGAAGCCTACACATGGAAGCAAAATATAGAGCATACAAGAAGGGAAAAAGGAAAAAGAAAGGACGGCGATCGAAACCGCTGTGGACCGCAGCTGTGAAAGCTAGGATCGCTGCTTGCAAGGAAAAATCCCCCACGCAGCACGTCTTCTGAAGGCTGCGTGGACCAAGCTGACCTGAGTAAGGTAAGAGGCCTGTCCAATATTCCACAGTGCGGGGCCTGGGGCCCTCAAGAGACTGGTGCTCGGAATTTTCAACGCAATTGTGTGCATGCCACTCATGGTACGCGCCATGGACCGAGGGCCTGGTCACCCAGTTTCATCGTTGGACTAGGGACCTCGACCTGGATAGGTCCAAGACACTGTGTAGTCCATTTACCAAAGCTGGACACCGCATGAACAGAAGTTGACCACAGCTGCGGTCCACAGTGGAACCCTCAGCGCAAGACAGTGCTTTGCTGCAAATGCAGTATTTTGAATAATCGACTTTGTAGCTGCGGAGGACAAGGACGCACACCCGGTCGATCGTGCCACAGACCTGACACAGTTGCTACGTAGCTGTAACGCGCTGTTCCGGCGTCGGGAGGCGTTGTAAAAATTGGCGAGCAGCGCAGCTGCATGAAGCCGTCCAGCTTGATTTTTCTTGATTCTCTGCTTCTAACGTCGGCAAAGAGTCGCGTTTCCTGCTCTCCAGGTCATCAGCTGGCGGCATTGCGTCCATCCAGTTCTGTTGTCCTTGGGCAAGCAGAAGCAGCAACGCCGACTGGAGTTGCAGGCGTTCATTCTTGTCTCCAATTCCCAATCGTCGCTCGTGGGACCTTGATCTCCTGCAGCTCTAGACTAGGACGCCACAAGTTCACCATGGGCAACGGCGCGAGTTTCCAAGAGGACGATTTTGGCGAGGAGGACACGGAGCTTGGCATCAACCTCGCGCGCGAGGACGCCTCGAACGAGGACATGATGTCGCCGGACCCTACGCGGCCAATGTCGCCCACCTCGCCGAATTCGCCCTTGTCGCCGGGCCAGCGAATGTCTCGAGCGCCCTCTCTCAAGTCTGCGGGCCGCGGATCGAGCGCTGGAAGCTTGGGCTCCATGTTCAACCGTCTGAACACAAGGCGGGCAACGCTTCGAAACCTGCTCCTGGTTGATGACGTCGCTTTGGACCTAGAATACAACAGCCAATCCGGCACCGAGAGCCCAAGTGATCAGACTAAAGACGGTCAGCAAGATCGGTCTACGCCAGAGCGCACGCGGCGTCTCAGTGGCAGCAGTCTGCACCGCGCATGGCGCGAAAGCGTGGAAAAGGGCAATGAAGGAACGCAAGATCTCCACCTTCGCTTTCAGCCCAGGAACACGTTTGCAGCCATGTCGACGCGCATGCTGCTGGCGAACTCGGGTCGCTTCGGCAGCATGTTTGAAGCCGTCAAGAAAAATGATGGCAGCCTCACTGTGCTCGGAAAAGGCATGGAAGGCGAGGTTTTTCGTGTGCGCAAGAAGGGGTCTCCTCAGCATCAATACGCGCTCAAAACCGTACACCTTCGCTCCAGCGCAGAGAAAGACCGCGCCTTTGAGCTGCGTCATCTCTCGCGGCTTTCGCACCCGAACATTGTTCGCCTGCATGAGGCTTTCAAGCATAATCCCAAGACCTACTTGCTCAGTTTCGAGCTAGGAAGCGGTGGGGACCTCCTTTCTCGCCTGCAAAGGGACGGCCCGATGGAGGAGAGGCGCAGCGCAGACGTCTTGATGCAAATTCTCAGCGCACTACAATACCTCCACTTTCACAATGTCATTCACAGGGACATCAAGCTGGAGAACTTTGTCTTCCGGTTCCCCGAGAGCGACGAGGTGATGCTCGTGGATTTTGGCCTGGCCAAGCTCACGGACGCAAAGACGGTCCAAACCTCCGAGGTTGGCACTATTCATTACCTTAGCCCCGAGGTCATCAAGCGCTCCTACTCGTTCCCAGCGGACATTTGGTCACTCGGTGTTGTAGCGTACATGATGCTCACCGCCAAGCGTCCCTTCCGTGGAACGACCGACGAGCAGATCGTGCAGCGCATCCTCGCTTGCGACGTGACGTATCCTGACAAGCTATGGGGCAATCTTAGCGACGGTGCCCAACGCTTCGTCAAGACACTTCTCAACCCAGAGCCTTCGGCCCGTCCCTCGGCAGAGAAGGCGCGCGGAGACCGCTGGATCCGCGAACAGACACAGAACCTCCATTTGACGCTGCTGGAGAATGCCGACGCTCGCATGGGCCGTCGTGACTCGCTGTCCTCGACCCCCTCATCGGTCTGTGAGCGAGCGTCAACGTCGAGCACCAGCAGCGATTTCCTGGATATGTCCATGGAAGACGTGATTGCGCGGATGCGTGAATTCGCTCAATTTCCCCAACTCAAACGCTATGCGCTTCGCCAGCTCGCCCGCGAAGCTCCGGCTGACGCCCTTTCGGATCTCTTTCTTCTTTTCCGCCGACTTGTTGCAAGAACCCCGGGTGTTGTTACTTTTGAGCGCCTTCGCGACATGATCCCAGACGAGCTCATGGACGACACGGAGCTTGATACCGTTTTTGATGCCATCGACGAAGATACCAAGGGGTACTTTACCTGGAATGACTTCTGCGCTGTTCTTTACACCCCTATGCCAGGGTCGCCTCGAGCGCAAACGGATGCGCAGACGGTCTTTCTGCGTTTCGCCTATTTGGGTCCCGATGGCGACTCTACAAATGAGGAGAACGGCGATGATCCTGATGAGATTACCGTCAACAGCCTCCACCACATTTTTCAGGACACTCACAGCCGCTCCGAGGCGAAGGAGATGATTTTGGAGGCGTCTGCGACGGTTGGCGCCAAGGCACGTACCCTCTCGCAGGAGGACTTCGTTCGCCTTCTTTTTGCTTAGATAAGTTTTTGTTTCTTTTTTCTCACATCGTCAATTCAAATGACGGTCCACGGTAGAACCAGCCCCAATAATCAATCAATCATCAATTTCACCTTTCAAATTCAATTGCTGCTTTTAACTTTCGAATTCAATTTCCGCCACAGCGATTGCTAACTTGAGCATTCTTCTTGTTGCTGCAGCTCTCCGCGCCTTATACGAAGGCCTAGGCCTATGCGGATTATCGTGGCCTTGCAGCGCCTCCACATTTCTCCATGTTGATTTCTTTTCCTTCTTTTTTAGCATTTTGCGTTGCGCACTTGTTTCACAGCGGGAGAATCCGCGCCACAAGCTGTGGGCGCACGAACTCGTTGCTTTGATCATTTCACGAGTAATCGATCGGTGGCGCACAACAGAAAGATAGGTGTATAAAAAAAAAGTCCACTTGAAAACGCCGCCTTCGGATGCGGAAGCTGCGCAGCTCCGACCCCGTACGTGATCTTGCGCAGAAATGTGGTGTTATGCGATGCATTGCGCTGTAGTGCAGTGCAGTGCAATGCAATGCAACGTAGATGCGATGCCCCTCGCGCGTCGATGCATCAGCCGTGCGAAAGCGATGCATCAGCCGTGCGGAAGGGCTTCAATCCTCCTCATCCTCATTCCCTTCACCACTTTCTCCTTCTCTGCTTTCTCCTCCTCGCCGCTCTTGTACGTGCCGGAAGA
The DNA here is from genome assembly GCA_003116975.1 of Aurantiochytrium sp. KH105. NCBI lineage: Eukaryota > Bigyra > Thraustochytrida > Thraustochytriidae > Aurantiochytrium > Aurantiochytrium sp. KH105. Next base: position 335,856 of record BGKB01000028.1, read on the forward strand.
GCTCCATCTCTTTGTAGGTAGAGGTGTTAGAAGGGGGTCACCTCCGCGCCGCCCGCAGCTCGACGCCGCGCCGCCCGCAGTGCTTTGGAGAGTCCTTCTTCTCTTGTGGCCACTTGCCATGATTGTTTGAGTGCCGGCTCACTACCAAGGGCTCTTGTCAGGCATCGCAGAGAGAAGCGATGCCTTCGCACGGCGTCGCCGGCCTCTTCTTTGTTTCTCCGTGAAACCGTGTTTAGCTTTGCTGTCAGTCAGACGGGCGTTGTCTCGCCACGGAAAAAAAAAAAATGAGCGCGGGGCTATTGTGGGGCGTTTAAAATGAGAAAGGCCGCCGAAAGCGAGACAAACGACAGCCTCGGGACAAAATGTCCGCGCTGCATTCGTGCTGCAGCGACGGGACCGGCGCAGCGTCACAACGTCTACACCTCTTCGATGTTAATCTCTGTAAGGAAAGGAATGAGTGGCCGCGGTAAGGGCTTTCTAGCTTCCGTCTCCGCGACACGATGGATTCGGATTCGCTGCGCATTCGCCTCGACGTGTCCAAGTTCTTCGTCATAGAGCATGCCATGGCAGCGTGGAATTCGCGGATTCGAGATGGAAGTCGTGTTTGTCGGCTCAGGTATGTGCGCCAGCCAATCAAACACCCTTGGAGCCTTCGCCTCGTCTGCGATACCGCATGCCGCGTTCACGGCGCGAGAGCGCGTGAGCTTGAAAGGCCTGTCCAACAAAAAAGAAAAAATGTCTTGCTTGTTGCTGTGGGCTGGCCAACCGAAGAACCGACCGCACCACTCACTCTCTCACTCCAATAAATGCTCACAGCTCGTCTCGTCTCAGTCTTGATGGCGAGTGCGCCTTCCATAGAAGTCGCAGTGGCCGAGCACGGCGCGGGCTTTCGGTGGGTGCCTTGAAAACAGCGCACCGTGCCGCTGCGCGGGCCAGCGGTCCATCAGCGAAGCCGCGGCGTCCTCCTTCCCCTCGAGAAGGAATCCAGCGCTAGCGTGATGTGCCTTTCCCGTGCTCATCCTCCTTGTTATTGTTGTTGTTCTTCTTCTTCTTCTTCTCCTCCCCCCCTCTCCGGGTTCTTTTGCAGACGATCGAAGCCTGCGCGCAGGCCCCGACGCCCGACCCTCCGCATGCGAGCTGAGCGCGGCGGCCCTACTTCCAAGAAACGCTCTTTGGGAAGTTTGTGAATCCACCAAGGCCACGCGCGGGCGTCGGGGCGCCGGCGCCGCGCGCCGTGCCACTGCGAGCCAAGCCGAGCTGGGCCGGGTCGGGCCGCGCCATGCCAAGTGGTCCCATGTCAAGTCAAGCCGAGAGAGGTGAGGAAAGGCGACAGAGCGCGTGTGCGTGTCCGTAAGCTGCGAAAACGCCAGCTTGGCCACTGCAACATTCCATCCTCCCCGCAGCTGACCGCAGATTTTGAAAGGAAAGTAAGAAAGCGACTGCGAGCGGCGCGACGAGACGGAAGTTTGTTTTCAGAGCTGCGGCCGTCGTCGACACCAGAAAATCCAACGTTGCCGCGCGGCCTCGAGGCCTGCTAGCCAGCTAATTAGCAAGTCAACCAGCGAGCAAGCGGGCGGCGGCCAAAACCTCTTGTCCGAGATCGGTCCCTCGAGATGGGACGAGGGCTCGGCGCCAGACCCAAAGTTCTCCGAGGGCGACGCGGGATCCTGCCTCGTGATGGGGAGCGGTGCCTCAAGAGGACTTGAAGGTCCCGGAGACGGAGGTATGATGAATCCGGCAGTCTTTAACCAAGGGGGATGGATGACACATAGCTTTCGGCAGCGACAGGCGTCGCGTCGATCAAGCTCGCGATCGCGCGAGAAAGCGAGCCCCAAAGGAAACGGGATGCACCAGAGTCATCAGCAGTCAGGTCGAAGCGGGGGAAAGTTCTCCCCAGGTGCCGGCATGAATCCTTTTCAGCGCAGCATGGACCCGAACTCAATGCGCGACGCCGTCAGCGACGCGATGAGCTCCTTGCAGACCGCCACGCCATCGATGACACGACTCTGTTTTGGCAATATTACCTCTCTTTATTCTGTGACCCACGATGCTCACGGCAACGCTGGCATGATGGGCGAGGGCTCATCGTGCCAAGTATTTCGAGCCGTGCGAAAGCTCGACGGATCTCCCTTTGCAATCAAGAGGCTTAGTAGTAAGATCTCGAAAAAGGTCGTTCTCAGCGAACTTCGCATCCTTCGTCAGGTTGATCACCCAAGCGTTGTGCTTCTGCACGATACCGTGGTCGATGATGTTGATTGTTCGGTACATTTCGTGCTTGAACTGTGCTCGGGTGGTGACCTCTTTGACAACCTGAAACAGCGAGGACACTTTAGCGAGCCGTCAGCCGCTCGTATGCTCGTAAAGATGTTTCGTGCCGTGGAGCATCTGCATGCGCTTCGCATTGCGCATCGTGATCTAAAGCTCGAGAATTGGGTCATGCGCAAGTCTCTGACGTCGGGCAAAGGCGACCTTGAGCCTGTTCTCATCGACTTTGGACTCAGCCACCAGCTTGCTTCTCCGGAAGAGCGCATGACCGAATGTCTTGGGACATCCTTTTATGTTGCGCCAGAGACTGTTCGCAAGAGTTACGGCCTCACGTGCGACGTTTGGGCACTTGGTGTAATTACCTACATGATTTTGTCCGGAAAGACGCCTTTTGGCGGAAAAGACGACCAGGAGGTCTTGCATCGCATTCTGCACTGCAATGTGACCTTTATTAGCCCCGTCTGGGGTACAGTTAGTTCTCAGGCAAAGGAATTCATCTGTAGTTTGCTCCGCAAGAACCCGACGGAACGATTCACCATTCGGCAGGCTTTCGAACACCCGTGGCTCATTGAAAACGCCGGATATGCGCCACTCGGCTCGCCGTCGCACAGTGCGGCGAGGTACAAGGCAGCGCAAGAGCTCTTGGCGCGAATGCAGACCTTTCTTGAACTGCCAACGTTTCTGAAGATGGCCATGGCTCTGTGGGCAAGTGACGGGCCGATGCGCACAGATCCACACGTGTGCAACATGTTTGATCTTCTCTCTGCAAACACCTCCGGCATCATTGAGGCTTCCGTGCGCGAGATCTACATTGATGGGCGCGAAAAGCGCTCCTTTGAGGACGCCTTTGAGAAATTGAGCGACCTTTCGGGGTCTCGTATGTCGTTTTCCGCCTTTTGCGCTCTTTATCTTCGGCCCGTGGACCTTCCTACCTTTCAGGGCCACCCAACGACAATGAACCGCATCTTTCAGGTGCTCTCAACGGGCGACGAGGTCATTACGGCTGCATCACTCCGCGCGTGCCTTGGGACGGTTGTGGTGCATAGCGACAGCTCACACAAAAAGCGCCTGCGGCGTGGTCGCTCTCAGGGAAGTGCTGCCTTTATTGCAATTCTCGAGGAGGTCGTAGAGGACTCGATGGGTCGTCTATCGCGGGACATGTTTCGAGATGTGCTCCTTGGCAAGAAAATTATTCAGGACGCGAAGTCTACCAGCGTCAAATCCACCAGCGAAATGGGTGAGGATGAGGAGGAAGAATCTAAGGAAGATGAAAGTATGGAGGACGCGATGGATGATCAGCTCACCGTGGAAAACCCAGAGGTTTCCTCGGGCAGCCGTATGTTTTGAGTGCAGTCTCTTTTTGTGTGAAGGTGCATTTTTGGTGGCCTTGAACAGTGTTCGAAGAAAAACTACATACAAGTACATATTATTTCGTTTCATTACGCGCGCACGGCCACTGGCAAACTGTTTTTCTCTTGGATTTTGGGGTTTTAGAGACACTTTTTTTTAAGATGACAAACGGGAGGATTGTGAGTAGACACGAAGACACATCGGGGCCATTGCGTTCATGTAGATTGCCCACTCATGAGAGTGAAGTTTGAGCTGCGTGAAAACTTTGTTCGTGGCGTCGAGCAAAAGGCGAACTCCGGCGAGTGAGAGTTCGGGGCCATTCTGCAGAGGCTCGCAAAGCTGTTGGCTAATGTCCTCAAAGAGATCATGAAGCTCTTTGGCCTGGGCGAGTCCAGCGCCGATGTTGACAAGTGATTTGACCCATGCCTTGCAGAGTCCCTTTTGTCGAAATTTACGAAGCGAAGGCTGCACTTTTTGCGGCGCAGATTCGGTCATCTCCTTCAGAATGGCCGCAACAACTGTGTCAAGAACGCCGCGCGTGCCGAGTACATGGGTTTTTGTGAGTCTCCACCGTGCAATCAGCGATGGACTGATTTCCAAGGAGGTGTTACCTGGGCGAAGAAAGCGGCTAGGCGTCGGTTTTGATATGTGAAAGCTAGCTTCCATTGGGCGTTGCAAAGGTGTTATATGTTGTTGTTGTTGTTGCTGCTGCTGCTGCTGAAACGATGCAGTAGTGTCTCGAACGTCGATTGTTGCGGACGCGCGGGTGTGTTCCGGATCCGTACCTCGCCCATCCGCATTACTACGCAGAGCAGAGACCAAAGGTACCGCGCGCGGGAACTTGCTTTCGTCCTCACTTGCGGCGCTCTCCCCTGACCCCTCATTATCGCCTGTCTCTGGAAGCGTACCTGCGCCGTGTACGCCGTCATCTTCCTCCTCGTGGTTCGCCATGGCCAGATCCGTCGCGGAATTCTCTTCTTGCTGCTGTTGCTGTCGCCAGCGACGCCTTCTGCCTCGCTGTTGTTGTTGCTGCTGCTGCCGTATTGACGCAGTACCTGCTGTACCCCCACCCGTGCCTACGTTCTGGGCGCTTGCATTTTCGCCAGCGTCATTGGGGATCTTTTCGTCGCCGTCTCCTTCATCATCGTTACCACCAGCGCCGTCATCGACATCGTCGTCATCGTCGTCCTTGTCGTCCTCGTCCATCCCGCCGTCATCATCGCCTCGTGCAACGCGTTCGGAAGTTTGCGTACCGTGCGTTGACGCGGCAGCGGAAAGGCTCGGATTCTCAAAGTACTGCCGCCCAGTGAAACTTGCATGGACGAATGCAGGCGTGACGCCCGCCGATGGTGTCTCGGCAACCCAGTGAATCAACATGAGCGCCGCGCAGTACTCGAGATCTGCTAGAGAGAGGAAATGAGTGCGCTTGCGCGTAGAGAGAGGGTGAAACCTATTGTACAAGAGGAAAACAATGCAGGTGTAGCGCTCCGCAAGTGACAGAGGGATGAGATACACGTCTGCAATGGTAGCCATCACGTTTCCCTCGAAATTTCGCTCGTCCAAGGTCATGTAAATACGACGGAGGTTGTCAAATTGACGCCGGCAGCTCGGTAGCAAAACGCCCGCATTCTCTGCGACCTCGTCGAGATCCTTTCGAGCACGCGTAGAGAGTTTACGACCCAGCAGTTCGCGGTAAACATTGTCGTTAAATTCGTAGTATCTGCGCACAATGTACTGCTGGACTCGAGGTGAGAGCTGCACGAGCATTTGGCGACGCAGGAGCTGCGGTTGATAGAGGCGCTCCTCCAGCAGCTCGTACAATCTGTACTGGTCGACGGAATCCCTATAAAGCAAGAGGAGCAGCTGTCGTTCGTCGGGATCAGGTTCACTGCCCAGCTTGGTGCGTCGAAAGTACACGACCCAATCTTCGCGCAGACCAAAGAGCCACAGGTCAAAGACGGCCAAGTTGACCGCGACAGGCTCCGTTTGCGCCACGTGAAAGACGACCTTTGACGAGTCCACGGCCTCCTGCAGCATTCGCGCAAGCTGCGCGAAGCTCCACTGCGTCGCCGCCGACGTCGCCGCAGCGCTGCCGGCCGCGGCTCTCGTCTGCGGCGACGTCGCTCCCGCCGCTGCCGCCGCCGTTGCCCTCGCGGCCTCGGCGGCCTGCGCGTCGCCGCCGCCGTCCATCTCGCCCGCGCGCTTTCTCAACGCCGCCGGCCTTCGCGCGCTCGCGCGCAGCTCACGCGCGCCTCCGGCCCCTCGCTTCTCCCTCGCGCGCCCGCCTCCTCGCCGTCGCCGTCGCCGTCGCTATCGGCCGCGACGGAAGGATGGATGGATGGATGGATATGCAAGGATGGATGCATGGCGATGCATGGATGCATGGATGGTGGATATTCATCGCCTGTGGCGGCGGCCTTCCTCGGCCATCGCTCCACCGCCTGCAGGGCCCGGCCCGCGTCGCGGCGCCGTCTCCGTCTTCGCCGGGCCTCCTCGCCCGCGTCTGCGCCTGCCAGCTGCTGCGAGCCTCCTGCTCTGTCTGTCTGCCTGTCTGCGCCGCGAGGCAGAGAAGAGAAAGAAAGAAAGAAAGAAAGAAAGAAAGAAAGAAAGACGCTCTCAGGCCGGCGCCGCGGACCGGGCCCGGAACGTTTCCGGACCTAGAGCAGAACGGACGCGGAACCGATGCCAGAGGAGGGGGAGCGGCGGAGCAGAGCAGAGCAGAGCAGAGCAGAGCAGAGCAGAGCAGGAACTCGGATTGCGCGGGCGCAAGAAGATCGGGCGGCGGGCGCGAGGGCAGCGCCATGGGCGCCGCGGGCGCCGAGACCCGGCGAGGGCCGCGGCCGGCGGCGAGGAGGACGCCGCGGGGCTTTGCGACGGCGGAGGGAGCTTCGCGCGAGGCGACGGCGACCTCGACGACCTCGACGCCATCGACCTCGACCTCGACGCCGTCGACCGTGAGCTCGACGCGGACGACGGAGACGAGGTCGACGACGAACAGGAGGAGGAGATCGCGGAGGAAAACACAGGGAAGGGCGAAGGGAGAGACACCGACCGAAGAGCGTGGTCTCGAAGAGGGGAAGGAAAGATGCGCATCCGCGGCGGGCAGCAGCAGCAGCAGCAATAGGAGCAGGAGGAAGAAGGGGACGCGCTCCGAAGCCCACGCTAAGCCAGCCACCAAGCGCGACATGCAAGAACCCGCCGCAACGTCGCACGTTGCGGCGAACAAACGTGGCTCGAGACGCAGGCAACAACGTAACCGCAGTGGCAAGAGTCGCTCTGTCACCTCTGTGGAGAAGAACGGGCAGCGACATGGCGGCGATAGCAGCCGGAAGGAGCGTCCTGCTGGGATGCTTCAGGTCCTGCCCGATTTGATCCTATCTCGCATCTCATCCTTTCTTGGAGAGATGCACGAGCTCAAGGCTTTTCGGGCTTCGTGTAAACCTGCTTTGGACGCTGTGCGAAGTAACGATGATGCGGCGCTAATTCTTCGTGGCCGGCATTCGGAGCAGCAGTGGAGGATGTTTGACGTGGCGTGCTTTGGAAGTCAGCTACATTTCTTATCAATCCAATACTGTAACATCACCCCAGATGCCCTTGAGGCGATTTTAGAGAGGCATGCCGCAACGCTCGAGTTTGTGCAGTGCAACAAACTCTATGCGGCACATTTTTCAGAGGCTTTGCTCGCCCAACCAGAACGGTACCCGGCTCTTCGTGCGTTCGGCAATTGCGGTCTTTTGGGTGCGCACAAGAGTAGCGACGCCACAAACCAGGCCATCTTACGTGCCTGGCAGGCCGTTCCCAATGGCCCCGCCGCATTCGGCGCACTCCAAGCGGTAGCTCTCACCAATATGCGTCTTCAAGCCCCACTCGTCGTGGCGCTCATGTCGTGCGGAAATCTCGAGGAGTTACACTTGGCCGGGAGTTTCTTGGTGGACTGGGACCAGGTCGCCTCCGTTGAGGGCGCTCCTCCGGCGCGTACCCGTTTGCGTGCTCTGGAAGCCACCTTTGTCGAGCAAAGTGATATTGATGCCCTCCTGGCTCGAGTAGAACCCAAGCCCGCGATTGTGAACTACATCAAGACATCCACTGTGCCGCACGCCTGGGGTACAGGCGCTGGCCGCATTTGCGCGCGAAGTAGCTTGGTGGCGCGCAACAAGGACGGCCGGAGTGCACTGCATGTCATTTCCAGCAACTTGTGCGCAGGGGCAGACATTGAAAACGAGTGCGCCACACTCATTCGGCTCGGGGCCGACTTCCTGCAACGCGACCACAAGTCTCGAACCGCTCTGCACGTGGCTTGCTTGTATCACCAACCTGCTTTGCTGCGCGCTGTGTGGAATGCGAGTGCCGACGGGCCCATGCAGATCTTAGAAGCCATGAAATTGAGGACCATCGTGGGAGAGTCCCCTCTTTACGTGGCTGCGCTCAAGGGGTTTGACGATTGCGTTGAGATCATGTGCGATGCTGTCAAGCGCCACATTGAAGCTGCGCCCCAGGCCGAGCGCGACGAGGTGCGCTCGTCGCTGTTGCACAAGCTTGTTAACGCAGATCTTTGGACGCCGCTCCATGGCGCGGCGATAGGAGGCCACTTGCGTTGCGCTGACTTGCTCCTCGAGATTGGCTTTCACCCCCAGATGCGCACCAAGGACAGCGAGACTTCACTGCACGCTGCATGCTTCGCGGGCCATCTCGACATGCTCAACAAGCTTCTTGCTCATGGTGGAAGCTTGGACGCTGCCGCAGAGATTGTAGCTGTCCGTGCGAACCAGGGACAATGCGCCGACTTTGTACGTCGCGTACTTCGAGAATCTGGCCACGCCAGCGCTGTGGGCGATCGTCCTCGTCGCAAGCCCAAAGCTGCGCGCGGTGGTGCACGACGACAGACGAGGCAAGCACCTGCAGGAAAGAAGAACAAGGGAGCTACTGCCCAGAAGAACCACGCAGGACGTGGAACTTCTGTCGCACTTCCGTCCGGCGAGCCCTCGACATAATATTAGGTATCCACATCATCTCGTCAAGTGTATGATGTCTAAGCAGTGATTTAGTCTTCTTTGATGCTGCGTCGAGTTTCCCCTGAATATTCGCTTGGAATTTTGGTTTCAAGACCTTGTCGAGTGCGTCGTTCTTATGGACTCTAACAATTATCATTTGCTTGGCAAGGACCTTGTGTATGATGTGTGAAGAGGTTCTTGGTGCAAGCAAGTTCGTCTGTCAACGGTTCATGTGTGAAAAGGCATGTCATTGGCCATTGTTCAAGGTATAATCAAGCAAAAACGGCCAGACCTCGGATCTTGCCAAGTTCCCCGCCAACAAATGATTTCTTTTAATTCTGTTTCTCCTACCATACCAAACTTATTTTCCGCAATCATCTTTGCTTTCACTGTCGTCTCTCAGTCAAAGACTTACGCGCTGAGTTTCTCAAGTCTGCCTTTTTCGGGGGCCAGTGCCTCCATGCATGCCAGCAGTGCCAACACATTATACAGTTGAAAAAGAGAGAAAGTGCGCAACTCATTTTTATGGTGCCTGTGGTGGGCCGGCCGTTCGTGCCTTCGCGACGGCGGCGACGATCAGACCTCGAAGCCTCGGGAGCGAACGGCGCTCGGCTTCGCGCGCGCGGTGCGCAGGATGGCAAGGGAGCCCCGCACGTAGACTGCGCCGCCGCATCTCTGCCCACCCGCCGGCACGTCCGTCCTCGCGCTTGCACAAGGAGTTTGTGACGAGGAGGAGATTTTGTCGGCCCCCGTCTGCTCGCTCGCGACGTTCGCATACGCCAACGTGCGGAGTTGCGACGGTTTAAGCGTGGCTCGTGAGCACCTCATCCTCTTCAGGGAAGGAATACGAGAGCTTGCGAGCGTCAAGCCGTTTCGTAGAGACCCAGCCAGCGAACCAGCCAGCTAGCTAGCTAGCTAGCTAGCTAGCTAGCTAGCAACTTCGCAAGCAAGCCAGCGACCCAGCCAACCAGACAGACAAGCCAGCCAGCGAGCCATGGACCGGACCCTGGCGCTGGGCCTCGAGCATGTTGATCGCCTGCGCAAGCTGTACCGAGGTAAACCCCGCGACACAGCCGCGATAGAGCGTGTCGCTAAAGATGCACGTTCGCGACTCGAAGAAGTCATTTTGGACGATCCGCATCTCGCCGCGCGTCGTGAGGTCGAGGATCAGCTATGGAGATACTGCTACTACAAACGCATCGAAGAATTTCGGAAAAACCTCGCACAAGCGGGGCGGCCCTCGCAAGCCTCTGATGCGCGTGAAGCAGCACAGCGCCAGCGCGCGCTGCGTGGCGACTTTCTGCACTTTCTAGACGTTGCGCAGAGTCAGTATTCAGCCTTTCTTGATCGACTCGAGGAGAAGCGCGAGTCGACGTCGTCTGATGAGGCGCGCAAGACCCTCTATGCAACTTCAATTCATCGGTGCCATCTTTTCTCGGGAGACCTGGCCCGCTACCGGGAGCTCAATGACACTTCGCGAGACAAGAAGTCCTTTGATGCGGCCTCGCGTCACTACCGTCAAGCCCTCAAGGCCTATCCCCACAAAGGAAACCCGCACAACCAGCTTGCAGTTCTTGCACAGTACCGTAACGCAATGGTCATTGCCTTGTTTCGCTATGTCATGGCCTTGAGTGTGGCAGAGCCATTTGAGACCGCACGAACCAACTTGGGCATGCTCTACGACGCGGTTTTGCGGGACGTCCGAAAGAGAAACCTTCTCTCACAAACGCCGCTTCCAGCGAACGCACCCATCACCGGATCCCAGCGCGCAGGTCTCTTGCGTGATTTTTCCTTTCGCTTTGTCCTCGTACATGGCATGATTGCTGGCCGCCTCAAACTTAAGCCTGAAGAGAACACAAGCTTGCGCACACTCGTGGCCCGCGTGGTCGACGAACTTGCCCTCCTCGTGCGCAAGTCGGCGTTGAACATTGAGATGCGATTGGGTCTCGTTGTAGCATGCATTTCGCTCATTCTCGACGCGCGCAAGAGTCGGGCAGACTTGCGAGCTGCAGAAGCCCTCGCCTTTGCTGTAATTTCCACTTTTGCAAAGCATCTCGCGGATGCGAGCTCACTCGCGGCTTCGAGTGCGACGCCTGGGGAAGCTCTTGCCGCCGTTTCCGTCTTTCTCGAATGGCTTCGCGCAGATGCAGCAGCAGCAACCAGCACTCAAGGTACAAGTATTCAGGTCGACCGAGAGGCGGCGGGCCCATTGTGGTCCTCACTGGCGACGCTCTGGCCATCTCTCGTGAGCGCAGCCCAAAAATCTACTTCCGATGGCGCATCTTTGCAAGACGCAAACGACTTTGTGCTTTTGTGGGAGGATCTTGAGCTCGAGGCGTTTGTCCCTCTGCAGAACAGTCGCGGCCAGAAAACCGTACAAGCCCTTGCCGGACGAGTCGAACCAGCATCCCAAGGCATTCACCGTGAAAAGGCCGCAACAGAACGGGCCCGGCGCGTTTGCATGATTTGCGATTGGATGGCGCGCGATCCTCGGCGAAGTCACGTCTTGCCTTTCGATGCTCGCATGCCTGACACGGCTAAGAGAAGCGATAGTGCCTCCGCCGTCTCATCTGCGGCAAGCATCTTGGATGAGCCAAGCAACTCCGAGCGTACACTTTCGCAGGGGGGTCCAGCTTCCGCCTCATCGTCCACGCGTCATTCGGCTTCCTTGGCTGAAGCTGGCTGGTCTGTGTCGCAAGCTCATGCGTCGCCTCGTGCTCGTACCGGAGACGAACCAGGGTCATCACACGATGACGACAACGAGGACATTATTATGCTCGTGCCCGGGGCTTTGACGGCTTCGAGCACGGCGTCTGCTCATCGATCATCTAATAGCTCATCCTCGACGCGGCCACCAGAAGCTGCATCAGCGGTGACGTCGTCAGGTGCGCAACAGTCGCGGCAGTCTCCAGCCCTCGCGGACAATGCTGGGGCTGGCCTTGATGCGAGCAGGCTTGTCTTCCATCTTGCAGATGACTCGCACATTTCCGAAGGTGGCGATCATCTCAACGCTTCATTTCGTGCACCCGCGCTTAATCCGGGGTCTGCATTTTTCACAGAGTCTGCATCATCGGCAGTGTCGCTTCCTCCTTCGACTTCAGCGTCTTCGACACTTGCCACCGGATTCCCGGGCGCCCTTGCTCCACCGACGGTCTTTGGATCAAGCTCGGGCTCGAACACGCATTTGCTTCCTCACCACGACCAACAAGGGCACCATCAGCAGAACCAGCAGAACCACCACCAGCAGCAAGAACAGCAGCAGCTGCAGCAACATCAACAGCAGGAATCGATTCTACAAACAGTAGGCTCGCATGGCGCGGCCGATGGCTGGCAGCGGCCACCGGGCATGGACTTTGTGTCCAAATCTTCGGCGAGCGGCTCAGGCGGACCCTTGCTTTCGCCATCAGACCTCCTCCCCTCGCTTCCTTTTCTCCCTCCAATGGACAAGGCAAGGAATGTGCATGCCAATGACAGTAGCAGCAGCAAAAACAGAAGCAGCAACGAGGATAATACGAATACTAGCTTGCACCAGGCACGCAGCGCGCAAGACGCTGCTGCGGGACGCCTCGACTTCATGTCCGCCCGCCCGCCACCTGGATTCGTGCAAAACAGTGGAAATTAGGATAAATCTTTAGTCTGTGATAAGATGGGTAGTTCTTCAAAGGTGGGACGACGTTTTCGCTCTCCCAGACTCGCGAGAAGACAAAAAGCCACATGGGTGTGCATCAAACTCTGCTCGTTTCAATTTTGTTGGTTGTCTCGTCATTTCACTGAGGCGGGCTAACGGGCGTAAGTTTCAAAGCTGGGCGCCCATTTTTGCTCGTGGAAGTGGTCTGGCCTTCGGGTTTCTTTGGCGGCTCAGGTTTCAATTTTGTCTTTCGAAGCATCGAAGTGAGCTTGCTCTCGTCCAGTGCAGACACAGAGGTGGGGTCGCGAGCAGGGGGATCGTCCTTGCTCGAGGTGGACGACTCTGGCGAAGCACAACAAGGAGCACTTTTGTCGTTCACATTCACGACGCGCCTCGACGCCTGCATCTGTTGGGAATCTGTCGAGGCCTCCGAGTCGGGAGAGTTTGACGGGCGGGATGTAGGTGAGCTTCCAGTTCTTCCTGGAGGCATCACAACTGGCAAAAGAGAAGAAGCCTCACTATCACCTGTATCCACAGAAGACGCTGCCAAAGATATCATCCCGGCCTGCTTTTGCTGCATATGATCAAGCTGCTTTTGCTGCAAATGCTGCAGGTGGCGCAGTTGCTGTTGCTGCTGCTGCTGCAGCATCAGGGCTTGCTGGTGCGCAAATGCGGGTCCAAGCGAGGCGCGGCGCTCCGAAGAAGCAAAGGCGAGCGCTAAGTGGGCGTCTGGCATTGCCTCGCTCGGGGTCGCGATCGTTGCTCGTCGCTGTGGTGCATCTGGAGTGGTCGTTTTATTTTTGGGGCGGCTTTTCTGCAACGGCGGATGATCACCGTTGTTGCGCGAGAGGCCGGGTGAAGGTTCCGCGTTGGATCCTACGGCCGACCGTGAACCATCTTCCTGCGCCTTTAGTTCCTCCTCCTGCAGCTGCGATGCTTCCTTCCCATTATGCTGGGATGAAGCTGTGTCGCTCGGTTGCCCAGGGCCCGTAGGGAAGGACCGCATGCGTCGCGGCTTGAGCTGAACGCCTCGTTGCTCGAGCCGACGAAAGCGCTCCGTGACCAAAAAGTACGAGGCCGTTGCAGAGTTGTGCTTTTGTCGCAGAATACTTTCGCAGATATAGTTACGGTCGAGCCCATAACCAATGAGTTCGTTCATGATTCGCTCATCCACCTCAACCGTTCCGTCCGTTGGGTCCTGCTCTTCCTCCAAGGATTGCAGGCTCATAAAGGATCGAAAAGACTGGTTGTCGCGCATGCGCGAGAGGCCCATGTGTCGCCGCATCCACAGGTGTTTGCGAATACCTTCAATAGTAATACGTTTCTTTGGTTGCACCTCGAGAATTTTGGACAAAAGGTCCTTTACCTCTGCAGAAATGTGCGAAGGACACTTGTAGTTGGCGTGAAGAATTTTACGGTACAGCTTGGGCGTGTCGTTGTCTTCAAAGGGAAGATAACCAGCCACGAGCGCAAAGAGAACGACTCCAAGACTCCAGATGTCGGACTTGGTGCCGTCATACTTTTTCCCCGCGATCATTTCTGGGGCTGCGTAGCAAGGCGAGCCGCACGCCGTACCGAGGAGCTTGCTTCCTTCGTTCGTGTTGCTCAGACCAAAGTCGGCAACCTTAATGAGGAAGGAACCGTCATTGTGTCTCTGCAAGAGCAAGTTCTCAGGCTTGAGATCCCGGTGAATGACATTGTGCTCATGAAGGTATTGCACGCCGTCGAGGACCTGAGAAAAGATCTCGCAGGCTTCTTGCTCCGTGAGTCGGTGCTTCTCCACAATATAGTCAAAGAGCTCGCCGCCGTTGAGGAACTCCATCATGAGGAAGATTTGCTTGGGCGTGTCGATGACTTCGAGAAGGCGCAGGCAATTTCCGTGTCTCGTCTTTTTCAGAATTTTGATCTCGCGCGTCACTCGCGTCAGGTCTCCCTCGGTGCGAATTTTGCTTTTCTCCAAAACTTTGACAGCCACGGTCTCGCCTGTCAGTGTGTGCATGCCGCGTCGTACCTTTCCAAAGGTGCCCTCGCCAAGCGTCTCGCCAATGATATAGTGCCCAATTGTGCGGTTCTCGCGTTTCTTTGCCTTTTGCTTGGCCGCGGAGGCGCTTGCAAGAGCTTTCATTGCCCCTTTTTCTGTCATGGCGGGCGACCCAGGCACAGAAATCGAGTTCTGAGTTCGTGGTTGCGCAGCTGCGACTCTAGGTACGGCCGTCGTTGCTGCAGCAGCCACGGCAGAAGCCGCCACGGAAGCAGCTGCGGATGCGGCCGCTGCTGCGATCGAGGAAGTTGGCGCTTTCGCTGCACCTTTGACTCCTGCTGCGCTTGACTTTCGGTTTTTGGACATGAGCGGAAGTAGTGCTGGCATTCGACGAGGTTGTTGCGCTGGTGACTCAGAAGAAGTCGCTGCTGCCCCCGCCGTCGCTACCAAGTTTCGGCGTTGGGAAACTTCTGCATTCCTAGTTTGGGCATTCTCTTTGCTCGTAGCTTGCTGCGACGGGTGCTGTGTGGATTCTTCTAGAATTCGACTGGCTTTGGCATATGCACTTTGGTCTGTCCTTCGTGCCGTTTGAGGAGGCCTCGGCATGCCGGGTCTCTGAACGAGACGCATGATGTCCTCGCGTCGCGTGGCTCAACTACGGCTACAATGCTCCGCGGTACGATCGAACTTTTTGCAAATTACCTGTTGCGTGAGTGATTGCGGATCTGGCCAGAGAAAAGACAGCGTCGCGAAATTTTCGCTGTGAAGAGAGTGCCGGTTCAGCGTTGGCACAAAGCGCTGCGCGCTGTTCGCTACAACGAACACGTCGTCAATTGATCGATGCACCAGAATACCGAAACCCAGTCAGTTTGCTCACGGTTTGCGCGCAACTTCACGGTCAGGCTCAGGCCTCTGCAAGTTACTGTCGCTGTGGCGTTCTTTCTTTTTTCTTGCTGGGCGGCCGGCCGGCCGGCCGGATGGACGAGCAAGGCTCGCTTCTTGCCCCGCTGCACGTTTCGTCAAATGCTCGCTTGCAAGTCCTTCTGCCCGAATCAGCAAGCAACAATGCCCCACCCGCACTCTGCGCCGCGCAGCTCGCGCCTCACTTGCGTATTCGCGTGCGCGTGAGCAAAGGTATTGCACAGCCAGCCTTCTCCACGTCTCTCCGTCCGCGCCAAGTGAGTGCGATCACCGCTGACTTTTTGTCAACTTTGTTCTTAAACACCGATGTTCTAGTGATGGCTGATGTCTGTCTAACCTTTTTGCGAATACTCGCCTGTTGTGGATGCTCTCTCTCTCTCTCTCTCTCTCTCTCTCTGCTTTAGCAGAATGACTCGCGCTTACGAAGCCGTTCGCCTCTTGTTGACGACAGGCTCGATCGACTACGCTGTGCGAGTTACTCGAGTTGAGCCGGTACGGCTTTGCTTGCGAGGGAGCAAGCTTTTTAGATTCGGCCGCCACGTTGTCCTCTCGTTCCGCAGATTTTCCTTTTCCCCTCCCTCCTCAACGCTCTCCTGCTCTCGCGCTCTCGCGCTCTCGCTCTCGGCCCCTCTCCGTGTCCCCGTCTCTTATCCTCGCGCGATTCTGGATTTTCTTATCCCAGGTCGACTCGGTCGCTCTGCAGCTCCGATGCCGCGCGCTCTCAACCTTTGCGCTGCCCGCTCCGCACGGACCGACTTGTTCACCTCCGTTGCGAGCAAGCGGTGTCTCCGCAGCGAGTGGTCGGGCCACTCGCTCTCGGCAGCGAGCGCTCTCAACTCAACTCAACTCAACTCAACTCAACTCAACTCAACTCGCTGCCAGCTCAACTCAACTCACTGGCCGGCACCACCTACACATGCGTGCATTTATACTGCTTGCGTGCAAGCAAAAATGCACAATGTATGCGTATCTCAAGCCAGCCGAGCGGTCGATCGTTCGTTCGTTCGTTCGTTCGTTCGTTCGACCGATCGATCGCTCGGCCGCTTGCTTGGCCGCGACGGTCCTTCCCTCGCTCATTCTTTCCCTCTTTCAACGTCGCCACCCTGTCCCGTGCCCGACGGTCAAATATACCGCAGCCTAGAAATCGATCCGTTCACCGGATATCTTCCGCCTCGATTTTGCGTTCTGCGTACGTCGCGCCGCGACCGCGCTCTTTCCGCCCTTCCATCTCCCTCTCCGCTCGCGTCTATAGGCCTCTTTCCACTCCACTCACATCTCCACTGCGACAACCATTCACCAGTGAAAACTCCCCTATACAATCGAGCTTCCACTGCTACTCTCTCCACTGCCTCTCCACACAAGCTGACCACTGCCACCTTTCCCCCCCCCAGCGAGCACCATAAGATACTCTCCTACCCCCCGATCCATCTTATGACGCACGCTCGCGCCTCCGCTGCAGGGGGCTTCCGCAGAGTCTCGTAACCGGCCTATCTTTACTTAGGCCTGTAATCCCGCTTCCAGGATACTGCAGCGCCGCGCCCCGGGACATGACTCGGCTGGCCGGTGCGAGAGCGCGCAACGCATTTGCACTTGCGCTGCCCCGCCCTGCACTGCCGATAGCGCACTTGCCGCGCGCCGCGCAAGTCGGCTATCCCGTCCCCGCCACTGCCGCAAACTTTGCAAACAGCGGCCGGCAGAAGCACGCACACCGGCCTGCCTGGGCTGCTCGGGGGCAGGGCAGCTTGCACTTGCGGCGGGCGAGCCGTAGTGGAGTATCGCAAAAGCGGCAGTGAGCATCGCGGTTTAGCGCAGTGGGCGCGGCGCAGTACAGGAGCGGAAGCGTGCTGCAGGACTCGCATAGCAGAAGCAGCGAGGCGAGGCGAGGCGAGGCAAGTTGGCGCTTTGCGAGCTCCAAAACCAGACGCGAGGCGGCCGGAGCGAGCGAGCGAGCGACCACGCGCGCGCGCGCACGCACGCACGCGGCGAGCGAGCGGGCGGCGAGCGGGAGGGCGCGCGAGGGCGCGAGCAGGCGCGCGGACGGCGGCGCGCGGACGCGGGAGATCGCGCCGAGCGAGCGAGCTCATAGTGCAGCTAGCGAGCTAGCTGGGTGGGCGAGGCTGCGCAGGGCGACGAGGTGCACGCGCGCGCGGCGGAGGGCAAGGGCGAGGGCGAGGAGAGAAGCGCGGCGAGCAAGCGGGGGCTGAGAAGATGGGGGCCTGTCTGGACTGCCTCAAGTGCATGGCGTGCTGCTCGACCAAGGCAGGGAGCGTGTGCTGCGCGCTCTTCAGCCTCATTGGCACGGTGTTTCTGGCTGTCCTCGGTATCCTCATGACCATCCAGTGGGAGTACATCCACGGCATCCACGACGAGCACGAGGCCGAGTACGCCGCCACGAACTCCTTCATTGGAGCCGGCATCTACGCCGCTATCTTTTGCATGTGCATGGTCTCCTTCGTGATTCACAGCAAGAAGGAGCAAAAGACGACCTCTTCGAAGGCCGCTACTTCTGACAACAACATTGAGCTCGAGTCTCTTCAGCAGAACGGGACGCTCGACTTTGGTCTTTTGGCGGCCGATTCCCTCGCTGGCAACGGAAGCACCAGGCCTCTCAACTCCGCTCAGGTTTCTGTCCAATAATCTGCGTTCGTTTATCATTTTGCTCACTTATCTCAATTCTACTCTTTCTTTCTCTCTTGATCTTGATCTTCACTTACAGTTAACTTTCAGTGGATCCAGCTTGCCGTAGGAATCTCAACTTATTTGTTGCTGCCGGTTTTTCTGTTTTTGCTTCTTTTTTCCTTTTTTTTTTTTCCATTGGCGAGGTCGTCGGCGTCTTTACATCGAAAGCTTCTTGTGCACGAAAAGTTTGAAGCACAGACTGTGCTATGGACGACGAAAACCATAGTGTCGCAGACTGATCGCAATCACCACTTGCTTGTTCGCTTCGCATTTACCTTGCGGTGCGCAACGCAGGACAAAGTACACTGCTTAGTCCTCGAGATCGCGCGCAAACCGCCACGAATTCGCCCGACGGCAACCACCGAGAGTGCCAAAGAGCACAGCAAGGACAAAGACAAAAAGGACAAGACTTCCCGAAGACGATCCTTCGTCGCTGCTACCGAGTCGAGAGAAACCGGGACTCGCCACACCAACAGACGATGAGGCGCCGAAAGGATCAGATCCGGTGGTGCTGGAGGTAAGGCTCTCCTGGCCAATGACACCATCGGGCTCGCCTCGACGCATCACCTCAATGCAGGACAAGTCCGGATATTTGCGCAAAAGGTACTCGTTGCCAAGTCGTTGAATCTGGGCCTGAGATGGAGCACCTCTTCCGTCCTTCATTTCCTTAATACGGTCGACACCTTCCATGTTTGCGATGACTTTGGCAAAGGGCGCGAAGCGCTGCGAGTCGAGTCCATGGTTATCCCGGTAGTTAAAGAAGAACTGGAATGAGCGTGTGTTGGGCTGGCCCTTGGCAGCAAAGGAAATCCAGCCACGCGTGTTGGACTGCCGCACCGGGTCATCTTTGAACTCGCCCCAGCCCTCGGACATTTCTGGGTTCGCCGGGATACCGACTTGCGCCACAAACTTTTTCATGACGCGGAAAAAGCACGCACCATCGTAAAAGTGCGCGTCCACCAGCTTCAGAAAGCGCTCGGCGCCCAAAGGGGCCAGATTAGGGTACACCTCCATCTGAACGGCCTCCTTTGATCCCGTGGCGTGGTGATGCAGGACCATGGTGACAGGAACGCTCTCCGCAGCATCGAGCACCTCGTCCTCTCCCACCTCTTCAGCGTCCTGCAGCTCGCGCGATTCACTGTGCAGCTCTGCAGTGGGGCTCGACGAGGCCAATCCCACCACCGTCGTCATTTCGTCGTTGGCCGGCATGGTCACCGGTTTCCTCGTCTCTAGACACGGGCACAGCTGCTGCTGCTGCTGCTGCTGCTGCTGCTACTGTTGCGCGCGCGAGGTAGGGTGACGCTCGTACTGTCGCGCGGTGCTTGCTAGCAGGTGGTCGCGGCGCGCCAGGCGCTCTGGCTTCGTAGCCTGGACGGGCAACGTTTTTGTTTTGCGACAGCCCAGCCACACCGCACGCTGCCTATCGAAAATGAAGCGAAATAATTGGAACCATACTAGGCCGGCCTACTTACTGGTCGCAACCTCGCACGAGATCGCACTGCTGTATCGACGTTGTGTTCGAGCAAGGGCTACATTTGCAAAGGGGAAAACGGGAGGTGGATTGGTTTCTATTTACCTGCTATACCTTGGTTGGCAAGGACATTTTCCATGAGAGCTTGCGTGCATGCGTGAGTCAGTGTGGTCGCCTTCTAAGCTAGCCTAGATTTAGCCATTCCCCTCGAGGGCTGCTCTGGTTCATTTTAGAGCTGATTATGCGAGGTGGACTTGAAGGTGAGAGGGAAACTCTTGATGCGCTTTCCGCGCAAGAGCTCCTGACCTTGATCCCAAAAGGCCTGAATGTTGGACGGGTGCTTTTCCGCAGAACGCGAAATGAGATCACCAGGCTGAAGCATGGGGAAAATACCGCCATAGCTCTGAATGTAAGTGCCTCCGGCCGTGCGACGCATCACATGCGTGGGTCCAAGCAAACGCGGATCCTCGAGACCCATGGCGCCAACGATCTCGAAAAAGTTTTGAAGTGTCTTGTTGTGAAAGCGCTCAACGCGGTCCGCTTTCGTAGGCACGTGAAGACCAGCCATGAGCTCCGGGTCGCTCGTGGTGATACCGGTGGGGCACTTGTTGGTGTTGCACTTCAGCGCCTGAATGCAGCCAAGAGCGAACATCATGGCACGTGCAGAGTTGCAAACATCGGCTCCGAGCGCGTGTGCGCGTACCATGGAGAAACCGGTAATGACCTTGCCCGAGGCGATGACCTTGACGTTGTCGCGCACATCAGCACCAACGAGCATATTGTTGACAAACTGGAGGGCATCCTGGAGCGGAAAGCCAATGTGGTTGGAAAACTCGGAAGGCGCCGCGCCCGTACCGCCTTCGGCGCCATCGACCGTGATAAAGTCTGGATAGACGTCCATCTCGCGCATGGCGCCAATGATCGCCGCAATTTCCGTAGGCTTGCCCATGCAGAGCTTGAATCCCACGGGCTTGCCGTCCGAAAGCTCGCGCAGATGATCTACAAAGCGAATAAGTCCGCGAGCGTCCTTGAAGGCGCTATGGCCGGGCGGCGAGTTGCAGGTTTCCCCGACCTCGACGCCGCGCGCCTCGGCAATCTTCTCCGTCACCTTGATGCCAGGAAGCATTCCACCGTGGCCGGGCTTGGCGCCCTGGGAGATCTTAATCTCGACCATCTTGATGCGGGGATCTGCCACGCGGTCGCTGAACTGGGCGGCGTCAAAGGTGCCATTTTTATTGCGACAGCCAAAGTAGCCCGTGCCAATGTTCCAAACGATATCGCCACCGGGCTGGAGGTGAAAGCGACTGACGCCGCCTTC
Organism: Aurantiochytrium sp. KH105; assembly: GCA_003116975.1. Taxonomy (NCBI): domain Eukaryota; class Bigyra; order Thraustochytrida; family Thraustochytriidae; genus Aurantiochytrium; species Aurantiochytrium sp. KH105. The sequence goes on from BGKB01000028.1 coordinate 356,460, forward strand.
TCCGGTATTGTGATAAAAGTTGCCGGCCTTTGCTGCTTCGTTGAGGGCCAGGATGGCGTTATCGCTGAGAGCGCCGTAGCTCATGGCAGAAATGTTTAAACGCGAGGCCGAGTACGGCTGCTTGCAGTCGTGGTTGCCAATGGTGACACGCTTCTTCTCTTCTGCCACCTCGCAGGGCCAAATGGACTGGTTCACCCACTCGTAGCCCTCGGTGTACACGTCTCGACGCGTGCCAAAGGGCTGGGTATCTGACATGCCCTTGGCGCGCTGGTACACGATGCTGCGTTGTTCGCGACTAAAGGGTTTGCCCTCGTTGTCGTCCTCGATAAAGTACTGTCGGATCTCGGGCCGCACGGACTCGAGGAGATATCTCATGTGGCCCAAAACGGGGAAGTTGCGTCGGATCGTGTGGCTGGGCTGCGCCATATCGCGCATGCCGAGCGCCCAGTAGGCGCCCACGAAGCCGGCGGCCGCAAAGGTCCCGAGCGAGGGGCCCCACGCGAGCCCGAGCACGCCCGCGCCCACGGCCAGGCCCGCGCCCGTCTTCTTGAACAGGTCGCGGCTCCAGTGCTCGATAAAGTCCGGGAGCCCGCCGGAGGGCGAGGCGAGCTTCTTCTCCCAGCCGCTGAAGCCGGACTTGGGCTTGCCGCGCCCGTCGTCCGACATCCACCGCCGCGCGCCGCCGGAGCCGCTGCGCAGCGCCGTCAGCTGCAGCGCGGTCGCGCTGGGCCTCAATCCCAGGCCCAGGCCCAGGTCCCGGCTCGCGCGCGGGCTGGTCCGCACCGCCCGCCGCGCCGCGTTGCCGAGCGTCGCCATGCTGCCGCCGCCGCTCCCCGTCCCCGTCGCCCGCGCCCGCTGCTCGCCCGCCGCGCCGCGCCGCGCCGCGATGCAGCTTTGCCGCCGCGCCCGGCCCGGTCAACGATTGAATCCTATCCTAATCAAGCAGCGAGCAAGTCGAGTCGTCGATTGACAAAACAGCGAGGATCCGCATCACACGACATCGCCGTGAGATCACTTCGCAGAACACATCGCATGACATAACGTCAGACGACAACACTTTCATCCACGAGGTCGGCCTCGCGCCGAGGCCAGCGCTCCACCGCACCCCGATCGCAGCCATCGTCGGGACTGTGCCTGCGGCACACCATGCCATGCCGTGCCAAGCCATGCCATGCCGTGCCATTAAACGCGCAGGCGCAGCGGGGCCGCCTCCTGGGCCCGTCCCCGCCGCCCAAGCTAGCTGGCTGGCTGGCTGGCTGGCTGGCTGGCGCAACGCGGCGGGTCCGCCTCCTCCTCCTCTCCCTCGTCGTCGTCGTCATCATCACTGTCAAGAACAAGAGCAACCGCTTGAACATCTCATCACCGGCCGGCTGGCAGAATTGTAGAAGACCTTCTTCTCTCCTCTCCATGCGGAGGACGCTCGCCAATGCTTGTGCCGTGAACGACCGGACGATCAATCGATCAATCGATCGATCATTCGTCCATCGACCCTTCGACGCATCGACCATCGACCATCGCCATGGACCATCGAACGGACGGCCGGCGCAGTTGCGCGCGCGCCCAAATTCGCTGCGCGCGCGGTCGAGGCCGGAGGAGGTCGAGCTTGTGCCGAAGGCCGAGGGCCGGCTGTCGATGGCTGGCCGTGGGACGCTGGCGGGATAAAGGGAGGGAGGGAGGGAGGGAGGGAGGGAGAGAGAGGTGGTTGGTGTTGTTGTATACTTTAGTAGGAGGTCAGGGCATCAAGAGGAAGGGAACCAGCCAAAGCCGTACGTGCTCTCCAGACCGGGAGGCACCATGGGCCGCTTGCCGCTTCCATCAGGGGGAGGGAGTTCATGAGGATGGCGCTGCTGCTGCTGCTGCTGCTGCTGCGAACGTTGTGAATGCTGCTGCTGGCGGTGCTGCTGCTGATGATGGTGCTGCTGATGGTGGTGATGGGTCTGCTGCGCAAAATGTGCGTGGCGTTGCTGCTGGGGATGCTGCGCATTCGAGCTCGCGTCTGCGTGCCCAAGCGCGTGCGCGGAGCTCGGCCGCTGCGGAGGCGCTGAAGGCGCTTTCGTCTGGCCAGCCGACCCCGAGGGCACAGGAGCCGCAAGCGACCCGGCACTGCCTGCACCTCCCCGTTGCGAAGACATCGGGTGAGCCTGCGGGGACACGGTAGCGTGCGGAAAAGCAAGCGGAGACACTGGTCGAGGCTGCATCCGCAGCGGCTGGTCAAGCACACGAGCAATCGCAAAGAGAACAGAGCCACGCAGCTGGAAAAGCAAAGGCGCTCGCGGGTTGCGCGCCGCGCTGACCGCACACTCGAGCTCGTGCGAGGAGATCGGGCCGAGTTTAGCGAGACTGTAGAGGACGTCGTCATTCATGACGTAGTCGACCGATTCGTCCCGAATGCGAGCCACAAGATCTCGCCAATGGGCGAGCGCCGCGAAAACGGCGCGCTGCACCGCCGAAACGGGCGCCTGCTCCTTGTGCGAACGCTGCAGCTCAGTGAGCTTGGCGCTGATGGACTCCTGAGAAACAGGTCGCTTCTGATAAGTGAGCAGAGCAACGCCGCAGCTTCGCGCAAAAATCTTGCGCATCGTGTCCTCGCCCGCATGAAAGTAGACCTGTCGGTACACGTCAAGCATGTAGTGCGAGAATTGCTGCGCATACTTGAGAAGTTCGAACGAGAGCGGCCGCGCGCGCCAATCGGACCCGATCTCGCTCGTGTCGAGCTCGGCGCCGATACAGTTCTTAAGCATGAAGGCGAACGAGCGCTCCTGCAGGTTCATTTCCTCCGCAGCCAGGGCAAGGTCGACCATGTTGACGACGTAAATGTCAAAGTCTCGTTGCAGCCAGCGCACAGGCCCTTCGGCGTTGTGCATGACCTTGACAATGTCCGGATTCGCAAAAAAGGACGCCAGAATGCTAATGTGCTGCCGCAGTACAAGCGTATCAATGACAAAGTCCGTGTCGTCAGTGGAGATTTGCAAAAGACAGAGAAAGCCCTGGTATGAACGGAACGAGTGGTTTTGCATGGCTACGCCGACTTCCTTGGTCCCGCCCGATTCCAGCAAACGCGCGAGCTCCTCGAGCTGATACTCCTGATCGACGAATTTGAAAGGGTACTGAAGCAGACTGTGCACAGGCCGGACTCTGTTTGTCCGTGGGACGGGCAGCTCATTTGCGTAGCGAAGCCGCTCAATCTCGTCGGCGTATGGCGACTTCCACGGCTCGCTGAGCAGCTTTTCCCGGTTCAGTTGCGAGACAGCGTGAGGTTTGAAGCGGATGCGCGGCGTAAAAGGTGACGTCGTATTGTCCACAGGACCAAGAAGCTTGTGCTGGGGACGAACCGGGTCGTCGTACGGGAGCGCCTTGACGCTCGCCTCGTCGAGGTCATACGCCTCTTTCCAAACAGTCTCCACGGAAAAGGACTCGAGCGTTTGACTGATAAGGTCATCAGTCAACGAGTCAGCTGTGCGTAGGTTGGCTGCCAAGTGAGCATTTTGTTGCTGCCTTTGTTGGTCTTGGTCTTGTTTTGTGTGTTGGGCGCGCTGGCTTTGCGTCTGTTGCTCATGTTGTTGTTTCTGAGCACGCGCCAGGGCTGCATGGGCCTCCCGAACCTTGGCTTCCTGCGTGCCAACCTCACGCTGCAGGTCGGCGACCTTACGCTTCATCGAATCGCGATCACCGCGGACTGTGTCCAACTCGCGGCGCAAATTCTGCATGGTGCGATCGAACCTCTCTTGCAGAGCAGCGTGGGTCTTGCGCAACGATGTGAGTTCGCGTTTGCTTGCCTCACTGTTGCGCCGTTCCTTTTCAAGGTCCGCGCGCGCGCGATGCAACTGGTCTCGAAGCGCATTGTGCGCCTCCCGGGACACTATGTTTGCCGCCTGCGCTCCTCCACCAGAGCGCGTGTCTGCCTGTTGGCCTTGTCCGGATCCTGGTCCAGACGCTGTCTTACTGCGTCCAAAAATAGCACCTCGCTGAGATTCTGCGCCACTGCTGCCACTGCCGCCATTTCCTGCACCAGCGACTCCAACACCAACGTTACTACCGGTGTTTGGTACACTGTTGGCAAGAGCATTGGCGCTCGCGTTTCCTGCGGCAATTGCCGATGCTGAACCATAGCCTCGCGGCCCGCTGGGAGGCGCGCCTCCAGAGCGCCAGTTCCTCCCCTGCGAAGAACCAGCTCCAGACGAGGTCTGTACCTTTGACGATGAAGTGTTGGAGGGAACACTTGCGCTCATCCGCTCGCTTCCCTGTTGAGATACCTGTTGCTTTTGTTGCATCGGCCTTCGCTGCGTGGTCGACGCAGGACCAGTCGATGCCGAGGACGGCGCTGGAGTCGGTGACGTCGAAGTGGAAGTCGACGATGCCTGAGCCGCCTGGGCGGCCTTGGCCGCCGCAGCCCGCTGCTGCTGCTCCTGGAGCTGCTGCTGCTTGCGTGCTTGCATCAAAGCGCGCTGTTCACGCTCCGCTTGCTGTTGCCGCATGAGCCCAAGCTGCACGCGCTCCGCAGCGGCAGCATCCTTGGCTGCAGTTAGTGCGCCCGGCTTATTTGAAGAGGAAGCGGGAGCAGCAGGGGCGCCGGCAGTCGCAGCAGAGGATGAGGGAAACGAAGTCGACTGCGCGCTGAGACCACTGGCGTTGTTGGCGCTGCCACTCTGCGATTGGATTGAAGGGCTTCCAAAGAGCCGCTCGGAATTCACATCCGGGGCCTCTTTGCCTCCTTGACCAGAAGCCGACTTTGCAGCCGCAGCCGCCGCGGCAAGGGACGCCTTGTGCTCCGCCGCTTTGGAGGATTTCATCATGGATGGTGGCAAAGGAGCACTCTTGGCTGCAAGAGCGGCTGCAGCGGCCGCGGCCGAGATCGACGAGGCAGGAACTCCAGAACCAGGCGCCCCGGGGCCGTACCCGCCACTATCGTAGCCCCCGCGCCCACCGCGAGAGCTATTGGGAGGTTTTGGCCCAGCCCGCTCGCGAGAGTCCCACTTGGGTTCCATTTTGCCGTAGCGGCCACGACCGCCGCCACTGCTGCGCGGGCCACTACCGCCAATGCCGCTGCCACCGCCGCCAGATCCTGAGTTTGACCCGTGCCTTTTCATGGAGCTAAAAGGTGTCGCCGCCTCACTCCCGCTCGTGGAACTTTTCAGACCGGCCGCGTTCTTTGGTGGTGCCTTGACGGAAGAGGATCCGCCAATGGCTCCTGAGACAGAGGATACGGCGCTTGGAGCGCTATGACCGGCTCGCAGCACGGAAGTGGGCACCTCCCCAGGTCGGGGCATGATACTTCCATCGCTCGAGACAATGCGAGCTGCTTGTTTGCTCTGGCCCTTGTCGATTGGCGCCCAAGGCGACTTGCGCAGCTCGTTGGCCGCAGCCTGCGGGTCGGGCCCGCCGCTGCTTGGCCCGTTGAGACTCACCATGCCGTGCATGCTGGAGGCAGTCTTGCCATACTCGCCGGAAGCAGCACCACCAGCAGCAGCAGCAGCAGAAGAAGAAGAAGAAGAAGAAGAAGAGGAAGAAGCGCGCAGGCTTGCGCTCTGGGTGCCAGAGGAAGACGACAGACGGTTCATGAGCGTGGACCCAACCGGATCCTCTCTTGAACTTTTGATTGCCTGTATCTGCCAAATTCAATCGACGCTGGCCCTCGTCTGGTGTGGCTGACCTCCTGAATAGAAAGCAAAATTTGGAGAGAAGAAGACGCAGTAGTTGCAGTAGTAGTAGAAGAAGAGAGACAGAAAGTCAGAAGGTCAAAAGGTCAGAAAAGAAGAAAGCAGTAAAGAAAAAGGAGAAGCTGCTCCGGCCAAAGAAAAGTAACCAACAAAAAGTCAGGTCACGAAACAGGTTCAAATAATATGTCGAGCGAGTCAGTTGCCTTGACTCTTGGCCTTGGCCAGGTTTCTTGCCAATGGAGAAAAGCCCCCAGCAGACCACGAATCTCGCTCACCCACTCCCAGATGGATCGATTTACCTAATCGACTCTTTCAAAGTGGCCACACAACCTTTCAAAGATCAGTGGATCCAACGACAAGAAAGAGTGAGCCCGACCGTTCCGTCTGGATGGGGTGTTTTTCTTTCCACGTCACGAGTCGACAGCCACAGCAGCAGCCTTAGCCACGACGTTCGATTCGCTCGCTTGTGCTTGCTCTCTTGCTTGCTTGCAAGGCGGTTTTAGGTGCCCTTTTTTCTTCCCCTCAGGACCTTGGACGCTCCGTTTCTTGCAAGGCGTGGAGGAGAGTATCTCACGGACAGCTAGCTGGTGTTTTGTAGACGTCCGTACCGACGCGTCCGACGTCCGTGCGTGGCCAAGCCCTGCGACGGCACCGCCGCTGCGCGCAGGCGAGGAGCCGCTAGCCGAAGCAAGGTCAAGCGACACGGGTGGACGGGTACGTGGGTGGGAGGATAGATAGATAGTTGGATGGAATGGAATGGAACGATATGGAAAGGAAAGGAAAGGAAAGAAAAGCAGAAAGTCGAAGTGGCAAGCACGCCGCTCGCGTGGCAGGCCGGACCTTACTCGTGCGCGTGCTGCGCCACGTTCACCGCTCCACGTCTTGCGCCTCCGCGCGCTGCGCCGCCGCCGCGTCGGGGTTCCTTCCGCGCTCGCTGGAGAGCTAGCTAGCTAGCTAGCTAGCTTGCTATCAAGCGAGCTGCGATGAATTCGATTTCGAACCCCCCGCGCCGAGCCGCCGCCGAGCCGCCGCGCGCCTGCGCCTGCGCCTGCGCCTGTGCCGGTCCCGCGCGCGCGCCCGTCCGTCCGTCCAGCCGCGCCGCGCCAAGCCTCCCGCGTCGAGCCGCGCCGCGCCGCGCCGAGCCGAGCCGAGCCGCGGAAGCGAGGGTCGCGTCTGGATGTTTGTTTTGCCTGGTTGCTTGGAGGCGCCGCGCCGCCGCGCAGGCCGGCCCGCGCAAGTGGGCTATAGCCGCTTTGCGCACTTGCAGCCTCGCATACCCCACTTGCGCCGCGCGCCCCCTCCCCTTGCCTTCTGCGGCGGTTGGCGTGCACGCATGCACTCCCTCTCCCCCGCAAAGTCATTTATTTACTGTTAGTTGTATACAGTTGGCTGCATTTGTTTGTTGATTCATTCAGCCAGCCAGGCAGCCAGTAGGCCTAACTGTAAGACATTCCTGACTGTGAGTTACAGTCAGTCGATTGGTCGTTCGGTCGTTCCTTTATTCAGGCGCACTTGTCGGACATCCGGTCGGCTGGGCATGCAGGCTCGTACGGTAAGGACTGACATGAGCAAAGTGCCGACAACAAGATAGTCTTCATTTTCTGGTGAAGGGATCGATGACAGGAAACAAAGCTATGATAGATGGGAGGTCCAAGAAGGCGGCCTTGAATGACTCCATCTTCAAAGTTTGCGTGAGGGGTAGGGAAATTGCGCGTGGGATGGGAGTAGGGCACGAAGCTGGCAGAACAAAAGAGCTTCTGCTCAAATGAATGGCACGTCTCGCACTCGTGGCTGGCTGGCTGACAATCTGGTTAAAATGCAAGGATTTCCGCTTAAGGTTCAACCAAAGAGTTGTGACACCATTAAATGTTTGGGCTCCCAAGCTTTCTTTCATACAACCACGACAGTCGCCTTCTCTTCGTATCAGGAATTGTGTCACATCCAAGAAACATTTCATGTGGGGAAAAGGACTAAATCATTCTATTTTCGAAAGGAAAAAGCGGCGTGCACGCGCGTATGAACGTGCGCCTACTCAGGCTAGCATCAGGGGTAAACAAAGGTCTTGTATGTCAAAGATCAGTCAGCTTGACGTAAGCTGACGGGTAAAGGGGTAAAGTGGCAGAAGAAGAAGAGAACGGAATGCCATGAACCGTGTTCTAGATGTCTGTGGCCTAGCAGCAACGGGTACCACCCTTGCCGCTCGACTTTTTGCAGCGAACCTTCATCTTGTTCTTGCTGACCTGATAGTATTTACCGTTTCCACACTCGGTGCTCGACCAGACCCACTTGTTATCGTAGTTGCAAGTGTTCTTAATGTCAGCGTAGACAAGTTCCGATCCAAGGCAAAGATCGAGGCCCATATCTTCGCAGAGCGCCTGGGCATCCTCGTAATTGACATTGCCGCACGAGGACGGGGTCTTCATGTCGTCCACGGGATCAGGGACATCGTCGACTTCGTAGCAGGCAGCGCTCTTGCTTTCCTCCGGGATAAGGGCCCAAGCGCAGCCGTCGGTGGTCTCGCACAGATCAAGAGAAAGAAGGCTGCAGGGAAGGTCGCCACTGAGATCGTAGCACTTGCTGGTGCTGCTGTCCCACAAGCAGTTCTCGGCGTTCTTGCAGCGCCCCTTGCGTCCGTCAAAGGACGAGCAGGAGATCGTCGGGTAGCTGGTCGGGGCAGCAGTCGGTGACTTGGTCGGCTGGGCCGTCGGCGGCGTCGGCGCAGCAGTGGTTGGGAACGGCGTCGGGGCCTGCGTTCCAGAGTTACTCGGCGACCCGAGCTTAGCGATGGCCTTTGTACCGGAATCAAAGTACGCCTGAAAGGTTTGTGCATGCTTGTAGCCAATCATGACCGAGAGAAGCTCTGTCGTGTCTGTTCCATAGTAGTTGGCCTGGAAGATAGCATCGGTCGAGCTAGTGAGGCGGAAGATGACAGCCTTGGCGCCCTGGTTCTCCGCGGTCTTCACCTTGTCAAAGAACAGACAGTCGCCACGAGGGACCATCACAATCTTGTCCGTGAAGTCTTCGTCCGTTTCCGTGCAAAGGTTGTTTTCGGTCGAAAAAAGCTCGCCGCTGATCAGCTCGTCAGAGGGAAAGTCAGCGCCGAAGCCTGACTTCTCAAAAGCAACACAGTACTCCTCAATGCAAACTTCGTTCGGCAGGTTCGTGGGCGGCATCGTCGGCGACACGGTGGGAGGCGTCGGCGGACCCGTGTACGTGGGCACCTGCAGCAAAAGGTTCGGGCTGTCGTCGCCCTCGAGGCCCAAGACCTTATCGGCAACCAAAAGGCTGAACAGCTCCGACTGAGCAGCGTCCTTGTCCTTGTTGTGCTTCTCAAGGAGAGTCGCAGCAACGCCCGCAACGTGAGGCGTCGCCATCGAGGTTCCACTAATGGTCTTGACAGCAGAGGTGCTACCCTTCCAGGTCGACTTGATGCTCGAGCCAGGTGCAAAGACATCCGTGCACTCGCCGTAGTTCGAGTAGCTGGCCATGTAATCGGTCGAGGTCGTCGCGCCGACAGTGATGACACCACCGTTGGCACCGTTGCCACCAGCACTTGCAGGCGAGACGTTGCAGGCATCCTGGTTCTCGTTACCGGCAGCCACCACAACAATCATGCCGGCCTCGACGGCTTCGTTGACGGCGTTGTTCATGGACGAACTGTAGCCTCCGCCGAGAGACATGGAGATGACCGCAGACTCGCCATTGTACTGGTCAGCCTGGTGCTGAACGGCCCAGTTGATGCCCTTGATGACACCCGAGGTCGAGCCCGAGCCGGACGACGAGAGGACCTTGACGCCAAAGATGGTAGCCTCGCGGGCAATGCCATAGGTGCCACCAGCGGCCGTTCCGGAGCAGTGGGTACCGTGGCCGTTGCCATCGGTGATGGAGCCGCCAGACTCGGAGGTAAAGTCCTGCATGAGGTAGGCACGGCCGCCAAAGTCGTTGTGGTCCTCGTTGACGCCGGTATCGACAATGTAAATGTTGACGCCAATGCCAGTGTGCGAGACCTCAAGAGCGGTGTTGCTGAGGGGAAGATCTTCCTGATCGATGCGGTCGAGACCCCAGGACGCTGGCGTGGCATCGTTGATGACGACGGAGTCAGCTTCGACGCTCTTGACCTTGGGGAGTCCCTCGACAAAAACCTTGAGCTCCTCGGTTCCGCTAAAGAAGACGAAGCAAGTCTTGATCGTAGCTGTCGTGACCTTGTCGTCCTGCGATCCATCATCATCGTATGTCTGTCCGTCATACATGTTATGAAGCTTCCACGTCGTGATGTTTTCTGTGACAATGTCGCAGGCCGTGCCGGTGTCTTCGCCGTCGTAGACCTCAGCAATGAAGTCGTTGTTCGACTGAAGACCACGTCTAGACTTGATGAGCGAACGGCGCGCAGCTGCGTGCGAGTCATCATCCTCCAAGATCATGCCATTTGCGCTGCTCAAAACGGCAGTGGCAAGCAAGGCGGCAAAGGTGAGTTTAGAGACCATCTTGCCCTGCTTCGATGTCGCCCTTTGCGCGAGCGCTTGGGTCGCTGTCGGAATTTCTTCTTCTTCTCGCTATTCTTGCGTTCTTTGCTTGCTTGCTTGCTTGCTTGCTTGCTTGCTTGCTTGTTTGCTTGCTTGTTTGCTTGTTTGCTTTGTCCTATTGCTTGCAAGCGCGCTCGCTGTATGCGAAGCGGCTTTTCAGGTTGAGTTTGAGGTTTGCTTTGGTGAGCTCGCCGGCGTCCGGCCTCGCCTTGACCGCCCCCTTTTTGATGTTTTCAATTCTCTGGCGCGAGATTCTGGCTTTCTCGCTGGCCGCCCGCGCGGCGCGGGATGGCCCGGGTCTGCGGAGCCTTTTTTTCCTTTTCAATTTTCTTTTTCTTTTCTTTTCGTTTTTCTTTTTCTTTACAAGCTTCTTCGTTTTACTCTCTCTCGCTCCCTCTCGGCGCGTCGAGAGGCAGAGGCAGAGAGGGGGAAAGAGCTTGTTTGCTGCGTTGCACCTTTGCCTGGCTGCTTGTTCTGCCCCGGATCTGCACGCTGCGAGTATGCCTACCTCTACCTGATCAAGCGTGATGCCACCCACGATGTGGCGCGGCGCGGGCGCGCCATGGAGCTGTTTTCCATTCATCTTTCTTTCTATTTTTCTTTCTTTCCTCTAAAAAAAGAAAGTAAGCTTGCTTTCCCCCCCTTCAGATCCCCCGCCCCCCCTCCCCCCGTACGACTCATTTCTCCGGTCGATCGAACTCGATCGCTCGAGCATTCTGTCGCACGCTTTCCTCCGCCCGCCCCCGCGCCCCGGCCGGTTGGCTTTTCCGACGTGCCCAGCGGCCCGGGGGCGGCGCTTCTTCGAGGGTGCAGCGCGGGCTCCGCTCGCACTTCCTGCAGGTGGCGTCGCGCTGCACAGACCCTCCCTCTGGCGCCTCTCTCTCCGGACCCCGCGGGAATTCCACCCGCTAGATATTAGGACGCGGACCCGGGTCCGGTGCGGACGCGCAGGGCGCGGCGGGGGCGCGGGCGTGGCGGACCTTGTGTTCTACGAACTCCGAAAGAGGCAGGCATGGCGACCCAGCTCGCTCGCCACACCACGGTCTTTCATTTCTTTCGTTGTGTTTCGTTGCGTTGCGTTGCGTTGCCTTGCCTTGCCTTGCGTTGCGCTGCGTTGCGTTGCGTTGCGTTGCGCGCTGCTGCAGCTGGAGCTGGCATGGCATGGCATGACACGGCATGACACGGCATGACACGGCATGACACGGCATGACACGGCATGGATAGCATGGCACGGCCGCCGCGCCGAGGGATTCGAGGCCCGGTCGTCCGCGCGGCGAAGTGCTGGCGCGAATCGCGTCGCGCCTCGAGACGAGTTGGGTTGAGTTGAGTTCGACGGTGAGATGAGTTCGTCGGCGAGGTAGCTAGGTTCGTCGGTGCGGCGAGCGCGTAAGCCGCCAGGCCGCCCGCCTCGGGACGCACGGGGATTCGGCCCGGCCGGCACTCGCCTGCCATACTTCGGTCGGACGCTCCCCGGGGACGTGCGCGGGGTTCTTTGGCGCGAGACGCGGGGTCGAGCCGCGCCGCCATCTCTTCGCTTCGCGACCTCGCTTGGGCCAGCTAGCTAAAACCTTACAATCCTTCGCTTTTCACGCGCGCTATCTTCCTACCTGCCGCTGTACTTTTGCCTCCGCTTCCTCCCGTTGCGCTGCTCTCGCGCCGCTTTCGCTCCCGCGCCCGCGCAATCTCGATCGATACCACAGGGCGCAAGCAAGGCAGCAAGCAAAGAGGCCGGGCCCAGCGCGGTCTCCGAAAAAATGCTGCAATCTTCGCGTCGCGACAGTCGGGTTCGCCGGCCAGCCACCATGCCTCGGTGCGGTGCCGAGAGAAACAGAGAGAGAGAGAGAGAGAGAGAGAAAGGGAGCTCTTGAAGAGGCTGGGTGCGACACTGCGTCTACTGCACGATTCGTTTGGTTCAGGAACGCAGTATGATGATGATTCAAGAGTTACCGTGCGCTGCAACGGATCTGTGGGCGCGGCTGTCCGCCTGCGACATCACATGCATCACATGCCTTGCATGCACACTATTTTGGAGACCTCGGCAGCGCACACCACATTGCGACCGCCGCGGACCACGTGGGGTCTGGTGGCTTGGCGGAGGCGAGAGCAAGTTGGTAGGGGCGGACTTTTGAGTTGTGGGCGTGTGCCACATTCACGCGCGGACCGAAAGAGGAGGTGGTGGCTAGGGTGGGAAAGCGAAAATGCCATTGTGACGTGCTCACTCTATCTTATCGACAATCTCGCGAGATTGCAACGGATGCGGGCCTCCAGGTCTTCCAAGCGCCGCCACACCCGTACCAGTGGCAGCTAGCGCATGATATCGTGAACACGCAGCTCCGCGGCGCCGAGTAGCGTCTATCTTACCGACGTCCCTCAGTTTACCGTTCGTGGTCGCTTCTTCCACGATTTCGCGCTGACCTCCGCCCACCTGCTGCACGTGCAAATGGCAAATGGGGAAGGGAACAAAAAAGAGCAAGTTTCCCGCGCATCCACGGGCGGTCACTCTCGCTTCCTCACGGCCCCGCGCGCGCCATTCCGACGCATCGATGATTCGACGTGGACCCCCTTGCCCCAGGGTGCACAATAAGTGCGTTTTCAGGCTTCTTGAGGGGTTGATCCGGCCGCCCGCCCGTGGGAGAGGCACTGCTTTTTTTTTTTGCGAACAATTCAGACCCTTACTCCGACGTGGCAATGAAAAGAGGAAAACAAGCAGAAGGATGGGCCGAAAGATAGATAGATAGATACGTAGATAGATAGATAGATAGAGAGAAAGAGAAAGAGAGAGAAGGAGAGCGAGCGAAGGAGAGAATAGAGGGCGACAAGGAGAAAAGAAAGGTAAGGAAATAAACCAGACACATAGTCTACTTGCCCCATTACCTCCCTCCCTCCTCCCACCCCCTCCCACTCCCCCCTTCACAGAAAAACGAAAAGGAGAATTTTAACCGATCCATGCATGAGCACGTGCCAATCGCTCCGACGATGTTTCCATTGAGCTAACGACCAACGTGATGGCTTATTTGCCCGTTCCTTGGTTACTGAACGTTGCTTCCCTCGTATCCCGCCCGGGCCGTCGGCGCGGAGGAGGGTCGTAAATCTGCGGCTGAAAAGAGAGAAACCCCCTGAAGTTCAGTCAACCAGAGGGCCGGACGCGCGGCCGCAGTCGTTGCGCCTGATTTTCTTCAAGTTCGCGCCTGCCGGTTGCCAGCTGCAGCTGCACTGGCTGCAACTTCTCTCCTACCTTTCCACCCCAGGGTACGAGCTATCGATCGTCCTTGTCTCTGTTCGTTTTACCAAATTTCTCTCCTCTTGCCGCCGCCAATTTGACTCTCCGATGGGCGCGGGTTTTTTCCAAGAATCTCTTGCTCGGAGCTCTGAATGAGTGGATGCGCGATACCCGCAAGCTCGTTCGTGCCACGAACCACGGCCTCTGCCCGACGTTTCGCTCGCGGTGCGGCCGAATGGGAAGATCTTCTCGGAACCCCCCGCCTGGTCCAACCTTCCTCGCGCTCGCTGGTTCCACTTTTCCGCCTCCTGTCGACAGGTCAAACAGGTCAACCCCCCCCATGAAAGACGCGCTGCGGAGCTCCGCCATCTTCTGTGGAACCAGCATCCACGCGTCCGCGCCCGCGCCCGGCACAGTGCGGTGCAGGGCAGAGCAGTGTGGTACAGTGCGCTGCGCTGCGGTGCGCTGCGAGTTCGAAGACCCCGCGCCGCACCTCCCCGCGCCGCACCTCCCCGCGCCGCGCCGCACCGCACCGCCCTCCGCGCCGCACCTCCCCGCGCCGCGCCGTCGCCTGCGGCCACGGTACTCGAAATCAAATTGTTGGGGTTGGGAAATACTCGTCCGCTCGCTCGCAGCGCCGGCGCGGACTAAGGCGATGCGCTTCGCGAGGCTGCGTTGCGTCGTGGCGGTGATGCGTCGCAGGCTTGGCTAAGGACGGGCCTTATTCGTAGTACTTCCACTGGCAAAGATGAAACGGATATTTTCTTCTTTTTCTTCTTTTTCTTCCTTGTTTTTTTTCTTCTTCGCCTTTCGCCTTCCCGCCTCCCTCCTCTTACGCTCTTTTCTACGAGCCACCTTACTTGTTTGGCACCCTTGAGCCAAAAGAGCCAAGCACTTTTGTGTAATGCGAAGACGAAGCGTCCCCAAGAAAATTCTTGAATTGGCGTACGAGTGCTGTGAATGATGCCAAGGAGGAAAAGCAACGCAGTAAAGCGCACGCTACGACGACTTGGGCCGAATACGGACACTTTTAGATGAAGGACGTGCTCAAATGGGCTTACTTGGAATAAAGCTCGAACGTTGTGCGCGGAAGTGAAGCTCGAGCTCAATCTTGACAGCGACAAGGAATAAGATCGAAGCAAAGGCACAAACTATCTAGGTAAGAGACTAATGTTGTTACTTTCATACGTTTCATGTGCACGCGTATTTGAGCGTGCACAGGAGGTTTCTATCTAACATCAAAGAATACGGTCAGACGTTGAAATGTCAAGATCAGTCAGCCTTCATTGCGAAGAGCTGACGAGAATGGGTACTATAGTAAAGAGGAAAATCGCGGCGGCTCTCTAACAGCAGCGCGTGCCGGCCTTTGCGTTCCTCCTCTTGCAGCGAACCTTCATCTTGTTCTTGTGCACCTGGTAATACTTGTTTCGACCGCAGCTCGTGGTCGACCAGACCCACTTGTTGTCAAAGTTGCAGGTGTTTTCGATCTCTGCATAGAGCAAATCACTAGCATCACAGAGAGCCATATCCATGTCTGTGCAGAGGCTCTCAGCAGTGTCGTACTTTTGATTTCCACATGCACTCGGGGTTTCAATATCGTCAACGGCGGAAGGGACGTCATCAGCATTGTAGCAGGCAGCGTTCTTGCTCTCCTCCGGCAAGAGGGCCCAAGCGCAGCCATCCGTAGTCTCGCAGAGGCTCTCGGTGAGGACGGCGCAAGGAAGTTCGTCGTTGAGGTCATAGCATGTCTTGGTGTTTTGATACCAGAGACAGTGGTCCGCATTTTTGCAGCGAACCTTTTTTCTGTCGAGAGAGGAGCAAGAAACTGTCGGGTAGCTTGTCGGGGCTGGCGTCGGCGACTTGGTTGGCTGAGGCGTCGGCGGCGTCGGCGCAGCAGTGGTTGGATAGGGTGTCGGGGCCTGTGTGAAGCCCGTGAAACTCAGAGAGCCGAGCTCGGCAGTGACTGTAGCACCATCTTCAGCATAGTCAATCAAGTTTTGAAAGGTTTGTGCATGCTTGTAGCCAATCATGACCGAGAGAAGCTCCGTCGTGTCTGTTCCATAGTAGTTGGCAGGAAAAATTGCATCCGTAGCTCCGAGCAAGCGGAAGATGACAGCCTTGGCGCCCTGGTTCTCCGCGGTCTTCACCTTGTCAAAGAACAGACAGTCGCCACGAGGGACCATCACAATCTTGTCCGTGAAGTCTTCGTCAGTTTCCGTGCAAAGGCTGTTTTCGGTCGAAAAAAGCTCGCCGCTGATCAGCTCGTCAGAGGGAAAGTCAGCGCCAAAGGTCGACTTCTCAAAAGCAACACAGTACCCATCAGCGCACACGGCGTTCGGCAGGTTCGTGGGCGGCATCGTCGGCGACACGGTGGGAGGCGTCGGCGGACCCGTGTACGTGGGCACCTGCAGCAAAAGGTTCGGGCTGTCGTCGCCCTCGAGGCCCAAGACCTTATCGGCAACCAAAAGGCTGAACAGCTCCGACTGAGCAGCGTCCTTGTCCTTGTTGTGCTTCTCAAGGAGAGTCGCAGCAACGCCCGCAACGTGAGGCGTCGCCATCGAGGTTCCACTAATGGTCTTGACAGCAGAGGTGCTACCCTTCCAGGTCGACTTGATGCTCGAGCCAGGTGCAAAGACATCCGTGCACTCGCCGTAGTTCGAGTAGCTGGCCATGTAATCGGTCGAGGTCGTCGCGCCGACAGTGATGACACCACCGTTGGCACCGTTGCCACCAGCACTTGCAGGCGAGACGTTGCAGGCATCCTGGTTCTCGTTACCGGCAGCCACCACAACAATCATGCCGGCCTCGACGGCTTCGTTGACGGCGTTGTTCATGGACGAACTGTAGCCTCCGCCGAGAGACATGGAGATGACCGCAGACTCGCCATTGTACTGGTCAGCCTGGTGCTGGACGGCCCAGTTGATGCCCTTGATGACACCCGAGGTCGAGCCCGAGCCGGACGACGAGAGGACCTTGACGCCAAAGATGGTAGCCTCGCGGGCAATGCCATAGGTGCCACCAGCGGCCGTTCCGGAGCAGTGGGTACCGTGGCCGTTGCCATCGGTGATGGAGCCGCCAGACTCGGAGGTAAAGTCCTGCATGAGGTAGGCACGGCCGCCAAAGTCGTTGTGGTCCTCGTTGACGCCGGTATCGACAATGTAAATGTTGACGCCAATGCCAGTGTGCGAGACCTCAAGAGCGGTGTTGCTGAGAGGAAGATCTTCCTGATCGATGCGGTCGAGACCCCAGGACGCTGGCGTGGCATCGTTGATGACGATGGAGTCAGCCTCAACGCTCTTGACCTTGGGGAGCCCCTCGACAAAAACCTTGAGCTCCTCGGTTCCGCTAAAGAAGACGAAGCAAGTCTTGATCGTAGCTGTCGTGACCTCGTCCTCAGACTCCTCGTAGGCACGAAGGGAAGAAGTGGTAGAATCAGCAGGGTTGTTTTTTTTCCATGTCGTGATGTTTTCCTTGATAAGATCACAAGCAGCGCCGGTGTCCACGCCATCGTAGACCTCAGCAATGAAGTCGCTGTTCGACTGAAGACCACGTCTGGACTTGATGAGCAATCGGCGCGCAGCTTCTTGCGAGTCATCGTCCTCCAGAACCATGCCGTTCGCATGGCCCAGCAAGGCCGTGGCAATGGCCATAAAATAGACGAGCTTCGATAGCATCATGATGTGTTTGCAGCTGTCCTACCCCGGTTAGTGATTCACTTTCCTTGTTACTCGAAAAGCCCGATCCGGGACTTTCGAAATGCAACGGGTCTTATGCACGAACGCTATGGAGCTCGCACGGGTCGACCGTGCTTGATAGCTATAGCTGTTTGTTTGGTTCGATCAAATTTTGGATTTGCCTTGATCGTCCGGCCAAGATTGAGCGAGCGAACCCCTTCTTCGTCTCACCAAATGCAAGAGAGCTCCTTTTCTTTTACTGATTGTCCGCGCCGAGCGGAGCGGCCCAAGAGAAAATCCGCGCAACTTCCTCTTTCTTCTTTGACTTTGTCTCGTAGGGGGCGGCGATTTACATCTAATCCTTTGCACGTGGGTTTCAGACTATGCGTCGCGCCGCTTCGTCCCTCTCTCGGTTTCTATTATTTACAGACAACGTGTCATATGCACGTTTCCTTGTATATGGCGCGGAGGAAGTTCCGTTAACAGTGGCACGTCGTTGTCCATGGCTCCGCGCTGGGACTAGGCCGACTCTCTCTCGAATCGCCCGCGACGGGGACCCCCATTCTCCCCGCGCGGCCGGCGCGCGCGAGTATGGCCTGTCGCACTTGGTCCCCGATGTTTATCGTCACGTTTTAGGGCCTTTCAGCTCGAGTTGCCTGCCTGCAAGAGTATAAATCGGTTGAGCACCTGCGGGGCAACAAACGATCCCGCTGAACGCCTTCCAAGAGAAACTGTAACCGAGTGACCTAGATAGGATGTCTGTCTCTGGGTCAAATCTCACCTGCCAGGCTGAACGAACGAGCTAGCTGCTGCAGCTGCTGCTGCTGCTACTGCTACTGCTACTACTACTGGTGGTGCTGCCCGCTGCCGCGCCTCCGTCCAGGCGCAGCCCCGCACACGGAACCGGTCGGGCAGAAGGAGCGCAGAATTAAAAAAAGTCAAGCCGCTGTTTCGGTGCGCGGGCACGCTTTGTGTATGGAGCTCAAGCCAGCTGGCAGCCACGATGGGTGAATGGCGGATCGAAACGATTCAGTCGGCGGACAGGAACAGGCCTGGCTTGCGCTGAGCGACGTCTTACCTTTCTATCACAGGCTGAATGGCGACGACACTAAAAACCCGTGAGAAAAAGCGAGCCGCGGCCGCCTGAGAAGCTGCGCGCGGACCCCGGCGCGGAATACCGTGACGTGTTTTCATCTCGCCCGCTCTTGCCAGCAAGATGGCCTGGCTTCTCGCCAACCTACTCATTCGCGTCCGCGCCAGGTCAAGTATGTCCTACCTCTAGATCAGCGTCAAAGGTAGCTCTGGCCCTATGCAGCGGCGCGGGTTGGCTTGACCTCGCTTCCCGTGGACGCGGAGCCGGGCCTCGCCTCAACTTGACGCAGAGCGACGGTCGGGGTGGCGGCGGCGCCACTCTTTCTTAATTTTCTTTCCACTCCACCATCATTTTGTTCCGAAACAAATAGAAACCTTTCAAAAAAACAAAAAAACGGATCTATTCAATCCTTTTCTTGGTGGTGTGCCTTCATTTTCTGATCTTTGTAACCTCGTCCGTGCATCCCTCGGGAAGCTTTCGCAAAAGGAGTAAGTTGGCGTAAAGATAGCTTGTGAAGGCACTTCTTCTTCACGAACGTAACATTACTTTCTCCTTTTCGTTGCTGGCGCACCTTTCTTTCGCTCTGGACTCTGTCATGTGCCGTTGAAAGTCGAAAGTCTTGTCAGCGACGAGAATGATGATATAGATAGAGCCCAACTCGTCGTTCCGAGTCGCATCTTGAAAAGTAAGAGCAAAAGCAAAAGAAAAAGGCAAAAGATAAAATTGTCTCGATTCGTTCTTTCGAGAGATAAAAGGGGGTGCCGTGGGGAGAAAAAAGCGAGCGCACGTACTCGAGAAGAAAAAAAGGATAGAATGCGCGCAATCGCCCTTGCCTGCAAAGCCTAGCAACAACGCGTGCCGGCTTTATTCTTTTTGTTCCTGCAGCGTACCTTCATCTTGTTTTTCTTGATTTGGAAGTATTTGTTTTTACCGCAAGGAGTGATCGACCATACCCACTTGCTATCAAACTTGCACTCATTTTGGGTTGTTGCATGCGCCAACTCGGAGCCGAGACAAAGGTCGAGCCCCATTTCCTCGCACAAGGCTTGCGCTTCGTCATACTTTACAGCAGCGCAGGCCTGCGGCGTTTGCATGTCGTCCACAGGCGTCGGAACGTCATCAATGTCGTAGCACGCAAAATTCTTGGATACCTCGGGAAGCAGAAGCCAAGCGCAGGTGGCGTCGTTTGCACAAATCTCCTCCGTGAGCAAGCTGCAAGGAAGGTCGCCACTTGCATCAATGCACTCTTTTGTGTTGCTGTCCCACAGGCAGTTGACGCTCGATTTGCAGCGGGACTTGCGACCGTCCAAGGAGGAGCACGATACTGTTGGATAATTTGTTGGACTTGACGTAGGCGACATTGTCGGCTTATGGGTTGGCGCAGTTGGCGCCGCCGTGGTTGGAAACGGTGTCGGGGCCTGCGTTCCCGAGTTGCTAGGTGAGCCGAGCACCGCGAGTACCTCTGTGCCATCATCGGAATAGTCGATAAGATTTTGAACCGTTGTTGCGTGCTTGAATCCAATCATGACGGAGAGCAGCTCTGTCGAGTCTGACCCATAGTAGTTCGCAGGGAAGATGGCGTCTGTCGCGCCAGTGAGACGGATGATCACGGCTTTGGCGCCTTGATTTTCTGCTGTCTTGACCTTCTCGAAAAACGTGCAGTCTCCTCGTGGAACCATGACGACCTTATCACGAAAGTTTTCATCCGTGGCCGCGCAGAGGTTGTTGAGCGTAGAGAAAAGCGGACCGCTTATCACCTCGTCCAAGGGAAAGTCACCTCCAAATGTCGACTTCTCAAAGGGTACGCAATAGCCATCAATGCAGACTTCGTTCGGCAGGTTCGTCGGCGGCATCGTTGGCGACACGGTTGGCGGCGTTGGCGGACCCGTGTACGTTGGTACCTGCAATAAGAGATTGGGCGTGCCTTCACCCTCGAGAGATGAGATCTTGTCGGGAACCAGCAGACTAAAGAGCTCAGTCTGCGCGGCGTCCTTGTCTTTGTTGTGCTTGTCGAGAAGGACAGCTGCAACGCCTGCGACATGAGGGGTGGCCATCGATGTGCCGCTCTTTGTCTTGTAGGCCGAGGAGCTACCTTTCCAGGCTGACTTGATGCTCGAGCCAGGCGCAAAGAGGTCGGTGCACTTGCCATGATTGGAGAAGCTCGACATGCGGTCGCTCGAGGTCGTCGAACCGACGCTGATGACTCCGCCCGCAGCACCGTTGCCGCCCGCGCTCGCAGGCGAGCTATTGCAGGCGTCTTCATTATCATTTCCAGCAGCAACGACGACGATCATGCCGGCCTCGGCAGCTTCGATGACAGCATTATTCATGGCCGTACTCCGACCACCACCAAGCGACATGGAAATCACCGCAGCTTCGCCGCTGTACTGCTCGGCCTGATGCTGAACGGCCCACTTGATACCTTTGATCACGCCTGATGTCGGTCCATTTCCCGAGGATCGAAGAACTTTGACACCAAGAATGGTGGCTTCCCGGGCAACGCCAAACGTCGCCCCAGCCGCTGTGCCCGAGCAGTGAGTTCCATGTCCATTGCCATCGACGATACTCCCGCCGGCCTCGGAAGTAAAGTCCTGCATGAGGTGAGCCCGACCGCCGAATTCGTAGTGTGGGACGTTGACACCGGTGTCCAAGATGTAGATGTTTACACCAATGCCAGTATGGGATATGTCGAGTGGAGCATTGTTGAGAGGGAGATTTTCTTGGTCGATGCGGTCAAGACCCCAGGAAGCTGGGGCGGCTGCGCCAATGACCATGACGTCAAGTTCCACGGAGAGAACCTTTTCAAGGCCAGCGACAAATGTAGCGAGCTCTTGAGGGCCTGAGAAGAAGACAAAACAGGTCTTGATCGTCGCGGACGTGACTTGGTCGTCTCTGGATCCATTGGTTTCGAGGCTATCGATGATGTATTCATTCTTCCATTGCGTGATATTCTGCGCAATGAAGTCGCAGGCAGCGCCAGTATCTGCGCCGTCGAGGACCTGAGCAATATAGTCCTCTTGGTCTTGCAGGCTGCGCCCTGTCGTGTCAAAGCCTTGGTCTCGGGCAGCTGCAGCTTCTTGGTCGCTCATGATCATGCCATGTGCGTTGCCAAGGATCGTCGCTGCAACGAGTGCAACAGAGACAATCTTGGAGAGCAGCATTTTGGCAACTTTGTTCGTCGAGCGCTTGGATTTTTTTGCAGATCTTTGTTTTCTGTCGTTTTCCTTTTCCGTTTCTTGCTTTTGCTCTAGCTTTGTGTTAAGGTTTTGCTTTTCCTAAATTGCCTTCATGAGGTCGAGGAAAATCGTCCAAGTACTCGGCCCGCCGTCATGCATCAGGCAAAGATTTCGCAAACTATCCGCGCTGGAAGCGCCAAGATTCTTTCGTGCATTTCGCAGCTTTTCGGAATCGGTATGTCTCGCGCACCCACCAATTCACCATCCATCTACCTACCCATATCTCTCTCCTTTCTCTCTCTCTCTCTCCCCCCCCCCCGTCGCCCGCCCCTTCTCCCACGGCCCCACCACCACCACCACCACCTCGTCGTCCTTTTGTTTTGTCCGCGATCCAAGAATTGAGTGCGCGAGCATGTTGGAACTGAGCTCGACGCCCGCATTTCCGCACTCCGAAAAGCTCCGTTACGCCGCGCTCGATACGGTCATGTTCATGTCGGCTTCCCTGCTTGATTTCTTGTGTGAGATTTCACAACTCTGTCGATCTCGAGCGACACTACATCCTTGACCCTCCTCGGCGGCGCAATTAGCCCGTTAACCGACAACTTGAGTCATTTGCTCTGGCTAGTGGTGCTCGAATTTAGGTGCCAGGCTTTTCTGGTCGGGAACCCACCTGTGCATTCATCAGTCTTAACCATCCGGCCGCGCTCGATGTCTGCGCATCAAAGAAAGGAAAGAAAAATGTGGTGCTGCTTCCCGAGCCACCGCAAAAGAAATCCCCATCAGCCAGCGAGATTTCCCACAGACACTCGTTCGACTAGGAGGCCAAGTACGATAAAAGGGTATACCACGTTCGTGTCTTGGCCGCCTTTGGGGCAACTCAATGACACCGAATGGCCATGGTCATGCTTGGCGTGCATCTAGGTAGTAGAACCATTTTGCGTTCGCCACTCCGAAGGTCCGCCTCTGAATCTTAGCCGGTCACTGTTGGCGCTCCGCGCTCCGCGCTCAGGCCTGCGCCCGCAAACAAGGAGAGCTAGGCGGCTGGCTGGCTGCCCTGGCCAGCTAGCTGCCTGATAAATCGGTCGGTCAGCCGGCCGGCTACTCGGCCGTTGATCGGGGACCTTGCAGTGCGCCACATTTTGCCAATCGTCGTGCGAGCCGTTCTGTGTCGAGAGGCGGACGATGCCAGTGCGCTTGTCGGTTGACGACCATCACGGCGGCACCTGTCTGTCTGTCCGCGCAAGGCCCGCGCGCTAGCCAGCACGCGCAAAGAGTGAAAGGCGGCTTGGACACCCATCAGCGTCTTGGCTCAAAGGTGTGTCGTTGTGACGGGCAAACGTAACGTCCGAGGTCGATTCTCCCAGGCCAAGAAGCTTCCCGCGCATCACACTTTTCCGCAGCTTCCGCGCCGTGTTTTCGACCCGATGAAAGACGGGTATGGTCTCTCGCTTCCAAGCAAGCACGATGTCACTGTCAGTTCGTTCCACAGTGACGCAGCACTCCAACTCGAATCGGACCCGAGATCCATCTCTCGCAACGGATAATGTTGATGGGGCGTTCTTCCACAATCTCGGAATTTCTTGGCCAACTTCACGACAAGACACTAATTGGGGCGTCTCGGCTGTCTGATTCGCAGCGCGGGTCGAACCGAAGAAGGCACAGACGATGGTCTGACAATTTGCTCATGCACACGTTTTTGGCTTTAACATCAAGCTCGGTGCCTCTCGAACCTGGTGAGCGCAAACAAATGCGTTTGGACGCAATAGATGCAATCGCCCGTTCCATTTTTGGTAAGAATGCTGCACGAGTTCTTGGCTTTCACATCAACCTCGTTGCCACTCGACAAGAAAGCGCAAAAGATACCCGGAATACCGAATTTCGGAGGAAACCTAACCAACTTCCGGTTAGGTTTGAGATGTTCTCGTGCAGACAGGAAAGGTGGGCACGTGCGCGCGGGAGGGGAGAGCAAATGCGTGAGCGCGGCCAAGGGCAGGATGGCGGCCACGCGGCCGTTCGCCGAGATACTCCTCGAGGAACCGATGGAGGATGCAGCGCTGGTGGACAAATACGAAGCGGGTATTAGGAGGGTCAGGCAACGGATCGAGCAAGAGGCGCCTGACTTCTTTGGCAACCGGCCTCTCCCAAGCAGTGGCGCAGTCAGCTCGCAGTTCTCGTCGCGGAGCCGCGGAGGCCTCGCGCTCCAGAGTGGCGTTCAAGCTCGCCTCGATTTGCTCCCTGTTGACGTGCTCGCCTGGCAGGATTTTGAGGACGAAGTCGGGTGGGGTTGCTTCGACAAGGAAGCCGGCTTCGGCGACGTCCCGGTATGGCCAATTCCTTTCATGACGTGCAACGATGATGTTACAATGCTCTCTGATCTTATTGCACTCGATCGCTTCAAAGAGGGGTTTATGTTTCCGGCCTCTAGATATGTGATTTCGAGCAGAGACGTAACGTCACCGAATTCGTGGACGCCTCTTGAAATCAATCGTGGAGCTGAGGCGTCGGGCATCGGACACCGCGTGGACATGGTTTGGACGCAAAAGGTGGGAGATGACAGTGAGCGGAATCGCGCTGGTATCCTCCTTCCGAACAATCCTTATCGAGCGCGCTTCCTCGTGCATGAGCACAAGTCGCCTATGAAATTCCCCTACGGCCTCGATGAAGATGATCTAGCCCAGATTGCTCAGTCATGGATGCAAGATTCGAATACGTCTCTCGACGAGGCCAAAGAAACGGTGAAAAGTGCCTGGGAATTGGCCTGCGAGGACCTGACCGAGTACTGGGAACTGGGCGGGAGATTCGCCAATCGCGAAAGCTCCGTGCGTTTCCGTTACCCAATCATACAAATTTACGTTGAGATGCTACGCTCTTTCTGCAAGTACGGCGTTCTCTCCACCACCGACAAAACTTGGTTTCTCAAACTCGAGGCAGACAACATACTGTACATTTCGCGTATGTTCCGCGCCGAGGCAGCTGGCCGTGAGTCAGTGCGATACGCCTACGCATGCATGTTGCGTCATAGCGCGGTCAACTCGGCGCGTCTTTCCCTCGACGAGGCCAATTTGCGGGCCATTTTCCAGACGAACATCCGTTTAGGATCTCACGAGTGGACTCAGATTTACGAGGGCTTTGGCTAGGCTATGGCGGTGGCTCCGGAGCCACGTCGAGCACAAGTACTCATGGCACCTCTTTGCTTCACAACATGGGCAACACCGCCTCGATCGAGAACCAAGAAGCCTTGCGCCAGCTGCTTCCACTCAAAAGCGACCTCCACTTTCCCTGCGCTGCCGGTCTGCTCGACGTCATCAAGCAGTCCCCGAAGGCTAGTATGGCTACTCATTCCTCGCGCGGACACGGGTGGTGTTAACACCGTTGTCAAGGTCATGACCCCTTTCAAATCCACGGACGAAACTCGCGAAGCGGAGTTTGCCTTTTGGAACGAGATGGACGTCTATCTCCAGCTGCGCTCTCTATGGGAGGCGCACGTGCCCTGGTACCTCTACGGCGGTCGCCATATTTTTAACAACCTCATTGCCGCCACCACCTATGCTGGCGAGTCGCTCCACGAGAGTCTTTTGACCGACGACATTCGGGCCAAGGCCTTGGCAGCGCTTACGGCGGTGCACGAGGCCGGCGTAGCGCATCGCGACGTGCTGCTGCGCAACTTGTGCCGTTCGCATCATTGACTTTTCCCAGGCAAAGGCAAATGCTTCCCACCGAGACTTTCAAAAAGACCGCGGCGCCTTCGAAAGCGTCTTTTTTCTCTCCGAGTCCAGGGGTCGCCGCAAGGCCTGATGCGCAGAGCTGCCCTTTATTTTTGTCAAATAAATGTTCTTTAGTATTTTCTTTCTCTTTATTCTAATCACCAACGTTCGGGCGGTGTGCCGAGTGCAAACCCGCAATCCCATCACCATGCGGCTCGTGATTCTCTCCGACTCGCACTGCCAACACGAGGAAGTGCGGAGCCTGCCTGACGGCGACATACTCGTGCATGCGGGCGACTTTTGCAGCGCAGGTGGCGTCGAGGAGGAGGCGCGCTAATTCGTTGACTGGATTTCGTCGCAATCGCATCGCCAAAAAGTCCTCGTGGCTGGCAATCATGATACAATTCTCGATCCTAGCCACGCACATGCCAGAGAGTACGAGCGAAGCCGCGGTGAGTCCTTCGTCACAAGGGACGAGCTTCTAAACAGAGGCATCCACTATCTCTTCGACTGCGGCGTCGAACTTGATGGCGTCAAGGGGTACTGATCGCCCTATGTCCGCGCAGGGTATCCGAGTCTTTTGGCATTTCCCATTCGATCCGACGGTCACGCAAAGAGCATCTAGGGAAAAGTCCGTACGGGCACCGATGTTCTAGTCACACATACGCCGCCATTTGGCATCAGGGACCGTGTGTTGGACGGCCGAAACATCGGCTGTCCCATTCTTAGACAAGATGTCTGTGAGCGAGCGCGCCCCGCGCTTCATGTTTTCAAACACTGCCACACGCCAGGGCGCATCCAGTGCGATGAGACCACCGTTGTCAGCACGAGCTGGCCCACGGTCCCGAACCTCGCCAACGGCAACAACTCCGGCGTCGCGACCTTCGACCTGCAACCGAATTGAGCGCGAATACAAGTCTCTAATAAATATGAACTCCAATTTTGTTTGAATTACTCGAGAACAATTGTTGCGACGATTCTGCGCGCTCGCGGCCCTTCTTAGGACCTTCCAGAACTACCGCCCTGGGCGCTCGCAAAATTGTATATGACGCCAGGCGCGAGACGCTAGGAACAACTATGCACTCCTCGATCGAAAAGCAACCCACTCCACCATGGCGCTCTCCCGTGCAGCCTACGCAATGAGCAGCTCGAGCAGCAGCGGCGATGCCGTTGCCGGAAAGATTCCTTTCTCACAGGACATGCAGGCGCTCATGATGCGCGTCCATAGCGAGATGGGACGGCGGCACACTGGTTGAAGTCAGCGACGACGCGAACGAGCACGCCCTTTACCGATACGAGCGCTCGGGCGGCGAGTATGCGTTCGCGGACAGCCATGCTTTCATGCTGGAGGAAGAGCGCTCGCTGTTGCCCGGCCTGGTCACCGATGGGCCCTATGTTGTGATCACAAGAGGCCACAAGGCCCTAATGTACGTGCGTAGCGACGTAGGCAATGGTCCCCGAGACCGTTGATCATACAGAAAAGGACATCAAGTTCTACAATACCAAGTTCACAATGTACGCCACCGGGCGCAGTGCAACGATGTTCGTGCTCATGAGCACTTACAATCGCAGGGAAGGAATGGTCGCCGTGTACACTCGCGACGCAGGCTCTGACTGGCAGCTCGAGAGCTCAATTGGCCCTGTGCGCGACGATCGGGCGGATGGGCAAAACTACGCCGGCGAAGTGTTTGCTTCGCTGGACAAGGACACGGTCTTCGTGACCGAGCAAACCGACGATTTCCCCTCACATACGCTCGGATGCCCTGAATTTTGCTCGAGGCGCGGAAGGCTGGGCCGAGGTACCCGGCCCCACCGACAGTGCGTAATCGGTCCCGAGCAGGGCACCAGGTCTGTGAGTGCGCTTGCCATCTCATCGCACGGCGCATTCGCCGGCCAGTCTAGCGCGGCCGTCGACGGCACGGCCAACGCAGGCGCGGTGGTTGGCGAGCTGACGGCGCCCCCGCGCGAGTGCCCGGACGGCGACCGTAGCCTCTGCGTCGCGGGTGAGATCTGTTCCAGCGACGAGAGCCCGGTTTGACCTGGACTGCAGCGGCTCCATTTTCCCAGGTCGCATACGACCGCCTCTCTGTGTGGGTGGCTTCGCGATGACTGGTCGATGGAGTGGTGTGTCTTGCAGCACGGAGTCGCGCTGCGAGTCGGAGGCAACGCGGCGCGAAGCGCGGAGCGTCTCGCCGGGCACCGTCGAGCAGCGCGCGGCCAGTCGCGACTCGGTCGCGCGCCGCTGGTTTGAAGAGTCTGCGAGCCGCATCGCGGATGGGCAAGTAAGATGCGGCCTCCGTGACCCAGGGCCTGCTGCGCGGGCTGGAGAGCGCGACGCTGGACGCGGCGCTGCTGGACCCGGCCGGCGGGGCAGAGGCGCTCGTCGAGATCCTCGAGCTAGTCTGCGGCGGCGCCTGCCAGCTGTCCGTGGAAGAGAGCTCCAGTCGCCGCCTGGTCGACGTGGGTCTCACTCAACACGGTGCGCCTGACCTTTTTGCTTTCCCCGGAGGAGTTCGAAGTCGTTCGAAGCACTGGAGAAGCAGACCGCCTTTGATGTGCCCGCCTTCGAGCAGGTGCCATGCTCTGGCCGCTGCGCTCAATGTGACCGACGAGGAGGTGGCAGTCCGCGCGAGCGACGGAGAGGTCGTCGTCGAGTATGCAGCAACGGGGAGGCCGGCGCAGAGGGCGATGCCTTGACCGAGGAGGAGATCGAGGCCCTCGGTCGCGTTCGCGCGCTCGTGGACGCTGCAGCTGCTATGGACGCTGTGGAGTGACTGCAGCAGAGGAGGTGAGCCCACCCTCTCTCTTTGGTTAGCAAATGCCAGAGCCACGAAAGTCCACCCTCGCCTCCTGGCGGGGGGCTTGCAGCGATGCTGCGGCGCGCGTGGGAGCACCTCGTGCAGGTGTTCATCAGTGCGGAGCGGGAAGCGCTGCCCGCGCACGACCGTGCCGTCATCCTCGCCAGTGCCAAGACGCTTGCGCAGCGTCTTGCTGCCGCCCATGCGGACGCGGGGCAAGGACTTGACAGCAACGACGACACCTGGGCGTCGTCCCTGAACGCGGTGCGTGTCGGCCCGAGCGCGATCGAGGGGGCGGGCTTTGGCGTCTTTGCGAAGCGAGACCTGCCTCGGTTGACGCCCTTTTGCTTTTACCCGGGTGAATTCACGCCAGCCGTACCGGCAAGCCTCTTGTATAATATCGACGTAGGTTCACCTATTTTTGTTCGCTTGTCTCTGATGCGGCGCTGCACGCAGATGGGACGCGCATGATACGCAGCACGCACGCACGCACGCACGCACGCACGCACGCACGCACGTAGCGCAGCGAGCGAGCGAGCGTGTAGCACTGGGAACGAACGCTCAATGCATGAACAAATTCACTAACATCTTTGCTCGCTCTCGCGATTTGACAACGCGCACAGGGCTCGTCAAAGGTATCGCTCTGCGATCCCAAGGATGATGATGCGCGCGACACGCAGTATCTCTTGCATCTGACGCATCTGGGTGGCTCGATCGATGGCATCACAGCTCCGCGTGAACCAGCTGTCTGCGCGGGTCACGTGATAAATCATCCGCCCGCGGGATCGCTGCCGTCAGCAGAGATGCTCGAGGTCTGGTGGGAGGATCTCGTTCCGAACGCTGTCAACGTGGGACGTCGCACGCCTGCGAACAATGTTCTTGCCAAGGGACCGTGGTACTTCGACGATGACTCGGGCCAATTCGTGCCGATTCCGGAGACACATCGACTGCCCGCGGTGGTTTTTTTCACTCTTCGTGACGTGGTTGCTGGCGAAGAGCTTTATTGGGACTATGGCGCTAGGCCGACCAAGGATTCGTCCTGGTACGTCCCTGTCAAGCATCCTGCGACTGGCCGGTGAAGGGTCCTGCGACCGGCTGAAAAAGGCAGCTCCGTTGGGGGACTCGAGATAGGTCCTAGATGCGCAATGAATAAATGAATGAATGAATGAATTTGCAATGGGTGAATGAACGAATTTCAAAAGGTATTTTTGCGACTACTGCTCTCCATTGAATTTTTGCGTGCCGTGTTGACTTTGATAGGGGCGCGAACCTGACACTGGTCCTGTGTTGTGTGCGTGTTTTAATTACTGGTTTCTTTCCGCTTTTCGACTCGTTTTCTGCGTCTGAGTGCATCTAATAATGGGCAGCATACATTCACTTTCGTGTCATGAATCGCGAAAGCGAACAATAGCTAACTGTTCGTTTGGTCAAGCTGAGCATGAGAGGCAAGTAAGATCGAACAAGGAAGGACTCAGCCGGCAAGGATTGCCGAGGAAAAGAAAAGCGCGCCAAAAGCTTTTCTCTCTACCTTTCTCACTCTGACCGAGGCTGCTTTGCTCTTGACCTGTTGTCGTTACTTTGTTCTTTCACGACGGCCTCGCAGTCAGCTGCGCTGCTAATCTGCCTGCCTTGATGCCTGCCTTTCTACCTGGCTAGCCTAGCGACACGTGAGTCAGCGCGAAGCAGAGTTCCATGTTCTCCTCCCCAGGTCCAGTCGCTCGCTCGGGCCTCACACCAACCTGGGTAAACCAGTTTTCCTTCGCTCGCTTTTCCCCTCTGTCGACTTGACTCGCCTCGCCTCACCTCAACAAACACTTGTTTCTCTCTCGCGGTGCTCCTCGACGTGTCTGCTCCTCAAAACCTTCAGCGTCATTTTCTCCCAATCCGCGTCCACATCTTCGCGCCGTGTTCTGCGATGGTCAGTCGAGTCGAGTCGAGTCGAGATGACATCCATCACGATCATTCACATCAATTTGGTCGGCCTGCCTCGTTTTGTTGGCCGCGAGCGAGCGACTGCCCATGGTGCCACACGAGTGAGAGGGTGAGTGAGTGTGCCGCCGCTACTTTCTGCCCTCTCTTTCCCTCCTCCCTCTCTCGCCTCGCCGCTGCCGCCCACAGCGGCGCGTGCCGGCGTCAGCCGCGACTCGTGTGGCCTCGCCTCGCCTCGCCTCGCCTCGCCGCGCCTGTCGTCGTCGCCGTCGCCGTCCACCTGCCATGGCTGCTGCTGCTGGCGCTGCTGCTGCTGCTGCTCTTGCCGTCGTCCGTCCTCCGCGCCCAGACTGCGCGCGACAGCGACAGCGACAGCGACAGCGACAGCGACCGCGACGCGGCTCCCCCTTCCTCCCTCTCCCTCCCCTTATAGCAGCGCCTCGCAGCGCCTCGCAGCGCGGTCTCGGGCTTGCTGGGTCTCGGCGAGGCTCCCTGGAAGCTAGCTCGCTCCCGCCGCTCGCCGCTGCCGCTGCCGCCTCTTTCCGTTGCTCTGCGCTCGCCGCTCCGCCGCTCCTCGCCTCCTGCTCTCCTCGCTCCTCGCCTCGCCTCCTCTCCTCGCGCCCTCGCCGCGCCGCAACCATCTCCGCCCGCCATCTCATCTCGATCTCATCTCATCTCGAACTCATCTCGTCTCGTCTCTCGTCTCGTCTCGTCTCGACGGCTCCCGCCCCTTCATTAGCAGGCGGCGCACCTGTGCGCCACGCCCTGCTCGCGCCCGGCGGCGAGGCGGGCGGGGCGGGCGAGGGGAGGCAGGCGAGGGCGGGCGGGAGGCGGCGGGCGCCGCTGAGCGCGGCGGCGGAGGCGGCGGCGGCCTGGGCGTGCCGCGCCGCTGTGCGCGGGTGCCGCAGCAAGCAAGCAAGCAGTGCAGGGCAGGGCAGTGCAGCTGCGGCTGGCGCTGGTGCTGCCGCGGCCACGCAAATCGCGCGGGAGGGCGGATTCCTGCGCGCCCTGTTCGCCTGCTTGCGAAGGGTTCTTCTCCGGCGGCGCGGATCGGCGCGGCGCCGGCGGGTCATTTCGCGGCGCGGAACGCCTGCTTGTTCCCGCCTGGCGGAACGGCGGTCTCCCCAGGCGCGCCGCCCCGCTGCGCCGCGGCGCCGCGGGAGGCGATTTCAAAACTTCTTCGCGCCCTCCCTCCGGCCTCCCCGCCCACCCGCGCAGGGCCCGCGCCGCCGGAGAAGAACCCCGCGCACGCTCCCGCGCAGCGCCGCCGCCGCGCAGCCAGCGCGCTCCCGCCGCCAGCGCCGCGCGCAGCAGCGCCGCAGCGCAGCGGGAGCCCGTCGGAGGCTCGTCATCGGACTTGGATAAGCCTGCCTCCTGCGGCAGGCGACGCAGGCTACGAGCAGCAGCAGAACAGCAGCGCAGCGCAGCGCAGCGCAGCGCATACCAAATAACTCCGCCGCCGCCGCCGCCGCGCAGACCCGCGCGACGAGCTCGGGCCGCAGACGCGCGCTCCGCAGGCCACGCGACGCGACGCGAGGCGCCGAGCCGCTCGCGGGAGCGGCGAGCGCGGCCGTGCGCGGAAGGAAGCTGGACGGACCGAGGCTGAGCAGAGCAGAGCAAGCGGAGCGAGAGGCGCGGCGCCACGCAGGTGGAAGGCGCCTGCCTGCTGCCTGCCTGCTGCAAGCAAGCAAGCAAGCAGGTTGCAAGCTTGTTTCTTTCTCTCTCTCTGCCGGGTGCCCGAGAGGCGACGCACGCACGCACGCACGCACGCACGCACGCAGGTGGGCGGGCGCGCGGGCGGGCGCGCGGGCGAGAGGCAGCGCCCGAGAGACGCAAAGGCGGACGCGCTCGCCGCGTTGTAGATCCTGCGGCGGCTGAGCGAATACAGCGCTGCAGCGACTGTAGAGAGGGAGGGAGGTGAGACACCACCCAACCTAACCCAACACAACCCAGCCAGCACAGGACTCGTTCGACGCGGGTAGACCTGGAGCAAAGTAGTAGAGAACCATGGCAGAGACATGGGATCACCTCGAGGACTGGGAAGAATGGTCTCCAGAGTCCGGGACCAGCTTCATGGTCCACGCGGCAGCAGGTAGTCTCGCCGGCGCAGCAGAACACTGCGCTATCTTTCCCATGGACACCATCAAGACCCACATGCAGACCGAGGGAGCTGCACGTGGCGTCGTCCGCAAGCTCGTCCAGGAACAGGGCGTCTTGCGCCTCTGGAGGGGAGTCTCGACCATGTTCACCGCGTGCGTGCCCGCACATGCAGCCTACTTTTCCATCTTTGAGCAGGCGAAAATGAGCTTTGGCGCCGACGGCGAAGAACACACGCCTCTGGCCGCAAGCGCTGCTGGTGTCCTCGCCACTGTCGCGCACGATAGCATCATGACGCCCATGGACGTGATCAAGCAGCGCCTCCAGCTCGGTCTGCACTCGGGCATGATCGACTGCGCCAGCACGATCTTGCGCACCGAGGGTGTCAGCGCGCTCTTTCTCAGTTTTCCCACCACGCTGCTCATGAACATGCCGTACGCCGCCGTCATGGTTTCTGCCAACGAGAGCCTGAAAAAGGTCCTCAACCCGGGCAACGAGTACAACCTGCCCGCCTTTTTCCTCAGTGGCGCATTATCCGGCGCCCTGGCTGCCGCCATGACGACGCCGCTCGATGTCGTCAAGACCCGGCTGCAGACACAGTCTGTCATGCGCCAGTATCTTTCATCACAACGGGCTGCCGCTGCCGCCGCTGCCCGCTCCGCCGGCCGTTCCGCTGGCTCTGGCGGCGCCTCGGGCGCCGCAGGCGGCGCTGCCGCGGGCGCCTCGTCGAGCACTGCCGCCGCCTCTAACTCGCGCATGCTCGCCGGAATCTGGTCTCAGGGGAGGACCATGGCTGCATCTGCTTTTCCAGGACTTGCCAACTTTGCCACGCCCGTTGCATCTGGTCGCGGCTTCCGCCACGTTGGCCAGCCCGCCATTGGCGTTACCGTCTCGCCATACTATTCGCACGCCAACAAGTTCAACAACTTGAACGTGCGCAACAGGGCGCCTTTTGGCCCCTATGTCAAGGGCACGACCACTGCCACGAGGCCCGTCACTGCCGGGGATGGCTCTGTGCGTGAGCTCATGACCCACTTGCGTCGCTCGCGTCCTGCTCCGCAGCTCTTGGAGAGCTCTCGGCCTGTCGTCGCGCCTACGGCTGCCCGCGCCCATTCCACGGCCGGCGCCTCTTCGTCCTTGGAGAACGCATTGCGCTACCGCGGGCTCGTCGACACCGTCAAGCGCGTGTACCAGGAGGAGGGTCTCCGTGGCTTCTCGCGCGGACTCAAACCTCGCCTCATGGTGCATGCTCCCTCCGTCGCTATCTCGTGGACCACCTACGAGACGGCAAAGTCATTCTTGTCCACGTGCACGTCTGCGTAAAATGTTATAGTCAGGTCCTTTCTTTTTTATGATTTTCTTATCCAAACCGGGCAGTTGATGATGGATGGCCGGTAGGGTTGGTTGCCTAGGCCTAGGCCGAGGTGAAAAACTGCACTTTTCCAGTCTGGACACTTGCCGTTGCCGTGTCCGAGTCAGCGCTTCCGCTACTTTTTATTCGCAAAGGAGCTCGACACAAGATCACACGATTACAAGCTGCTTCCTTTTTCTCTCTTTTTTTAGGTCATCGAGAGAATATCAACAAAATCAAGAGGAACAACATACGGAAACACGTCCACGTAGGCTATACTTTTTACTTTTCCTTTTTTGATTCGGACGTAGCGTCTGCTGATGCCGCTGGCTTCGTAACGTCGTCGGTGTCTTCAGAAAAGGCCATCACGACATACAAAGCAATGACAATTTGAGCAGTGAAAATCGCGCTTACGCCGCTGATAATGTCTACCTTCTCCGTGACGCCAATGCTTGGCAAATAGTTGTCGCGCATGTAGAAGAAGGCGCCTGTTGATTGATCAAGGGAAAAAAGAAAAGAAAAAAGATCAATGCCACGGAAAACTCCAGTCAGTCCTTCGAACCATTCACATACTCACGCAAGCACCACATGCCCAATCATCGTTGCATCCCTTCAATGCCAAACAATCAAAACGTACCCAGTGGCGCTGCTGCCATCAGCACCATGAAGAAGAGCAGCTTGTACACCGTGTACGCGTTGTCGGGGCTGCCCATGGCTGTGAACAGGTTGGTCCGCACGCTCTCCTCCTTCGCGACCGAGGCCGCGCCACCGTCCAGCTCATCCTCCCTATCCTCCTCCTCCTCCTTCGACGCGCGCCGCGCCTCCGACCCCTTGGTCTCCTCCCGCGCCTGCGCCGCCGCGCCCCGCGCCCGCGTCTGCGAAACCATCGACGTCAAGCAAGCTCGCGCGCAAGCCTCTTTGTCTGTCTGTCTGTCTGTCTGTTGCCATGGTTGCTGCTGCTTCTTGTCGCTTGCCCAAAATAATAAACTCTTTCCCCAGACCGCAACCCTTTTCGGCCGCAACCCTTTTTGGCCGCAACCCTTTTCGGCCGCAACCCTTTTCGGCCGCAACCCTTTTTGGCCGCAACCCTTTTTCGTTCTTGGTTCCGTAGTCGTTCCCCTTGCGATCTGAGCAACCCCGAAAGAGGGAGGGGTCCAGGTTTGGCTTCTGGTTGCGCGACGCCACGCGCCGCCGGGCTCGCACGAGTCCCGCGGGGCGGGCGACCGCACGCAGACGCCCGGACCGGCAGCGTGGAGCCGACGATCGCGTCATCAAGGGCCCTGCCGTGGACACGCGCCCTGTGGAAGCGGGCCAAAGGGCGGCCAGGTGGGTGAGCCCGTACGGAAACCCGCCCGTACGTACGTACCGCAAAACCCCAATTGCAAGCCTGTCCATCGACGACCCGCCCGCCCTCGCGCTCGCGCGCGTTACGAGGGTGTCGCGAGGGGGCAGGAGCAGCGATGCAGCAGCAAGAGCGGCAGCAGCAGCGACGACGCGGAGGACGCCGACGCGCAAGGGTCCTTGCCGCTTTCGCGCTCGGAGTGCTGGTCCTCGCGTGCGAACCCGGGGCCGCACTTGCAGACAACGCGTGCAGCAATAACACCGCCGATGTGTCCTATTGGGAGCGCGAGGGCTTTGCTGTGCACGAGGACGACCTCGACTACTGCGGCAAGGACTCCGTAGGCGACAGGGATCTCGCCGAAGAATGCGTCGACAAGAGAATGTACGAGTACACGGAGCCCTGTCAGACGTGCTTTGTGGACATCATTGTCTGCGCAGGAATAGAGTGCGGGAATGATTGTATTGGCTCCATCTTCACCGGCTCAGAGTCCCAGGAGTGCAGAGTCTGCGTAGAGACCACCTGCAACGACCCCTTCGCCGCTTGCGCTGGATTTCGCATCGAGACCTGCGACACTTGCGTTGTGCCGTCCGAATCAACCTTTCCAACACTCATCGTTGTGGCCGGCAGCGTTGGCGGTCTCGTCGCTCTTGTGCTCGCAGTCCTCTTTGTACGATGGCTGTGCAGGTCTCCCCTGACGCCAGAACAGAAGGCTGCTCGTCTGGAAAAACAGGGCGCCGATCTCGGCATCATCGTTTCCGACTCGCGTCACTCGTCAATTCGCACGGCCACCACGGCCGCCACAGGGTTTTCGGCCGCTGCAGGCACTGCGGCAGGGTCAACGTCAATGTCAAGAACGGGTCGCAACTCCGGTACTGGATCCGTGTACACCGCTAGATCTGGAGACACGGGGGCTAGTCCTTCTCCACTTGACACGCAGATCGGCATGAATAGAATCTTCAATGGAGGCCAGAATAGAGATATGCCAGACTTTTAGCGAAAAAGGAAATACTCCTTTCGCTCTGCGGTGTGGTCGATGTGCGAATTGGGCAAGCTGGTGACTGCCCTGGCCTCATGTGAGCGCACTTTATCTGTTGTTCTTATTATGCACTTGAAATATCTTGTTTGCTTTTTTATACACAGCAGCAACTTTACGAAATGGATAATGGCAGCCAATCTTGCTCACGCACACGATACAGATGTCACATAGACTCGCTTATCGTTTTCGATACTTGGTTTTAGATTCTCTCACTTCTTTACCGTGACTATCTTCATTGCTTGACCTTGCAGAACCTGCTTCTTCAAGAGACGAAGACCCGCGCTCGAGGACCTCTCACGCCGATGAAACTCAAAGGCTAAGCTCTGGCCTGCTGTCAGCTCAGCATTGCGCCATTTATTCCCTGCGTCTGCTCTCGTCTGAAGAGGTGGTAATCTCACCTTGCCGCCCTCACTTGGCTCGTACGCAGGAATGGGCCGGGGCTTAAGCGCGTTCTTGGGCCATGCCACAGTAAACGGGGTCTGAGTTGGTTCAAACGTCGCCATGCTTGGATTCCCGAGAAGGACGCACGCGCCGCCATCTTCCCGACCTCCAAGGTCCTCGAATACGGCCCCTCGTTGCTCTGCGCTGCGAACAAAACCTGCGCGAACAAAGGCTTCTTCACCCTCATGTCGTAGCCAATGCGGCAAGAGCATCAGAGGGAAGATCACCTTGATGTTCGGGGCTGCAGCGAGCCGCAGCACACCAACATCAGACGGATAATGCATCAACAATCGCAACGGAATAAGTGGATACTCGCCTGAAATCTTGAGTCCTCGCTGCTCGCCAAATTTAATCGGTTCGTAAACCTCAAAGCCCTCATCCACCTCTCGAACAAAGTCGAGAAGCTTAACGCGAACTTGGGGCTCTGCGCGCTGCAAATGCTCGTTCCGCAAGACCTCAAGAACTTCGACATTGAACAAGACCGCGCCTTCTTCCTCCGAAAGTGGAGCAAGGCATCGCATGCCGACGACACACGTATCGACATCGATGTGCGTTGCAGTGTTTGGTCTTGGTCCTGTCAAGGCTGGCAAACTTGCGCTGCC
This sequence comes from Aurantiochytrium sp. KH105, assembly GCA_003116975.1. Taxonomy (NCBI): domain Eukaryota; class Bigyra; order Thraustochytrida; family Thraustochytriidae; genus Aurantiochytrium; species Aurantiochytrium sp. KH105. The sequence goes on from BGKB01000028.1 coordinate 393,103, forward strand.
GTGAACAAACCCACTTCCAGCAAGCCGAGCTTCCAGGGCTGCAAACGAAGTCACCTCGATGACGTTCACTGCGAACTCCACGTCGTTGGGAAGACCTACGTACAGGAGAGCCTCGAGACCGTATTGTTTCGCCAAGGGTGTGTGCAGGCACTTTTCTAAATCAAATGTGAGTTCCTCCAGGTATTGGTTTTCGTGAAGCGCGTCGACAAGCAGATTGCAACCTTGCATCGAATATCCGCTGCCCTGAAGATCCAGATGCGCCAGCACACGATTGCTACGCAGCGCCTTTGCCAACGAAGCAACTCCGCGATCGCTCAGACGAGGACTCCCTTGCAGCGAAAGGACACGGAGACGAGACTTGTCGTTGGCCAACAAACGGACGAGCTGGGTCGCATGCCGATCGCCAATTCCAGCAAAACCTACATCTAGCGTTTCCAGGACGCTGCTATTTGCCGCTGCGCCGAGGATTCGCAAGAGCGATGCAAATCCAACGTCTGTGTGGCTCAAACCAATCTCACTAACCGGGCTCTCAGCGCCCTGCAAAAGTACTGCCACAGAGCGTCCCAGCTGAGGCCCAAGCTTGTTTTCCCCGAGATCAAGGGCAGCAAGGCCAGAGAGACCGTCGTTACTACCGATGTTGTGCAGCTCTTTTGAAAGCTGCGCTTGGCCGCCAAGGTCGTCTCCCCCAATTCGATTTCCTCGCAGCGAAAGACGCCTCAGACTTTTGGCAAACGGTGCTGTGCGTAGCGCGGCAAAAAGCGCCGCGGCCCCTTTCGAGTCGATCCCATTTCGCTCAACTTTGAGAGTGCAAAGACCTTGCAACGATAGGCTTTGGAAGACTGGATAGAGAGCGGCGACGGCGCGCTCTCTTAAGTCCGTCTCGCAAAGTTCCACAGCACTCACCGACGCGAGTTGGCTCATGCCGGCAGCACAGGCAGCGAGATGCTCATTGGTGAGAAGAATCTTACTCACGCAAAATTGCCGGTTTCTGACAGAAGAAAGCACGGCTCGACTCAGCCCAACATCATGCGCAAGACAACTGCGACAGTATGCGCGGACGGCGAGCTGTCGCTGCCATTCAGTCTGGGCAGAATCACGAGCTTCCGCCTCGAATGTATCAACTGCTTGCGCGAGTTCGGCTTCAGCTTGCTTGAGACGAGGCGCGATTTCTTGTCTGATACGCTCCAAATCCTCGTGTAGCATGCGCCGGTGGTATCTTCCTTCGCTCGAGTCTTCGTCGAGAATCTCAGGATTAACTGCAGCCAAATCGCGCATACTTCCTTCGAAGTCCTCAAGGCGCAAGGCCTCGCGTTCACGCGCGAGGTTCTGCGTTCGGACAAGGCGATCCCTCAGTGCTCCAATGATCCTTTTACGGTTCTCTGCCTGCTCGACGTCGATCCGCTCACGAATTTGGGCGCGACAATCGGCTTCAACGTGCATAGGGTCGTCTGCAAGTAAAAGTTTGAGCGGAGCGTAGAGCTTTGGGATGTGTGCCTCTCGCACTTTGTGCGCGACTAGGTTTCTGTCGAGTGTGTAGGCCAAGTGGCCGTCCTGCCCAAAAGGTTCCGGTTTATTCCAATTATACTGCTGGCGCTCCCAGAGCTCGCGTTTAGCCTCGATCGCGCGAGCTCGCTCACGTGCTGCAACGCTGGCATAGCCCATTTTGCGGGCTCGCGCTTCTGCATCGCGACGGGAGACCTTGGCTGCAACGCAGCGTCGTGCCAGCGCGCTGCGTCGTCGAAGCACCGACAAGTCGCGAAGTCTTTGCACGTCCTCGTCGGCAGCTTCAGGATTGCTGCATCTGGCCTCACTGTCAGCCTCGTGGTCGCTTTCGCGCTCTCCTTCTCTCTCGCCCATGGTTACGGCCTCGCCGTGCGCTCCGGCTTGGCACGTGACGTCTGGCTTAGCAAGCGCAGCGTATGGGTCTCCTGCATCGACCTTTCAAGGCGATTCGCCGGTTCTGACAATGAGTTCAAACAAAGTTCTGGTGCCTCCTACGGTGAAAATGAAAAAGGGAGGTGTGTACTCCGCGCTCATTCATCAAAGGGTCAAGATTGACTAGAATGTCGAAGGCACAGAAACAGAGGGAAAAAGAGAACGAGAGAGAGAGAGAGAGAGAGAGAGAGAGACATTTCTATGCAAGATGATGATTTCTAGAGTTACGCTTGCGAGGCCACAAAACTATCCTTGCAACATTTCAAAACTACGTTCAGGAAAAGGAACAAAAACTTTATGAGGTCTTTTGCTTGCCGCGGCGAGATTTGCTTGCTTGCTTCTCCACCTTTGAGCTCGAGGCGGCTTGCGGGGCGTTCTTATCTTTGGCCAAAGATTTAGAAGAACTCTTGACATCCACAGGGCCCTGCGTTGAGGCAGGGACACGGCGATAAGGTGGAAAGAGAACCTCGCCAACGTTTGACAGGAAGCCACGGTTATAAATGTTGCGAGGACAAACGAGAGGAAAGTCGCGGACGCGCCGATTCTGCAACGCCGGGGCAATGTCCGGATTGACTTTTTCGGCTTCTGCTTTCGGGTCAGCCGGTTCCTTGAGCTCGGGGAACTCTTCGGGGTGATTTCTAAAATCGCGATCACGATCCGAATAATACGCGTGAATACCACCCCACTTTGCCGACTCGTTTGTCGTTACGCCTCGGAAAATGAGCCACACATGATACATGAAAAAGCCGAAAACAACGACTCCCATCACTGCCGAAAGAACGAGGAGCATGACGAGAAACGTGTATCGCAAGAACATAAAGGTGGCCACCATGGACCAGCTAGGGGGCAATCGCTCGTTCGAGTCGCGACTTACATAGGTACGCGACCACAGGCGATGCTGCGCAACAATGTCGGCGAGGACTGCCATAATGCCATACGTTGCGTAGAACAGCAAAAAGCATGTGCTGAGAAGAAAAGTCATGAACTTGCCATAGTTGGCCTCCCCTACGCACACGTTGATCCAAGGACAGTGGTGGTCGAATTTACTCACGCACATGTTGCAAATGCTGCAATGCTTGGAGCGAGCCGGCTTCGGGAGTTCACACGTCGAGCATTCTGCATTTTTGACGTAGAGGAACCCGTCATAGGGCCAGTGATTGAATTGGGCATGTGTTTTTGGCGTGATGCGCCCCGGGTTGGAGAAACTAGCGCGCACAAAGGTAAAGAGCGTGAACAAGACAGCAACGTGGCTTGTATAAAGATGAATCTCGCCCAGGTACCGATTCGGGATGCGTGGCATGGCCTCAAAGTTGAACACAATGAAGCCGCCAATGACGAGAAAAAGGTAAAGTGCCTGCAGCAGCGGGTTCGGTTTGTTGCAAACGTAGTCAACCGTATGACTCCAGCATCCCAGCAGACGCCCGCCGCCCGGTACAATGCTCACTGCATTCTTGATTTTATTCGGCAGCCACACCGTGCACGCCCAGGTGAACCTCCCGAGCGCTGTGGCATCTTCCGCATCGCCCACGAAGCAGACGAGGATCAGAACAATGATGACACCAAAGTACAGCACGGTGCCCGTGATGATGCCAATCATCGTCCTCGCCCTTTTCGAGCGCCAAGGTTTCCTCCTCCTCCTCCTCCTTCTCGCGGCGCTGCCGCGGCCCTGCTGCTCTCGCTCTGGCTTCGCGGCCTCGTACGTCCTGCAGCAGAGCAGCTCCTCGCTCCTGCGCCAGGTGGAGCCCGGCAGCCGCGCGCGACGACGACGACGCCGCCGACGACGACAAAGAGAGCAACGCGGGCGTTGGCCGCGCAGGCCTGCGGCGCGGGGCAGAGCGGCGCGGAGCGAGTGCCGTCCCTCGGCCAGCTGCCGGCGGCGGCGGCGGTTCGAGCTCTGTTCGCCTGTCTGTCGGACGAACGACGGGTATAGTGTGCACGGCATGTATTGTATTATACGGCTGCTGGTATACTCGCTCGTTGCTGCTTTCTCCTTCGACCATATCCCGATCGCGAGCCCGCCTCGCGCGCGGCTGCGGCAGCGAGAGCGACGCCGAGGGGAGGGAGCCCGGGGAGCCCCCGCGCGGCGATGAGCAGCTTCGGCCGCGCGTTCTCCTTCGTATCGCGACAGCTCGAAGACCTGCTCGGAAGGCAGAACATGGCGCCCCCGGCAAGGACTACAACGTCGTCGTCGCGAACGACGAGGTCCACGAGGTTGGCCTCAGCGAAAGACGCGGCTAGCAGCAGCAGCAGCAGCAGCAGTAGCAGCAGCAGCAGAAGTAGCGCCAACAGTGGCAGAAACAGAGCGAGGAGCAGAAGCGCGACGGTGAGTGCTTCGAGGACGACGAGGGCGAGCGCCAGGACGAGCGGAAAACCAACGGCGCCGTTGAGACGAAGATCTGAGAGTGAACGTGAACGCGAGCTTTCGAATTCTGACAGCGACAATGACGATGGTGATCAGTCGAGGAAAAGTCCCAGTGTGAATTCGCTCGTTGGCACAAGGAGACGGACAAAGACCAGCGCTGCGTCGACGCGTGAGCGAAACGATTCACGCAAACGAACAAGATCTCGAAGCGGTGACGAAGCAAGCACCGCCCTTGAACAGCGTCCCCTCTCTCGTGCAAAGAGATCGCGAGGAGCAAGAGACCAGAAAAGCGGAAGTCGTCGTTCCAACAGCGACGCAACTAGCAGCGAGACTTTACTTCAGGCCGAAAAGAAGACTGGTGATGCCAACGACGACAGCCCTGAAGACGAAACTTGGACCCCGCAAGAAGCCTCCGAAAGCGAAGAGGACGACAGAGAAGCCGAAAGCGAGGACAATGAGAGTGAAGATGACAACGATAATCAGGACGACGACGATGACGATAATGAGGATGATGAAGAACTTGCGTCAGGCTCGTCAGGGTCTGCCCAAGCTCGGAGGCGTCGTCGTGCAAAGAGCCAGAGCAGGCAGCGTCAAAAGCAAGAGCGGCGTGCAACATCAAAGTCAACACGCTCCAAGCGTACTCGGCAGTCTGCCCCTTCGCAAGTGGCCGCCAAATCTGCAAAAGCCCCTCTACTCTCTGGGGCCGCACATCGTCCAACGCGCCATGCAACGATCGCGGTCGACTACGTCGACGCCGAAGAGCCACTCAGCGTAGTGCTTCCTTCCAGCAATGTGAAGCCGGACCTGAAACGAATCCTCCATCGTCTCGATCTTGATACCGAGGCAGCACTGAAAGCCAATGGCCGCGGCGGACCATCGCTGGCACCACCGAAAGCAGCGCCGGCAAAACAAAACGGAGCATCAACGAATGACTCGAGCAAGTCACAACGCAGACCCTCGAATGAAGCGGGTTCTTTGAAGGGAAGAGACACTTCCTTAAGCGATGATGAAAATGACCAAGATCCAGCCGAGAAACGACGTCTTATGCAGCGTGCGGCCCACCTTGGACTCGAGTACGATGCCGACAGCGAGGACGAGGCGTTTGTGGATGATCTTGATGCCGGCCTTACGTGCGATGAGTTCGAGGCCATGGTAGAGATCGCCGAACAGGAAGAGTATATGACTAATATGTTTGCGTGGACTCAAGCAGAGCTCGATGGAAAGCAATTGCTCGAACGTGAACTTGAAACGCTTCGCGGCGCTATAGAGACGCCGCAAGCTGGCAATGAGGGAAAAGCCTCGCCTTCTTCTGCTTCTTCTGATGGTGACGACGATGACAATGCTGAGAAGCAAGATCAATTGGCGCAAGCCGCCAAGGATGATGGCATTTCCGTGTGCGCCAAGCGATTGCAGAAGAAATTTAAAATGTGCGTAGGAGACCCGAATGCATCGGATTACGGGATACACGAGCGCGTGGGAGCCCTTTACCCTTTCAACTGCGCACGAAAGCTCTCTCCTCGTTGCTGTACAGACAAGGTGGTTGCGAGCTTTCTCAAATACTGGACGCGAAAGCGAGAAGCCCAAGGTTCACTTTTGCATCGTTTCAACAAGTCGGACCTCCTTGTAAACTGGCCAACGACAGACTTGTATGCTGACGAGGACGATCTTACGGGCCCTGATGCGATGACTCGCCGAAGCGCGCTTTCGATGCTGTACACCTTGCGTGCAATGCACGATGATTTCGTTCAGGTGGAAACCCTCATGGCGAGCATTTCCCGGCGCGAACAGCTCAAATTGCAGCTCATCACGAGGCAGTAAGGAGGAGTATGTTTGCTTTGAAAATGAATTCCACTTTCACACAAGACGAGCGAGAATGGCCTTGCGTTTCGCATTGAAACACGCGAAAAGGAAAAGAGATGCGGAAGGGGGTACCACTTGCACTCAACTTTTTTATGAAAACACAAACAAACACCATGAAATGTTTTTTTGGTATTTAATTTTTTTTTCTCTCAGTCACTTCGTTTCCGTCACAAGCGGGAAAAGGTTGCGTCTAGCTAGAAGCAGCATCTTCCACAACACCTTCTTTCCACGGATCCTTTTCTTGAAAGTGGCCGTCCTCAAGACGCACCCAGAAGGACTCGCCAGAATCGCGGCTGACATATTCGCGCCAGCCATCCTTTTCATTTATGGGGAACCCCAGATTCATCGTGACGCCCCCCATCCATTTGCGCGAGCTCTTGTTGGTGTCCCATGCCGGGATCTTTCTGCCGGCTTTGGGCCGAAGAGGCAGAGGATCATCATCGCCGTCGGGGACGAACCTGCGGGCATCATGAGCATTGCTGCCAGTGCTCGACGCATTTGGCACGTCGGTCTGGGCCAAAGGTTGCTTTGCTGCTGTGCTGGACGCGTGTGCGAGTTGACGAGATGAATGATCAGTCTGCATTTTAGGTGCGGCTCCATCATCTTGCTCGCTCTCAAACGTGGGAGTGCACAGCCCAGGTTCCTCGGGCTGCGAATCTCCACTGCATGACGAAGAGGCAGAAGACGACGACGCGGAAGACGCATGTGCTGCTCTCGTGCTGTTCGGCGCTTGGTGGTAGGGGGACATGTCATGGGCGCTAGGCTCGGTATACTGCTCCGAACGCAAGGGATATGCCGATGGCAAGGACTCAGCATCTTCATCAGCAGTGGAAGCAGTAGTAAAAGCAGCAGTGGAAGCAGCGGAAGGAAGGGTTTCTTCAGAAATGCGTGAAAAGGTGGATAAGCTCACAGCGGGGGCATTATCTGTCGAATACATTGCTCGCGTACTTGCTATCGCTCCTTCTCTCTCATAGGAGGAGGGAAGCGCTCGCATACTCACTGCAGCTGCATTATCTGTAAAGGGTTGAGGTCGAGAGCGCGAGCCGGTAAATGTTGTGCTGTAGGCCTTGTCGAGCTGACGCTCGCGCTGGCGCTCGTTCTTAAAGTTCGCCTGACGCGTCCAAAAGTCCTCGATATAAGCCTCCATGCGCTGCATCGATTCAGACAAGTCCACATTTTCAGATCCCATGTTCTTGAAGGTTGCCTCGCAATACTGGCGAACAAAGACGTTCTCCCGGTACGCAAATCCCCGGCGACTCTCAACACTAATAAAGTCAAGGATGTCGCTGACGACCTTGCTATGCGATTCAAAGTTCTCCTTGGCGAGGTCAAGGTCGCGCGTGAAGGGTACGTCATCAGTGGAGAAGGACTTTCCCTTGTTGGCGAGCTTGCGCGCGCTTTGCTCCACCTTGTTTTTCAGTTTCTCGCGGTGGAGCAGACGCTTGTCGAGCTCTGCGATGTTGCGCAGCAGCTTATAGACGAGATCAGTCTTTTCCTTGACGAGGCGAACGGCCTTCTGGAAGATCTCAAGCACGCGTAGTGAGCAGACGTTCTCGTCGAGGTTGCCGCCGAGGCCTTGGATGTCGTCGCCCATGTTTTCTGCGCACATGAGGCCGGCGGTGCGGCGCATGCTCTCGATGGTCGCGACCCATGAGGTGAGCACCTTTTCGCATTTCCGCAGCTCCCCGAGGTGCACGGCCACCTTGGCCCTCTTCTCGCAGAACCCGGGCGTGTACATGCCAAGGCTCTCGGCCTCCGCCTGCTGCTTCTCGTCCTTCTTGGACACCACGTGCGCCAGCGCCTGCTTCAGGCCCGACGTGGCGCCCCGGATCCAGCCCGGGCTCGTCGGGCTCGACCCTGCGCGCCGCCGCATCCTCTCCTCTCCTCTCCTCTGCTCCTCCGCCTCCCCCCCGTCTCCCGCGCGCCTCGCCGCCTCGGGCGCGCTCTGCTCCGCGTCCTCGCGCGCCGGGTTCGCGCTCGCGCCGCTCAGCGACCCGGCCGACTCTCGCGCACGCCTTGGCTCGCCGCAGAGAGAGGACCCGGCTCGGAATGGACAGGGCACACGCCCCGCTCCCCTCGCGCCGCCTCCGCCGCCGCCGCCGCCCTCGCCGTCGCGGTCGCCGTCGCGGTCGCCGTCGCGGGCGCCGTCGCGGGCCCGAGCGGGAGTCGGTTCTGCGGCTCGTGTCGGCCGACGGCGCGGGATGGATGGATGGATGGATGGATGGATGGATGGATGGATGAATGAATGGATGGATGGGATGGGACCGGCTGGGACGGGCTGGGCGAGATGGTCGCCTGCGACAGACAGACGCAGAGAGAGACCGGAGAGAGAGACGCGCGTCGCGGACCCCGCACGGCGACCTGCCGCTGCCGCCAGCGCGGAGGGCCGGCTGCGGAGAACGCTGCAGCTGCGGCGGAGGCGTTTGCTTCGGAGTGCCGAGGCCGCGACAATCAATCACGATCTCTTTCGGAGGCTGGAAGGGAGGGACACAGTCAGACATTGGTTTTCTGACTTCTCTCCTGCCTTCCTTCCTTCCTTCCTGCCTTCCTTCCTTCCTTCATTGCTTGCTTGTGTCGTTATGGCGCGTTCATGAGGCAGGCCGACGCTGCAGCTGCAGATGTGGTCCTACGAGGACAAGGAGAGCGGCGTGGGCTTCGGCGGCAGCGGAGGCCAGCAGCAGCTTACAGTTCGCCAGCGTGCGCGACGAATGGAAGGGAGCGAGGGAGGGAGAAGGAGCACGTTTGCTTTGAAACGAATTCCACTCTCACGCCAGATGAGCAAGAATGGCCTTGCGTTTAACATTCAAACACGCCAAAGGAAAAGAGATGCGGAAGGAGGTAACACTTGCACTCAAGTTTTTTATGAAAACACAAACAAACACCATGAAATGTTCTTTTGGTATTTGAGGTTTTTCCTCTCACTGTCAGTCACGTCGTTTCCGTCACAAGCGGGAAAAGGTCGCGTCTAGCTAGAAGGAGCATCTTCCACAACACCTTCTTTCCATGGATCCTTTTCTTGAAGATGGCCGTCCTCAAGACGCGCCCAGAAGTGCTCGCCAGAATCACGCCTGACATATTCGCCCCAGCCATCCTTTTCATCTATGAGGAACCCCAGATCCATCGCAACGCCCCCCATCCAGTTGTCCGGGTCGGCTTTGGGCCGAAGAGGCAGAGGATCATCATCGCCGTCGGGGACGGTTTGTGTGCTGCACGCAACATGCGCATTGCTGCCAGTGCTTGACGCATTTGGCACGTCGGACTGGGCCAAAGGTTGCTTTGTTGCTCCGCTGGACGCGTGTGCGAGTTGACGAGATGAATGATCAGTCTGCATTTTAGGTGCGGCTCCATCATCTTGCTCGCTCTCAAACGTGGGAGTGCACAGCCCAGGTTCCTCGGGCTGCGAATCTCCACTGCATGACGAAGAGGCAGAGGACGACGACGCGGAAGACGCATATGCTGCTTCCGTGCTATTCGGCGCTGCTTGGTGGTAGGGGGACATGTCATGGGCGCAACTTGGCATCACTCCTTCTCTCTCATGGGGGGAGAGAGGCACTCGCATACTCACTGCAGCTGCACTATCTACAGAGGGTTGAGGCCGAGAGCGCGAGCCGGTAAATGTTGTGCTGTAGGCCTTGTCGAGCTGACGCGCGCGCTGGCGCTCGTTTTTAAAGTTCGCCTGACGCGTCCAAAAGTCCTCGATATAAGCCTCCATGCGCTGCATCGATTCAGACAAGTCCACATTTCCAGATCCCATGTTCTTGAAGGTCGCTTCGCAATACTGGCGAACAAAGACGCTCTCCAGGTACGCAAATCCCAGGCGACTCTCTGCACTAATAAACTCAAGGACGTCGCTGACGACCTTGCGATGCGATTCAAATCTCTCCTTGGCGAGGTCAAGGTCGCGCGTGAAGGACACATCATCGTTGGAGAAGGACTTCCCCTTGTTGGCGAGCTTATGCGCGCTATGCTCCACCTTGTTTTTCAGTTTCTCGCGGTGGAGCAGACGCTTGTCGAGCTCTGCGACGTCGCGCAGCAGCTTATAAACGAGATCGATCTTTTCCTTGACGAGGCGAACGGCCTTCTGGAAGACCTCGAGCACGCGTTGTGAGGAGACGTTCTTGTCGAGGTTGCCGCCGAGGCCTTGGATGTCGTCGCCCATGTTTTCTGAGCACATGAGGCCGGCGGTGCGGCGCATGCTCTCGATGGTCGCGACCCATGAGGTGAGCACCTTTTCGCATTTCCGCAGGTCCCCGAGGTGCACGGCCATTCTAGCCCTTTTCTCGCAGAACTCGGACGGGTACACGCCAAGGCTCTCGGCCTCAAACTGCTGCGTCTCGTCCTTCTTGGACACCACGTGCGCCAGCGCCTGCTTCAGGCCCGACGTGGCGCCCCGGATCCAGGCCGGGCTCGTCGGGCTCGACACTGCGCGCCGCCGCATCCTCTCCTCTCCTCCTCCGCCTCCTCCTCCTCCGTCTCCCACTCAGCGACCCGGCCGACTCTCGCGCACGGTCTTGGCGGCTCGCCAGAGAGGACCCGGCTCGGATTTGATAGACTCCCCCGCTCCCCTCGCCCGCCCCGCCCACCGTCGATGTCGCCGTCGATGTCGCCGCCGATGTCGCCGCCGATGTCGCCTTCGCCGTCGCGGGCCGAGCGGAAGTCGGTTTGCGGCGCGGGATGGGATGGGATGGGATGGGATGGGATGGGATGGGTGCCGAGGCCTTTACGAGTTCTTTCGGCCAGGGAACACGTCATTATGGCGGAAGCCCAAAGGGGACAGAAAACCAGTGTCCCCTGGCTCACGAGGCAGACCGAGGCGGCAGATGGGGCCCACGAAGAGAACGAGAGCGGTGTGGGCTTCGGCGGAGGCCAGCTTACTGTTCTCCAGCGAGCGCGACGAATGGAAGGGAGCGAGGGAGGGAGGGAGCCTTGGCGGGGGGAGAAATGCATGCATGCATGCATGCATGCATGCTTGCTTGCAAGGATGGATGGATGGACGGAAGTCGCCATGCATACGGTCGAGCGATCTAGGCCGGCTACTGCCACGGCCACTAGCGGTTGCTCGAAAAGTTCTGGATGAATGGGTAAGATGGGAGAGAGTGGGGAGGGACGCTGCAACTGCGCTGTGCCCGTGATGCGCGCGCTAGCCATGGTTGTTGGTAGTGCTAGCGACGCTTGCACTGCAACGATCACTTGGCTGGATCGATAACCACCACCAGCAGCAGCAGCAGCAGCAGATGTTCGTGTTTAGTTTGGTCGTATTGAATCGTTCTCCGCCGCAAAACACACTTGTCAGTCCCGTGTCCTGGAGAGTCAGCATGGCGATGAAGAATGAGAGACGGTTCTAGAAACCACCGAAGAAGCATGAAGAAGACGATCGCTCTCCGCTATATAAAGCACACATGTGAACCCGGGACTGACAAGTGTGTTTTACGGCGGAGCACAATTCAACACGACCAAACTAAGCACGCGCACCTGAACCGGCTGCATGATGATGAAAGAGAGACGGCTCTAAAAGCCGCTTTGGAAGCATAAAGAGGACGGTAAAAGGCTGTCTTTTTCAACGAGTCAAAGCACGAGCCAAAAGGGAAACTTACAAAGCCTGATCGCGGCGCGACGGCAATTATTTTGATTCTTGCCTTGGCAACCTTGAAGGTCCGATCAACATTGCTGTTCGCATGCAATCCTTACTGCAAGCTTCAGACCATGTCTTGTTACTCGGCGATGCCCGTCACGATGAGCTACCCATCACCTTGACACCAGGTGGTAAAGCTGCTATAGCATCCACGCACAAGCAGATCCAAAGTGCACATTCAGTGTGCGAACCGCAATGGGAACCGCACTCAATCCGCGCGCGATCAAAGATCGCTCCCACTGCAATGATGCCGCCTTAACGAGGCCCCGCGTATCAATCATTCCGTCAGTGAGTAATGCCGTCCTTGACGAAGGCCCAGCGCATTACTGAATAGTGTCGCCTTGACGAAGGCCCAGCACATTGTTCCATCACCTTAAATGCCGCTTTTACACGAGCCCGCGCATTTCATTTCACCATGCTATTCACAGCGTGAATCATAGTCTAAGCTGCACGAAGCCGCGCACAGGCGAGCTCTCGTCCGCCAGCAGACCCGAATCACCCGAGCACTCGAACCCAGTGCGAGTCTCGAATTATCTGCTTCCAGGGTGGCCATTTGCAAGCGGTCTCTTCCAAATCGTTCGACTCCCTTGCAACCTAGGCAAACAACTACAGTCTCCGAGCAGCTGCGTGAGACTCCAACTTCTTCCTCCCCATCGCGCTACGCGCGGAGGGGAGATTTCCTTTACGTTTACACGAATCATCTTTGTTGTTCTTTCTTTCAATCAGACTTTGCGTCTATAACTTGTAGAAGACTGTCCTTTTCAACGAGTCTAAGCACGAGCCAAAAGGGAAACTTACAAAGCTTGATCGCGGCGCAACGGCAACTATTTTGATTCTGCCTTGGCAACCATGAAGGTCCGATCAACATTGCTGTTCGCATGCAATCCTTACTGCAAGCTTCAGACCATGTCTTGCCCATATGCTTCTGACTTGATCATGAACCGGAGAGTAAGTGGAAAAGAGCTATACCTGTGCTTTTTTTCCGAACAGCTCGCACCTCCGTGACAAAGTCCATCTCTCAGGCCATCGAGCATTGTCTCACACTCTCCTGTTCCCCTAGGCCTCGTTCTCGCAAGACTTCATCCCATCATCCCCACCTCCAGAACCTCGCGTCCCATCGCCATCCCATCCACTCCCTCCCTCCTCCCTTCCTTTCCCGCCCGACATCCCCCCAAGCTCGCGCGGTGGTTGGATGTTTCCCCCCTTTAAAACCGCGCGAGCAGGGGGGTACGGGAAAAAAGGCGACTTCCGAGAAGGAAAAAAAATAAAAATGCATTCCTGTCTAAACCTAGGCGCCATAAGTAACAAGGGAGGGGAAAAAGCGGCGGAAAGAAGGCGGAGAAGCAGACCAGGAACGAGCAGAAGGCAGAGCAGAGCGAGCGACTGTTGACCGCCGCCGGCTGCGCACGCAAGGTACGCCGCCACGCCGCGCCGCACGCGCGCGGAGCCCGCCGGCCCGAAGGCTCCCTCCGCGCAGCGCGTCTCCCTCTCCGCCTCCCCTCTCTCCGCGCCACCGCCGCCCGCGCGCAGGTGCAAGAGGGAGCGAAATGGGAGTGGGCGCCAAGGACGACGTGCTGGAGCAGAAGAAGCACACGCCAAGAGCACGCGAGCGCGAGCTCGCGCGGCTTCAGCTGGCGCGCATACATATGGTTCACCGACTGATTGACGAACTGACTTGACTAACCGGCTGATTGATGACGGATCGTTGCAAACGTGACTCGGGTCAACGCCACGTGACAAAAACAGGATGAACAAGACCGCGAGCAAGTCCGCCAAGGCGGCTTCGTCGAAGGTTTCGGCGAAGAAGTCGAGCTCCGACAGCAAGCGCCGCAAGAAGCGGACGGAGACCTTTTCCTCGTACATTTACAAGGTGCTGAAGCAGGTGCACCCGGACACGGGTATCTCCCGCCGTGCCATGAGCATCATGAATTCCTTCGTCAATGACTCCTTCGACCGTCTGGCTGGCGAGGCCATCAAGCTCGCGCGCTACAACGACCGCGCTACGCTCACCTCCCGTGAAATCCAGACCGCTGTCCGTCTCCTGCTCCCCGGTGAGCTCGCCAAGCACGCTGTTTCGGAGGGCACCAAGGCTGTGTACGTTTGCGATTGCTCAACGTTGTAGGACGTGACGATCGATGGACAAACAAGACTAACCCGAAAGAGGGAAATCGCCACAAAATTAACAACACAGGACCAAGTTCACTTCATCATCACAGGGAGCGGTACGTTTTTGCATGCAGCAGCAAAGAGCTCGCTTGCGGAGAGGGCGAGAGAGAGAGAGAGAAAGATAAGAAATCACGACGGAAAATCTAACAAGAAAAAAACGCCCCTGGGCGATTGTATCAAAACAATGCACAGTAAACAACGCAATCATCCGAGCGCGATGTTCCCGCCCCGCTCCCGAGCCTGCTGCGCGCTCTACCGTCGCGGCCATTTGACACACAGCACTAACGACAAGGACAAAAAGAATAAACAACGTAAACAAGCTTTATCATGCACTCTGCGTCGCGTTTCAAGTTGCTCTCTGTGCATTCATGCATTCACATCAATGAAGCTACATCAGGCCTTATGGGTGCGGTTCGTGATTCCTTTGTAAAATTGCATCTCGATCATCTTGCCAAAGTTGTGTGTCCCCATCTCGGTTCTGTTCGGCTCACTTGGCTGAATCTCTCAAGTCATAAGGAACTCGTTTCTCGTCAGCCGAGCTTCCGTCTGGACTAAAGAAAACACGACAGCGGGAAACCGAAAACCCGACCGGATGCTACTTACTTATACCTTGGACTCTACGACAAACAAAATAAACAAAAGGCATATATTCATGCACTCTGCGTAGGATCCAGGTTGTTCTTGTTGGGTGTGCAAGAGGCCGGACGCTGTTGCTGCGTTTTAAGCTTGCCGAGCTGCGCCTGAAACTCGTTGTTGTTCTGCTCGGTCTTGGTACCCTTCTTCTTGAAAGAGTTCTTAAGCTTTTTGTTCAGCTTGTCGACCTTGATCTGCTTGTCGAGTTGCTTGGCATTTGCCGCAAGCTTCGGAGCGACCTTTTCGTTCTTCTTCTTCTTACTGGCCGCGGCTTCCTTCTTTTCCTCCATATTCTTCGCGACGATATTTTCCTCGCGCGCGCGCACCAAGTTCTTGCAAAAGTGCATTGCCGTTGCCAGCAGCTGCGACGAGGAGCATTTCGAGGGCACCTCACCATGGGCCTCGAGCAGCTCAGTCGCCATCTTCTCGAGGCGTACCATTGAGGCCTTGATTTGTTCCGTCACAGGGCGACCATGCTCCTTGAGAAAGGGATTCATGAGCGTGCAGAATGCACGAGCACCGGGGGCGGTCGACGGCGAGCCGAGCGTTTCCCCAGAACTCGCCTTGAGTTCGCGCTCCACCAGATCGCAGCCCTTGGAAAGTTGCGCAAGGTCTGCCTTGAGGTCCTCAATCTTAACCACTGAGGCCTCTTCGAGACGATTCAATTCTTTGGGCAGCTCAAAGAGCTGCGGGGCGCGTGCCTCGCAAACCTCGGCGAGCCAGTGCAGCAGCGAGTATTTGGAGTTGCCAGTGGCCTTGGACTGAGCAAGTTTCTGCAAACCCGTGCTGATCTCAAAGCCCCATGCGCCGCCGGTCGACTTGTTGCCGCTGTTCACATAGTTACCGGCCGTGAGCGCCAAGTGCAAAAGCTGCTTCCACCCCTTGGAGTCGCGTAACTGTCGCACAGCAGACTCGTACTTTGAAATGGACTCCTGCAGACTCTCCGACTGCCTCTCAAAGGACATTTCAACAAAGACGCACTGCAGCCGCTGTCGCAGACGAGGAATCTTGGACATTTCGTACACGAATTGCTCGACACGCGTGAGACCCTCGTCGAATCGACCAGGGCCAGTCCACTCGCCTTCGGCAGCTTGCACGGCCTGAATTTCCTCCGGAGTCGGTACCATGGAAATGAGCTTGTGGACCACCTCCATGGTGAAAAAGTCCGAGTCGAGTTTGAGAATGTGGTCTCGCAGCTCCGGCACGGGCTCCTTGAAACGCGCAATGGCAATGCCAAGGTTCTGCTGCCGTTTCGAGTCAAGCAGCGGGGGGCGATCCGATCCAGCGGGCTTGGCGGCCTTGTCCGTGTTTTTGACAATTGCTTTGGCTTGCACCTTTGAGAATTTTTCCTCCAAAACGTTCAAGTGCTTATCGATCGGGAATGGCGGCGCATCCGAGAGCGAGGGCCACATGGACTTTTCCACGCGGGCCGCCGGAAGAACATTCCAAAAGACGCCGCGCAGCGGCTTGTCGTTGGCGCGGCGCAAGTTTTCGCGCTTCGTCAGCTCGTACTTGCTCTTTGGCTTTTCGGGCTCCTTTGGCTTGGCTGCCGCTGCGCTCGAGGCTCCCATGCCCGGTAATGGTGGCGGAGACGGTGCTCCGGGCAAAGCGGGAGGCGCGGGCGCCTCGCCGGAAAAGAAGCTGGCAGGAAGCTCAATGCCATCGCGCGAAGCGGCCTGAATGATCGCGCCATCGGGAAGCTTGGCTTTCTGCATTTTGCGATACTTGGCAAACTTGGGATCTTCTTGGACCGGGGCGGCGGCAGGCGCTGCGGCGGGTGCAGGGCCAGAGAAGAAGGTGGCGGGAAGATCGACACCATCGCGCCCTGCGGCCTGCATGATGGCACCTTCCGGGAGGCCTGCCCTTTGCATCTTGCGGTACTTGGCAAATTTGGGGTCTTCTTGCACAACCGGAGCCGCGGCCGGAGCAGCGGCGGGAACGGGTCCGGAGAAGAAGGTAGCGGGAAGTTCGATGCCGTCGCGGCCCGCGGCCTGCATAATGGCGCCCTCGGGGAGCCCAGCCTTTTGCATTTTGCGGAACTTGGCGAACTTGGGATCCTCTTGCACCACAGGTGCCGCCACGGCAGCCGCCGCAGGGGCGGGTGCGGCTGTAGGGGCTGGTGCGGTGAAAAAGTCATGAGGAAGGTCAATACCATCTCGGCCGGCAGCTTGCATGATGGCGCCTTCGGGGAGGCCTGCCTTTTGCATCTTGCGGAACTTGGCAAACTTGGGATCTTCCTGCACAACAGGCGCCGCAGCGGCGGCGGGCATGGCTGGCGAGGCCCCGTCCCGCAGACGTGCGTTCTCGGTGTTCAATTCGTCAACTTTTTGCTGAAGCTGGACAATATGGGCCTCACTCTCGCGTTTAAGTTCGTCAATCATGCGCTTCATCTCGTGGAGCTGCGTCGAGTCAACGCCGCCGGCGCGCATGCGCTCATTTTCCTCTTGAAGAGAGGAGATGAGCTTTTTCTGCTCGTGTAGCTCTTTAATCTTTTCGCGACTGAGAGCGTGGAGATCCTGCTGGATGTTGTCTGGGACCGTGACGGCGACGGTGCGCGGGTTTGGAGCGCGGGACTTCTCCAACATGCTATTGACCATGGAGAATTTTTGGTTGAGGTTGCCGGGCATTTTGTTTGTGCTTCCCTTGCGTTTGAAGAAACGTGTGGGCATCTTGATATTCCAAAAGCGCCCTTTGTCCTTGCTTTGCACGTCGTTGACCCATTTGCCCATGAACTCGCAATCCTTGCAAATGGTCAGACGCGAGGACTCGCCACTCGCCGGCCCAGCGTCCATCATGCCGCCGGCGTCCTTTTCCTCGACCTCGCGCACGCATTTCGAGCAGATGGCGTTGCCGCATTTGTCGCAAGAAAGACGCTTTTCGAACGCGACAAACTCTGAGCTGCAGCACAAGCAGACATCGTCTGTTGCGCCCTCCATGATGCGTCGCGCTTGGTGAGCGGGCGAGGGAGGCCCGGGGAGACTGGCTGAAAGCAAGTTGTTTTCGCTTTACTTGACGTGAAGATAGATGTAGATTTAGTGTGCAATTGTCACCCGGCGAACCATGCAACGCTGTGCGGATACAAAGCCGCGTCTGCCTTTGCGTCTGCGATCACTTTGGTATGTTTTGCTCGCGTGAGCACACGCAAGACGCGCCCGCCACCTCGGCTCGGCTCGGCTCGGCTCCCGTTGCCGCGGAGCGAATTTGGACGCTCAGGGGCGCGCCCCTAGCCAGTTTATTTTCTGCAAATCTGTCTGCTCCGCACGCCCACACGCCCGCACGCACGCACGCACGGACGAACGAACGAACAAACAAACAAACAAGTCAACATACAAAAATAACCAACCACCAAGCAAACAACCAACCCCGTTCTGACAGCCCCCGTGGCCTCAGGAGGGGGCGTGCGGTTCTTTGCGCGGCGGCCAGGTCCTGGACACAGACCAAAGCGGGCCTCTCCTTCTCTCCCACTCTTGCCTAAAAATTGCGTGCCCCCGGAGCTCAGCTCGCTCCGCTCAGCTCCGCTGCTGCTTTGCTCCAGGGTACCGCGTACGCGCTGGTCTCCCTTCGCCCGCTCTGGCCGACGCCATTCCCCTTCCTCCCCCCGTCTCTGGCTTCCTGCCTCGCTCCCCAAACCGGGAGCAACACCAGCAGAGAGACTTTTCCCCTCCTCGTTCGAGTGCTCGCACACCATCTTTTCCGTCCTAGTGGAGCCCCCTCCGCGCCGGCGCCTGGCCGCCTGGCCGCCTGGCGGGGCGTCCATCCGACGCCCGTGCGTGCGCGCTGGCCCCGCCCGCCCTCCCGTCGGTGCGGCGCGGTGCGGCGCGGCGCGGCACGGCGCGCGAGGCCTCGCCGGGCGGCGTGGCGGCCGCACCGCCGCGGCAGCAGCGACCGCGAGCGCTGCCCGGACTGACCGCTCTCAGGCTGGCAGCGCTCTCAGCAAGGTGTGCGACCGCGGGACTCTTCTTTCTTCCTTCCTTTCTTTCTCCTCGCTCCTCGCGCACAGCAACGAGGACAGCGACAGCGACGACGGCAGGCGGTCAGTCGGGCGGGCGGGCGGTGGCCGTGACCGCCCGCCGGGGGAGAGGCCGGGACGGACGGAGGGATGGAGGAGGAGGAGGGAATGTGCGAGCAGAGGCAAGCTAAGCACGACAGCGAGAAACTCTGACCGCCTGCCTGCCTGCCTGCCTGCGTGCGTGCCTGCAGGAATGGGCGAGCGGCTCGAACGCGACGAGACGAGAGAGAAGTTGAAGCCCGGCTCGACGTGCGCCTGAGATCGCGAGCGCGCTACTGCGCCCAAGGAGGGGTCCACTCCTTGGCGTCGGCGTTGAGAGCCTTGGGAGCCGCTGCAGGCGGCAGGGGAGGGAGGCCGGGAGGTGGCGCGCGCGTGGTTGCCTTGGAAGCCTCGGGTGATCCGGATGCCGGAGCGCCATCCATGGGCCCACTATTGGCCGCGGACGACGGGCTTGCGTCTTGATCATCGCCATCCTCGGCCTTGATGACCATGTCGCGATACGAGAACTGACTGCTGCTGAGGACGCCCCGCGGTCCACAAGGAGGCTGATCCGACGGCACATTGACATGCGCAAAGTCCTGGCTCTTGGCAGTTGAATCACGGCGTTGCGCTTGCGTCTCGCCAACGCCCGGCTCGTTCAAGTCGCACTTGTCCTCGGCCTGTTCGTCCTCGGAGAGATTGAAACTGTCGACCATGGTCATGGCCTTTTCAATGTAATTGGGATGCGTAAAGGAGAACCCTGCAAAGTCGCTTGACGAGGCCTCTTCGAGAAGCTTTTGCGCCTCCTCAGAGTCAGCCTCATCATGCAAGGCCTCGGGAGCTAACTTGGTGAAGTTCTCGCTAAAGTTTGACGTGTCGAGAATTCCTTCTTGAAGTTGTGGGCGAAACGGCGGATCAATTTGAAGCGCGAGCAGGGCATTCCAGTCCAGCTTGGCAAAGAATTCGTGCTCCTTGAGCGCCGAAACTCCGCCCACTTTGAACATGGTGCTCACTGAGGCACCGAGGCGCTGCTCCACGTTACGATTCAAGAGACCTCGAAGCAGGGAGATGCAGTCCTTGGAGAGCCACCGCGGAAAACGTGGCTTAGAGCTCAAAATGAGTCGGTAAAGTCTCTTGGTATCCTTGGCGTAAAAAGGAGTGTCGCCGGTGAGCATCTCAAAGAGAATGGCTCCGAGACTCCAGTAGTCTACCGCCTTGCCGTACCCATGACCAGCAATCATTTCTGGCGCCATGTACAAGTCAGTGCCGCAAAGTGTGCGGGCCTCGACGCGATTTTCCGTGGCCAGTCCAAAGTCAGTGATCCGAATGTGACCTTCGGAATCAAGAAGGACATTTTCTGGCTTGAGATCCCGATGAATGATGCCATTCTGATGCATATACTCGATGGCGAGAATAATTTCCGCAGCGTAGAAACGAGCCTGGTGCTCCTCAAAGAGGCCCTCCTCCCGAAGATGAGAAAAAAGCTCGCCGCCGCTAACGTATTCCATTACCAAATAAAGTTTCGAAGGTGTCTGAAAAGCGCACATGAGCTGCACGACAAAGGGGTGGTTTGTTTTGCTAAGAATGTTACGTTCCTCGCGCACGTAGGACATGTTGTTCTTTTCCAGGACTTGACCCTTGGCCAGGACCTTCATGGCGAAGATGTCGTCCGTTTTGTTGTGCCGAACCTGGAACACGCGCCCATAAGCGCCCTGGCCAATGACCTTGAGCAGTTTGAAGTCTTGCGGGGAGACCTTGCGTTCAAGGCTGTCAGAGCTGCCCTGGCGCGGGCGCGTCCACTCTGCGGAGCTCTGTCTGCGTAGCATTGTTTGCGTCGACGCCTGGAACTCCATGGTCGTCTTGGCTGTGACCTTCATGGCCTCGGCCGCCCCGCGTGCGGCCTCCTGTTGCGACCCTCCGTCGGCTCCTTGATCTGCGCTCTCGTCAAAGGTCACGCTGCGACCGCGCTCGAGCCGAGGCGACGCGTCCGCATGCGTCGGCGACGCGAAGCTCGCGTTCGATTCATCCTCGCCGTCGTGGTTGGCGTTGCTGCGGAACGAGCCGTCGTCGTAGACCTCGTCAAAGGCGAAGTCGGCGTCGTCCTCTGCGGTGGCCATCTTCTCTTTGCCCGCGCGCCTTCGACCCGGCCCGGCGACCTCGCGGAGGGGGTCTACGCGCCCGGTTCCTGCGCGTCGAGGCGCTCGAGCTGCCGAGACGCGCTGTGCCGCGCGTCGTGGCGTGCCAAGCTCGCGTGGGCGCGGCGCTTCTTTCTTGCGCGCCACCACGGTTGGTGGCTCGTCCGCGCGGACGATGAGGGCTCTCCGCCGTCCTCGCGCGCGGGAAGTCTTGCGTCCTCGCGCGCGTCGCCGCGGCGGCCGGCCGGCCGGGCGAGCAGGCCTCGCGCCCTCGCGCGTCGAGCGCTCCACCGCGCGCGCGCGGGCCCTCGCCTCCGGGCGCGAGTGCTTTCGGGTCCTGCGCCTCGATGTCTTGCATCTCCCGCTGTCTCTCCATGGACCTATAGTGTTAGTTTTAGAGTCGCTTTGGGACATGAAGAGTATGCGTCGCACGTGTTCCTGAGATTATAGTTTTGCAAACTAGTCGTCTTGGCATTTTCCGAACTCCGCGCGAGGCCGCTGGCACACCACAGAGGTGGTGGTGGTTGGTTTCCTATGCGTGGTCCTGCCGATTGAATGTAAGGAGGTGGGGCAGGATGGACGTTGCTTGTCGCCTTGTGCTTGGGAAGCGATGTCAGGCTTAGCCTTCCTTTTGCGGTTTGATTGGTTTGGTATGAGTCGCGCAGAATACACATGGGAGAAGATCGTTGCGGAATTCAGCCCTCCACCTCGCAAAACATGCGGTGTCCGGAAGTACTTTCTGACTGTTTAACACGGAGTTCGCGAGTAAAGTACGTGATCGTCTCCTTATAATCGAAGGCCTCCTGGGCATCAGACCCATCCGGCTTTGCCTCGATCGGCGCGCGGCCGCGGCAGCGTGCGCGCGACCCCGGGGGAGGACGCCGGCCGGGAGCGCGCGGGCGTGCGGGGTGTCCCTGCAAAATTGCTTCGGCCCGGCAAAGACCTAATCAGCAGCTAATCATCAGGAAGCATCTTAGGGAACAAGCAGGCAGAACCGGGACCTGCGAGCCCCTGAGCGTCCGTGCGGGCCTTGCGGGGGCGTAGAAGGCGCGACAAGGCCGGTGGGCGAGCCGCATGAGCGGAGTAGAAGTGAGATTGGCGCAAATGCATCGGAATTATCTTTGTTTATCGTTACGTCTGGGGTCAGCAAGTCGTCAAACCTCCGACCTCTGCTTCTTGAGGGCATGCTTCATGTTGGCGAGCTTGGTCTTGAGCTGCTTGTCTTCCGGAAACAACGCCGGCTTGTCACCTGGCATCGCATTCCAGTCTGCCTCGGTCTGGCCCCACTTTTCGCGGAAGAAGTGGAGGGCATCCATNCGCCCAGCCTGGCTGGTTGCGGTCTGCAATGGGGGTGACAAAACCCCTCGCGTCTTCGTACTCAGGTTGGTCGCTGCGCATCATATCATCCACACGGCAGAACCGGCGGCGGCGCCTCTTCAGCTGCCTCCATATGGCCCTGTTCCTGCGCAAGCCCGTGCGTGAACCACGCGCACAGGCTACCCTTGACCGCGCGCCCTCTCACAGGTTTTCCTGGGCAGCAAGGCCCGTACACCCGCGGCGGCACCGCGAGCCCGCCGCACCCCTGCGATCCCCGTCTGCTCCCGCCGTTAGGCGCGCCGCCCTCCCCCTTCTGCTCCGCCCTTCACGCGCCCGCCTGCCCATATATTATATAGGGCGCCCCGGGGCGCCCGCGGTCTAACTTTGCAACGAGTTGACTTTGCAGACCAAGACTGCGGCAATCGACGTTTCTCGCCGGTGGGCGAACGGTCGACCAACCGATTCGAAAAAAAAATCAAAGCCGGAGGGGTCTAGGTGCCGATTGGCCTTCGCAAAATCATGTATTTCTCTCGTGGACTCCGTGTTAATTAAACACATGGCCCCGACTACGCCGCGAGAGCAAAAAGAAAAGGTAAATAGTAATGAAGTATACAGGCCCTAAGCGGCAGGAGAAGATCGAGGCAAAGAAGCTGACATCAGCGTGTCAAATCGACGCAAAAAGGCATTCACCTGGGCGCGATCATCAAGAACACGAGGGAGCGAGGCGGCTTGGACAAGCTCGGCAAGATGACCACGCTGCAGAGCCACTCCTACATCGTAAAGAGTGCATCCATCCTTGATCATAGCCTTGAGAAAACGTGTACAGACTCGCATGGTGAGCAATTCGGCCTCGCCGAGGCAACCCTGCAAAGCTTCGCGGAGAAGACGAGCATCGGCGGCATCATTGAGCGAGAGAATAAAGTCTCGCACTTCCGGGAGCACCGGGGCGCGGCTCTGTGGCCACTCAAGCCACTCGAGCGTAACGAGATCAGCGTCCGATGCCTCGGCGTCACTCGGCGGACTCGTCGCGAGTCGAGTGATGCGCGGCAAGCAAAGTCCGTGGTCAATCGGGACCAAACGCAATTTCGATCTGCCTGCTCCTTCGCAAAACGATTCGGAGCGTTGTGCCCGCTTAGGTCGTCTCGTGCAAGGAGACTTTGACGCGCCAAAGGGACGTGCGCTACCCACACGGTGGCGCAGACCAGAACGAGAACGCGACGACTCGTCTGTGAGAAGGGAAGCCCCGTCCACCGTAGAAATTTCACGCGTAGTGGTCCGGGATCGATCTCGGCGGGGTTGTCGGCCGCGGCGTTCAGAAGAGTGGCTTCCACTTTTGCCATTGTGGGCATCTCTGTTAGTCCGTTCGGGGCGGCTCCGGGGCTGTTTGTGGTCAAAGTCAGCGTCAAGGTCTCCCTCGTCAGCCCCATCATAGTCATAATTTTCTCCTTCAGCTTGCAGAGCGTCGTGAAAGTCGTACAGCTCCGCAGAGGACACGTGCGTACTGCCAGTGTGTTCGACAACCTCCTCGACATTGGTATCGTCATCTTCTTCTTCGTCGTCGTCATCGTACTCGTACTCGTCGTCGCACTCGTCTCCTTCGGTATCATCGACTGTTTGCAAGAGAACGTTTCCTCCATGACGATCTGCATTGAAAATGCGCAGATCCAGGACAGCGATGCGCTGGACCATATCCGTGGTAAGCATGGAAGGCGCTACATCCTCTGCGGTGGAATGGTGTGAGACGTACGCCTGTAATGACCCAAGTTTGCTTGGCAGAGAATAGGACGCAGTCAAAGTTTGCGCAGAGGAGGTCTCTTGAGAGGAAACGGTCGAGCTTTCAGACCAGTGCGGGTTGGCCCGCCCAGATACGGATTGGCTCCGGACGGGTGGGCCCGGGCGTCTCGGCGCTGACCCCGAGATTGGGCCAACGCATGGGGCAGGACCAATTCCTGGTATGTGCGGCTGAGGAAGAAACGAGCGCGTTGGAGAGCCGAGCGGACTCATAAAGCCGAATCCGCCACCCCGGCTACCTGGCGAGAATGCAGAGAGAGGGGAAAGGGAGGGCGGCGAAAAGCACCAGGAGTCTTCTGCGCCGGCGAGAAGAGGGTCACCCATGGCATCTCTCCAGGATTTGGAGAAGACACGAACCAACCCCGTGGGAGGAACCCCTGAGAATCCGTCGTGGTCCAAAAGGTATGCCGCAACCTCGCGCACGCAGCCTTCGCCCGGGAAGATGCCTCTTCGCATCGCAGTCGCGCACGACTCGGCGTCATCCTCACTGAAGTAGTCGAGGCTGCTTCCATTGCTGCTGCCGAGGCTGCTTGTGGCAGTGAGTCGCGTCGCTGTCTGATATGAGGTTTCGGTGCGCGGGTTTGCGGCTGTCGCTGCATGGGACGGGCTCACAAGCCCTGCAACGCCTGCCTCTTCGTCCCAAGGTTTGAAAACGGCGCAAATGGAGCCGCTCGAGCGCATGTAATAACATTGGCTCGTGGAAAAGCTGGAGACCGGTGTGGGCGCAAGTCCGCGCTCGAGTCCTCGGGCGGATGCACGGATAAAGTCGAGTTCTGATTTTTGTTTGTAATTCCAGCTCCCGGGACCCATGACGACCTCGAGTGTGTCAGGGGCCTGCTCGTCCGATAGACTTGCGCTTCGGGCGAGTCTTGCTGGCGCACGATGGGCTGGGTGCCACTGCGGTGGCAGGCCGGCATTGGATTCGTCATCCAGGTCGAAGACTGCGCCATCCAGTCTGAGGTTCGGCCTTTTGATGCTGTTTGTCGAGGGACCGTTCCTGCTGCTGCTGCTACTGCTGCTGCTGCTGCTGCTGCTGCTACTTCTGCCGCTGCCGCTGCCGCTGCCGCTGCTCCCTCCGCAACTGGTCCCGAACTGTTGTTGATCGAGGCACGATGTGTTTTCGAGAATCCGATTAAGACCATCCGATACGCTCGAGGCGTCGTTCGAGTCGCAGGCACGCGTTGCCGCCCGAGACTTCCCGCCGGGCACCAAGTGGTTCTCTACCCGCGCGAATCCAGACGAGGCGTCTTCCTCGTCATCTGCGGCGATGTTTCCCTCCTTGCCAGTCACGTCGTCATTTCCGTCGTGTCCGTCATCATCGAGGTCCTCGTCCTCGTCCTCGTCCTCGGATGCTTCTGCCCATGATCCGACGAGGGCAATTTCGTCGAGCTCCTCGGCGGTGAGCTGCCTGTGCAGCATGTCCATGACGGACGAGGCACTGCTGCTGCTGCTGCTGCTGCTGCTGCTGCTGCTGCTGTCGCCGCTGCCTGCTGCTGCTGCTGCCGTGGAGGCCGCTGCTCCTTTGGGCGTTTGCTCGATTTCTTGGCGGCGGCGCGTGACGTTGATGATCACGGCGCGTCCCGGATGGCGGCCTCCTCGCCGGGAGGTGATGGAGGTGCCCGGGGACTTTTCCTCGCTCGCTCGCGGGTTGGTCTCCGCGTACTACGCCAAGTTCTACGGGTGCAGCAGGAGCGGCGCCGCGGCTTCGCGAGGTCTGCGGCGCCGGCCGGGCGGGGAGAGGGAGGGAGAGGGAGGGAGGGGGCGGAGAGACGCGGGCGAGAGGCCCTGTCCCCTCGCGCGGCGCGGGGCGCGGGAGCAGCGCGGCGTCGCTCGAGAGGTATGGAAGGATAGAGGGGGCGGGGACGAGGGATGGACGGATGAAATTTGAACGCGACGCGGAGACGACCACGGCAGAGAGGGCGCGAGGCCCACGGCGCAGCGCTACCCGGCCAGCCTTGGCCCCGGCCTGCTCTGCTCTGCTCTGCTCTGCTCTGCTCTGCTCTGCTCTGCTCTCGCCACCAGAGTCAGAGCCGCCGTGTCTCCCTCTGTCTCTCGCTCGCGGAGGCAGATGGGCGGCCGCGAGATTTCAACGCGCAAGTTGTGTAGTATAGTTGGGACTCTTCCGAGGCCGGCGCCTGGCAGCTGCAGCAGCCAGGACCCCGCGGCAAGCGTGCGTGCAAGCGCGCAAGCGATCGGGCGTGCACGCGCGCAAGCGTCCTGCCGCGCGCGGGGCGAGTGCTCGCTGCCGGCGTCGCCCAGCGCGTCTGCTGCCGCGGCTCGGCGTCAAAGATCGATCGATCGATGATCGATCTATCTCGCACTGCTTTCTTTTCCATTTCTTTCCCTTTTCTTCACTAGCTGTCTCGATTTCTCGATTTCTCGCGATCCATTCTCGCCTTCTTCGCCGCGCAAGCAGCCTTTCTTTCTTTTCTTCTTTCTTTCTCTCTCTGTGCGCTGCTGCTGCTGCCACTGGCGATCACGATGATGGAACAATCAGGTCAAGACACCAAACCTTGGCCGCGATCTCGAGCGCCGACTCGCGTCGCGTCGAGTCAAGCACACACGCCGCCTTTGGCGTGCATGCATGCATGCGCATGCAGGCATGCGGCGGAGCACGGCACCTGTGATGATGCGAAGCGAAGGCTCCGCGACGACGTCGGGCAAACACGGCGATGGGATTCGGCAAGACGCAGACACCCGTGCGCAATCCCCACCCGCCCACCATTCCCTCGCAGGCAGGCACAACCGCAGCAGCATCAAGATCAACATCATTAACAACGCCAACAAGAACAACAAGAACAACAACAACTGCCTCACTCAGGCTGAGCAAGGTCGATCATCGGCATGATGATTAACAAGATCCCAAGTTCATCACCCTCCCTCCCCACTGACACCGGAAGCCCCACTCTGGTCGCTGTCGCTCACCCCCGTGTCCCTCCTCGCGCTCACGAACGAATGAACGCACAGCCCAGCCGCAGCTGCAGCAGGCAGGAGGAAGAAGCCCAAGCCCTCGCCGCGCCCCATCGCCGTGCTCTTCCTGCTCGCGGCCCCGCTCTCGGCGTCCACGCCGCGGCCCGACTTGGCTCACCTCGGGCGCGGCCGCGGGCTCGACCTCGCGTCCCTCGCGAACGGCGTGCAGTGAGCCTGACCGGCTAGAGAAGCAAACTCGTGAGAATCCAAACCCGCCCCGCGAGGGACGCCTTCTCTCGGCCCCGCTCCGATTGCGCCTCTCGCTGCAGCGTGCGGATGTCTCGACCCCGACCTCGACCTCAACCGAGACCTTGACCTTGACCTTGACCGAGACCTCGTACAAGGCGAGGCTGATTGATGATGCCTATGAATGTCCAACGATGACCAATCAATCAATCAATCAACCAAACAAACAAACAATGACCAAACAAACACATCGCGCAGCAGGGATCTTGCCCAAACCTTCTTCACCCTGCCGATGCCGCGCCGCAAAGGCCTCGGCTCGGGCTCCGAGAGGGAGGATCTGGCCGCTGGCGCCGGTCACTACGACGCCTTTTCGGCATTACAGCGAGCGCACCATCGCCTTGCGGGTCCCATTCATTCCACGTCCGCTAATCTAATCCTACTTGCACCTATCGACCCGGCCGCCTTTCCCGCCTTTCCCTCTTCCGTCCGTCCACGTGGCCGCGCTCCCTTCGCTTTGCTCTTTCGGCGCTTCGTCCTTTCAGTCTTTCCCTCCTCGCTCCTCGCTCGCGGGCGACGTGTCCATCCATGTCCGCGCGCCTCGGCGTCCTCGCCCCGTAACAAACCTCGCTCGGCCAAGGTGTGCTTCGATCCGCCAAAGCAGCGACGCTCCAACTCGAAAAAGGCGACGCGAGGAAGCCGATAAGCTCTCGGCGACGCGCGTAAGTTTAAAGCCCTGCTGCTCGGGCTGCCTTCCGCCGCAGCCGCTCCTCCGCACTCGGCGCAGGATGGCAGACGCACGTCTAAACTTATCACCGTCGAGCATCACGATGCAGCAGCGCAGCGGCCGGGCGCAAAAAAAGTACTACTCGCTGCAGACTGGCTGCGTGCAGAGCACAAGGGCTGTTGGTTGGTTGTTGGTCGGTTGTTTTTGTTTTGGATTCTATACTTGCTGAGGGCCTACGTGATGTGATGTCACGTAAAGTCTGCGCTTGGTAGCAGCTGCGAGTACGTCTTCCTCCTAATACTGCCCGCCCGACCGCCCCTGCGAGTTCTGCCTGACTGACACCCAGCCAGCCAGGACAGGACAGGACGCGGCGAGTCCACGCCGCCGCTACTTACCTTACCTTTCCCTCGCTTTCCTTTCCTTCTGCGCCAGCTTTCCTCGCGCGGCCTCGCCTGCCCGGCCTCCGCGTCGTTTTGCGTCGCTCTCCCAGCTTTCTCTTCTCGCCTTGCCTTGCCTTGCTTCGCTTCGCATAAGCAACTCGCTCGCCCTCTCGAGCCCCGCGTGCGAGCCGCGCCGCCGCGGCGGGCCGGGTCGGTTCTCCGCCTCCCGGCCGACGGCGAGCGAGGGCAAGAGGGTTATATGCGCGCTCGCGAGCGCCTTCGAGGCGTCGCATCGTTGCACGAGAAGAAGAAGAAGGAGAACGAGGAGGAGAGGGTCCTCGCGGCCACCGGGCTGGGTTTAAGAAGTTACGTACCAAACCGGGTTCGCTTTGCTTTGCTTTGCTTTGCTTTGCTTTGCTCAGCTCTGCTCTGCGCTGCTCTGCTTTGCTCTGCTCGCGCGAGCGCGCTCTCCGGCCGCCGCGCCTGCTGCCGCCGCCGCCGCGCCTCCGCCGCGCCGACAGGCGCGAGGCCGCGCGCGGGCGCGCCGCGGGCATCGCCGTCCCATCGTCGCGCATCGATCGCATCGAGACGCGGGACGACGGCATCCAGCGCGCGTCGCAGCCCAGCCCAGCACAGCCCAGCGCGGCCAGCGCGGCCCAGCGCGGCGACCTCCGCGCGCTGCCCGGCCTGCGCGACGCCAAGCCGCCCCGCCTCGCCTCGCGCAGCTGGCGCGGGAGGTAGGGGCCCTCGTAGCTCTCGAGCGAGCTCGCCTCGGCGTACAACACAACACAACGCGACGCGACACAACACAGCACAACACAACACCACGCAACAACGCAACAACACAAGACAAGAACGCAACAACACGCACAACACGGAGCTTGGCCGCTATCGCATCGGATACATACAACGTCGCGGAGCTTGGCTGCGCGTACAAGCGTAGCTGCGCGTTCAAGCGTAGCTGCGCGTAAGAGCCTAGCTGCGCGTACCGCTCAAGACGTACGCCGTGAACGCGAGAGCGGGCTTGGGTCTTGAGGGTTTTCGTGCTCGAGGCGCCGAGCTTGGCGCGCCCTCGCTGCGCTGCTCAGGCAGGAGCAGAGCACAGGGCGCCGGCCTCGTGGCCGAGACGAACGAGGCCTGCGAGGACGTGAGCCCGAGGCTGCGGCTTGGGGCGACGTCGAGATTGTTGGGAAGCAGCGCTTGGAGGCGGGACCGACCTGGGAAGGTAGAAAGAAGGTAGCAATAGCTAGCTAGCTAGCTAGCTAGGTCTCGCAGGTTGGAGGTCTCCGTGCGCTGGGCGCCGGGGAGGGAGAGCATGACGGCGCGGAGGGCGAAGCAGCGGGCGTGCATTTGCGAGGCGAGCAGCGACAGGGCGCTAGCGGGACTGTGCATGGAGGCCGAGCGCGCAGACGGCCCGGACCACCCTCTCTTTGGGTGGCGGCTCTCGCTCCCGCAGCACCACGTCGAGCACTATGGCAAGAACATCCGCAAACGCTGGCTCGCGCACCTCGGGCTCGACGAGGAGCGCGTGAGCAAGGTCCGCGAGTCGCGCAGATTTGTGAGCTACAAGCACTTTCGGCCCGCCTGCTTCGCCGAAAAACAGGCGGAAGATCGCCAGCGGAGACGGCTGCGCATCCTCGCCGAGTGCCACGATAAGACCCTCGAGGCCGATCTCGTCGAAAGGAAAACAGCAGCCATGACCGAAACTGAAGTGCTCTCGCTCGTGGTCCCGGACGTGGATCTGAAAAGCAACGTGCCGCCATTGGCAACAACAACAACAACAGCAACAACAATAACAACCGCCACGACACCACAAACACTCGCCCCATCTCCACAAACAAAATCTCTCGAAAACTTGATCCCCAAGAGCGGCGGGATCGTCGCCGGACCATCTCTCTTCCCGTCACCCACGAAACATGGACACAGCGCACCTTTAGGCGCGCCATTCCTTCCTATGCTTTGGCTCGACGCTGCGGGCTCCGACAAAGCGCTCTCGCGCTTCTTGCAAAGTGGGACTCGCCAAGGCGCTGATAGCATGCACAATGCGTATGCTCGTCTTAAAACAATACCGTCCTCGTCGTCGTCCTCGTCTTCGTCGTCTTCGTCGTCCTCCTCCTCCTTATCATCTTCGTCGTTATCATCGTCCCCCGCGCAATTTGTTAACGAACGAGGACTGGAAGATGCGGAAATCAGTGCGCATCAGCAAAGTGCGACACCTAGAGAAAATGGGAGTAATCGCACCCAGCTCTTTGCCTCTGCACGTGTGCCGTCCATCACACCAACGCAGTCCAGCAGAAAAGAAAAAGCACTCGTCTCGAAAGCGCGCAAACGACCGTGCATTTGCGAGGTGCTTCAAACCCCCACGGCGGGGCTGTGCGCTCGCGCAGAAATGGCCGATGGCCCGAGTCATCCGCTCTTTGGATGGCGGATTAGCCTCCCCCAGCCGCACGTGCGGTATTATGGCACAAACGTTCGAAGCCGCTGGCTCGCTCACCTGGGCTTGACCGAGGAGCAGGTTGCCGAGGTTTCGGAGTGTTACCGTGTCGTGAGCTACACGCACTTTCGTCCGCCTTGTTTTGAAGGAATGGCATTGGGCAAGCAAAAAAGGCGTCGCCTTCGCGTCTATGTGCCTCGTGACGAACACACTGCAGATGCAGACAAGATTGAAGATAATACCCTACAAGGTTTGCGGCATGGCAAAAAACCGCGTCTTGCACTCGCTGTGCCCGACGCAAAATTTGCGTCGGAATCGCCAGCTCTCGGGACACGTATTGAGCAGGCAAAGGTCGAGCAAGCAAAAGTTGAACAAGCGACGGTTGAGCAGGTGAAGGCCGCAGGACACAACAAAAGCGATGGCGAGGACATGGAGGTCAACGAAAAGATAGCCGAAGATATGGCTTCTTTTCGTGAAAGCACAAGCTTTGGAACCTTCGGACAGGATAAATGGAGTGTAGCGAGAGCTGACCCAAGCTCGCGCAGTGGCAACCTCAGTCCTGAAGGTGTTCATCCCAAGGTAACCCGATCTCCCTTTTCGCTACGAGAAAGCTGGCAATGGCTGCGTTCTGCTTCGCTTCCGTCATCGTTCTCTTCGTCCTCTTTTGAGGATGACGCAGTCACAAATACCACGTCGACTGCGGCGGACGAATTGCTTGACGACTCGGGTGCTAGCCCAAGCTTAGCCGCTGCCGTCGTGCCGAGTGAAGATGGCGCTCAAAAGCTCATGCCTTGTCTTTGCGAGCTCGTTCACGGTTCGAGTGCCTCGAGTGCCCCGCGCGGAAAGTGTCGGGAGGTCGAGACGGCCGATGGGCCTGCGCACCCGCACTACGGATTGCGGTTCGAGCTCCCAGCGGCGCACGTGGAGCAGTATGGGCTAAAGTTGCGCTCGAGATGGCTCGCTCGTCTAGGCATTTCCGAAGCCCAGATCGCCGGCGTGCCCTTATCCAAGCGCAAGCTTTGCTACGCCCATTTTCCCGAGGATTGCATCATGGGGGTTTCCTCGCCGTGGTCATCTGCTGCTCCTGCATCTGCTGCTCCTGCATCTGCTGCTCCTCCTGCTCCCTCTTCTGCAACTTCTTTTTCTGATTCTTCTTCCTTGTCGGGTGCCTCACAGGTCGGTGCTTCGCCGAAGCCAATGGCGCAAACGGAAGACCAGCTCGCACCTCGTCTCCACGTTCTTACAGCTTGCGACTCCAACACCCTGCCCGAGGACGTGGTCATTTTACGCGGTCCGCGCCGCAGGAAACTCGCGCTCGTGGTCCCGGTGCCCGTGAACGCAGCGCGGCGACACGCCTCATCCTTGGTTTCATCGCCCAAACCCGACGCGGCGCTCTGTGATCCGGAAACAGCTGTGAAACACCTTTTCGCCTTGGGTGCGGCCACGGCTGGATCTTTTGATCGGCCCATTGCCCCGTGATTCTGATGATACTCCTCCATCGATCTGCAAGAGGGCAGGCGGCCGGGCGGCCGGGCGGCCGGACTTGCCAGCAGCCCGTCCGGCGTCCGCGGGTAGGGGCGGCCGGGACGGTCGGCAAAGATGACTGCAAAACACTCAAATTTATTCGCTGTCACGCAATGGCAAGCAAGCACTACGTTCTACTTTGGTTTATCATGGCCTACGCACATTGATTTCGCTCGTCTCGCGACTCGGCCTGGCTGCTGCCGCGCGCACAACGTCTCGCCTCGTTGTCAGTCAGACGGAGGAAAGGGGGGAAAGCTCGCACGGTATCTCCGCCTCAGCAAGACGACGGCGACACCATGGCATCGCAAGCGCAGAGCTTTTTCTCCTTCTCCTTCTTCTTCTTCTTCTTCTCCTTCTTCTTATTCATTTCCCTTGTTCATTTTTTTTGTAAAAGGCCAATAAATTATCGATCACTCGTGATCACATTCGCCACCCGATCAGGTTTCCGAGCTGCTGAATTGGCATGCATGGAAGCATGCATGCTAAATGGTAGTATGCAGGCTTTCTGAACCCAAATGACTGGTGCTCCATGTTGTTACTCAATGCCCATCTGACTGGCGCAGGCTGCAGCTGCTTGTTCTCGCCCTTTCCCGGAAACTGCCGCGGCCCGGCCGCGTCCGGATCACGCCGTCTGCTTGCCCGTGCCTGCGCCCGTGCTCTTTCTGGACTCCATGCATCGTGCCGATCGTGCACGCAACGTGCATGCGCGCGTGCTGCACTGCACTGCGCACTGCACTGCACTGCGCACTGCACTGCACTGTACTGCACTGCTCTGCGCTGCACCTATACATTCATTACCTTTCTGTCTGCAGCCAGCTGCAACTGCGTCCATGTATGTGTCCACATTTCGCGCGCGTGCCTCCGTGTTTACCTATCTGCCTGGATTCCTCTCCTTCGTAGCGTCTCGTTCGTGAACTCGCCAACTCCTCTCCACGTTCTCTGCATTCACTTCTTCGTTCATCCATTCAACCATCGACCGATCTCAATCGATCGATCGATCGATCGATCGATCAATCAATCGATCAAGCAATCGATTGATTGACTTGATTGATCGCCCGAGCGTAGCTGTGGGGGCGTCGATCTCGTGGATGCGGGAACTCCACTTACCCTCCGCCGCATAGGACCCCCTAGGCCGCGGCTAGCTCCCTCGGCGCAGCGCGTGCAGGCCTCCTTCTTCTGGGAGAGAGACATGGAGAGAGAGAGAGAGGCGGGGCCGGGCACGGGCCCTCGATCCTCGAGCTCGTGCCCAGCGCGGCCGCGGCTCGAGCCCGAGCTCGGGCGAGAGCGCGGGCTCGAGCCTGCGTTTGTGCTGCGCCGAGGGAGGCGCGGAGGCCGATGCGGCGCTTGCCCGCCCGCTGGACTGGACTGGACTCGGAGGCCGACGAGGGAATGCGGAAAGTGCGAGCGCTCTGTGCACGTGATGCGCGAAAAGCGCTAGCGAGGGCTCCGTCAAGGGCCGCAGAAACAGGCGAGGCGAAGGCATGATAGAGCACAAGGAAGACGGGGCAGCTTGAAGGCAAGGCGAGAGCGCGTCCACTTCTGCGGCCCGTGCAGCCGGCTGCAGCAGAACTGCAACGAGCGAGGCAAGAGCCGCGGCGACAGAGACTCGATCAGACCAGCCAGGCGCCTCGCCGCCAGCCCAGACGAGCCCGGCCAAGCCCGACGCAGCTCGGCACGGCGCGGTAGGACCATGGGGAGGGCGGGAATGACCTTGCGCGGCCTGGTGGCGGCGCTCGCGCTCGCGGTGGCGGCCCGAGCACAAGAGCAGGCCGCGGACGTGGGCGGAGAAGACGCGCGGCAGCTCCTGGCTGTCCGCGACGAAGACGCTGCCCGGGAGCTGGCCAAACTCGAGGAAGTCTGCTTTTGCACGGCCCACCCGATGGAGGTCGTGACGGGCCATGTCGACGCCTCGCAGAGCGCCGGTCTCAAGGAGATGAACCTGTATGGCAAGGAGGACCAGTGGAAGCTGTACGTGGAGGCCGAGATGGACAGCGGCCACTTTGAGGGCAACGTCGTCTTTGACATTCCCGAGTACATTAACCTGGCCAAGGTGAAAAAGTACGCTACCAACGTGAACTTTCGCGGCGAAAAGGCCAAGGGCAAAAAGGAGCTCTGGGAGATCCGCACGACTCGTCTTGGCAAAAGGCCCAAGTGGGAAAAGCTCTGGGACAACAAAAGAGTCAAGGCCTGGCAATGGACCGAATCATGGAAGCAGCGCAGCAAGAAGGGCAAGACCTTTGCCGCCTACGTTGACGACAACAATCAGTTTCGCTTCAACGTGCGGACCGTCAAGCAGAACACGG
Source organism: Aurantiochytrium sp. KH105 (assembly GCA_003116975.1). Lineage (NCBI taxonomy): Eukaryota > Bigyra > Thraustochytrida > Thraustochytriidae > Aurantiochytrium > Aurantiochytrium sp. KH105. The sequence continues at coordinate 427,443 of BGKB01000028.1, forward strand.
AGAACGCGCTTTTTGACTACGTTGACCTGTGCCTTTACCTCGCCAAGGGCTGGAAAAAGCCGACTGCGGCGCCCACCAACGCCCCGACTCCCGAACCCACGGCAATCAGCACCCCTGCTCCCACGACTGGTCAGACGCTCGATGTCCCTGAGTCGCTCCACACCGAGTGCTTCGTGCCCGCCTCGCTTGAAGTCGAGCAAGGCTGGATCGGTAGCGAGCAGACCGTCGAGGGTCTCGCGAAGCGTGAGATGAACGAGGACAGTAAAAACGAGGCCTGGAACAAGATTGTCGAATTCCATCCCGAGACCGTCGACGGAAAGGAGGGCGGTGTCTTTTACTTTGACTACCATGTCGGTGAGATCAGCGACCCTTTCCAGGCCTACATCAAGTGGAACTTTCGCGGGCAAACGACAGAGTACCAATTGTGGAAGCTCTCCTTGTACAACTACGCTGCTGACTCTTGGGTGTGCCTCGGCCAGACGCCGAACGCGGCCAAGAGCTGGCGCTGGATCTTCAGGGAAGATCGCTACATTTTCCGTGATGCCAGCGCCAAGTATGTCAACGACGAAGGCATTGCTCGTGTGCGCTACGCAACGAACTCTTCGCTCGATGCCTCGCAGCTGGATTTTGCCAAGCTTTGCTTGAAGCTGCCGGGCAGCGCCTAATAGTAACAGTAAGTCGAGGGGCAATATTTTTTTTTCCATTTCATTCAATGACCGTAGCCAAATACATCAAGTGATTCTATACTTTTCTTTGTTTTTTTCGCACATGGTCGTCGTAACGGGCACGTTTCTGTCACTCAAGTTTCTTCATCGAGTGACTTGCGGACTTTTCTTGTTTGGATTTTATTGCGACATTCAAAGAGAACGCAACAAGAAAGATTTACGGGATCCAAAGACTTGACGTGCCACCAACCAATTATCATGCGAGATTCGTCTCTCTCCATGGCGGCTGCTGCCAAAAGTAACGAAACAAAGTGACAAAGAAGCGGGTGAATGAAAAAACATAAGAAAATACTTATTCCTGGAAGAGCTTGTCAAAGTCGCGGAAGACGCCAGTGATGGCCTCGGCCATCTTGGCCGAATCAGTCTCGGCGCAAGACTTGTACGAGGTGATGTTGACCATGATGTAGTCAGCCTGGGTCAGGTAGCCAAGACCGTAGCCATCGCCGACAACAGCGCCGAATCCGAACTGCTGGATAAAGGGCGCGGTGACGTTGCTGGTGGAGAGGATCCACTTGGAAGACTTGGCGTACATGGGGTCCTTGAAGAGGTCAATCTCGAGGCCGTTCTTCTGCGCGACGCACTTCATGGCGTGCATGTGGCGGTCGACACCCTGGTATGGGCCAGAGGCAGACTTGGCGCCCTTGGCAACGTTGACGTGCATGGCAGCGGCGGCGAGGACGGCCTCGCGCTTCTGCTCGTCCGTGGAGGACGCGTCGTCAAAGACCTTGATGAAGTTGCCCATCTCGGCGGTGGCCGTGCGGATGGTCTCGGTGCGGCCGTGAAAGTAGGACTTCATGGCGCAAGACTCGTAGACAGTGGCGTTCTGGCCGTGGAGACGGGCGTATGCGAGCTGGAAGGCCATCTGGCAGGCGGCGTCAGGGGACATCTTCATGAGCTTGACGCGGTTCTTGCCAAAGTCCTGGAAGTCAAGGACGGCAGTATCGACATCGCCGGCAAGCTTGATGTTGGCCTCGTGGGCGGCCTTGAGGTCGGCCTTGTTCTCCTCACTGAGCTCCCAGGTGAGAGGCTTGTAAGAGCCCTCAAAGGTCTTGGAGGGCTCGCGGAGGGGCGCAACGTTGCCAGGGGGCTTGGCGCCGTGCATGTCGGCCCAGGCCTCGGAGACCATGCGGTTCCAGGTGAGACCATCGCCAAAGGTGTGGTCAAAGTTCACGCCGAGGGCGCCCTCGGTGGTGGGGACAATGACGTGCTTGTCGAACCAGCGGTTGCTGCCGTCGCGGCCGTGGAGAAAGTAGTCGGAGCGGTCGGCGACCGAGGCCGAGGTGTCTACGTCCTGGAGGCAGATGCCAAAGAGGCAGTCGTCGATCTCGGCGAGGGTGGCCGCGTTGGTCTCCGAAGACTTGACGAGGCGCTCGCGGGCCTGGGCCCAGAAGTCGCGCTCGCAGCCGGTGAGGAGGCCCACGTCGCCCGAGACGTCGCCGGGGTTGGCGTCGGCCTCGGCCTTGACCTTTTCGAGGACGGCCTCGAGGTTCTCGGCGCTGATGGCGTCGCCGTTCTCATCGATGACGTCGACGCGGTAAAAGTTGTGGTTGCGCATGACGATGATGTGCTTGCGGTCAAAGTTGGTGCCGAGGCTGTCGCGGCCGACGCCCGGGATGCGGGTGGCGCCAAAGACGAGGCCCATGCCGTACATGCAGCAGGGCTTGTCGCGCTCCATGTCGGCCTCGAGCTCGCCGTTGACGACCTTGAGCCACCAGCGCACAAAGGCGGATGCGAGGCGGGCGGCGCGGCGCGTGCCCTGCATCTCGCTGGGGTCCTTCTCGTCGGGGAGGGCGTAGAAGGGGTTGGAGCCGACCATGATCTCGAAGCGGCCGCCAAGGTACATGTCGTCCCAGAACTGCTCAATGTAGCTGTACGGGTATCCGGGGCTCTCGTTCATGCGCTGGAGCTCGCCCTGGAGGGCGGCGGCGTGCTTGGCCTCGAAGTCCTCGGCGAGCTTCTTGGTGTTCTCGAACTCCTCATCGCTGGCGACGGGGCGCACGGTCTCCAGGTACCTCTTGAGGGTGTCCTTGACCTCGGGGAGGGGCAGCTTGGGCACGTCCAGGTAGTTGGTGTCGTACAGCTTGCTCACCTCGTACTCGAACTTGGGCAGCTCGGCCTTGCCGCTCATCTCCCTCGTCGCCATCTTCGCGTCCGCCGTGCCTGCAATCGTGCCTGCGCCTGCGCGCGCCGCGTTCAGCCCTGCTCCGCCCCGCGCCCGCGTCCACGTTCCGAGCGCTCCTGCGTTGGCTGCCGCTGCTGCTGCCGCCTTCGATGCGGATCTGCCCACGGCTGCGACGCGCGTCATGTTGCCCGTCTGCTACCTCTCTCTCTCTCCCTATGTATTACCCCTGCGCTCTCGCTTCCGCCTCTTGCGACGTCTGCGCCTGCGCACCTCGAGCCCCTGCTTACGCACGCAGCTTGCGCCCGTCAGTCAGTCAGTCTTGCCTTCTCTTCCCGTCTTTCCCGAAAAACCGACCAACCACCGCGCCTCGAGAGGAGAGAAACCCTGCAGCCGAGGAGACGGAAACAGAAACAGTTGGTCTGCGGCCGCAGCCCGCGAGCGCCGCCTCGCAGGAAGCGAGCGGCGAACGGACGAGCGAGCGAGCGAACGAACGAACGCGCGCGGGCGGCACGCGACCCGGGTTCTCGATTCGCGGGGCATCTTGGGCGGGAGGCGGATTCGGGGGCCTGCCTGCCTTTTCGGGGCCCCTTTTGTTTTCTTTTCTTTTGTTTTCTTTTGCTTTTTTGTTTTTCTTTTCTTTTCTTTTCTTTTGCTTTTTTGTTTTACTTTTTTGTTTCTTTTTTCGAGGCTGCTTTTTGGCGTGGCTTGGCTTGGCCTGTTTCTATCTTCTCCCTGCGCCCCGGCCCGCCCCGCCCGCCGCCTCGCGCGCGCTGCTGCCCTCGAGCCCGCCCGCGCGCGCGCCCGCCCGTCCGCCCGGACGCCTGCCCGCGCGCCGCCAGCGGGCGGGCGAGGGTGCGCGCCGGGCCCGTCCGCAAGAAAGCGCTTACCGTGACCGCAGAGCGCGGCAATTGCTGATCTGCAGCGGCTGCGAGGAAGGCGAGCTAGATAAGACAGCGCAACGCGCGGCACTGCAACACGTACAAACAGCCAGGAGCCCTCGACCTTGCCTCGCCCTCAAGCTGCCCCGCGCATCTTTGGCCGCCGGGAAGCAGCTGCGGCGACGACGCAGGCAGCTCGCGCGAGCAGTGCAGGCTCGAGCAGTGGGCAGAGATGACTCGGATGAAGGCGCAGGCAGAGAGACACGAGGCGAGGCAGCGAAAGTAGCCTAAAAAGTAAAGCTAGGAATGAGCAAAGCAAGTCCGCCCCGCCGCGTCAAGCCGTGGCTGGACCGAGCCCGAGGTTTACTGGACGATGGACGGGATGTCGCAAGCAACGGCGAGACTGTAGAGCGGCGGCAAGATGAAGGTTTCTTCGCTGCATCACATGTCCATTGCACAGTGACGTACGCCGATGCGATGCGACGCGATGCGATGCGATGTTTCGATTCGAGGCCTTCCTTCGTGTGGCGTGTTGTTCTGTCGTGTGTCAATGGATCGTCGGCGATGACACAGTTGTCGAGCTTGTAAGTCCTCCCTCCCTCCCTCCATCCCTCCCGTCCTCTCTCGCGCTCTTCCCCGCGCACCATCATCATCTTCAAGACTTCCGGACAACAGCGACGTGACGCGCGGGGCCGGGCACAACGCCGCGCCTGCTGCGTGCAATGCCGGCCAGCCTTCGCAGCCCCTCCGTCATGCCGTCGTCGGCGGCCTCGACCGCCGCGCGCTGCGTCAACGGCGCGACGGAGCGACGCCACGGCGCCGCAGTGGGCGCGTGCGGCGCACACCTTTCGGGTCCAGATTTAGGTGTCCCCGCGCGCACACCGGGTGCGCGCGCGGGAGCGTGAAAGACCCGCCGAGAAAGGAGAAAAACAAAAGAAAGAAAATGCGAGAAAAGCAAAAGCCAACGCCAACAAAAAGAAGGAATTCGCGGGTCCCGCGCGAGCAACGAGGCGGGCGAGGCGCGGCCGGACGCGGCGAGGCGAGGCGAGGCGAGGCGAGGCACTCTGTGCGGCGTGCAGTCGTTCTTTGATCGGTGCCTCGGTGTGCGGCAAAACCAGCTTGGCTGGGCTTGCTTGTTCGAGGCCCATGTAGTATGTAGTAAATAAGGCCAGCCGAAGCCGCATCCGCGAACTGGAACGCGCGGCTGGACCGGTTCTACGTTCGCGGGTGCGCTTGGCTGCTCCCGATTGCGCGCTCATGCACTGACCAACGTGAACAACGTGTGCGGGCTGACATCATCCCGCACGATGCGGAACTTGGTGTTGCTCGCTGTCGCGAGCGCGCCATCTTCCTTCCTTTCCCTCGGGCTGTCTGTCTGTCGGGCTGGTCTCAGGCTGGATGGGTGGCTTGGGCCGCCGTGCGAATCCTTCCTTTCTTCGATTTTCCGGTTCTTCGTCCTTCTTGCCGTGCTTTCGATGGCGAATGCCGCATGATTCAAGATCATCCGCAACGGGCGGACGGCAGCATATTGCAGACGGATGGCAGCAGACGGACGGCCGGTCGGCCGATCGCGATGATTGATCGATCGATCAATAATCAATCGCGAGGGTTTTCTTGGCCAAGCACCAAGGTCTCCACTTTCGCGGTCCCAGCCCAGCCCAGCCCAGCCCAGCCCAGGCCTGCTTCACAATCAAGCCCTGCTTTGCCTGGCTCCACTCGACGTGGCCGTGAGCACGCAGAACTTGAGGAACTAATTCATGGATGGCGCATACTACTTACTACAAGGCAACGCGCAGTGAGGCCCAGGAACCCCGGCCGGATCGCCGGCGAAAAACGATGACGCCAGCAACGATCGGTTGCTGAGGGGGAGAGGAAGGTGGGGGGCAAGCGACATCGCCTGCGCCAGGTTTCACCTCGCCGTGCGCCTGGAGTAGAAGCAATGCATGTAGGTTCTGGCGCGCAACTGCTCGCTAGACTATACACGCCCCCGCGAATTGCTCGCAAACTTCAGGTTCCTTTGTGTGCACGCAATCCAGGCAAGCGAGGTCTCCACACCGGCAGCGGCATGTCAGGCACGGCCAGCTGCAGCGTGCATGTGTTTGAGAACAAGGACCGGGTATTGCCATGTTCTCAACGTTAGTCAGGCAAAGAGAAAAAGACGGGTGATGATAAACGAACGTGGAGGAGCGGGTCGCGCGTGCGCTGACTGGCCCTCGTTCCTGCTGTTGGCGAACGTTTTTCGTTGTTCGTGAAATCATTGGAGTCAGACTTGTATCTCGATAGCATACGTGGGACCGAGATCATAAATTCGGAGACAAAAGATCAAATTCTGGCTGCACGCTCTGATGTGTATGGATTCATCAGGTTAAAAAAAGATTGTGACGATAACCGTCCGCTGATTGGCCCTCAAATTAATTTTACTGTTAGTTAATGTGATAGGCAAACGATTGCCGCCAAAGTCTCATCGGTCTTTGTCATGTCTTGGTCTCTGACTGTGAAGCGAAAAGCAAATTCCAAATGGAAGATCGATTCCCTAACGAAGTCGCTTTCAGGCTCGTAAAGATAATCGAAACACACTGTCAAGCACAGAGCGCAAATGGCGCACATGTTGGCTGTCGGGACAAAACCCTCGAAAAAGAGGATCATGAGCAGCATCTGGTTCTTGGGGAAAAGGTCGATCGCGAGGTAGAGAAGAGAAAAGGACACGGCAGGAATGACATAAAAGAACAAAATCCCAAGCCTACACCACATCCACGCGCTTGCGCCTCCACGTCTGCGATGTATACGCGTCGATCCTCAACGAACGTAAAGCGAAACGCAATGACATCCCTGGTGTCGTCCTAACAAGGCCAATGTCACTATGGATGGGTGGGTGTCATCGTTAGTGTCATCGTTAGGTGCCATCGTTTGTTTACAAGGGCCCGTCCGCCGCGGCCGTGCAATAGGCCCTTACTTTGGGCCTCTTTGCCTTCTACACATGGATGCACACACTTTTTCGGCCCTTGCCGGGGCTAATCATGCGGCACGCGCGCGCCTCTCGCTGCCGGTTTGCGCTTGCCTAGACAGCAAACTGCGCGTGTTTTGCTTTTTGCGGCCGTGGGCGGACGGACGGACGGACGAGCGAGTGAGTGAGTAGGCGAGCGAGGAGCCGCGAGCACGCTCAAGGCACGTATCTCGCTCGCCTCCTCCCTCCCTTTCTTTCTTTCTTTCCCTTCTCGCCTCCGCCTTTTCGCTCCGGCAGTACGGCGAAAGCTGATCGCGAGATTGACTTTACTGCCCCGCCCGGACCCAACGGGACCCATCTGAGGCGAGCCTCAGGCCTTTCCGGGCACAATGGACCCAACTCTCGTCGCCAGACGAGGCGTCAACCTCAACTACCTCGTGGAGCTCTTCAACACCATTGACACGAACATTCTCTGCAAAAATACTGAGCTCATGACCGTCAGGGGCCACGTGGTCACGGACGAGGGCGAAAGCCTTTCGCCAGGCATGACGCTTGAGCTGGTCAAGCGCGGTACTTTCTTGTCCATGCCCAAGGTGCGATTCCCAGGTTCCGAAAAGGTGTTTGAGATCCCAAGGTCCAAAATCGAGTTCAAGAGACGCTCGCACTGGACCATCAAAGATGTCATCGAGTTCGCCATTAAGCCCTCCGTGGCCGGCCGCCACACGGCAATTGCCAACGTCCTCGACGACCGTCACGTGGCAAACCAGGAGTTCAAGTGCTACTATCTCAGTGCACCTCCGCACGCGTCTCTAGGCAAGCTCGTGGCAGCTCTGCAAGCTTTCTTTGACGGCGAAGACGACGATCCTACCTCCGTCTACTTTTGGTTTGAGCCCCTCAATGTGGACCCCTTTTCTTTGGACGAAGGTAACGAGGAGTTCATGCGTGAATATGAGCTCTCAATCGTTGACCGAGTTGGCGCCTGCTCGGAGCACCTCGTATATGTCGAGACCTGGGGCTTCAAGGACGCCCACAAGCCTTCCAACGAATCATTCCGACACGCCAAGATCCTCTGGGAAATCGCCTGTGCACGAGACGAAGACCTTGATACGATCGTCATGCTCCCACCCGAAGCCAAGCGCGACCTTCTCGCGTCATTTCGATCGCACGGTCTCACTTACTTCGACGACATGATGGCCACAATCTCCATCAGCTCTGCTTGGGGTTTATCGTACTTGGCAGACATCTTCCGAGAGTCGGCAGAAGCAGATGCCAGTGACTCGGAAAGCGAACAAGATGATGCCGAGGCCGATGACGAAGATATCATCGCGCGACGCGCAGAGCTCACCGACAGGGTCGTTGTCAAGCAGCTCGAGATCTGGTTCATGCACACCTTTGCGCACGAGGTGCCCAGACTTGCCGAGAAAAAGGACATTCAATTTAGACCCACGGCCAAGGCTATCAACCGCATTGCAGTCATGCACTCACGCAATGAAGAGTGGGACGAGGCCCTCAAGCTCTTTGACTTTGTCATCAAATTCACGCGTCTCGGCGGCGGATCGCATCCATTGCTTGCTTATTCCCTCAATAATAAGGCGCTCATTCTCGAGCGCAAAGGCGACCTGGCGTCCGCAGTTCCCTTGTTACGCGAGGCAATTGCCATTCTCGAAGCGACCGATGGTGCCGAGAGCTCGTGCTCAAAACTCGTCAATAATCTCATTACCATCCTGGAAAAATTGGGAGACCTAGAGGAATCTGAAAGCATGCTCCGCCGCTTGGTTCAACTGCGCACAATTGCCTTCGGAGCGGGCTCCGTTTTTGTTGCTCTGGCGCTTCGGCACCTTGGCGCAGTGCAGACCGAGCTCGGGGACATTGACGCGGCCAAAACGAGTCTCCTTGAGGCTCTCAGCATTCTTGAAAAGGCGCGTGAGGTGGACGAGAACGATCCCGAACTTTCTTTAGTCATTGATGACCTTGCCACTGTTTATGACATCGAGACCAATCACACCCGCGACGATGGATCTGGTCACCATGAGTCGGTGGCCGCGACCCTCTTTGAGCTTGCCAAGGTATACAAGCAGCAGCAACAACATGAAATGCAAGAAGAGGCTGCGCGACGTGGCCTCGAGCTCCTCACGGACGTCCTTGGTGCCGACCACCCAGAAACGAAGAAATACGAGCGTGACTTGCTCGAGTAAAATCCGAGGTGGCAGGACAGACAGAAAGTATGGAGAAGTGGAGACCATGGTGAAGAAAGTATGAAGATCTTTTATGTTTTTTTTTGCGAGGCGCTCGGATGCGAACGGTTGGCGCCTGTCGGAGGGATGAGTAAAAACAAATAGAAACATAGGTTAAAGGTTGGGACGGTATTGGAATACGCTCACACAAGGTTGAGCCTCCGCGAGGAATTCGAAGTTAGACTTGACTCATCCACGGAGTTCGAGACGTGACGCCGGAAGACACGACGCGCCGGCGGGGTCACGCGGCCTGACGCGAAGTCGGACCCAGGAAGCCGGAAAAGCGAGCCTCTGCTCTCGCCGTACGTAAGACTTCTCGTGCTCCCGGTAAAACTATTCCCAATCGAGACATCCCGCATGCTACCGCCAATCCGGTCATTGTTGGAGCCAGCTTGACCCAATGCATCACGAAGATCTGTCACGCTTTGAGTACCTTGAAGGCGTGTCCCACCCGGACTTTCCTCAGCCGAGTAGAGTCCGCCTTGTGAAAGCACGGGCGAAAGGGGAAGGGGTGAGCCCACGATGGAAGCCTTTGAGAACGCGCTGCCCACGCCACCACCATTGCCGCTACTGTCGTGCATTGGATGGACGGCGTGAGACTCGTCATCGTGATCGTGATAATCGATTACCATCTCGGGCGGCAAATGGCGGTGCGTGAGCACAGAAGACTGCCGGCGTAGTCGCGTCGGCCGGCGAGAGCGTGCAGGTGATTCCTGAAGGCCATCAGTGGTGTGATCGATGGATCCGCGGTTCTTATCTGACTCGCGCACGCTCCTCACAAAGTCGTCGTTGCTCGTGTCCTCGAAGGCGTCATGACGTCCACGGCGCACGCGACGCGCCGATTTGTAGTCCCACATGATCCGCTTGAGCGTCGTGCCAATGGTTTCTTGAGCGACATCGCCGTCTTTGGACTTGCTTGAAGCAAAGGTCAGCGAATCGGGGTCAGTGAGGAAACTACGGACAAATGGTGGCCGGTCTTCGGGCTTGTGCCTCCAGCACGAACGCATGAGACGCTCGTAACCCTTGGGCCAGTGTTCCGTGCTAAAACGCGTCGGCCTTCGCTGCGACAAGACCATCTCGCGAATACGGTCCTGAATCGAGTCCAGCTCGGTATCCACCGCAAGCTCATCCCATGGGACGCGGCCTGGGTGCGCCATGTCCCAGAGCACAATCGCAAAGGAGTACGTGTCAGCAGCCTGATCAAAACCCTTCGAAAGCTCCACCTCCTCATTGCGCAGCACCTCGGGCGCCATATACTGCAGCGTGCCGTGATTGGCTGGACTCAGAAACTCCAAACCCGCCTTGAGCTCAATTGCAAGACCAAAGTCGCAGAGTTTTGGCACATACCTGCCGCCTCCCAAATCCGTCAGCAACACGTTTGAGGACTTGAGGTCCAAATGAACGATGATCGGATTCAAGCTTTGCAGGGCTTTGAGTGCCTCGGAAATGCCAATCGCCACCTTGAGACGAGCCACCCAGCTTTTACAGAGCGGGCTCACAGCTTCAGGATTCTCTGAGCGCGCTGACGCAAGATGATGCGCAAGCGTGTGAGGCCCCCCAAGCTCGCTAATAATGTACGCCGTGTTCTCTGCCATCGCCACCGCGTGCAAGTTGCAAATGTTACCGTGTGCCGGAAGCTTGGACATAATTTTGATCTCATCCAGGAATGAATTGTCCGCAAATGCTGCATCCGTGAGTCGCTTCACGGCCACCGGAATGTATCGCGGCTGCGCGTCCTCGCTGCCGCTGCTACTGCCGCCGCCGCCATCGGTATCATCGGGATCCTCTTGCGTCATGTCATCGCGAACCATGAACGCCTTGAACACGGTCGAGAACGCGCCGCTTCCAAGTATGACATCATTGTGGAAAGGCCGCGACCCTGACGGGTCCCCACGCAAACTGTCCAAGCGAACCATTAAGCTCGAGCCATCCGTGCGTCGCCATTTTGTCAGCAGATTCACAACACGCTGCACGCGCGGAGTCTGCGCCTGGGAGGGCTCGTAAAACGAGCGTGTCGAGTTTATGGAATTCGACCGTTGCGAGAGCAAAAGATTCCGTCGCCGATCACCGCGCTTGCCGCCGTTCCTCGCGTTTGCCTTTGCCGCAAGGGCAGCCGCGGTCGAGCTGCGTCGATTGAGCGATGAACCGCCATCCTCTTCAGGCTTTCGAATCGACCGCCGATGCGAACTGGGAATAAGAGGTTGCGGATCCACAACAGGATGGTCATCGTCTTCTTCCTCATCCACCTGCTTGTCTTCAACAACGTACTCGTCGTCGCGGAGCTCGCGAAAAGCACCTTTGCGCCGATGCGCTGTCCACACTTCGACAAGATCGTTCAAATTGCCTACCCCAAGAACCTCCAGGGCCTCCTTTGCTGCCATGCGGGAGTCCCGCGTACTATTGGCGTGACTGTAGAGAGGTCCGACGCCGCCAGCAATGACGATGCGTGCTCCGATAACGTCTACTTGCGCGAGGGAGGTGATGGCTTTGATACTTGGCACAAAGGCTGCTTCGTCACTACTAGCAAGACCACCAGGACTCTTTTTGCCATACACAGAACTTGGCGAGGCAAGGCGGAGAAGACGTACGATCACACCGCTTTCGCACAGCTGCACCTTGTGACGATCGCTCACGTTTTCGCACAGCGTACACAAAAACTGCGCGATCTGCGCCTTGGCGCCGGGCACGTCGCTGCGGTAGAGCATATTGAGCACGCGCATAACACCGCGCATCTCGAAAAGCTCCACGGTTGCATTTGCGATTGCGCGCGAACTTACACATGCGTGCTGCACAACCTCGAGCGCCCCCATCGTCAGTGCCACCAAATGGAGCTTCTTGACGAGCAGCTGATTCGACTGCTGCGCATTGCGCTGCGACTGAGCCCATCTTGACTCATTTGCAGCAAGCTCGGCAGCCAGCACGGAGGGTCGTGGGGTTCCCGCAACAGCTGCCGGCGTCCCAGCCATGCCGCCGCCGCCGCCGCCGCCGCCGCCGCCGCCGCCGCCCCCATTTCGAAATCCACCAAGGGACATGTACGAAAGCGTCGAAGACGTCAAGCTAGACGTTTGTCGATACATTTGTTGTTGTGCAAGCTGCAGCTGCGTCAAGGCTGCTGTGGCCTCCGTGGCTGCCGCTTGCGTTGCCGGGCTCGTGCCCAGGCCTGGTTGCGAAAAGCCAACAATGCCTGGCATTGCAGATGGCGTCGACGGTGTCATTGGCGAGGCTATACCATTAAGCATTTCGGTGGCCTGCAAGTGAGACGCGCCATCCTCATAGGCTTCATCGTACATGTCCGGGATCATGTCATCGGCGTCGCCTTGCATCATGCTCTGAGAAAGAATCGCACTCACCAGCGACTGATGTTGATGGGCGGCCTCCTCGGCGCGCTCTAAAATAATGCCTAGTGCGCGTTCAATGAACTGCTCCTCGAGACCATCCTGCCAATGATCCTTGGTCAAATTGCGCACAAGGCCTCCAAAAGCATTGAAGAGTAGCTTTAGCAGTGACACGTGGACGTGTAGACTTGAGCCCATGCACATGTCCGTCAACAAGTTGATGAGTTTCTTGCGGCCTTCGCGGATCTCCCCAAGCAAATCACTTCGGTTTCCTTGTTTCATGCTCTTTTCCACATCATCCAGATCGAGCTTGCCGATAAACTCAAATGCAAGCTTGAGCAGGCGTCGCTGCTCCTCCGAAAAATTGAGCACAATTTCAGTCTGGCCGACGTTGCGTGAGCTGCTCGCGTCACCGTCACCTTCACCGTCGCCATCTGCAACGTCATCGGCATCAAGTCCCGTAGTCACTGATGTTGCTCCTGAGGGATCGGTGCCACTTGCCACACCTGCGTCGTCGGCAGGTGTCGGCGAGTCCGTGCGGTGCGGATGGAGTCGTCGCGTTGTGGTCGCATCCTGAAGCGTCTTGCTCACCACAGCAACAATGAGCTGGAACCAGTGCATCTCCACGAGTCGCTTTTGCCAAATGGTTCCCTTTGAAGCAAAGTCAATGGCGACGCGCACGGCGAAGATCTGTAAAGCGCATTCTGACGATTTGACGAGATCTGTTGCGTCCTTCAAGAAGGACCTAAGTGTCGTCTTGCCACGCGGAATGCCGGACCTGCTCGAGTATTCACCGAGAACCTCGGCCGCAACCCGACGCAGCGAGGACGCTCTCGAGGTTGCCAAAACCTTGAGGGCGCTCATTTCGTCCATGGTCAGTTCCGCAAAGGTTGCCTTCTGCTGGCCCCCAGTCCCTTGAGATGAAGCGTTGTGAATATCACGGCGACCACAGTCCTTGAGAAGCTGAGCGATCGCTTCTCCGCTGTGTAGGCGAATGTCGCGGTCACTCGCGTCCAAGAATGTTAGCGCCACTTGAATACCTCTGCCGAGTTCATTGAGCGACGGGTCAATCTCATTTTGCCCGCCGGCGCTGACGCGGCTTGGTGGACGAGGAAGCACATGATTACGAACGAGTGCCGATGGAGGGAGCGACATCGGCCGCTCGCCGCCAATGCTGGGCGACGAGCTTTTTCCGCCGACGCGCGAGGTTTGCTCCTGTGAGATGGACGGCAAATTCAGCGCTGCACGAAATTCTTCGCCGCGATTCTGCTTGTCCTTATCCATGACTCTCTTGTTATGCATTGCTGCTGCGGCTGCCGCAGCCGCACTTGCGCGCGCCTTGGCAATGTTCAGGCCCTGGGAATAATCGCCATTGTTGGTGTCGTTGTCACCATTTTGAGTTTCGGCAGAGTCAAAGCCAGTGTCCTGCCGCGCGCGGCCCTGCGTAATTTCTGCTAAAAATGGTGGGCCTACAGAAGACTTCGAAAACGAAGAAGGATCCTGCGTGATTTGTTTGTTGTCGATCTTTGTCGCTGCACGATTCGGAAAGGATTCCTCAGGACCGTCTTGACCAGCTTTGGTACCGTGCAGCGGAACGTTCTCAGGAAGCGGAGCATCCTCATCTTTGGAGTGATTACGAGCCAGCCGTCGAGGGCTCTCGTCTGCCGCCGAAGAAGGCGAGTGTCCGCGTGAAGCGATACGCATGACTCGAGATGCGATCGCATTTGTAGCAGCAGCCGCAGCTCGTGAGAATGGTGTGGATGCTCGACGCGCATGACGAGCACCACGAGGGCGTGCTGAAGTCACCGGTGGGCTCTCTTCTCCCGATGTGTGGCTCGACAACGACCCTGTGCGCGGAGGCGTCTCCACAGAGAGCTCCCCTGTGCTGTTCCTCTGATGACCAGGACGGCGGGACGAACTCGCGCGACTTGCGCTTGCCCGATGTGCTTGGGCTTGCGTCGACGTAGTCGTCTGGTCATGGTCTTGGCCTTCCTCGGACTGTTGCCGCTGCTGCTGCTGTTCATGCTGTTGTTGCCGCGCCACGAGGTGCCTCGCCAGGGCCGCGGTGTCCATACCGCCAGACATCTTCACGACGCTGTCCACTACAGATGCAGCTCGCTCGAGATCTTCCGCGTCTGCTCACGCCCAGGGAGGACAGCGCGGCGCCCGCGTCTGCGGCTGGCGACGAGCGCGTGGCCCCCAGCCGAGGCGCGCGCGCCGTCCGAGAGAGGGAGGGCGTGCGCGCACCCGCTCCGTTCCGGCCGCCGGGGATCCGCCGTTCGCGCCGGCCGCGGCGCCTCCGCCGCCCTCGGCCGCCGCTTTCCTCCTCGCGCCGCGTCCGTCGCCCGGTCCGCGGCGATGCGCGGCCCTCGCGCGCCCGCCTGCCGCTCCGCGCGCGGCGTCCAACTCGGCTTTGCTGCAGCTCGATCAACTTGTGCGCGAGCTCCAGGAGGCCGAGCGCGCACATGCCGCGCGCCGCTTGTGCATCGTCGACACCAATGTGCACACGCGCCGAGGCGCGGATCGCGCGCCAAGCAGAGACTCAGGTGTGCAACGCCTTGGAGCCGCGGCTCCGCGATCACCTCGCGGGCGCAGAGGGGGCGGAGCGCGGTCCGCGCCTAGCAAGTAGGGATGCGACCGTTACGGTCGCGCTCTCGAGAGCGTGGATGCCGGGCGATGTGGAGCACGGCGGTCTCCACTTTGTTGTTGGGGTGGGGGAAGGAAGAGGAGACGTAAGGCGAAATGAAGAAGAGCAGAGCAGAGCGAGACCGAGAGCAGAATTTGTTCACCGTGGAGCGCGGTTCTCGCGTCACCTCGGGCGAGTCGGCTGTGGCTGGCTGGCTCGCTGGCTTGCTGGCTGGCTGGCTGGTTAGTTGGCTGGCTGTAGGAGCGGGAACATGCGGCGCGCGATCGTGCCCGTATCGGGGGAAGCGTCGGGAGTGGGCAAGAATGCGACGGCGGAATTCAAGCCTCGCAAGCCTGTTGTGGTGCAAGGTCACAGAGTGAATGCGCAACCCCGAAGGAAAAGACCTTTCTGCCGCGGCATGACCTTGCTCGTAACGGTCGTGACTAGCATCACGATCTTGTGCATGATGCTCTTGTCTCTGCAGCTCTATAACTTTGGCCAAAACATGTCATTTGTCGATGGAAGGTTGCGTCAAGTAAACCTCATGGAGGACAAAGCTTGTCTTAATCGATGCATCCTCCACGCCCCAGCGAGTTTGGGCGACGGGAAAAAGGTCAAATTCTGTCTAGAATTTTGCAGTGTAGACGACGGAGGAGAAAGAGAACAGCTAAAGACCGTCGTTGAGACGACCGACGGTGCTCAAACCTCCGCAGAGACAAGTCCTCTGGCAACAGAAACAGACCATCCCAAGCTTCAATCCGAGCCACAATCCTCCTTTACAGAAGCTTTGCAGGCCCGATTAGATTCGCTGCAAGTAAGCCCTGCAGAAGCATCGGACTTGAAAGAAGCCGTCGAAGAAACTCGCGCCAATGGAGAGGATGAGGCTTTCGAAATGGCAAACAAGAAACCTGTATCTCCTGCACAGATCGAAGAGCAACTCGGGGAGGCGCTCGAAGAACAAGTGGATCACGAACAAGGCCTTGCAGCGGCCCATCTGAATGATGAGAAGCTTACCGGTGTTTTCGCTGAAGACGAAATTCCGGTCGTTTCACCGGAGGTATCTACTTTACAGGAAAAGCTTTCCTCTCAAGAGGAAGTGCACGAATCCACCTTGTCGACTCGAGATGAACTGCCCATGAATGACCAGACTGGTGCCTTTAATGAGGACGCAGATGCGCCAAAGCTTGTCGAGCAAGTAGGGGATGCCCCTCAAAGTCTCTCCGAAGAAAAGCTCGTTGAAACTGGCGACATGAACACCGCAGCGTTTCAAGAAGAGCTTGACAAAGACACGAATATGATGCTTTGGCTTCGTGCTGATCATGGCGTGTACACCGACGAAAAGAATGCTGTGCAGCGATGGAGTGATCTGACGCGGAATGTGGACTTTGTGCCGACTGACCCAAGCACGCACGTACACGAGTTCTTCGGCCACGAGGACCACGCCTCTGCAGATGGCGAGCCCGTTTTGAGTCACGATAAGCTGCGTAAATTACCTCTTGTGGAGTTTCCATGTGCTCTGGAATCTTCCAAGCTCAAGTTGACGGATGAGGCAACGCTATTCTTTGTGCTTCGTCCCGAAGCGTTCCTGTTTGGGCAGTGGGCGCGAGGCCAGCGTTTCTTTGGTCATTATCCGCATGGGCAGTTCCGCTTTGTGGACGCAAGTCCAAGCTTTTACTCTGGAGGCGACCGCAAACTACAGCGGCACGCGTTAAAGAGTGAAATCCGGGCACAACATGGTCTCATTTTGCTAAAGTACAGGCTCGCCGGAAAACAAGGTGTCTCCGTGGGCGTAAATCACGATCCGCTCTTTCGCGTCAGCTCACAACCTGTCCAAATCTCGAAGGACTCGCGTCTCAGCATTGGTGGAGTTGACGGCGGCTGCGGATTCCGTGGTGGAATCGCGGAAGTAATTGTATTCCAAGGCAAGATTGCCGATGACAAGATAAAGCGTGTGGAAAACTACCTTGAGAAACGCTGGTGGTCTGACTTCTCGGTGAATATGGACAGCGTCATGCAAGAAGTCAACAATGGTGCGGGTCCAAAGGACCACTTGATGGTCCAGGACGCCAGCATCGAGCAAAGTCATGACAAGGAAGGTCACCAGGTTCTTGGGTCGGAAAAGTCCTCGACACGTGTGTGCGACACATCGTCGCAGGATGTTGGCCTGATGGACTTCGTTCATGAGCATGCGCCTCAGCTCCATCCGATGGTCTGGCTGAAAGCGAGCGAGGGCATTACGCTGGCCCCCGATGGCCAAAGCGTGCTGCAGTGGGATACGCTGCATCCTGGCAAGCTCGTATCATTTTCGAGTCCGGTACACGGCCGGAATTTGCCGCGCATGCAAGAAGCGCAGAGCGATTCGTGCCTCTCGTTTGTCGAATTCGGATGCAGTCTCACGGTGCCAGGGATGCAGCTATCTGCGCCCATGACGGCGTATGTGGTATTGCGGCCATCTGCTGCCGACCCTGAGGCAACGTACCAGCGTCTTTTTGGTCATTTTCCGAACGGGGGCTTTTTGTACGATGGTCAAAAGGCTGGATTCAAGTCGAAGCACGGTTTTCTGTTTCCTCGAATGTCATCGAAGAAGCGCCTACGAGGTGCTGAAGAGCCCATTGCAGACCAGGAGTTCGTCCTTGCCAAGTATCGCCTTGGTATGCAATCGGGCGTCGAGGTTGGAACGGGGAACTCTGGATTTCTTCAAGTCGGCGTGCACCACGACATGCTCTTCTCAGTGAACCAGAAGCTCTCTGTGGGCGGTTCAAACGGAGGTTGCGAGTTCTTGGGCGGCATTGGCGAAATTCTGACCTTTGCCACTGCTCTAACGGATGACCACGACCGCATGGTGACCCAATGGCTCACGAGGAAATGGACTCACGACGCTGCGGAAGACGGCCCGCGTCCAGTAGACGCAAGCGCTCGCTGTCTTGATTTCTCTGCTCGTGATACGGAGGGTATTCTGGACTGGCGCCCGACTGGGTCATTTGTGTCAAGCGAGCAGTTCGAAGAGTGGCAAAAGCTCGTTCACAAGCACACGCTGCGGCTGTCAAAGGCGCCGCCAGGCAAACAGCGCGCATTGGATCGCTCGATTCGAGCCGAACTTGTAGAGCATCGCCTCCGCCTGTTCGGCGAGCCTTGTTCTCTTCGTCGGTCAATCGGAGGAGCAGCAGCCCAGCAAGAAAATGACCAGCCTTTGCGGAAAGAGAAGCGTGTTGGTGGTCGTGGGATCGACAGCGCAGCAAAGTCAACCCCTGCATTGGACGAGAAAAAAGAAGTGCTCGATGCATCTCAGCTTGAGTCTCTTGCTAGCTTGTCTGCTTCAAAGAAAGCATGCAGGGGAGTCAAGCGACCTTTCTCAAACACGATTTTGGAGTGGCGGGCGCCTTCGTCCGCGGAGACAAAGGCGCGCTACGCATGGGAAGATGCCGTCGAACAAGTTCGTGCGCAGATTAGCGGAATGACCACAGGTGGTGCTCCGTTGCTTGCGCTTCTCAAGGATCGTTCGCGATACCTGAACGATCTCCGTGACACCCTTTTCGGTGATGTTTGTGACGATGAGGAGGTTACCGTCAAGACGACGAAAACGAGTGTGGGATCCGACGGGCGCGAGGTTTTGTCTGAGGCAACCTCGAAGCGAACAAATGATGAGCGACCTGCCTGTGACACTTCACCAGAAATTATGAATTGGAAGGCACCGGAGCAAGCCTCCATTGATGACAAGCGGGCGTGGGAGGATGCCCTTGAAAAAGCTCATGGCGAGGTTCAATCTTTTCAGATGGGTGGAAATGCCCTGGAAACATTTTTGAAAAAGCTGGTTCGCGGTCTTCGCGATACGCGAAGTTCTTTGTTTGGAAAATTGTGTGGACCAATGCCCTGAAAGACAGACTTTTGGATGTCGAAAGTAGACACAGAATCGAAATTAATTAATTGCTCTTGTGTATTTGATTGATCACGCTTCTTGACCGACACATTCGTCATGATCCAAGACCTTGGCCTTTACATTTGGGGTGGCGTAACAATGATGTCTGGTGTTCTGCGAGGCTCTTTACTGCTTGAGACCCATCTATTACGAGAATCATGAGAGACCGACCTTGTGTCTTTTTTTCTTCTTTTTTTTTTGCAGTGGTATTCAGAATGCCAGAGGAGATCCTTTGTCAGTTTGGCGAACCCCGGAATCAAACGTCAACAGTAAGGAGATTGGGCACAGTATTTTTAAAATTTCTATTCCGAAAGGTGCAGACTAGTTTTTCTTTTTAGCGGATGCGTCGCGTCATGATCTGTTTTCGTCTTTCCTTGTGTGGCTTGCGCAGCGCTGCTGCGCTAACGCGTTCCCTTCGTCCACCATTGAGAAAATGAGCAGCGAACGCCTGCATGCTATCATCCATATTAGGTACTCCATCATCGTCGTCGGAGTCAAGCATTTCATCATCATCGTCCTCGTCAAACACGGTTCGTTGGCGCGCATCCTGGTAAATGGTAACTTCTTGGCCATTTTGCGTGGTTGTGTAAGCGAGTTGAATGTTGTCATTGCGTGATGGCGGTTGGCGGATCTCGTCTTCGGGACGCGAGCCTCCAATAACGACGGGTTCCTTTTTGCGTCGCTTTTTGTCGCTCTGGTCCGCCTCCTCCTGTGCTTTAGCTTGTGACTCTTTTACTTCAAGCACGGCGGCAAGAACATCGGCCGGAAGCTCTTCCTCGTCAAGAGCGTCGGTGTCCTGTGTATCGACAATTCGCTTGGCGCGAGAAACTGCGCTTCGCTTTCCACGCTGGGTTTTTTTGGTCTGTCGCTCTGGCTCTTCGGCTACCTGTTTTTCATCGTCGAGTTCCTCCCGGACGGTGACTTGTGCGATTTCTTCGGGCGCCTCGTCATCATCCGAGGATTCGATAAATTCGGCCTCTTCGTCCTCGACTTGTTCGGCGACTTCCTCATTGTTGGCTTGGTCTTCATCCGACGACTCGTCATCGATTTGCTCCTCTTGTTCATCTGCCTCATCTTCGTCCTCGTTGTCGTTCTCCTCTTCATCGCTCTCGTGCGAGTCATCGTTCTCTTGAGTTTTTCCTGCAATTTGTTCCTCTTCATCAGAGCTGTCGTGCTCCTCGTCGCCCTCGTCGATTTTTTCGATGGCCTTCTTGGCGACCTGGCCGCGGGTCCGCCTCCGCGTCGCGGGCGGCGACTTCTTGTTGGGCATGCCCATGCTCGTGTCCGACTCCAGGTCGCTGCTCTCCGCGGACTCTGCGCGCCGCCTCCGGGACCGCGTCACCGGCATCGTATCGTGCCTGTGTCTGTCTGCTCTGCGCCCCTCGTCTGCAGCGTCTGCGCGAGCTCCGTCTGGCTCGAGGTCTTGTCTGTCTGGCGATTGGCGCCTCGCCCGTCGCTCGCTTGCTTGGTCGCCAGTCATCCGCCGGCGCCGATTCCGCACTTGCGTTCAAGGCAGGGCAAGTGGGAAAAGAGGCGCGCGCAAGTGGAGAATGGTTATCTCGACAGTGACTTCGATGGTCATCATGCCAAGGCGCAATGTGGAGGAATACGAGGGCAAGACACTTTGGACGAGGCTGTTGCACATCACATCAGTTTTACAAATGACAGCTATCGTATTTGCTTCAGTCGTTGGGATGACATGTTTGATAGATGGAACGAAGAGTACAAAGAAACCCCATCGCAGAGCATAAAGGTCACAGCCCGATCCCCCGGAGCTAAGACCTACATATCCACCTTCCGAAGATACGCGGAGGGGCGCGTCAAGATAGTAGTAGGTCTACCTCGTAGGCCTACTTTCTTGATGACATAGTTCATACAAACTTCGAGACTTGCTTTCAACATAGCTTTTCGGCCAAATCGCTCGAGATCTTCGAAGAACAGCTCTAGCATTCGTTGACGAATCACTCTACTACACAAGTTAGCTTCACCTATGTGGCGGCAGATTGCATGGGGAGAATGTCGAAAGGTGCAAAGAAAAATCTGTCTCGAGGTTTTTAATGGATCACAATCAGGGCAAGTGAAGCAGGTTGGCAGCAAAAACGACTGCGAGCAGCGCCATGTAAGATGGCACAGGAGACGTGGGTGCGCTTGACGTCGGGGTCTCGCCCGAATCCGTTCCATTGACATCAGGGGTCGGGCTACTCGTGGGGACCGACTCGACCGTGGGCGAGGCCGTTTCGCCCTTTTCAGTGGGCTGAGGCGTGGGTTTGGACGTGGGCCGAGCGGTCTCTACTTCGGAGCAGTCAACAATGAGGGTGTCCGAGGTGATGTCCGAGTAAAGGGCACTGAAGGAGGGCGCGTCGCCGCAAACTTGCGTCGAGCGCACGTAGAGGCTCTTGAGCGAAGTGCTCGAAAAGTCAGGCACGGTGCCCGAAATCTTGTTGTCGGAGACAACAAAGTTTCGAAGCGAAGGGAGCGCGGCGAGAGACGAGGGGATCTCGCCCGTGAGCTCATTGCGGTTCAGCCACAGGCTCGTGAGCGACTCGAGGTTGCCAAGCGAAGTCGGGATCTCACCGCTGAGTGAGTTCCTGTACAGTTCCAGGGAGACGAGGTTGGTGAGGTCACCGATTGAGCTGGGGATGCTGCCCTCGAGGTTGTTGATGTTCAGGTTAAGCTGCGTGAGCTTTGTGAGCGCGCCAATACCCTCGGGTATTGAGTCTGTGAAGCCATTGTTGGGGAGCCAAAGAAATTCGAGGTTTGTCAGGGAGGTGATGGCGTCTGGAATGGCTGACTGAAAGTCTGCGCCTTGGATGTGCAGGTACTTGAGGTCTGAAAGCTGCGAGATGCTTTCGGAGAGCGTGCCTGTGAGCGCGAGGCGAACGTCGTTCGCGTTGTACGAGACGCAGGTGACCGAGGTCAGCGTCGACTCTGCGTTGAGCTCGACGAGGTCCTCGAGCGTGGACACGCTCCCGCAGTCCACGTCCGCGCACACGCAGTACGCGCTCGCCTCGCGCACCAGCGCGGCCGCCGCCGCCACCGTCGCCGCCGCCAGCAGCCTCGTCGGCCTCATCCTCCTCGTCGACCTCGGTCGTCCACCTTCTTCGGCGACCCTGTCTCCCGGCCCTGCCCGCGCCGCGTGAGCGAGCGAGCGAGCGAGCGAGCGGAGTCCGCCGCGGCTTCGCCCGTCGCAGCCCGTCGCGCTCGAGCGGCTCGCGCGGGTCCGTGACGAGGCGCCGGCTGGAGTCGCGGACTCGGGTCTGCTGCTCGCGTGCTTGGCGCCTGCTTGCGCACAGACAGACAGGCAGACAGACAGACAGAAAGACAAGAGTCACCCGGGTTTCCTGTTTGTTTGTTTGGTTGCTTGTTTGCTTGTTTGTTTGTTTGCTTGCTTGATTGCTGGTCGCACTCGGCCTTTCTTCTACGCAGAGAGAGGGAGAGAGCCGAGACCGTGCTCCGCGCGACTCTTCACTTCGCCCCACTTCGCGCGCCGGCAGCGGCGCCTCGGGAAGGCGGATCCAGGGCGCGGCCACGCGGTGAGAGACCTGCACCTCAGGGCTGGCGGCGCAGGCCGCCTGCGAAGGGGACGCAGGCCGGGAGGGACTCCGGCGCGCACGATCAGATCAGATCAGACCAGCCCTGCTGGGTCCCAGCTCCACTCCGATTCCACTCCATTCGATTCCATTCCATTCCATTCCATCCGCTCCACTCCATCCCGGTCCTCGCGACTCCATCCCGCGCCAGGCCAGCCAGCCAGCCAGGCCGAGCCAGCCGCGCCGCCTCGCCGCGCGGCGCGGCCCCGGCTCGCAGCGGGCGCAGACGCGAGGCCGCAGCGCAGCGGGAGACGCGGACCGTGCGCAAGGGCGGCGGCTCTGAACCGGCGGGGCGCCATCGTGATGCGCGTAGACGGAGACGAGGCCGCGACCCGATGATGAGGGGACCGAGAGCGACCGAATGGACGAGGGGGCTCGGATCGGGATGGAGGAGGCGAGATCGAGGCGATGGGATGTGGCGATGGCGGAGTCGCATGGGGCGGGGACGAGGAGGAGGGGGAGCAGAGGGATGGATGGATCACTGACGGAGGAGACGTCGAAAGGTGAAGAAAGAAGGCGTTGGCTGCACGCGCCCACATGCCACCGGTTCAGCTACGAGGCGTCTTCCAGGGCGTGATGCGATGAGCGACATAGTGAGCGACAGCGACTGCGACTTGCGGCTTGCGGCTTGAGATGGTCAATCGCAAGTAAGCAAGCAAGCATGCAGCAAAGGTTTCGGCCAGTGTGCGAAAAGATCGTCGAGTCGAGCTTCTTGAAGGTGACGCTCGCAGTCGCTCGCATGAATGTCCAGTGACGAGGAAACTGCCTCGATTCCGAGGAAACTGCCTCGATTCTTATCCCAAAACTTGGACCTGCGCAGATGAATCATTTTACGCTGCAGAGAGAGCCTTTGCAGTTAGAGCGATTGTCTGCTCGTGCTCATCCATCGCATGCATGCACTAGGCCTAGGCCTAGGTCTGCCTATCTTGGCGACCATCAACGATGAACAAAAACCGTTCCCGTCCCGCACCTTGAAGAAGCGGGGTGCTGCAGAGAAACGCGAGGGCACACGTAGCGTAGCGAGGAAGAGTAAAGACATGAGCGTACCTTTCACCACGGTGACGGCGCTGCGCGAGGTGGCCGGCGCGCTGCGCGGCATTAGCGCCAACGTGCAAAGCATGAACGAAATGCTAGAAGAAACTTTGACGGCTGCAGAAAAGGAAACGACGACGCTCGCCGCAGCACTCGAAGCATTCGAGGACGCTGACCTCGCGCCAGCCACGCACCCTGGGCCGCGCGCCCCGCACGCTAGCGAGGTAGACGCTGCCAAGCGCCAGCGCCAGCGCTGAGTGTCCTAAGGGATCCTGTCCACCACCCAAAAAACTGCTCACATGCCGGACGCCAACGACGACGACTTTCGCCAGGTTCTCTCGCGCGAGCACGAGGCCCTAGAGAAGCGTAGGCGCCGCGCTGCGGCGGGGCTGGAGACAGCTCCACCAAAGCTCCGTCTCGCGCTCTGCGTCACACTCCTCGACAAACGAGACACGGAGATTCTCCTGCGCGCCCTACGCGAGTCACCGTCCTGCGCACTGCCCGAGGACCTAGCCCACCTGCGCCGCATTTTCAAGACACCGAATGATGGACCAGTAAAGCTTTTGCTATGTTGCAGCGAAAACCCAAACGACTGTACCCTACCACAGGGCCTCGAAGCTATGCGCGACAAGCTCGGAGACCCCGAGGTCATAGAGATCCCGGAAAGCACACCTGTCAGCTATGAAGAGGCCCGGTCGTGGACAATGCGTTATTGGCCAGTCAACTTTATCAAATCTCGGGCAGGCCTAAGTCTTAAACCTGGGCTGCAAGTCCTCGATCTCACGCAAAGTGATCGCGTGCAAGCCGGAAAATACTTGCGCCAGGTCACAGCACTCAGCGCAAGTCATCAAGGCAAGGACGCTGCATTAATCGTAGAACCAAATGCAGACGTTGTGGTTGCCAAAAGTCTCGATACAACAACCGAGGAAGAACACCCCTTGCGCCACGCTGCCATGAACTGTATTAACAGCACCTGTGCTCGCATTCTTCAAACGAGGCTGTCCAAGCAAGCCGACGCAGTGCCATCGCCTGCGTCTGCAGCAGGATCGCGAAAACGAGCCAAGCTAGATGAAGAGAAACATGATTCTCTCGCCAAAGAAACGGGGGATATTGAAAACGATGATTTTCCTGGCTTTGACCCCGTCAACACCTATCTTTGCACGGGACTTGACGCCTATCTCTCCATGGAGCCATGTCCCATGTGTGCCATGGCTCTTTTGCACAGTCGTGTCCGTCGCGTCTTTTATGCCTCTCCAAACCCGCGTCGAGGTGCGCTGGGCTCCTGCGCGCGAATTCACTGTCACGAACAGCTCAACCACCATTTCCAAGTTTTCACTTGCGCAGATCCAAAACCAAAGGAAAATTGATCACAGTTCGTCATACCACCATAAGCCCATTGTCCGCACCCCAAAAGAGAATTTAGATTCGGTTTTTTTGTTGTTCAAAAAATAGCATCTCGTGATCAAGCTTGCGCCTGGCGTCTACGGCGCGTGGAACGTCTTCGAACGTCTGCTTCTTCCGCCACATGCTCCACGGCACGTTTCTCGCCCCTACGACGCTTTGTCGCAGCAGCTTTGGCAGGCGTCGAAATCTTCTTTGCCGTACGCTCTTTCTTGGTTTTGACAGGAGAAGCCTTAGCCTTTGAGCCCCGGGCTTTACTCACTAATCGGCGTTCTTCCGCATCTCCCGCTTCGGTCGCAGGGTTCATGTTCAAATGGCTCGTTCCTGCTTTGAGCATGTTTTTACGATCAGGTGTCTTGATCCCTGCGCGGAAATCGTCCTCGGCAATATGCTCAACGTTTCGCTTCTCGCCAGCAAGCACCTTTTCCTTGGCAGCCTCGGCAGCACTTGCAACGTTTGTGAGATGCTTTGTGCCCGGCCGCGGTTTGGCGGCTTTCCGTTTGCTTTGTGATTTTGATGCACGGCTCTTGTCCTCGACTTTGATGACGAGCATCTCCTCCACATTGGATTTCAGACGAGCGACAAGCTCATCCTTTTTCCCTCGTGTATCGAGCCCTGCTGCCTTGAGGCGCTCCCGCAGCTCCGCCACGCGCAGCCGAGCAAGGTCCTCGGGCTCAGTATTCGCCTCTGGCGCCGTTGCCGCGGCAGACTTGGGATTTCGGGCTTGTGATTTTTCCGCTACGGCGTCCTGGTGCGCCTTGAGCAGGCGGACAAGGTCGGCTTTCTTGTTTGCCTTGCCGTCAATCTTGATGCTAGCATTTGCAAGCTCGGAGCGCAGCTCATTGACGGTCAACTTTTCTGGTGTTTTCAGACGCTCCTGCAGCGATTCGCGGGCGCAGTGTGAATTGAACACGCGAACCTCCATCGTTTCCGACTCCAGTGACTCCTCGGCTCTGAGCGGTTGGCAATGCGGACATGCATAGCATGTTCGAGTGTCCATGCTCCAGGACACTACCGTGCCCTGGCAACGACCGCACTTGGCCTGGTTGTAAATGTATCGGCGCATGTTGGGCCGCCCAAGACGCGTTGCTTCGTCCTTGTCGACGGTGAGAATGCTCCCGCTTTGAAAACCTCGTTGCAAAAGGTCTACAGAGTGCATCCAGATCCGGTCAAACTCTTCGCGCGTCAACATGGTGGCGAGCCTGTTCGGGTGCACTCCTGCCTTGAACAGAATCTCAGCGCGGTAAATGTTGCCTACGCCAGGAAACATGCCCTGATCCATGAGCAATCGGCCAATCACCTTTTTGCTCTTGCTAACGCGGGGCCACAAAGCATCGGGATCAGCGTCTTCGCGGAGCGGGTCTTCGCCTAGAGCCGCCTTTTTGCTATCAAAGAGCTCCTGGGTGCCGAGCTGGACAATCATGGCCGAAAGATGTGTTACAATCGCGCTGTCTTTGTGCTCCAGTCGTAGCCGCGTTGCAGGAGTTGGCTCCGGGGCGTCTTTCAGGTCAAAGACGGCCCACCGCCCGCTCATCCCAAAATGCACATGGACCACGTGATTGCCTTCGAAAAAGGCAAAGAGATTCTTTCCTATGGCGTCCATCCTTTCCAGCAGCTTGCCATCGACAGCCGTGGCCCCGTCCGCGAACCTCCCATTCGGAGACGTCGCGCGGAAGCGCTTCCCGCGCAGCAACTTGTTGAAGCTGTGCGCTAGACGATGGACATGGTGTCCCTCCACCATGACGGGCGCCTGGCTCTTGGCTGTGCTGGCTGCGACGCTATCCTCGCGCCCGCGCTGCAGGCAAAGCCGCGCTATTCGACAGCGTTACGACAATGCTGCACCCCGCCCCGCCGCGCGGCAGATTGCGGACGACAAGCGATGGAGGGGTTGCAAGAATGGTCGCCTGTGCTCGATAGATCGAGGCGAGGCTCCGCAATCTTGCGGAACCGATACGGATCGTCCAAAGAACCATGTTAGAACTAAAAAGGAACAAAGTAGGAACGGCAGGCGTCAACGGCCATTTTCCCGTCGGGTCGTCTCGGGCTTGGTGAAGCGGGGCGAGCGGGCGGCCGGGCGAGCACTGCAAAATTGCGGTACGCGCGAGCGACAAAAAGGTCGCAGTGCGCCGGGCGAGTGTGTTTGCGGGAAAGTTTGCTTGGAGGCTTGCAGACGAGCTCGAAGGTTCGCGAGCGAACGAGCTCGATTCTCGACGTGCCGTGCCGTTCAAAGGTGACTGACACGAGGCGTGTCGCTCACTCACTTGCTTCACTCACGCACTCACAACCTCTACACCATGCAGCAGCAGCAGCGACGAGCCTCGGGAAGCAAGGCTGCACGGCGAAGCAGTAGCGGCACTAGCAGCAGCAGCAGTCTGGCGCTAGCTCAAGCCGTCTTTAGCAAAGCCGCCGAGGGAAAGCGCCTTGCAGAGGCTCGTAAAAGGCAACAACGCAAAGAAATCATCGCTGCCAATGCCTTTAACTTTGCCGAGCTCCCCTTTGACATCCAGGAAATGGTGCTTCGCTATCTCCCCGCCAATGAGATCGGCATGGCGTGC
Organism: Aurantiochytrium sp. KH105; assembly: GCA_003116975.1. Classification (NCBI taxonomy): domain Eukaryota; class Bigyra; order Thraustochytrida; family Thraustochytriidae; genus Aurantiochytrium; species Aurantiochytrium sp. KH105. The sequence continues at coordinate 454,801 of BGKB01000028.1, forward strand.
GCGGTCTGCAAATCATGGAACCATATTTACCAAGGCGCTGTTGCTTCTATTTTCGCACAAGTTGTTGGCGTCGCGCGCGGGCGCAGCCGACTTATGCGCCGTGCCGAGCTTCAGCTCGTGCATCGACTGCGCAACACTCACGAAAAGGAAACAGCCATCGAAACTGCTCTTTGGGCGGCATTCAATGGCTACAACGATTACGTCATTCGCCTTCTCACAGACAAGCGCGGCGCAATCAACGTCAACACGTCAGGCTCCGAGGAGTGGGACCTTGCCACTGCGCTTCATGTTGCCTGTCGCCAAGGCAACGCAAAGCTCGTTCGCGCGCTTCTCGACCTCGACGCTAACCCAGCTTGCCTCACAAAGTCTCGCCAAACGCCGCTACTTCTCGCGTGCGAGTATGGCTACCCGGCCATTGTGGATCTCTTATTGAAAAAGTGTGGTCGCGCGCTTAGTGTCAATACGCAAGATAGCGCGGGTCGCACAGCACTCTTTGTCGCGTGTGACAAAGGTTTCGTCGAGGTGGTGGTCAAACTGGTGGACTGGGGTGAAATGATTCAACAGGAAACAGGAGAAGAGTTGGCAATTCTAGATCTTAATCTTGGTACTCTTGAGCGGGGCAGCCCTCTCTGCACTGCGTGTCGCACGGGCCAATCCAAGATTGTTCGACGCCTTCTCGATGCGCAGGCTCATGTGAATTGTACCACCGAGGACGGCCGTACGGCATTCTTTTGTGCTGTCGAGCGCGGTGCGCTTAACACCACCAAATTATTGCTCGAAAAGCGCCCTCCGCTCACAATGCAAAAGATGGCCAATTTGCTCTTCCAGGCAAGGCCAAGAGACGGTAGAGAGGCTGCTCAGGCGCTTGCAGAAACTGAAACTGAGGTTCCGAATGTGCATCCCGGACGTGCAGGAGTGCTTATCGACTTTGCCTCAAACACCGGAAAAACGCCCGTCTTTGTCGCGGCGGAGCGAGGAAACACCGCTCTGCTCCGCGTTCTTATGGACGGCCATGCAAACACCAACAAACCGACCTTTCTCAACAAAACACCGCTCTACGCCGCCACGGAAAATGGTCACACCGAGGTGGTAAAGTTGCTGCTTGCGGCATGTACGCGCGAAAATGTGCTCCATCAAACAAACTTTGGTACCACTGCACCCTTTATGGCGCAGCGTAATGGTCACATGGCGATCAAGCGACTCCTCGACGAATTCTGCGCTGACAAACTAACCACCGAAAAGGCACGCAATCGAAAATCGAAAAAGAAGCAAAAGAGCGCAATGGATCGACTTCTCTCTAAAAAGGATAAATATCCGCACCCGCCGCAGCAACCTGCTGCCTTGGCCTCCATGGCGCTCGAGCAAGAGCGCATATCATGCATGAGCGACACAGCCGAGGGCAAGGATCGAGATATTGCCAAGTCGAAAGCGACGATTGACACTCTTGTCAGTGATATTGATGCGCTTCAAGCAGCCGTGACGCTCGCTTTCTCGCGTCAGCAGCAGGGACTTTCACGCGATGATCCCTTAAACGCCAGTAACTCCGACGAGGCAGATCTCACGCAAAATGCTGGCTCGACTTCGCCAGAAGCTCAGGTTCCGGTCCCAGCTCCCGCGCCAGCGTCCCCAGCGCCGCTTTTGCATGAAGAGGAAGCCGCAACAGCTGTTGCAGAAAGTACTACCATGAGCATTTCAGAGAGCGCCAAAGAACAAGATACTATTCCCGCAGATCTCGAGGACGCGTCAGTCGACCACAAGCCCGAAAGCGAAATCACCCCCAAAGTTGCCGAAGAAAAAGTCCTCGACGAGCAACGCGAGCGCGGATCGCCAAGAGATGATGAGCCCATGCCTGACGGTGGTGGCCCTGTTAACCCCGTGAACGCACGGCAGGCGCGAGCAGCATTTTTTGAGAAGAAGTTCGGCAAGCCCACCCGTTCCCCGCGCCAGCAAGGCGGCGAAGAGGCCCTTGCGTCCCCGAACCAAGAGGGCGAGGCCCGACATGTGCCGAAAAAGGAGAGGGACCTTTTGGCTGCGCGCAAGTGGTCAAAGAGCTTTATTCCCGTGGCAGCAGAGGACACAGAGGCTTCGCGCAGCAGTGCAGAAGAGACCGCTCCCGTCAGTCTCGCACATCATGGTCATGACGAACTATCACTCGCTTTCGTGCGCTCATCGCTGCTGACCTTCTCTTCGGTGACGACGAGCAGCAAAATGACGGACGATGTCTTTGACAAAACCTTCGCACAGCAAGGAGACAGTGCACATCTCCGCAAAATTTACGAGGCCATGAAAGGGGGAAATGATGTAGCGAATGCATGGGATGTATTTGTTGCGATGACACTTCTCACCACTTCGTCGACGACTGAAGACAAGCTTTCATTTTGTTTTGGGCTCTTTGATGTGAAGTCAAGGGGTCACTTAGAAATTCCGGTTGCGCGAACAATGCTCCGATGCTGTTGCAAAGCCATTTCCCGCATACATGACAAGCCTAGTAGGCTTGAAGGTAAGGAAGCGCTACAAGGTGCTGCGCTGGAGCTTGCTGCCTTTGATCTCAAGGGAACCAGCTTTGAAGCAGACTCTGTAGACCGATTGCAATTCATTAGCTGGGCGCAAGCTTCGCCGCTCGGCAAGGAGATCTTCGAGCAAGTGCTTTCTACAAAAGGGAATGAAGCATGACTCGGGACGAAGTAGGAAATATTTTGCTTTATCTTCTTCTCTCTCTCTCTCTCCCTCTCTCTCACCCTCTAGAGACAGCTGGAATCTCGCGCTGCCTTGGAAGTGATTCTAGCGCGGACGCAAAAAGTAATTTTCTGACAGAAACATTGCCAGCAGCACTTGTGCTCTTTATCCTTCCTTCTTCATCTTCATTCCTCAAAATTCTTCGTTTGCTTTCTCTACTTTTTTTGTTGGGTGAGTGAAAAGAAGAGTCAACTCTTGGGCTCGTTTACTGCGCAGTTTGTTGATTTTTTTGCGCAAACATTTTCTCAAAGTATGCTGCGCGAGCTTCGCGATCCGGCCGCTGCGCCTCGCCGCCTCCCGTTGATGAAGCTGTCGGCTTTTTCACTTGCTTGGCAGCGGTCGACGACGCGCCTCCCAAACGACGCCCTGAACCGATCTCCTCACGGGACCCGATTCCACGCTCACCCTTGGCCATTTTTCCGTGCAGAGCCTCGAGCATTTCGACATCTTTGGCGAGACGCTTCTGACGCGCCGCCTCAGCAGCGCTTGCTTTCTTGTTTTCGGTGCTTTTGGCTTTTTGCATGACACCTCCGTGCGTGGACTTCTTCTTTTCGTTAGCCCGTGGCGAAACCTTTTTGTCTTGCGCCTGCTCTTGCTTTGAGCCTTGCGAACGTTCAGCGCCACGCGACGTTTGGCGTCGCGGGGATGTCTTCTTTTTCCCCTTTTGCGGCTTTTCGTCGTCGTCCTGGTTCGTAGGCCTTGGAGAATTCTTACGAACCTCTTCACGAAGCTTTTCCACGAGACCAGGCTTGGAAGTAGGTTTGAGCTTGAGCTTGGGCGCAACGGGTTCGGTTTCATCCGTTTCGGGAGTGCAAGGAGCAGTGGGCTGCGAGTCCTGCTGCGAAGCCTTGCTCGAAGATGCTGCCGGCGCTTTCGTCTGCTTCTTGGCGTCTGGCGCTTCGACACCTTCGACCGCGTGCACCTTGGCCAGGGGTGGATTCTTGGTAAGTTTGCTCGGGCGTAGAAAAAGGCCCTTGCCAGTTTCGCACTTGAAGTAGCGCGCGCCTTCCACGGACCCGTCGTTGTGGCCCTTAATCTCATCGAGTTCGAGGCCAATCCAATACCCTGGATACAGCTCGCCGACGCGACCCACGTACCGCACCGTTCCGCGCCGACCGTCCTCGGTGTACGCAATTTCTCCATCGTGAAACATGGAGGCTTCCTTGGTCTCGAAAAAGTCATCCTTTTTATTCTTCATGCGTAGCACGCGACGAATGGCCTCCTTAATGACTTCGGAATGGTCCTGCTTTGGTTTGTCCAGCACGGGCTTTGACTTGCGCACAAGCATCTTCGGCTTATTCACGGTGTTTTTGCATTTTGGAATGTGCTTCTCCGCCGTCTCGAGACGGAATGAGCGCTTGCAGTGCTGGCAGCGCTTCATGCCTTCCGGCACGGGCGCATCTTCGGGCTTGGAGTATCCTGGACGCCCGCTGCCATCTCCTTGGAGAAGGTCATTCAAATCCGATCCCTGTCGCGGGAGCTCTGACAAGGGGATGCCAGCATCCTTGAAAGCAGTGACAAGCCTGCCTTGCTCCACAATGCCTTGAAGTCTCTCGTGGTCGCTCCTCCAGCGAGTGGATGGCTTTTCGACTTCGCGGCGCATCTTGGGGTCCATGTACTTTTCGAAATCGGTGCCCTCGAGACGAGTTTGGCTCGCAGACTTGAACTGCTTGCGCGATTTGCGCTCTGCATTCGTGGCACAGATCTGCTCATGCTTGGCAATGCGATCTGGATTAAATTTGCGTTCGCAAAAACCGCATTGTTCGCGGTAGTCTTCTTCATCGGAGGACGACTCGGACTCGGACTCAGATCCGGAGTCTGGTTCCTTTTCGCGCTTCTTCTTTTGCCCCTTTTCACCCGCCTTGGCCTGGTCGTGGGGATTTTGCTTGCCCGAACCCCCAATAGGCCGTTCCTTTTGGACCTTGGGTTTAGCGACGCGCTGCGTACGCACAACCTTGCATTCGGATGTGTGTTTTTCGTACTCGTCGTTGCTCACCTTGCGCAGACATTTCTTGCACTCGGTGAACGCTGCCGCGTACTTTTTCTCGCACTGCTTGCGGTGAATTGGCAAAGACCGCTTAAAGAACTTTTGTCCGCACAGATCGCACAGAATTGCCTGCGGAGGCGGCATCGTTTTCCAATCGCTCGCGTACGCGGGGGTTTCTTCGCGTCTCTCGGCCCCGCGACGGCTGCACTTTCTCTGTCTCTGTCTCAGTCGGTCTGGCAGCGACTTGCTTCAAGAACCGGTCGCTTGTTCGCGCCAAGACTTGCTAGCTAGCTTCGCAATTGTTGCGCTCTCGATGATCGTGCGTCTGATCGATGCTCGTCGTGCAGGCGAAGGAAGAGCCGTTGGTCCGTGCCCCGCATTCCCGCGCAACGCAGTTTAGCGCAACCCTTTTCAAGATCGGGACAACCCAAATCCACATCGATAGTGGGCTCCACTGCGCACGCACGCACGCACGCACGCACGGTCGCGCGCGGCGAGGCACGTGGCGAACGAGGACGCGGGGACGGGCAGCGCCGAGGGGCTGAAGCGAGCGGGGCGCAAGTAATCGACCTGCGCGGAAGCAGACGAAGAAAGGGCGCGCAGCGTCGGCATTGAAGAAGGAGAAGAAGAAGTAAGAAGAAGGAGCCCGTACCGAGCCAGGCGAGGCGCTCAGACCCGTGTTTCTTGAACCCCTTGCCACGACCTTCTCGCGCTCTCGCGAGCGTTGAGAAAAGAGCGTGGCTCGTAGTCCACGTGCAGGTCTGGAAAAGGAGCATACCGTGCAGGATAAGGCAATCGAGACGCGGCGAACGACCGATCAGAAAAGGCGATGGCGAGCGGCGAGGTGCCAACGTGGAATCGCAACAGCCCGTCGATCCGGAGGATCATGGCCGACATTCGCGAGCTGCAGCGAGACCCAAGCGATCAGTACGCAGCGAAACCACTCGAGGATAACATGTTTGACTGGCATTTTGTCATCAGAGGTCCCGTTGGCACAGACTTTGAAGGAGGCGTGTATCATGGCCGCATCATTCTTCCCAATGACTATCCGTTCAAACCGCCCAGCATCATGCTTCTAACCGAGAATGGGCGCTGGGAGATTAATACCAAGATTTGTCTGTCCATCTCAGCATATCATCCCGAAGAATGGCAACCTGCTTGGGGCATTCGTACGATTCTCGAGGCACTCATCAGCTTCATGGTGACCCCCGGCGAGGGTGCACTAGGTGCTCTCGACTACACACCGCAAGAGCGACGTCGTCTTGCAGTCGCCTCTCGCTCCTATACGCACCCATGTATGCCCGAGCTCCCCCCTCTTTCCAGTACGCCATCTTCAGGACCAAACAAATACCAAAGCGAAATCGCCAAGATGCACATTGTCAGTCTCGAAACACCCAAGGATGCTAGTGATCAAACGCAGCAGAGCGCCCCAGGACCCAAGCAACAAGAGCAAACAGAGCAAAATCACGAGCATGAGCATGAGCAAGTGGAAAGAACGGGTACGAGTGCGAGTGAACAACATGTTGGTGCACAAGGAGACGCCGCCACCCCAATCCCGGCTCCCCGTGCAGCCCCTTCATTTCCTTCTCAGGAAGCTGCTGCATTCGCGTCCGAGGGTGAAACTTTCGCTGTGCAGGCAGGCCAAGAAGGGCAAAGGGTAGAGCCAATGACTGAGACGGGACTACGCCACAGAACGAATGTTGCTGAGCCCCCGGCACAGGTGGCGAGTAATGCAGCAACTGACGCGGGTCACGACGCGAACGCAGTGGACGAAATCGAGGACGAGCCGTACACAGACTGGCTGCTTTACTACGCCATTGCACTCGCACTGATCATTTTCGGCATTCTCTATCGCAAGGCCCTCCACGCGTTTCGCGAAGAGTTTTGACGGCGATTCGTCTTGAATTGCGCAAATCATGGCGGTGATGGCGGAAATAAAAGAAAAATGAGAAGAAGGGAATGGAAAAACTTCAAGGCCTTCTTGCACCATCGCCTCTGTACATTACAGTTATAGTGTCCTAATGAAGCACTGCCTTTGCTTATCTTAGTTCTTTCACACAGAGTTTATGCCTCTCGGGTAATAGTCAGGTTCCTTTGGAAGCCGAGAAGCAGGCAATGCCGGATCATAAACAAACGCAAGTAAAGTATACAAGCACGTAGACAATGCGACGTTTGTGCTGGGAAATTACTGTCTCATTAAAACCAACCAACCATCCACCAAGCCATTTTCCTTCTAAAGTGCCAAGACCTCTCTACAACTCTCCTCACTTTCCCCACCTCCCGGCCCGTCCTGACCTACCCCCAAGAAAGAATAACGAAATCGTATCGTCCCCTTCCTCGCAATGCGTTCTGCGGATGGTTAGGTGGATGGTGTGGACGTCACATCCCAGCCGGCCAAAACTTTTTATTTATTTTTTTCCGCAGCGATTGATCTCTCTTTCTCTCTCTCTCTCTCGACAGTGGCAGCAAGCAAGCAAGCAAGCAAGCAAGCAAACAATTGAGGCGAGTGAGGACGCCCGGCAGCGGCTGGCAGGCAGGGCGCACGCGGGCCCGAGGACGAGCGCCGCGCAGAGGCAGCACGGGAAGGCGCGCCGACGTAGCGACCGCGCAGGCTTGTCCGCGAAGAAAGCGAAGTCTGCTTTGCATCGGCGGCATCCAGCTGTCTCCGTGGGCTGCGTGCGCAAGGAGGTCGCAAGCTGGCTAGCTCGCTAGCTCGCTAGCTCGCAGCTGCGGAGCAAGGCGAGCGACGCCGAAAGGCCTCCGCGCGCGAGGACGAAGACGACGCGAGGCGAGGCGCAGCAAGGTGCTGCTGCCTCAAGGCTAACGCGCAAAGTCTGACGCTCGTGCTCGCGAAAGATGACCAAAAAAAATGGCGAGACGTCGGCGTCTTCGTCGTCGTCTTCTGCACCGGCGTCCGCGAATGGCAAGCTCGTCAACCAAGTGCGGTTTGTTTACATCGGAATCGTGCTCAAGGTCATGACGAAGGGGGAAAAAGTTTCCGCGAACCTCGCACTGGATATTTTGCGGGCAAAGGGCAAGAAAAGGGGCAGCAAAGAGGAAGAGATCATCAGCAGTTCACCGGCCATGCGCTCTGCCGCCGACATTGTAGACCTGGAAGAGCTGCAAGAGATACGCAAACATAGAAAACTCAAGACGTTACAAAGGCAAACTCGTCCCGGTGAAACCTTGACCTTTGTTGTGACTCTGCCGGCCGTACGGGGGGAGACAGTCGGCGGCGCTTTGGACAGATTCACGCGGCACGTTGCAACCACGTATTCAGTGCGACTAGGGGTCAACTTGACGACGTTTTCGCAGAGACTGGCTGCCACGGGATGGCGGAAAGTAAAACTTTTGCGAGAAAATGTGATTGACGCCTTGCCGCGCCACTCGACCGAGTCTACTGCTTTTGTTTCTCTCTACGTGGAAGACTCGGCGATAGCCGCGCTCGTGGACGCTGATGCCGCGCTGATGCGTTGGCGAAAGCCCAAGCCTTTGACCAATGCTTACGTGGATTTGATTCCTCCCGGTTTTGAGACTCATCCCGTATTTGCTAAAATCTCAGAGGCGGTCGGCGCAGGCTACGTTCGACGCGCACGCGTCCTGGGCGAGGAGTTTTTGGCGCAAAATCCTGGTGACTCTGTAGAAAGCGATATTGGCCGCATCATTTTATCGAGACTCTTACTTCAACTAGGGCGTCCCGATAAGGCTCGCGAAGTCATGCAGGGTGTGCGCGACCTGATGAATCAGAAGAACGCCGACATGGCCGAGATTTTGGGCGAGATTGCAACGCAAAAGGGAAATTGGGCTACTGCTGCATTCCAATTCGAATGTGCGTCCGAATACTTGGCCAGGAATTTGCCTCCTAACGTTCAAAGGTTTGCCTACCGTGAAGAGGCCGGGTCGAAACGCGTGCTTCGCGAGCACGTTTTTGCAGCGCGACAAGCCAATGCTTTGCGCCATATTCCAAGCCAAGTAACCAAGGCTACGCAAATTTTGCAGCGACTTTTGGTCAAGGAACGCAACGGTAATGACAATGCCAAGGCTCTTGAGACCTACGGTAACGTTGTGATTGCAACAGGTTTATTTGGCGACGGATTCAAGCTGAAAATCCAAGCTTTGACCGCCGAACCCTTAAACATGGCTCTCTGCGAGCGCGTTGCTGATGACATGCGAAAGAACCCGCACGCCTGCGCGGATGTCATTGACGAAGTCTTGAAGAGCACCATGCAGCTGCCGTCTTCTTCGAGCGCTACCTCATTCATTGCGGAAGTCGCTCGCAAATTCGGCGTCTTGGATGTCGCCGAGGGTGTCTTTGAGCATGCAATGCTCACCACGCCAGGTCGTATCCAGGTATTCCGTGCCAAGGTCGGGGTGCTCGAACTCCGCGCAAAGTACGTTCACTTGTTGCAGCAGGCGTTTGACTTTTTCGACGGGCAGACAGTGGAGAGTGAGGCTGCCGGGAAGCCCTTCCCTACGCCCTACATGGGGGTTCGAGAGGTCATTTCCCGTGCTCTTAGCTTTGCTCTGGCCGATGGCGCTCCGGGACCGCGCACACGCAACACATATGCGTACAAGCTCAAGCCTGTCCCGCAGAAGGACGCTCTGGGCTCCGCGACCGCAATAGTCTTGTGGCGGTACGGCATTGCCGTCATGGATACAGCTATCGCTGATCCCAATGAGATCTCTGATGTTGTCGACGCAGCCGCGATGGCCTCCGCGTTCACGCTTCGGGACTGCCACGCCGCGCCCCTTGTCCTTCCGCAGCGCCACCCTGGCGCTTTTCCGTCCGGAGATCTCGACAGCGAGGATTACAAGACCACCAAACGTCCTCCCGAACTGACGGAGGATGACATGGCGCATGCTGCAAACCGCCCTCCCTTTTCCCTCGGGCAAACGTATTTTCTGTCAAGTCTGTTTCTCGTCATCAAGTCGATCTTTCTCTTGGGGCCAAATTTCATACGATTTATTCCGGCGCTTATGGCCTGGGTAGAGCCTGTGCGAGTCATGGCACTCGAGATTTTCTCCTCCGAGGCATATCCAGAATTTGCCTGCTACGAACAGATCTCGACCGTGTTGCCATCCCTCGGGCGCTTCATGGAGCCTTATAGCTTTCGCATTCCGCGTCGCCGCGTTTACATGCTCGGAGACAACCATGTGCTTTCAGCTGCGTGGCAAGAAGGTTCCGCTGGGGGAAAGCCATACCTTTTTGAGCCTCGCGTCTCGTCAGGTCTTCGGTGCTGGTCTCTGCGCAATGGCTCCAAGCACCCTTCTCGAGCGCAGTTCGAGGAGCTCATCAAGCTCATTCCAGATGGGTCGGTGGTCATCTTTTGTTTTGGTGACATGGACTGCCGGGAAGGCCTCTTGAATTCCGTGCGCAAGGACGAGCATGAGTCTGTGCTCGACGCCATTGAGACATGCGTCACCTTCTATATCACCAAGATGATTCAACTCAGCCGCAAAAATGGTTTCATTCCGCTCGTCCACCCTGTGCCGCCTGCAACGCCCGTGGTGCGTCCACTCGTCGACAAATTTAATGCAGTCCTTCAAGAAAAGGTTTTGCACTACAGCAAGTACCTTACCTGGATTGATATCCTCCCATCCTTACTCACCACAGATCCACTTCCGCAAACACCCGAGACCACGGCAAATGGCCGCGATAACAAGGTTGAAGTTGACGGTGACTCTGGCAGCACAAGGGATAATGGAGATGTCAAGGATTCCGCGAAAGCACCACCTTCTTCTAATGCGGCGAACTCATCAAAATCGACATCGCAAGCTCTTTCAAGCGCTGACAAGAAGAAGAAGTCCACCAGTGTCGATGCCAATAACGATGCCGATGGCAATGCAGACGACGCGAATGGCGATGGAAACGAAGATGAAGCTGAGGACTCTGATTCGTCGGACATTCTCGAGGAAGAGGAGCCACTTTGCTTTTCTTACAACGGGACGCGCTTCAAGCACGAAGAGTATGGACTCAACGGGGTGCATCTACACCCTTGTTACTCGAAACTGCTCGAGAAAGCAATTGAACCAAAACTCGTGGAGCTTTTGGACGCGGGACAATTCCAGGATCCGCCTCCAAGGTCACCGCTGAATTGGCGCAAGTGGAAACAACGCGAACTCCAACGGAAGAAGAAGCATGCAAATGGACAACAGAAGCCCACGTCAAAGAAACCCACGTCAACGTAGCTCGTAAATACATGCTGCCTTTCACCCCCCTTTGCTCGTTGAAGTTTGCTGAAAATAGTAGGTAGAGATTGGTAGATAGGATGCCCGCTCTGACCGACTGCACGGGGATATGCTTGAAGATTTCAAACACCAAAGGAATGGAAAGGATACAGTGACCAGCGAATCATATCTTGCTCGTGGCTAATGTACGTGGGAGTGAATACGCTACACTTTTACACTTGGTTATCCTTTCGTTGTCGACGACTTTACTGCAACCTCTTTTGCCCCTCTTGTGTGGCAGAGAGAATGGCCTGGAGCGGTTTGCGCACAGCTCTGAGTTTGTCATTATCTTTATCGTCCGCAGCCAAAAGATCGCTCAAAAACGTGACGAGCTCCTCGAGCACGGACCTTGCAGCACCTTGCTCGCCACCCTTGGAGAGGGCGCGCGCGAGATTAAATCGTGTGTTGGCAAGCAAAAGCGTGTGCGAGGCGTCGTGGTCTTGTTTTGATGCTTCGTAGCACTGAAGAGCCTCTTTAAATCGAATTGCTGATTTCTCAAAATAGGTCGCACTAAAATATGCGGCGCCAAGATCGGACAAGATGGTCCCGGCAAGCTGTAATGAGGCAAATGCGGTGGGCGTGAGCGCTTTGCGTAAAATGTCCACGGCCTCTTCAAAGTGCTCGATGGCGTCGTTCACTTCCTTAAGCTTCAATGCCGTAGCCCCAAGCATCTCAAGCGTCCGTGCACGAAGCTCTTCTCGATTCGAGAGCGCGGTGGTGGTCTCTTGAGCCTCCCCGAGCGATACGAGTGTCCCACGCCAGAAAATTCGCGCGTCGTCAATGCGTCCTGATTTGTACGCCCGAACGCCCGACTGGTACAGGTCATCGACATTCATGCGCTGGCCGTTGGGATGCAAAAGCATTTGCTCTTCCACCTGTGCGCGTTGCAATGCGCCCTCGACCGGATCTGCGACAAGGGTCCCGATGAAAGTGTATTCATCATGGAGCTCGTAGAGCTCGAGCCACCGACGCGCTTCCACCTTGAGGAGCGGATCGAGGCCAGCAAGCGTGCTAACAAGGCAGTACTTGGCGGTGCAACCGGTACAAAAGGCTCGTGTTGCATCTCGTCCTACGAAATGATGATAGCTACGCCCCACGCCGTAGTACTCGCGACCCGACGTTACATCATAGATTCGCCCCATGATACCCAGGTACAATGGTGCTTCTGGGTCGCTCCCATCAAATTGCGCAAGCTCTTCTGCGGTCATGGTGAGGCCGTCGTCTCGCTCAGGCACGGGATAATCGCGCTGCGGATCCTCGTCATCCTGGACCAGGTCGCGCAGCGCCGAAAGCGTCGCGATGGCTCCTTGGCGGCCTTGCAGACGCGCTCTCGACTTCGCGCGGCTCACGTCTCTGAAAAAGCGCATCAGCGCCAGCTCCAGACCGCCTTGCGTCCACGTCCAGCGCGCTGCCGCCATCGCCACCACCGCCACCGCCACGGCCAGGGTCCTCGCGTGTCGAGCCCGCATAGCCCGAGCTCCGTGGCCGCTCGAAGCGCGGGCTCATCCAGCGAGAGCGGGCGTCAAGACGCAAGAGCACGAGAGAGAACGCGAGCCAGCGACGAGGACCTCTCGCCCGCGCGCACCTTCTTCGCCGCGGCGGGTGGTTCCGGCGTGCCTTGCTGTGTCGAGGTTTTGCTACATGAGTTTGCCAGGCCAGGCCAGGCCACGAGTTGGAGGTCGAGCACGTCTCGACTCGCCGCTCAACCCGGCCTCGCCCCGCACGACCTCACGAGGACGACGACTTGGGCTACTACTTGCGTGAGCTGCCAGCGCACGCCAAGCATCGTGCTCGAGATCGTGCTCTGCTCTTGGGAAGCAAGCGAGCAAGCGAGCGAGCAAGCAAGTGCCTCGAAAGTGCTGCTTGCAAAAGCAAAACGAGCTTTGCTCTTCGCCAAGTGTCGCAGCGCGTGCCCTCTCGCGAGGGCCTCCAGCTCGCACGGAGGGCGCTCCTAGAAGACCCTGTCCTGTTCGCGCCTGCAAGGCCTCGAGCGAGCCTTCCTCCGCTGCTCGAGGTGGAGCAAGTCAGGAAGATCGTCCCCGCTCTTGCGCTGTCGTCGTGCGAGCGATGGACTCGGGCGCCGAGCCTCGACCGTGCGCGCATGAGGTTGCTTGTGGTGGTGGTGATGATGATTGAGTGATGGTCGATTATGACGATGATGATGATGGTGCAGCAGATCCGGAACGAGCGCCGCGGGGGCGAGGAGGAGGAGGAGTTGCGCGGCGAGAGATGGAGCGCGTGGCGCGCGGCGCGTGGCGCGGCGTGGCGCAGGCCGCGCGCGAGGCGGCGGCCGCGGGGCCCGGCGGCCGCGGCGCGGCGGCGCGGCCCCGCGTGCTGGTGGTGTCCGCCGAGCGCGACCGCGCGCGCAGGTCCACCAAGCTCGTGGACGCCGTGCTGCAGGGCAGCGGCGCGCAGGTGCTCACGTACACGCTGCCCGAGGCGGTGGCGGCCGGCGCCGAGCCGCAGCTCAGCAGCGTGCTCGTGGGTCTCGATACCTTGCGCAGGACCGGCGCAGATCTCGTGCTGGCGCACGGGAATGCCTCCACGATCCACGTCGCCAAGGTGCTCAGCATGCTGGCCTTTGAGATGCCGCGGAGCGAGACCGAGGTGGCAAGCTACATGATCCCAATCATTGATGGCAGGGCGCCGCGCAAGGGCTCCAGCAAGCCCGCCAGCATTCCGGATATTCGCCTGCCGCTTGTCGCGCTGCCCACCTTGCCATGCGGAGGTGTGGAATCGAGCCCTGTTGTCGCCCTCTCAGACTACGACAAAGAGCGTCGTCTCGTGCTTTCGGCCCCGGAGCTAACGCCCACGCATGTGCTCGTGGACCCAGAGGCGATTGCTCTTGATGTCACCGAGGCAGAGACCGAGTCCAAAACAGGCATTTTCGACGCTCGACTCTTGCATTTCATGGCGGGCCGTGAATTCGCCTGTGCACTCGAGTCCTCGGCCGCGGGATCTTCCGACTCTCTTGCGTACCTTCAGGATGCCGTCTCGGCGTGGAATGAGGAAGACGCTGCCCAGATTACCGATGTGCTGTGCACGCAGAGTATTCGCATGGGCAAGGTCTTCAAGTCTGCCCAGCCGATCGCCCCGCACGAGATTCTTGCAGCTGCACTTCGAGATATTGCGCCCATTAGCTTTGAAGAAGCATGTGGTTCCCTTCTGGAACCCTCTTTGCGATTACTCAGCGAGGCGCACGAGGGTCAGCCCATGGCTGCCGAGGTGGGTGACATTATTTCTTCGCTGCCAAAACCGCAAGGTCTCCTCGCGCAAGGCGTCATCTTCGACAAGGAAGAGCACCTCAAGGCGGCAGCACAGGCTGTCGACGCCGCGACCAAGGGCCGCCTTCACTGTGACCGAGTGCTCCGCGTGTACGAGGATGCACTTTAGAATCAAGAGTTGCTGTTCACTCGAGGCCCTCGTCAAAACGCAGTAGAGCAGTTTGGGTTTTTCTCTTATGGGAAGAAGAGGGGTGGGCGACAGAGGAAATAGGACGGAGCGTATTCACAGTAAATTCAAATGCTTATCAGGTTCTAGAGTAAGAAACGGACTCTTGTTGTCAGCTATACCGTTGTATGGGCGCGCTGCATGCGCTGCAGGCCGTCAGTCGTGATACGACATCCAAGTTTTTGCCCACGCATATAAACTCGCTCAGCTAAGCTCGAGGCCGCGATTCGCGTTACCTTCGCCCGTGTCGTCCGCGTCAATTGCGTTACAGTTGTAAATGGCAAAGTGGAGTCGCTTCCGCAAAATCTCCTTGCTAGAGTAGTTGGGAAGCGACAAACTCATAAAACACGTGTGCGCTTGCGGAAGATACTTGTCCGGGTCTCCCGAGTCGCGAGCTTGCAAGTGAGGACCAATCGTAAACGTAATCTCGTCCACCTCTGACATGCGCTCGCGACCCCACACGAACCGAAGAAATTGCGTGCGGTCTTCTGGACTGAAATCGTTACCCAAAACGTCCCACAAAAATTTGACTGCACGATCAGTGACCCTGACGCCACCAATGTACTTTGTGCGCGAGTGCAGAAACTCAACATCAACATCCGCCACGCCGCAGCAAAGGCTTTGCAACTCTTGCCAATTAAACATCGGCAAAAGACGGGCCGGGACCAAGGGCGCAAGGCCCCGCTTGAGAGCGTCGAGTTGCATATTCACCTCCGAAAGCCTGAACGACTCCAAGAGGTCGGCATACTCGAGTGCATTCCGCGGTACCACCTTGCGTTCTTTGCCAAGAGGACACAATTCCACCACATTGGTTGCCGAAGATGCGGCTGGCAGGCCCTCGCCAGACATCCCCATTGAACCCAAATCCGTTCCTACCCGGTTGTGCGCCAAAGCAGCAACGACGGATCCCCCGGAAGAGTCTCGCGAAGGGCTGAGATCAGAAGGCATGCGGCCCGCATCAAGACATCCGCTCGTTGCGCCGGGCGTGCCGGCAACTGAGTCAAGTCCGTTGCCATCAGAGGCGCTGCTGGCTCCGCCCTCGACCGCACCTTCACCTGCGCCAACATTGGCATCGCTGGGAGCCACAGCAAAGACTGTATCTTCCAGAACAAAGCTGATCTCCTCAAGCGATGTCGAGCGACGAACGAAAGACACTCGCTGAAGGGCAACGTCGTCAATGTAGCGAAGGTCAGATTCCACGAGACGGTCGCGTACCAACGCTTTCCACACGAGTGGCGAAACGTCAAGAGCCAACGTCACACCATGCCGTAGACAAGCAATGCCCAAAAGTGTTCCGAGAAATTCAAAGAGACGCAGCTCGACGGGATTTTTCAGCGATGGCCGTGGGAGCATCGCCTCACCCTGAGATTTGGCCATAAGTGGCGGCTGGAAAAGCAGCGCGGGCCGACCTGACCTTATTTCCGAGCAAATCTCCGATATCAGGTCGCGGTAAAGACCCCCCAGATCCTGGCCGCCCTCGCCGGCAAAGCGCACTTTGAATGACTGGTCCCGTCTGCGTAGCGAACACAGGGGAAACGTCTGCACCTGATTGTACGTTTGCATAAAAAGTGAATCCTCTACGAGTCCAATGTCCGCAAGCTTGCGGCTCACCGTGATCGAAGGAATGCTCCTTTGCGGCGCATCGCTCCACATGGGCTCAAGAACCTTGGACCAAGCGTCTAGCTTGGTCGAAAGGAAGATAAGACGCTTGGTGCGGGTGCGTGAGAGCTGCTTTCCGATCCCGCCCGCGGCGTAACGCGGCGTCAGATTGATGAGTGGAAGCACCTCTGAAAGACTGTCGTTCACTCTTTTCAGCACTGCAAACCGGCCGCGCGTCACTTCGAGGTCAGCCTCATCTTGCAAGATAGGAAAGGCTTGCAGTGACGTCGCATTCAAATCGCGAAATCCTAGCGTCGACGTCTCGCGGCCCACGAGCTTGTTTGCAAAGTCTGCGAGCGCGATCCAGCCATCGAGCTGCCAAGTTTCCGCAATCTTTTCCATGAGTGCATCATCTTTTCGCACCTGCTCAACAAGTTCTCTGTGTGCTGCCTCCACAACTTCGTCCGTAACGGCGTCGAGCGAAGCATTGTGATAATGCGTGGCATGAGATTGAGAGTGAGCAGAGCTGCTGCTTTCTGATTCAGAATCGACATTCACCAAACTTCCTTCAACGTCGTCGTCCTCATCGCCCTCTTTGTTATCATCTTCTGTGCCAAGCCTTTCGCGGCCGTTTCTATCTTCATCGCCATCAACCCCACCACCACCACCACCACCACCACTTCCACTACCATCATTATCACCAAGACTAGCAGCCGCAGCAGCAGCAGAAGCCGCAGAAGCATCGTGACCAAACGTTTGGCCGTCAAGCTGGCCACCAGTACCGGTAGCAGCATCTGTCTCTCGGTCGGGAGGACTCTCATGTTCTTGCCGCCTCTCCATGTCGATGAGGTCCAGCGAATCGCGGTGAGCCACGTGACCATGTGACCTTCCCTGGCGAGTGTCCTTGACGCGCGTGTCATAGGCACCGCCCTCCTCTTCCCAATAGTTGTCTGGAATTTCTTGGAGAATTGGCTTGAGCGACTCGATGTCACGTCGGAACCAACGCGAGTCTTCGTAGAGAGGCGCAAGCGTGCGGCGCTCACACTCGCCCGTAAAGTGATTTCTCTGCACGTAGATACCATAGCGCAATGAAGCAACCATGGGACACAACAATGCGCCGTCCAAGGGCAGCAAAGACGAGAGCGCGTCAAGCTGTTCTTCAGTGCAAACTCCAGTCACGAAAATGCGGTCATATCGAGAGAGCATACCCGGAATGACGCGCTTCTCACGCATGTGATCAGGCACAAATCCATGCTTCTTAGCATATCGCCTCCTTGCACGTCGACCAAAGTCGGAGACCGCACGCGCATGCGGCAAGAGGTCCCCGACGAAAACATCAATTGGTCCGAGTGGCACCGCAAAGTCTGTGCGTAGGACGTGCATATTACTTCGGACACGCCTTGCCGTAACGTCCGAAGCAACGAGACCATGGATCCGTGCATTGCCAAAGGGCGGCTGCCCGTTCGACAAAAGGCTTCCGAGAGCCAGTGAGAAGCCGTGATCTGCGTCGCAGGATACGCACAACAGATCGCAGCCCTCCTTGACGCTCAAAAGCTCAATGAGGATGCCCTCGAGACAGCGTTCCATCAAGTTCGAATTCGCCTCTGGTGAGCATGGGCGAAGCCGCGACAAGCTCATTTGGCCTTTGTGTAAACTCTCAAAGGGTCCGTACGGAACATTGAGAAGCGCCGCAAGCGTGCGCGGCTCCGTAGGGACTTGATCATCGCTCACATCGTCTTCGCCTTCGTGATTCATCCAATACAAATCGTGCAGTCTCTCGAAATTCGGACCCGAGTGGTACTCAAAGTCCGCAACGCGTGGCTTCCGCCGCTCCGGGGGAAGCTGCGTTCTTTCGTCGCAAAAGCCTGCACCTGAGTTTTCAATCAAGTCGTGGCCCGCCTGCGCGTGTCGGGCCGCGCATGTTTCGCACACCTCCGTCCCACCGCACGTGGTGCACCGAAAATAAACTTGGGGCCGCGGAAAGTCTTCGCTCAGCAGGTACGTGCAGCTGTTGGCGTCCCCGAGGTCCGCAATGCCAGCGAGCGTTGAAATCCAGTTCTGCTGGCGAGCGTCCCATTCGGGGTAACACGCCGTCGAGCTCAGAGCAAAGTTTAGTTGGACCATGGCTTGAGCGAGCTCCCACGCCTGATTGGTGTGGATCTTGTTGAACCAGTCACGTTGGCGGTCCTTCCACCAGCTTTGAAAGGCGGCTGGCAAAAGGGAGCCCGCCAACACCTTGAGACCAAAGGCAACCTCTGCCACGGAATCCATGCCCTGGTCCAACATGCTCGCCCACATGTGTCGCGCGTCTCGATCCCACCATGTATCTTGCACCTCGCTCCGCAAGCACTCTTCGAGACTTCGCAGACACAAACGCAAAAGCTTGCCATCTGTGCATGTTCGGTATGCTTCGCGAATGAATGGCAAGGGAAGGGCCCGAGTCTGATTGCTTATGCAATCAATCACGTCAGCAGTCTGGCACACCACATCGAACCACGTTCGATCGGCGGGTCCGATCTTCCAGACGTCTGCAAAAGGCCGCAGAGCCCCGCATGCCTCCGGTCCCCGCATGCTGCACCCGCACGGCGCCGTTGTTGTGCGTTCATTCCGGAGCACGTGACCCGCGTGGCACGTGGCTGCACAGGCGAGACACACGGCGTCAGGTCCAGTGAGGTGACATGTCTCACAGTCCATGACCATTTTTGAGTTTTCTCGACAGCCGAAGACGACAAGAGTGCATAGAGGGGCTTTTGGAGTCTTGCTTGATATCATACCATTGACCGCGTCACGGGAACTCTTTTTGCTTTGCTCTTTCTCTTCACCACGCGCATGACCATTGCCATTCGCACCATTCGGTCTGAGATGAGGGGCACCTTCCGCAGCCAATGCTTCTACCATCGGGTTCGGCTCCGTGAGAGCCCCCATGCTGTCTTGTGTTGCCAAGAGAGCCGGGGCACCAGACTTTGTTCCGACATCGTTCAAGATCGACCTGGTCACATCCTTGGAACCCCCGCTCCTGCCATTGCCTTGCGTTGAGGGAGAGACGGGGTTGGTAACTCCATTTCCGCGCGAGTTCGTTGGCAGCGGAGCATCTTGAAGTGCCCACAAATTTCGACAAAGTACGAGAAGCTCAAGCAAGCACACAAAGTACGGAGAAACAGAAGTAAAACCGTCCTCTGCCACCTCGTCAAAGAGCAAGAGCAGGTCATGATGAAGCTTGTAGAGCCCCTTACGCATGATTGCGTCCCAGGCGCTTGAGGTCTTGCTGCTCACGCGAGCGTTTATCCGAGCTTTAACGAGAAGCGTCAAGACCTCGCAAAGCTCTGGTTTGAAGGCAAGATGATTGGTGCGCAAGTAGCTGACGGCCGTTTGGAAAAAGGGCGCCCCGCAATTGATGCGCGTGAGCACGCGAGACGGGTTCTCCGCGACGACCTGCAGAAGGCGCCAGCCAAAGGGTCGCTCCAGAACTTTCATCTCATCGGCGTTTGCAACATCCTCGAGGCTACGCACGCGAACAGCAACGCCCCACGCCACTTCGTCAATGTCGACACCAAGCTCGTCCAGGCGCTGCAGGGCACCAAGAATATCAGTCTGATTTACGCTCCAGTGCATGTAGCAGGTATCCCCACTCACGACAACCGGACGCCACGTGTCGGCCCCACCTTCGCCAAGGACAGTGATGACCTCGCGGTCCTGAATGTCGTACGAGAGGGTGACCTGGGTCGCGTCGGAAATGACCGAACTCCGACGGTCAAACTCGACGAGAAGGCCCGATGCTCCCTGAATGCAAAATCGTTGACTTCCCGAAAGCCGCTTGGAGCGTGCGAGTGGCGGAGGTGCGGGGAGACCGTCGGTTGGGAATCCAGGCTCTGACTCGTCGGAGGGCTGCGGCGAGGCCCCGCCGCTATTTGAGCGAAAAGACCCAACTCCAGTCCCAACGCTCGTGGGTGGACGCACATCATCCGAGGCCGCCGAGCCGGACCGACGACTAAGCGTCGAGCCATGATGATGACGCGGTGAAGCAGGCGGGCTCACCAGCTCGCTCACGTGCATAGCGGAGGAAGCGTGACTCATACCGTCCATGGAACCCAACATGCTGCCAATATCATCATCGGAACTCGCGTCGGTGACACCCACGTCAAGCTCTTCGACAGGACATAGTGGGTGCGGTGTCTCAAAGAAGAGCGTATTTTTGGCGGTGATGGACAAATAGAGAATTGCCTCATCCAAGAGCATGTCGGCGAACTCGTCATTGGTCTGAAAGAGCATGGCGACAGCGCGCCACAAACCATTTACGGCGGCGCCTCCCGAGTCGCTCATCCCTGCCAAGGTGGTCTCGGACGACTGGTCATCGAGCCCACTGCTCAGGGGCTGCTGGGGCACGTCTGTCGATGCCGAACTCTCACAAAGTTTGAGCATGCCGAGAATCTGCGATGCGCCGCCTGCCTCCCCGAGGAGCAGCTGCATTTGACCCGTATCGCTTGCAGATCCAACCGAGCCGGAAATGGCGGCCACGGCACCGCGTCGCGCATTCAGAATGGCACTTCGCGTGAAAAGCTGACGAAGCTCGCTGGACAGCTTGCGTTTTGCGGACTCAGAACCGCCGCCAACAGAGGATCCGTCACTGCCTCCTGACGTTGATCCGTTCCCATCACTGCTCCGTCGACCACGTGGCGAGGAAAACGCAGAAAGGCCAGGGCTACCGCCTCCGGTGCCTCCGGTGCCACGAAGTCCTGAATCCTGCGGGGAAAGCAAGTAGCGGTCCGAGATAATATCCTCGCTCAGTTCAAGGTCGCCAATGTTTCGCCACTTCGTTGTCTGCATGCCCGTGAGTGAGTTGCAGATATGCACAAGCGCTAGCTCTTGACCACCAGTAGACTGCTCAACTTGCTTCACTACGCCCGTTTCGTACTGCGAAACCCTGAGCAACGTTCCTTCCCGCACGACAGCGCGCAAGGGCTGCAAACGCAGAGACTGCGAGCCGAGTTCACCCGGGCCTCCCTGTTTTTGCGAAGAAACGGGAAGTGAAAGCATGGTATCAACCGTTGGAAGCTCGACAGGAAGGGGAAGCGCCGCAGCGTCACGGCCTCGTGGCGTGTCAGGGAGGCAGAAAGGCCCACGATCCATCTCATTCTGCACATCTACCTCCAAATGGCCACCTTCATCGAGAGCGTCAAAATCGTTAGGCGGCCCGTTCTGGCTTTGTCGTAGCTGCCGTGGTGGCAGCGAAGACGATGCTAGCTGCTGCCGAGCGACAGACGAAGAAAGGGTGCGAAGACGTCGCGCCGCGCGACGCTTTCGCTCCATGCGAGCGCGGCGACGATTGCGCTCCACCTGCAGCTCAAACGCATAATTGATGCGCTCTTCGCGGTCAATCTCGCGAAAAGGCGTCTGCAAAACAGCGGCTGCTGGACTCTCGAATTTGACCGTCTTCTTTGCGGCCCCTGTGCTGCCTGATCGCCGACGACCCGTTTGAGAGTGAGTGCTGCCCGCTCCGCTAGAAAGACGCCGTTCGCGTCGGTGGGTGTTGGCGGAGCTGCTTCGGCGAAGCGTACGATTCGATCGTTGTGCAAGCACAGGATCAAGCGCCCTGTCCTGAGCACCATCAGCTGGCGCGCCCTCCACCTCCCAGCCATCGGGAGATGTTGGCGTTCTCGGCTCGCTTCCTTGAGCACTCGTGGTATCCGTCAAAATCGGATCTTCAAAAGCACCAGGAGCTGTGCTTGCGTACTCAATGCGATTACTATCGTCTTCGGCATGATGATTACGAGACGAAGGACCTCCACTGCTGTCGTCAACAGACGATCCATTCAGCATGGTTGAAACGTTTGTGTGAGCGCCTTCGCCTGCGCTTGCGCCTTTATCTTGTCCAGATTCTTTTTGATCGCGCATTGAGGTGTTGTGACCCGTATCGCTATCGCCGTCACTTTCGGCAATATCTGACGCAAACATTTGAGTGCTCGCCTGTCGAGCGAGCGCGGCTCGACGGCCTTTGGCAAGCACCGGTTCAGCAAGAAGAGACTTCTGGCCCTGCACTGGAGAAGCCTGCTGCAAGCGCGGGCGCGAAGCTTTCGACGGAGTCTGCGCATTTGCGTCCTCGCCCGTTGTTTCTATCGCTTTAGCAAATGGATCGTCCTCGCTTCCTAGGTCGCTCGCCTTGCTGCCGTCCGAGCCACGCGACGATGCATGCACAAGGGTGCCAGCGTCCCTTTCCTCGTTGGCAACCAGAGGTACGCCGGTGACAGGCTCGGGTGCCTGCAGTTCGTTTCCGGAACTTTGGGAGGAAGCCACTGAAGATGATGCAGAACGCGCGGCAGCCGTTGCCGCAGCCGCAAACGCCTTTTTACGAGCAGCGTCCCTCTCAGCTTTGCCTCTAGCTCGCTCCATCATAGCCTCCATCGGTGACACAGCTAGCTCACCGAGGACGGACTTGATATCGTGCATGGCCTGGCGGGTTGAGATAATATCATCGACGCTGTCCAGCGAAGAGCGTGGCGCTGGACAGGCACAAATGGCCACCAGATTTCTCCACACTGGGGTACCAGAGGCGGCAATCGTTTGAATTGCGTGCGAAGCATCTGTTGACAACCATGCGTGCAAGACGCTCATACACATGGATTTAAGCTCACTCCATACCAGATCCTGCTGCAAGGAAACGCTCCAGAAGCGTGTTGTGAACAGCTCCACACTTCTCAAGAGCCACGATGAACCTCGAAGTGAGGCAAAGAGATCCTGAAATTCCTCGAGAAGGATCGTGATGGGTAATACCTTTTCTGCGTCGCACTTGACCGGGATGCGGTATGCGTCCGAGTCCAAGATCACCATGCAGGAGGAGGTCTCGCTCGCATAACTGGAAATACTGCTCCGCGGCTCGAGGCCGCCAGCAAGAGCACCCATCTCATTCGGACGTGTCGCGCCAGTCACGCGTCGAGAAGATCGAATCACGATACCGTATTCCTGATTGGGCTTTGACTCATTCCAGCCCGCGAGCCCGGAAGCGTCCGCTACAACCTTGACCCTGCATCCAGGGCGAAGCGTTGAAGGCGACGACATGTCGAGCACTGCAAGCGTGGTCCAAAATTCGTAGAGAACTTCTTGTGAGCAGTCGGGTGCGGTGCGCAAGTACTCTTCCGCAGCTGCACCAGCAGCACGCAAAATGGCGGGACGCCACGTTGACCGACCTTTGACGGCCAAATTCCGAAGCATACCCGCGCACTCGAGAGCGAGATTGGCTGATAGCGCGGATGGAGTTTGAGGCTTGAGACTTAGCGCCCAACTTCCAGCCACGCGAAACAGCCGCGGGGTCATGTCCGAAGCGTCGCAAAAAAGGAGCAGGCGCCATCCAAGCCGAATCGCGAGCTGTTGCACACGAGGAGACGAGCACGTGATGAGCGCGAGAATAAGGTGCGAGGCGGGTGCATATTCTGCACTTGCACGCCGAGGCGTATCGAGGTTTCCGGCACGAAATGGCGCTTCCTCTGCGTTGGGGCTAGCAAAGAGTCCCGCAAACATGCGCATAATGCGACGGTTGCAACACAGACTGCCAAGGAGACACACAAAGCCGTGGCAAAGTCGCTCGGCGCTTTCGTATCTCGGATCCATAGGATCCTGCATCGTCGTGACATGCTTGCTGATTTCATGGTACATGGTCAGGGCAAGGAGGCATTGTAGACCATCGAATCCAGCTTGCCAGTCCACGGAACCGTCGGTGGCTGCGGCACCGTCCTCCACGACGGCTTCGTCGTCGAGGTCATCAGAAAGCTCCATTTGCGAGGCCGATGCAGTGCCGTCTCCGCGCGGGGAGGTAAGCGGTGAATCCAGCCAGGGCGAGAAGAAGGCTTGCAGCGCAATGCGCGTGAATACCGACCACACACAGCCCTGAAGGTAAGGGTCATCGAAGTCGGCATTGATACGGTTCAGGAGAGCAATGAGTCGAGGCACAATGTGAAGGTCTTGTACCTCTTCATGATCGCACTCGCGGATAGAGATAATTTGTAAGACCTCGAGGACGAGAGAAATCTCGTCAACGCATTCGTTCTTTTCCGCCACGGTCAAGAGCATCTCCATAATATCCATTGACGCATGCTGAATGGCTTCCGCATGGTCCGTTGGCATTTGGTAGTCGAGAGGATGATGGCCGGCAACGCCCGCAGGGCGAGGCATGGCTGCATAAATATCGCGCACTGCTGCAAGAACGGCATCGAGCGCGGCTTGCGGCGCGCCAATGGCAGGCGTGACGTCCGAGAGACTTTCCTTTTTGCTGAGCCGCTCGCCTCGCATGCTCGAAGCAACAGACAAAACGTTGCTGTTCTGCGCAACACCGAGGTCGCGCGTCGACGCACTTCGTAGACTAAACTCGCTCTGCTGGCGCTGCGCTCTCGCATGAATACGGAGTACGGAACGAAAGACGCTTTGTACAGAATCCAATGCAGCAAGACGGAAGCGGCTATGCCTGAACTTTGCCTTGAGGTAGAGTTCTAGGCTGTCGGGCTTGATGCCGTCCGAGGCAGACGACTCAATAAAGTACTGAGCGTGCTTGAGCATCGGGCCAAAGTCAAAAGCGATCTGCTCAAATTGAGGTGCGTTGGAGAGTCTGCCAGAAAGGCCAGAAATGCGGCCCGGAGTGTCACGAGACGATGTATCGTTACCCATCGACTCCTCGTCCGAGTCTGAAGCCTGCGACATGCTTATCGTAAGCATTGCCATGGCCCGCGAGTCCGCGTGCTGATTCAAAAGAATACGTGCTCGTGCCGCAACGTCAGCACAGATTTCTTGATAAGTCTGCGACTCCTCTACTTCATTCGTGTCGCTCATGTGACCGACCTCGCAGCGCCAGCCTCCGTCGTCTTCGGCAACGGCGGCATGCGTACAGCCCTCGTGCGCACAGATAATGCGCTGGTGGTCCCGATGCACGCTTATGATGGTGTGCGTTGCGCTCCAAGCAGCTTTCCAAATGTCAATGACCGGCTTGGGCAAAAGATTTACCTTTGCGTTCTGCTTGGTAGGCTCGAGATCCGCGAGTCCGTAAGCTGCGTCGTAGGCAAAGATGGCGAGACCCGTGTGTTTGAGATAAGCAGCGGCGCAAATGCGCACGACGTCTTCGAGCACAGCAGGTTTGCCCCGGGACTGCATGGTCATTGGGCGCATTTCACTGCGAGAACTCACAAGCGCATGCAGAGCCTGGGCATCAGATTGGTGCACGGGCTGGGCGGGCGTTCGCGCCAAGTCCTGCAAAAACACTTCGACCGCCTCTTGATCGGCTGGGCTTGCTTGGGCAGGTCGCGAAAAGAGTTTGCCGCGCAAGAGTCTTTCCATGGGTTCATTAATGGTGCTTGAGAAATCAACAACCCGCATGCGCCCTCGCGCAAATGCGCACAACAACACCGTGACAGTCGTTCGAATGTAGCCAGGGGTGTAACTCGCCTGCAAAAGATCCAAGAGCGGCGCATGGAGCTTTTCTGCGCCCTCGTGCCAGTCTTTGAGCGAGACGAGGCGCTCGATCAGCTCGCAGACAACGTCTTCAATTAACCAGCGTCCATTTTCGGCCGCTTGGTCTTCTCCCTGGACGATATCTTGGTCTGCAAGCCTTGAAATCTGGCTGGACTGCCACCGAGACTCGGCCACGTCACTGTCGCCGTCGTGCCGCCATGACGCGGAGCCGAGCGAGGAGCGACCACGAGTACTACTTGTACTTGATCGCCGCGCGCGAGCCGCGCGATCAGATCCACCTTCGCGCGAACACTTTTGCAAGCAGGCACTAAAGATCTTATTGCAGTGGTCCAAAAGAACTTTTTCCACCTTGTCAGATCCGCTAGGCGTCAGAGGCGGGCCGGGTCGATCATTGCGATCACGACGCGCCTTGAGGATGACAAGAAGACGAGAAATGAGGTCGTCCTGCAGACAGCGAAGCACCACCGCACTATCAACATCGTCATTTTCTACAATGGCGTCGAGGAGAACCTGAAGAAGTTTGGCGCCCCCGGCTCGTGAAGACGCAGCTCCTGACGACGACGAGGAAGCGCCCGAGGATGAATCGACATGAGGATTAGATAGCTGCCAAAGAGACAGCTCCTGAGGCATGAACCCCCCCATCGCAAGTTCGTCTGCCATTGCTTGTGCGTCTTCGCGAAGGTCGGCGCGTACGGTCCGTTGTGGTTCATCGCTCACGAGTAAACCGTGAACTCCGCGAGTGACGATGGCGCGTGTGTCAAGAATCCATTCTGCCACGCGGCCTGGTATACGCCCCTGCCATAGATTTGCCGTGCTCGAGCAGAGCGCAGCCTCGACATCCTCCAAAGGAATCACCTTGCGCTCGCGCGGGGAGGCGGTCGTTCCTGTGGTGATATCAAGCGAACGGAGGCTGCCTGTCTGCACGTCGAGCTTGTGGTGGCGCGCGGCGCCCGCCCCAGAGTCTACGGTAGCGCGACGCTCGGATCGAGTCTTTCCCGCAGCCACAAAGGCCTTGGCAGCTCGCTGGATTGTCAATAGTGCTTGTGATCGCCTCTTGAGCAAGGTGCTGTTTGTCCCCGAGCTGTGTTCCCCAAGAACGGAGCGGACGCGAACGCGATTTGACAGGGATTCCCGCCGCATGGTGCTCGAGGTGCGCGGGTGTCGAAGCGCGCCACTTCCGGCAGTCATAGAGTGGCGTAGATCAACCTCCTCGAGGTTGGAGGACTTGCGTCGAAGCAAGTCGTTGCTCGCTGGCCTCCGACCTACAAGGGCGCCAGCGCTACGCTGCACGTCAAAGACCCCGAGCACGCGGGCGAGGCGCTTGCGACCAGCGCCGACATCGCTCGAGGGCCGAGGGCAGTCCGCGCCCTCGCAAACCAAGTAGGAGATGGCTCGCTGTTCTTGAAAGGCCTCCGAGATGTGTTGGCGCAGGAGGAGTTTGCGCTTGTCCTTGGTTGGCTTCCAAAGCCGAGCAAGAAACCTACCCTCCTCCTGACTTGAACGGGACATGACCGCGAGATAGTTGGCAAAGATACGCGATGCCAGCGTAGCTGGACCTTCCTCCTCCTCTACATCGCTGTCCCTATCCCGAGCAGCTGGCCTTGGCGTGTCTCCAGCGTTTCTTGACTTAGCGCCGCCCGATAGATCGCGCGACGTGTCTCCGTTGTGCATGGAAGGTCTGACACCATCGATGGCTTCTTCATTTGAAGAATTGCTGTTGGTGCTGCCAGCATCCTCCCCGGAGGTGCTACGTTTCATCGCTGCGGGGCTCTGAAGGTTTTCTGTTCCATTTTCATCAGAGCTCGAGCTTTTCCGAATCAAGAATCTCGATTCCCCCGTGCTGGACAGACTTGACTTGGTTATCATCGCACTTGATTGTGAACATGCGCTCGAAATTGCGTGTTGATTGCTCTTGACGTCGCCGGGTTCCGGCAAGTTGCCAAGAGCAACAACAAGAAGCGCATCTCCAAGCACCGCTAAGAGCTCGCGCACAGTATATGTTTCGAGACGCAGGACTGCAATCGTGGCCAGGTGGGCTCTCACGAGCTCGAGCGCACCTCTAAAGGCGCGGTGATATATTTCATGAGGCATGTTTGGCGGACTGTAGGCGTGAAGTTGTGTCATGAGCACGAGAATCTGCGCAAGAGGCGGCAAGAGATGCGCCTCGACTTGCAGAAAGTACGGCATGCGCAGTCGAGCTGCAGAGAGGGCAGAGGTGTCACGGAGTCGTGCAGAATAGCTTACCGCCATGCTTCCCAGTCCCGAAAGAATACGTAAAGCTGCGTAGGCTGCCTGATCCGTGGTGGAATAAACGTTGGTATCCAGCCATGTAGGAGAGCCTTGGAGGTCGTTTTCTCCGAAACTCACGGCCTTGACGGCTGTTTGCAATCGCTCCAAGTAGATGGGGTCTGCGGTCTGGGGATCCTTTGACATGCACTCTTCGAGTGCCGGGCGCACGAGCTCCAGGAGACCCTCGAGGCTGCTCGGGGGAGGTTGATGTCTGTCATGCGCACGAATACTCCCGCTACTTGGAGCGCGAACGTGCACGTGGTTCGACCTTTTCGCGCTTTGCCCATCGTCCGTGTCTTGATCTTCGTCTTCCTGTCCCGAGTCATCGTTCATGGACTCGTCTGACAGATCCTCTTCCGAATCCTCTTCTGCATCCTCTTCCGAGTCGCTGTCCGCTGCTTGGACGTTATTCAACATGGGTCGTGACAGGGAATTTAGCGCACGTCGACGCAAGAGATCCTTGTGAATTGGTTCAAAGTCAGTCGAGGCGGACATGCTTTGAAGACGCGGACGTAAAGGAGCTTGCGCTGCAGTGGCCGCTGTCCGGTTCCAGCGTTTCTCCATGAGGACCCACACGAGCTCGCGCCCCGTCGCGTGGTTGAGGGGGATGTAGCATCCGACTGATAACATTTCCATTTGGCCCTCAAAAGAGGCTAGGTATGCTGCGCGCTCTTTGGCTGCCTTTTCTCGTTGTTCCTCGATTCGACGAAAGTAGGCTTGTTCTTGTTTTTTGCGCAGCATGAAGGCTTGCTTGGCTTTGTGCCGAGCTGCGAGAGCCTCTTCTCGCTCCTTGCGCGCCTGAATCTCTGCTTGAGCCTCGGCAGTGCGATGCCGCAGCATGCCAGCGATGCCCTCGTGGCCATTTTCCTCGGCAAATGCAAAGGCGAGAGCACCCTGACGCGTTCCACTCAGGGGATTGGCACCGTAGCTCAAGAGGAGTTCCACGCATTCCAGCGAGCCCACAAAGGCGGCAAACATGAGCGGCGTGGCCCCAGTCGTGTTCTCAACAACGTTGACGTCGGCGCCCCATTCCAAGAGGGCTTCTACAGTTCCTGCCTCACCGGCCCGAGCAGCGTAGGTGAGCGCGGTCCACCCGTGCTGGGAGACGGCGTGTACGTCAGCGCCGCTGTGCAGGAGAATCATGACGGCCTCGCGTCGCCCGGCCCACGCGGCGAGCATGAGGGCGTTACTGCCATTTTTGTCGGCGCAGGACAGATCTCTACCTGCGCGAATATGATCGACAAGTTTGTCGATGTCACCATCGCACGCGGCCTGCAAGAAGTCATTCCTTGCGCGGTTCATGCGTCCTGCCCTGTACTTGACGATCTTGCGGGCGAGCGCAAACCCTGTGCCCCCCAAGAGGCCCAGAGCGAGGAGGGCAGTTGCCCCGTACGCAACGTTGCGCCAAGTCGGGGCAGAAGAAGAGGATTCTGAGCTCAAGCGGCTTCTGTTGCTGCTGATGTTTCCGCTGCCGCTGGCACTGCTGCTGCTGCTGCCGCCGCCGCTGCCGCTGCCGCCCTCGGCGTTGCTGTTGGCGTGGACGTCGCGCATCTCCACGTCGCCTGTGACCCGCTGTGCTCCAACGTGTTCGCGCCCCGCCATGACCGCCGTCTTACGGGGCGCGCGAGTCCTTCAGGGAGCTGACGGGACCTGCCCCCGGCCGCTCGTCCCCTTCGCGGAGCTGTCCGCGGACCCAGCGAGCTCCGCAGACCTCGCGCAGCAGTCTGCGCGCCCGCGCTCTGCGACGATGATCCAAACCCAAATTGGTTGCTCAAAATCATAAAAACGAGGAAAGGAAGGAAGGAAGACATCGGCCACGTACTTGGCCAATACGTGCCATTTGGGAGCTTGCTTCTTGCGCTCCAAGCAGAGCGAACATTGCACTGCTGTGAACGATGCGAAGCCCTTTTCGCGCAAGACGTCAACAAGACGTGAGCCTTCAATTATGCTTACCCTCTTGCGCACAGCATTGCTGCTGTTTGCCGCGATTAATTCTTTTCTTTCTTTGACTGGCCAACACCGAGGAGAGAATCTCGACGTTGGTCCACATCGTTTTGCATCCTTGTTCGACGGGCCTCATTAGGCTCAACCATTACATGTCCGTCCACACTCGCAAGTCGTTGTCGTTACGGACAAATATATCTCCGAATTGGGAAAGCTTCTGGGCGACATTCGCTGTTCTTCATCTAGCTCCCTTCGCAGTCAGGTCAGTCGCCGGCCGCGAGATTCTGATCAGAGAAACGACATCGTCGAGCGACCGCCTAGAACAGAGGTAGAAACATGCACTGCTCTGCTCTGCTCTGCTCTGCTCTGCTCTGCATTGATAGTGTCATCGTTCGCACGTGCCGGGACATGCGCGGACGCGCGGCGATTTATATCTCCGGCAGCCCATCATGATCGAAACCCGCCTTCGAAGGTGTCCGTCCCATCGCGGCGATTTGCAACTCCGAGTCGCTTCGTAGTCGGCCGCTCTGCTCTGCTCTGCATTGATAGAGTCGCCGTTCGCACTCGCCGGGACATGCGGGCATTTATATCTCCGACATGCGGGGGCGCACGGCGATTTACATCTCCGGCACATGATCGAAACATCGTCCCATCGCGGCGATTTGCAACTCCGAGTCGCTTCGTGGTCGGCCAAAGAAATGCGACAGCCGTGGCGAGGTCTCGGCCGGCCGAGCAACCAAGCAGACCTGCATCGTGCGTGCCGACCTAGCCAACCCAGCCTCGCAGGCCCGAGCACAGGGAGTGCGTGGGTGGGGGAGGGACCAGCGTCTTTCTGCGGGTGCCGCCATTGACTGACTGTGAGTGTCTGCCTGTCGCCCGTGCCGTGAAGCGTCCCTGCGCGCTGGCCGCAAGCGACTTGTACTCGTAGTACGTCAAGAGGGAGGCGCAGGACCAAAGTGGCTGCCAGCGGCTCGGGAGACACGCGTAATTGAGAGCGTGCGGATCGTGCGCTGTTCTTTCGAAGGTTTCCTACACGAGGGAGAGGTGAGCGAGCAAGATGAGCAAGACGAAAAAGGCATCGGCGAGCTTGGCGTGTGCAGCCCGGCCTCTCGCTCCGGAAGAGCCTTCGGCCAGCAGAGGCGAGCACGAAGAGGATGAAGACCATGACCATGTCCATGATCATGATCATGGTCATGGTCATAATCATGGACACGGCCATGACGATGAGCACGAACATAGTGACGAGGACAAGAACGATCAAGGGTCCAGAAGGTGCTGCAGCTCCTCCACGAGAGGAAAGAGCTCTGGAAAAGGATGCAAGGATGCTTGCTGCAAGTCCACGATCGGGGATGGTTGCCATGATCACTCGTGTGAAATCGCGCAGAAGAAGGCCTGCGTCGCCGATGCCGGGCATGGCCCCGGATGTTGCCGTGGCGACCAGCCATGTTTCGCCAAACAAGGTTTTGACGATGGACCCTGTTGTCCTCCTGGAGAGGAGTGTTGCGGCCAACCGGGACTCGGGAACATCATTTCCGGGGAAGATCCGGAAGAACCTCTGCTTGGTGCAAGTTCCGCGGATCAAGGTCTTAGCACGTGCGATATCTACCTCCAACGTCTCTGCTGTAATGGCGAGGCCCTCATGGCGCAACGCACTGTGCTGCCACTTGCAGGTGTTCGGCATGTCCGCGTGGACGTGTCTGCAAAGTTGATGACGATCAAGTACAACCCACAAACGATCTCGCCGAGCACCATAGCTGCTTGTCTCAGGGGCAAGAGTCTCCGGCCAAAGATTATTCCGGCGGGCCAGACTGCGGCTGACGTCTCAGCTCGAGCCACGGTAACGAGCACATTTGCAATATCCAAGTTATGCTGCGCAAGCGAGACGCAAACAATCTTCAAGGTTCTCGAACCTGTGGAGGGGATTGAGGCCATTCGCCCCAACGTGGTGCTGAAAAAGCTTGTTGTCAAACATGATCCGAGCCGAGTTTCGAGTGCCTTGATTTGCAAGCTTCTGAGCGGCGGCGGGCTTGGCGCAGAGATCCTTCGAGACGGTGGCGCCTCGGTCAACCGGGATCAAGACGCAGACTTAACCGCTTCTAGGGCGCGCGCCATGCAGCTCTCTGTCAAGAGTCTTGATTCTGACGCCGACGGCAGAGAGATCAAACGCATGCTCGCCTCGCTTCCTGGCGTAAAGCAGGTCGAGATCAACCTTATGGACAAGGAGGTTAAGATTTCGGCCGAGTCGCCCGTTACTTCGGCCGAGGAAGTCTGCGAATGGCTCCAGCAACGCGGTATCGAGGCGACTATCGCATCGTCACCTGTCCAGCAGCCCATGCGAGGCGTATCCGGGTCGACGCACGGCTCAATTGTGGTGCCCATCACGGGATCATTACCCGAAATGGAACAGAAAAAGCCAACGTTCTATACTCGAATGAAGACACTGAGCGGTTATTTGCCACACTGGAATGTCCTGCTGGCTTTTGTTTGCTGGATTGTCTCGCTGTGCCACTACGCGCCGAATCTTGAAATGATCAAGTTCGTTGGCTTGGGATCAGTGGCTCTCTGCTTGCCGCCCATTGCAATTGCTGCGGTGAAGCGTCTCCGCCATGGTGTGCTGGACATCAACATGCTCATGAGTCTTGCCGTTGTAGGCGCCATCGCGATTGGAGACTACCCGGAGGCCGCCGCTGTGGTCACGCTATTTTCACTGAGCGAGTGGCTGCAGTCTCTTGCGAGCTCGCGTGTCCGCGTTGCGATGAATGCCTTACTGGAGCTCGCCCCGGAGGTCGCGCTTCTCGCAGAGCCAATTGCAGGGGTTGGTTCCGTCGGTGAACAGGTCGGGGTGGAAGCTGTCCCGGTCGGTGCTCGACTTGGGGTTCGCGCAGGCGACAAGTTCCCCATGGACGGCCGTCTTGTAGCCGGAGCTGCCGAGACGCACGCCAACGAAAGCAATCTCACGGGCGAGTCCCGGCCCGTCCGCAAAGGCCCAGGCGACGAGGTGTCGGCGGGAACAATTAATCTCGACACGTACGTGGAGATGATTGTATCCCGCGAGCACGAAGACTCTACTGTTGCACGCATGGTGCGTCTCGTGGAGGAGGCGGCTTCCGCACGGGCCCCGACACAGCAGCTCATTGAGAAGATTGCGCGCATTTACACGCCCGTTACATTTGTTGTGGCAATCTTGCTCGCGACGGTGCCGTGGGCAGTCAGTCATGAGGAGGGACGCAAATACTCGAACATTGCTCTGGTCTTTCTCGTCGTGGCCTGTCCCTGCGCGCTGGTCATTTCCACTCCCATGGCATATGTGTGCGGTCTGGCGCAAGCTGCACAAGAGGGCATTCTTGTACGTGGCGGGGCTCACCTCGAAACCCTGGGGCGTCTGAAGACAATGGCCATGGATAAGACGGGCACGCTTACGCAGGGAAAGTTCGAGGTGCTGGACGTCGTTGTCGACAATGGTGGTCCCTTTTCGCAGGCGGAAACGCTCGCACTCGTTCGTGAGGCAGAAGCGCAGTCTTCGCACCCCATTGCTCTTGCTCTTCTTCGTACTGCGGCGTCTTCGAAATCGCAGGGCGGGGACACCTCACTTCCGTGGCGTCTGGTACAGACGGATCTGCTTCCGGGTCAGGGCCTTTCGGCGCGATTCGAGGCCGTGGACGCCGCTCCCGAGGTCGCCCAAGCGCTGACGCTTCTCGTCGGAAATCGAACATTGGCCGCAGCGCGTGGCTGGCCATCAAAGAGCGAAGATTTGGCAGCCGGTTTCGCAGAAGCCGAAGCACGAGGCCACACGGCCATTTGGGTAGGGACGGAAGAGGACGGTCCCATTGCTTTCATCTCGCTCGGGGATAAGGTGCGGCCAGAATCAAAAGGGGCGGTCGCTGCGCTCCATCAGCGTGGCGTCGAGGTTGTCATGCTCACCGGTGACAACGAGGGTGCAGCTCGCGCAATTTCCGAGGATCTTGGCGTTGACAAGTACTTTGCCGGTTTGCGTCCGGAAGACAAGGTGGCCCGTCTGCATGCTCTGGTAGGGATCAAGGGAATGGTCGGAGATGGTGTCAACGACGCGCCAAGTCTTGCTGCAGCTGATGTTTCCGTCTCGCTTGGTTGCATTGGCACTGCTGTCGCTCTGGAGACGGCTGATGTCGCGCTCATGCAAGATGACCTCAACAGTTTGGTTGCTGCCGTGGACCTTGGTCGCAAATGCTTTCGCATCATCGTACAGAATGTCACCTTTTCCATCTTACTCAAGCTCGGGGTGCTTTGCGTTACGCTTACAGTCTACTCTCGCCTCTGGCTCGCGATTCTCGCCGATGTCGGGGGAATGCTTTTGGTCACTCTCAATGCCATGTCGATCATTTCGAGAAAGAGCACGCTCGCGCAACGCAAAGCGGCGCAGGATACATCTCTCCAATCGCTAAACTAACATAAAGTATTCATGAAATTTATTCAAACTTTGACGTGTTACTCGGAGATTCGCCTTCTTACAAAATCAATTATGGGGTTCCCGCGCCATCATCGTTTTATGGCATTTCGTCAAAAGGGGAAAGCTTACATTTTCAAAACTTAACTAGGGTCCGAACATCAACTTCCAAGGCGATGATGGTCATCGGACGAGACCGAGAAGTTTTTGTTGGATGCCATTCTGGCAAGGATCAAGGAATTGGTCTGCATCTCTCCTTCATGGATTGACGATGCGAAGGTGAATGGGCAAGCTCGCATCGCCGTAATTCTTATCTTGGAAAAAGAGACGCCAAATTCTGCAATTTGCATAGACACGTAACTCTTTGATCGCCTTGTACTTGACACCAAAGGCACGGGCGCAAATATCTTCAAAGTCAAGACAGATTCGGTTCCAGCCCTTTGCAAGAACAATCGGAAGACTTGCCGCTTGCCTTTGGGCGCGAACCGTTGACTGGTGGTTCGAGGCCGACAATTGATAGAATTTGTCGTCAGATCCTTGAAGAACGGCTTCAAGACGGAAATAGCGCTCCATGTTCTTTACGTGCAATACGAGAAAGCGGAGGTCGATGTCCTCGAGGTGAAAGCCGAGATTTGCGTGTGTTCCCAAGAGCTCCACGACCTGATCATCGACTTCGTCATCGACAATAACATTCACTTCCTCCTCTTTGCTGCTCGCGCGTAGCCTTGCGAGGTCACGCTGTGCTACAACGACAGGCGGGTACTCGGTGAGGTCCATTTCACCTTCCATGGGCGGAAAAATGGTCACCGTATCGGGAAAGCCTGCAATGCTGTCCTCATTGCGCGAGCCAGGTCGACTCGCACGCGATGTGCTTCGAGACGCCATCCTTTTCCGAACGCACTGCACTGCAAAGCGCACTGCGTCGAGAGAGAGAGAGGGAGAAAGAGACACGAAGCGCGAGAGTTGAAAGATGTGTTATGCACAGCAGCAGGGCGGCAGAACGCGAGGGTGCGGCCGCTTCGACAATTTGGTAAAGCCGGAGCATGTAAATAAATCAAACCAAAAATGTCTTGGCCTAATCTCTGTTCCAAAAAAAAGGCAAACTCCCTCACTATTGAAGGACTCAAGCAGGCGAGCTCAGCTAGCTCAACTAATACTTGTCGCAACGGTTCGATTTGCGCAACCCAAGATTAAAGCTTCCCCCTATTTTTAAGAGGGGGGGGTTGCGGGCTCACTCGCTCGCAAATGACTGCGAATAGCCGGCCATGAACATGAACATGTGACAGCGAATGAATGGAAGCGAGGAAGATAGGTAGTCTCGAGGGTCTCTCTGCTCGCCCTAATTCTATCTAAAAAATTGGAATTATTGTAGCCGTTTCCCGTAACGGTTCCTACCGTTTCAAGCTATGCGACGCTATACATGCACATCACTGCGACATTTCGTCGCTCACCTGTGGCTCGCGGACTACGAGACCCCCGCCAGCACGCCAACCCGCGAGCGCGCCAGTCAGCTAAGCTCGCGGCGCACTCGCACGGCAGCTCGCGCCAAGGTCTGCGGTTGCGCGTCCCGAGGCGCGGGTCGTGTCGGTCGTCTGACCCGGGAGCCCTCGCGAGCGTGCGCGCTCCTGCGCGTCGGTGCGGCGCGTCTGGAAAGAAAGAAAGAAAGAAAGAAAGAAAGGAAAGGAAGATAGAGCAGTGGCCGCCATGGAGGCGGACCTCGCCAGGCCCAGACCCAGGCGGCGCGGCGAGGTGGTCGAGCTCAACGTGGGCGGCGAGGTATATGCGACGACGCGTCACACGCTGACACAATGTCCGGACTCGATGCTCGGGAGCATGTTTGCGCCGAGGAATGAAGCCATGCTGGCGCGCGACGCCCATGGGAGGATCTTTATCGACCGCGACGGCAAGCTCTTTCGCTATGTGCTCAGCTTTCTCCGGGACGGACGACTTTGCGTTGGCGATGCTTTTGGCCAATTTGACGCGCTTCTGCTTGAAGCCGAATTCTTTGCTCTCGAGGGTCTCAAAGAGGAGATTTGTGCACTTCGAGCCTCTCACGAGCGCGCCATGCACGAAAAGGAGGAACGGGCCCAGCGAGCGCTCACGACTGCACTTACGCGGGCGCTTGTGAAATCCACGCATCAGCCAAGGAGCGCGTCCATTGCCTCGACAACTCCCTCGTCACCATCGCGGCCACAGATTGGAAGAGCAGCGGGGTCTTTGGAGAATTCGCCATCACGAAATTTGGCAAGTCGTCGGCGTCGAAGACGGACCATCAGTTTGGAGAGTGAACAGTCCGAGGACTCTACATACTCCGATATTAGCTCTGAGGCACCAATGGACTCGATTCGATTCGACGAGGCCTTATTTGACATCGTTCCCGATTTTTGACCTTTTTTGACCTTTCGTTTTCCCAGCAAGCTTGCACTGCCAAAATCTTTCTTGTTCCATTGGCTCGCTCAACTGGTTGCAAGTGTACCAGTATGCTACCTCTTCCTGCATTGATTGCACTACATTGCACTGGCACGTGAGTATGAAGCAGATCCAAGTTGACCCGTCCAGTCACAGAGCTAACTCATGTGAAGCTTTCTCATTCTTTTTACTCATTTCTTGGCTTTCCGAGAAAGTGAAAAAATCTCGTTTTGCAACGAGTCGACCTGGGCATTAAGACCTATACCTACCAAGGCCTGTAGGCCCACTCCGGCCTTTTACTCTAGCCTTTCACAAAAAAAAACTCAGAAAAAGCGAGCTTTCAGCTGCGTCACATGCCGACTCGTCGTAATCGCATTTCGGCAGCGGGTTCTCCCGTGACGACTCCCTTCGTGCATCCATCCTCGCGTGTGGTACAGATTGAACAACGACTTCAATCTTCGAAGTTTTCTCTTTGCGTCACCGAGTCGCCGGCCACCCACGTCATTTCTATTCTCTGACAGTAACTCGCGTCGCTGGCGTGTGCGTGCTTGTCACCGCTGCACAGGCACGCCAGCCACCTGCAATACGTCCAAGACTAGACGCAGGCAATCTGCTGCTGGCTGCTGTAGGCTGCAGGTTGCAGGCTGCAGGCGAAGGCGATGCCCGCTCGATCTCCCGCGGCCTCATCTTTGGTTAGGGTTCTCGCTCGCCTGGCCAGGTGCGATCGATGCCCGTCCACGCCTCGGAGCAGCAGCTGCTTCGATGTCCGAGTCGGCAGAGAGAGTTGAACTAGGCTAGATGACAGTGGAAGGAGAGTTCCGCAAGTCGGCTTTTCCAGGCAGACACAACAGGAAGTTGAAAGAAAGGGCTCCGGCAAACCCGCTTGGGCGCGAGCACGCATACCTTTACCCCGGCGTCGGCGACGGACGGTCGGTACTCGCGCGGAGCGAAGATGCCGCAGAAGAAGGATCGCAACAGGAGCAGCGGCAGCCTGCTGCCGGTGGTGGCAGGCGTACTCGCCGGCGCCGCCGTGGTGGCGGCCTCGTTCTTCGCGGCGGACATGGTAGAGGAAGGCGCCGCCAAGGAGAAGAGCAAGAAGCGCAAGGAGGAGGACGAGGAGGTGGACGCCGAGAGCGATGACGGCGAGAGCGACAAGAGCAAGATCATGGACACCGTCTGTCCCATTTGCTTCTACAACTATGACGATAAAAAACACGCCGCCATGGCCTTCAACTGCGGCCACACTGCTTGCAGAGCCTGCAGCGAGATCGATACGTGCTACGCGTGCCGCAAGCCAGTGACCCAACGACTCCGCCTTTATCTCAACTAAGTTGCCGCCACTCTTGCGTACTGCAGAGGCAACGCATATGTCACGGTCTATAAACTAATCGCCATGACTCTTGCGTGTGCTCTGCAGCGGCAACGCACCTGTCGCGGTCTTATAAGCTAATTGTATTGTTTTGTTCTTTTATCTGTAAAGAACGCGTCGCATTTGCAGGATCGTAAAAAAAAATAGAGATCTTTGCGCGGTCTTACCAAAGAAGAAGAAACATAGGAAAGTTGTAGGTTCTTGCAAGAAATGACGCAGAAACGAATATGTGATTGCTGTGGTCTTTTGCATCAGTTCCCTCTTTGACCTGATTCGAAACGTTGGTTTTCCTGCATTTCTTTCTCGCTCACACGCACGCTCGCACGCACGCACGCGCCCATGCATGCGCACGCCAACAAATTTGGTCTGACGGAGAGCATAAAATGAGCATGACGCACAAAATTCAATAGATGGTTTCCTTGATGGTTTTTGATCATTCTGCTCGCGTGTCTTTTTGTGCACGCTTTCACTACCTTCCCGTAAAGTCAAAGAGTGGATCTGCAGGCTTTTTCTTGGGTTTTTTCTTCTTGGTTTGCTTGGCAGCCTGCGAACGTGTCCCAATCATCACTCCTGACTTGATCTGGTTCGAGCCTCGAAGCGCATCCCATTGGGCCGTTGCGCTCGTGGCACCTCGTGCGCCACCCAGCGCAGCGGACCCCATCGGTAGCGAGGGAAAGTCCTCGCCGGCGCCCCCGACCCGACGTTGTTGCGTTTGACCCTTTGGACGCGCCCACTGTGCACCATCGGCCTGCGGATGCACGCCATACGGAGTGCGTCGTTCTGCAAAGTCCCTGTTCACCGGCGAAGGAGCAGGCCTCGGCACCTGCGCAGGCGCATGCGCTGGTGCTGGCATGGGTGCCGCAGCAGGTCTGCTTCCTTGCTGCGTACTGAGCCGCATTGTCTCGCGCATCTCTTGCTCGGCCGACATGACGACAGGACGCGGGGCTTCAGCCATCTTCTTTCCCTTGCCCTTTTTCTTCTTCTGACCCTGCTTGGTCTGCACAACCGGGTTCAAACTCGAGTACGGAAGCTGGACAGCGTTGGAAAAGTCTTGGCCAGGACGAAGAGCGTGGATCGAATTCGACGAAGACCCGGCGCTAGGGCCGAGAGAGGGAAATTGGGACGCGTCGTTCAGCACGCTTGATGAGTTCATGTTAGCGCCTAGCGCCGCATGATACTGCGAGCCACCACCACGCGCGCCTCGACCGGCGCCGCTTGCACCTGTGCTACTGTCATCTGCCTGGAGTGTCGGAAAGGCAGAGTCGTCAAAACTTGGGGCCGCTAGAGGCTGCTGATTCGTCATTGACGGGTGACCCACATGGCCAGGCATGTACTGAAAGCTAAAGGAGTCAATGTTGGACGAGGAGGCACCGGTCCCATCCCCTCGCCGGGTGCCCTCACCGCCTCGCAAGCCAAAGTCGAATTGTACCGGAACGGTGCGATCGACGCGCACGTGCGGATGGTTCTTAACAATGTGTCCGCGTAGCTCCAGCTCAGATGCGTAGACGTTGAATTTTGCCTCGATGCACTCGGGTTCGGTACAGACAAAGTGATCCTTGACAAAGTGCTTGTACAAGTTGTCGTAGTTGCGGTAGTACTCATAGGGCTTGCCCTCGCGCTGGCAAATGTGACAGCTTTCGTGCTTTTCTTTCAAGTGAGCATAAAGGCCGTCCTTGTTGTACCAGCGCGACTTACAAAAGCGACACATCGGATGACCGCGGAAAGCCGTGTCTGGCTCGCCTTCGGCGCAGTGTCGGTCGAGCTCAGGTTTTGTGTAGAGCTTTTGCTCCATGGGAAAGACGCCTCGGGACTCCCAGCAGAGCTTGCACAGGTGCAAGCTATGCATCTCTTGCAGGTGGGCTTTGAGCTTTCCGACCGTGGCAAATGGTCCCGGGTTCACGCAGCCCTCCACGGAACATCGAAGCTCGCGGAGCGATTCAATTTCGCGCAAATGATCAATGCCGCCATAGAGTTCCTCAAAGAACATGCCCGTTGTACTGTCAAAGGCTAGGCCGGGACCGGCCACATCGCCCCATGTTTGAAATTCCTCATAGCGCTTTGAAAGATTTGTTGTCACAAAGACGCGCTCGAGGTCGTGTTTGCACAGCACGCAGCGACGATCATTGTGAATGAGTCGCATCCGTGTCGTGCACAATGCGCAGCACACAGGATGATTGCATTCGCCCACGCTAACATACCTCATGGGCTCCACGCACACGAGACACGTCGTCTCTTCCTCGTCATCGTCTGAATCTGTTGCGGCATGATTGCTGGAACTTTTTCCATCCTCTCCGCTTTTCGCTGCGGCTTGCAGACGTCGTTGCTCTTCGCGCTGTTTTTCCAGGAGCGCAAACTGCTCTTCGCGAGAGCGCGGTGCGTCCGAGTCCTTCGTGCCCACGGGTCTTCCTCTGCCGAACCCTCGAGCAGTGCCGTTCCCTTGGGGGGTACGACCTCGGCCTCCTCGGCCTCGTCCTCCTCCTCCTCCTCCGCCGCCGCCGCCGCCACGACCTCCGCCGAGCTGGGGTTTGCGTCCTCCGCGTCGCTGCTCGCTGTTGTTCTGCATCTTGGGCTTGTCTCGCTGCTCGACGACCACTAGCCTAGCCTCGTCGTGGCCTCAGCGCCTCAAAGACACAGACGAAAGGATTGACAGCTCAGATCGCCACGACTCGCCTTCGCGCGCGTCCGCGTCCGCGTCCGCTTCCGCGTCCACGCCCACGCCCACGCCCACGCCCGCCTGCCCGCCGTGTCTCCGCGCCAAGAAGCACGCGCTCGCCCGACCTGCGCGACGCTTCAAATCGATTCTGCGCCGCCGCATCGGCAGTGGCTTTGGCCACGCGGAACCGATGAGGAACGAGCCAAGAACGACCGCACCTTCATGGCCGAGGGATCCACGATCGCGATGGCGGGCGGCTCCGCAGGCAGGCAGGCACGCGGGAGAGAGGCGCTTGCTCGTTGCTACTGCTGCTGGCTGGCAGCTGCGCGGCAGGCGCTGGCTTTGGGCAGACGGACACACGAGCATCGGCGAGCGGCGCGTGCAAAGGGCTTTTTGCGAATGCCATACGGCGTCTTTGGAACGGATTGACGGAACTAATGTAAAGCAAAGCTTTCTCGTATACTGGCTTGGAGCAAGCACATCTTCTAGACCTCCGAAGACAAGACCACGCTCGAGCGTGGCACAGGGATGCGAGTGGCCTTTGCGTTGCCCGTATCGCGAGCAGCGAGGGTGGCGAGAGCCAAGACGGCTTTGCAGAAAACCATGTCGTCGTCGTCGTCGCCGTCCTCATCGTCGCCCCTGAGCACTTCGGAGTTTATCCGCCGGAGGTCGGCGTCCATGGCGTGGGAGGCGAGCCCGAGCGCTACCGTGGAGCGCAAACGCCTCGAGCTCGATGGGCCCAAGGAGGCGGGCAGGGTCACTTCAGTCGTTCGCTACCTTGCGAACTCGGACTTTAATGAGCATCCACACCCCGACGGAGAGGAGATTCTCGTCGTTGATGGCGTCTTTTCCGATGACTCGGGGGACTTCCCGCGCGGCACGTACATTTTGAACCCTGAAGGATATTCACATGCGCCCCGATCCAAAGATGGATGTGTTCTTTTTGTCAAGCTACGCCAGTACCCGGGCTTGAATCGGAGACAGATTCGGATCAATTCGTACGACCCCGAAACGTGGCAATCCGCGCCCGATCCGTCACTCAGTGCCCAGGGCAGTGTACGGCAATGCCCACTCTATCGTCCTTTGCCAGGCGACACATCTCAAGAGACCATGGACCTCTTGGAGCTCGAGGAAGGTGCAAGTCTCACGATTCCTGTCCAGCCTGCTGGTCTTGAGCTCTTCGTTCTGCCTGGCGCTGCAACGACAGCGGGTTCTTCGAATCCTGTTCTTACAGCATCAGGGCTCGATCCATTCCTCGAAGGCGACTGGCTCAAGATGTTGGGGACCAAGACTCCCTTGTCTCTTCGCGCCATGACTCGCGTCAAGCTATATGTAAAAGCGAACCATCTTGGCAGCGTAGCACCTTCAGGCTGACGCGTAGCATCTATTTTATTTCAAATTTTAACTCGCAGAAACGATCTCGTTCTCCTTTTCGCCTTGTCAGCTGCTGCTTATTGCCAACGGGACGCTCGATATTCTTCTTGAGCGGCTCGATGACCTTTTTCATTTTTTCGCACGCATTGCGCAGCAGCGCCGTCGTGATCGTTTTGTTGCAAATGAATGTGGACACGTTGATGATTTCCCTCGCTGTCAGTCGCCGTGTCTACATCACATTCGGTAATGTTGTCCTCAGCGCTGTCCTTTATCACCAAACATTTTGGCCTGTCATGCATGTCACCCATGCGAGTCACAAACACACACACCTGCAGCCTCCCTGTCAGTCTGCATGTTGACTGACTGACAGTGACACGGTCGCCAGCCATCTTCCACACCAGGCCCCTGGACAACACCCGACTCGGGGCCACTGCGGTAGTTTCCGCTCCATTGCTTTGCTTGCTTGCTCGCTTGCTTATACCAATGTGTATAGAATTGCACGAACCAGCCATACTACTACATTGCAGAGCCAGTGAGATGCAATGCAATGAATTGCACTGCAAAGCAATCTTCGAACGCGCGAGAGCGAATCAAGGGCTGCGCGACTGGCGTCCGAGGAGCGCAAGGAGACTGCGCAAAGCCACGCCACACGCGGGCACGCGGAGACCTCGACCAAGCGAGCAGGTGTCTGACGCAGCGAAAGGGCGAAGCAGCTTGTGCGACAAAGAATCGGGAGGATGAGCGCCTCCAGGGTTGTGCTCGTGGTCCTGGCAGCGTTCATGGCGGCGCTCGCCGGGGCTTCAGCTCCGGAGGCCATGGACTGGCGCGCGACGGAGCACGGCAACCTGGTGACGGCTGTGCGGAACTTTGAGGGCCTCGCGGGCCGACGATGCGGTCACGTCGGAGGCATCTGGGCGGCCACGGCCATGGTCGCAGATCGCCTGGCGATCCTGCAGCCCACCAAGGTCAAGGTCCAGCTCTCGAACCAGGTCCTTCTCAACTGCCTCGATGGCGACGCGTGCGAAAACGGCAAAGGCATGATCGCCTCTGCCCTTGAGTACATCCAGGAGAACAAGGGCGTTCCCGATCGCACTTGCATGGCCTACGTCGGCGAGAAGCAAAAGTGCTCTCGCTTTAACACTTGCCTCAACTGCATCCCTGTCCCCGAAGTCAAGTGCGAGCCCCGTGCCGAGTTCTTCCGGTACCCTATCTCCTCCTACGAGGAGGTCCCCGTTGAGGCTGCGGCGATTCGCGCCGAGGTCGCCGCCAACGGGCCCATTGCCT
Organism: Aurantiochytrium sp. KH105; assembly: GCA_003116975.1. Taxonomy (NCBI): domain Eukaryota; class Bigyra; order Thraustochytrida; family Thraustochytriidae; genus Aurantiochytrium; species Aurantiochytrium sp. KH105. The sequence goes on from BGKB01000028.1 coordinate 497,996, forward strand.
GCGCCCTGAACGACGGCTTGTACGGCACCATCGTCGCTTACGAGGGCGAGACCTTTACAGTCAAGCACGACCTTGGTACCTTTTTTGGTAGCAAGGGCTTTACCGAACAGAGCATTGACGCCATCAAGGAGTGCTATGCCGCCAAGGTGGAGCTCCCCTACCGTTACTTTGACGGCGAGGTCGCTGCCTTTCTCAACGTGCTCACTCTTGACGCGGCAATTCAGTACCCGCGTTCCATCTTTAACGACGGCCACAACACTCCGCGCACCAACAACCATGCGCTGCGCAACTCGCTGCGTGCGCACCACAGCGAGGAGACCCTTGTGACCGATCTCGCGGACCAGCTCGCGGAAAACAGCAACGGAGAGCTCCCCAAGAACTTTAGCTGGCTCAACTACAATGGCTACGCGGTGGTGACACCCATGCAGAGCCACCATAACGGACCCATCGGGTACTGCGGCGCCTGCTACGCTATGGCGTCGGCCAGCGTTTTCTCGGACCGCCTCAAGATTATGCGCGGTGGCGCGAACGCCACAGATGTCTTCATTTCGCCGCAAAACACGGTAGACTGTGTGCGGGGCCCTGCTACGGCGGGCTGCGGAGGCGGCGACTCGAGTGACGTCTTTCCCGTATGGAAGTCAATCGGTACGGTCGATGAGACCTGCAACGTCTGGCGTAACCACGAGCAGGCCTGCGAAAACAAGGGCATCGCCTGCCGCCAGTGCAATGGCAACGGCGAGTGCTCTGAGGTCGCCGACGGCGACTTTGACGTCTACAAGGTCAAGGAGTATGGCTTTGTCAAGGGCGAGGAGGCTATGATGCGCGAGATCATCGCTCGTGGTCCCATCGACTGCGGCATTGGCACGCCCCCCGCTCTTGGTGAGGACATTTATGGCGAGGACATTCTCTGCGACAACGATACGCCCCCCAAGGACTGGGAGATTACGCACGACATCTCAGTCGTTGGCTGGGGTGAAACTGAGGATGGCCAAAAGTACTGGGTCATTCGCAACAGCTGGGGCACGCACTGGGGCGACCACGGCTTTGCCCGCGTCTGCCGCGGTCGCAAGCAGGATGGCCCAGGCGGCAACATGAAGATCGAGGCCTCTTGCTCGTTTGTCGTCCCCGATCTTTAAATCGTTGCGGGGACCTCTAAGCAAACAATTTCCCAAGGACGTGCAGCGCAGTGCAGTGCCAACCGACCCTGCTAGGTAGGCTAGGATGTAGAGCTTCGATTATCTTTCTTTCTTCCCTCCTGTCCACCCTTGATTGATTCACACGTTGCACCCAACCTGTCCGTCCACTCGCATGGCTCTCCATGTCAACCTCAGTTGAAGACGACCACCACAAAGAGAAGCTGTCGTCGTTCCCGCCGGTCGCCACCCGAGTCGGGAAACTCGGTGACGGGATGGGCCTGACTATACTATGCCACCATGCCCTGCTCTCTCTAGGCCTAGCTTTGTTTTGCTCGCGATCCGGACGCGCGGCAGAAGCAAATCATCGATCGATCGATCGATCGATCGACGCACGATCGGCCGGGCCTCGGCGTCGGAGCGCGCGAGCGGACTCGCGGCGGCGCGGCGCGGCGGCGGCACTCGCGGCGGCGACCCGGCGCGGCGGCTCCGCGCGGCCCGGCGGCACTCGCGGCGGCGGCGGCCATGAGCGCCGCGGCTGGCGGCGCGGCGACCGGTGGGACGCGCGCGCACGGCCGCTCGGGGCGGCGCGGCGGCGGCGGCAGGGGCCGCGGGCGCGGCAGGGAGCGCGGCGGCGGCGGCGGCGGCAAGGACCGCCCCGGCGGAGACCGAGGCGCGGCGGCGGACCGCGGAAACGAGGCCTCCGAGCGGGCAGGCGCAGGCGGGAGCGCTTCCGCCGCCGGTGCAGGAGACCGCGGGCGCAGGCCTCGGAGCAGGGCGCCGCGAAGTCGGGGCAACAGCGCCGGCCACGGGCCCGCGGTCGACGCGAACCAGCACGGGAAGGGAGGCAAGGCCTCTGGCGGAGCAGCTGGCAATGCAAAATCCAACGAGACGACAAGGGGCGCGTCCTCAAACGCCGGAAATAGCCACAGCAAGAACAACAACCAACACCACCACCAGACGAACCATAACAACAACAACAGCAACAACCAGCACCAACATAATCACACTGGCAGCGCGGGCAACGAGCAAAGTAGTTCTCGCGGCGCAAGCAGCGGGGCGCCACGTCCCCCGCGTCTGGGACGAAAGGCATCTGCGGGGAAAATGAACTCGTCGGCAGCAGCAGCAGCAGCAGCAACAGCAACGGAATCAACTTCTGGCCCATCCGCAAATATGGCAACCTCAGCACTTGGAAACACGTATCCGCTCGACAACTCTCGTCATGAGACGCCCAGACATCACCGAGAAACAGCAATGTCACATGCGCATACAAATGACCGTCGCAGCAGCTCTCGAGAAGGCGCCAGTGCAAGAAAAAATCCTCAAGGTTCACATGCACAGCAACACCAACAGCAACAAGATGCTGTCCCCGGTAAACCAAACAGAGGATCCTCAGGTCACGGCTCGAACGATGCCCGAACGATGCGCAAACGTGCCGCGTCTGGAGGTGGCTCTGGGATGGTCGGTAACCCTTCTTCGGCAACGCCGGCCTCGGGGAACGATTCCGTCCCGAACAACACTTCCTCCTCTTCGAAAGGGCATTCGAACCGGGATTCCGTCAGGGGCAGTGGATCTGCTCGGAGCACACAGGGAGGCTCGCAACAACGAGGCAACTCTATCGAAAGAAAGCAAAGCAGCAGTGGTCCTCACGGTAGCGCTTCTGGAAACGCAAGCCATGGCGGTAAGAAAGCGCAGGCGGATGCCAATTTTCGTGAGATTCGCGCTCTCAAAGAAACTTTGCACAAACTCGAGCAAGAGAATCGTTCTCTTGTACATGGAAATGCAGGCCTTGAACACAAGGTTGCAGAACTCACAGAGTCACTTCAGCAAGAGGCCGCCACTCGGCGGAAGAAGGAGGAAGACCTCAAAAGCATGGAGAGGGTCATGATGACCTTTGACGGCATTCGAGCGCAGCTCGAGGCGCAGCGAGGTGATCTGCAGAAGAAACTGGCCGCCAAGGAGGCATCCGTTCGCGAGATGCAAGATAAGCTCGACCAGGCTCTTCGCGCACGAGCGTCGCCCGTCCCGGCCACACCCTCAGAGGCGAATGCAGCTTTGAAAGCACACGCAGACATTCTCGAGGAAGAAGTTGGTCGTCTGCAAAAAGAACTCGATACGTCGATCACAGAGGCTACTGCAGCGAGGCACGATGCCAGCATGAAGTCAATTGATCTCGAAGTCAAGGAGGCGCAGGAGGCCTACCTCAAGGTTCGAATCGAAAACATGGAGGCTGATCTTGCCTCCAAGGATAATGCTCTGCAAACCAAGACGCTGCAGGTCGCAGAGCTCAGTGCCGTGGCGCAGCATTTGCAGTTTCAGCTACAACTGCAGGTCCAGGCTCAAGCGCAAGCGCAGGCGCAAATGCAGGCCTACGTTGCTGCGACGCAGGCCTCTCAAGCAAACAACGCCATGCTTCATCCGCTCGAGTCGAAGTCCGAGGTCTTGCCAGAGTCCGTTGGTCCTCCGAATAATGTCAAGCACATTCCGGATGCGCGTTTGCGCTCCGACGCCGACGCTGCGAGCAGTCTTGACGTAGCGAGTCTCGACGAAGCCCTCGCGCTCGATACGGGGATGACCGCTGCACCTGATGCACTGATCGCGCACGACCCGGAAGCCGATGAAAACCAGGAGGGTGCCTTGGAAGACGAGACGGAACGGCGAGATGAAGACGCAGAGGGAGAGGATCTTGATGCTGATGGCCAGGATGACGAGGTCGAGGTTGAGGCTGAGAACAATGACGACGACGACGACGAAGAAGAAGAAGAAGAAGAAGAAGACGAGCCCGCCTGGCTCTTCGCCCTGGCCTCCTCGGAACGCGCGCGATTCATCGACGAAATGGAGTTTTCGGCGAATGAAGTAACCGTGCTCGATTCCATTGCCAAGCTCGACGCGTGGGTTCGCGGCGATCTTGGACGCTTCATCGACACAAGCGAGGCTTCAGACAGGCTTGCAGGTCTCGACGCATGGGGCGAGGCCTTTTGCCGTTGTTTGCGCGACCTTCTTGCCGAACTCTGCAACCGTGACATTTGCATCATTCTTCATGTGCAGTCGGAGCGTGACGGAGACCCGAAAACAGTATCCACTGCAAATCGCCACGAGCGTCTTTTTGTCAATTTAGTTGCCAATGCATACGAGAGCGCCAGTGATCCAGGCAAGGTTATACTTGGCCTTGAGGGCTGGAGCGGAACGCAGGTTCCCGTGGATTATGTGCTTGGTGAAGACTCTCCTACTTCGGGCGGTTTTCACAAGGTTGTAAGTTTTGCTTCCTGGACCCAAGCATCTTCGCCACTTCAATAAGTAAGTGAATGCGTGAGGCAAGTTTTCATTACAAAAGCAACCAACCAAAAGTTGCCAACTAAACAAATAAGAAATTATCAATCATGCATGTCACTTTGCATGGATCCTGTCATACGCGCCATGGCTCACTTCGCATGTCGAAAAGCTTCTGCAAGCTACGCATGTCCAATGGGGCTAGGCTAGGGCCTACGCCGCTTTGGCAAGGTGGGAAAAAGTAGGTCTCCAAAGTAAAGCAACGTAAAGTAAAAATAAATGGCTTCCACCCAGCAGCCGTCATGGCCACACACTATACGTAAAGTAAGGTAAGTTAGTGAGCACAAACCCGTTCGACACGCCACGCCAGCGGGGCGCGCGAGCTGAAGCTCGTCGTCCGGCGCGACGCCGTGACTACTCGCGAGGCCTGACGCGACGGCGCGTGTTGCAAAGATTGCCACACAAGCCTTCGTGCCGGCCCTTGCGCTCGAGTTCGTGCGCGACCTGAACGAGATTGATTGACTGCCAGCGTGCGTGCGACGCTGGTCTCGTTTTTTGCACCCACGAAGCAGCCGTGAGAGCGTCGCGGACGCGCGTGCACAGGCCCGAGCCAAGCCGAGATGGGCGAGGAGAGTTTGGTGAATGTGGAGCCACGCACGCTGCAGTTCCAGGTCCGTGGAGAGCAGAATGCAAGCGGATCGCGCGCTCCAGACACATGGCCAATGCACGAGCGCCGCAGAACTTTGGTCATCAAAGCCACAGATCTCACGCATGACGTGAATGACAAGGCGCGTGATGACGTGGATGCAAATGCCGGCGGCGATGTCTTTGTGGCCTTCAAGCTGCAAACGAATGCATCCAAGCGTTTCAGCGTCCAACCTGCTCAAGGCTACCTCCGCGCTGGAGAGGCGGTACGCGTAACTATCTTGCTCAAGCCAGGGCTGGGATGGTCCGATGCAGACAAATTCCTTGTGCGTGCTGCAAAGACTGAGACCGATACCATTCCTGTGAGTCAAGTGTGGGATCGCGTCAAGGGCCGCGTGCAAAAGATTGTACTTCGATGCGAGTTTGTGTCGGCGGAAGCAGCCTCCACAGCTCAGGTCACGTCCAAGGAGGATACCTCACCTCTCGAAGTTCTCGTGCCCAACGTAGGCGGAGAAAGACGGTCCGCGAGCAGATCTATGGACCAGTCAAATGGCGCACCTGCGGAGCAAGCCCGTCAGGAGTCGCCGTCAGCTCGCGCCTCAAGACCGGACCCGGTTTCTTCGCAAAAAGAGCCCACCTCGAAACTTGCTGGCCTTGGTGATCACCTAGGAAGTCTCGTGGTGAAAAATCTGAGCATGGCTCCCGAGGATAAACTCTCGCGGGCCCAGCTTGAGGAGCTGCTGCGGCTGCGCGACCGCGTTGGCCCCCAGGCGTGGACAGTTCTGCAGGATGAAGCCCTCGCGCAGATTTCTCACATGCGAGGAAGTCCTAAATCTGCATTCGACTCTGAAGACGCAGCAGCGCGAACGTCGCGCTCCCGAGCCGCAGGGGATCAAGAACCCTGGGCATCATCTCGTGCCGAGGCGCAACGTCCCACACAGCTCTCCACGTCTCCGCACAAACAATCCGCGCCGCGCAAATCAAAGTCCTCCTCGTCCAATTCTTCTGCAATGCAAGAGGAGGTTGCGGCAGTTCTTTCGCGCGCTGTCGAACATCTCGACGCACGCCGCGCGCATGAAGCCATTGCCGCCTTTCGACGGGGTCGGGAACTCGCTGCGCCGCATTCCGTGCAACGTGCGCAAGTTGAAGTGGGTTTAGGATCTGCCTACGAGGCAGCAGGTTTTCTCGACAATGCCATTGGATGCTATGTCGATGCCGCGCGTCTCTATGATGCCCTTCACGAGCGCGCATGTATTGGCCAAGTCTGCGGCGCCATCGCGCACGTGTATGCGGATATGCGCGACCATGCAAAAGCGGCTGCTTGGTTTGACGAGCAGCTGTCGCTCTGCGGTACGGATCCTGAGCAAGGTAGCCAGCGATCAACCGTGATGATGGCTCGTGACCACCAAATGAAGATTGGCCACGTGCCTCCCACGCGTCTGGCTCAGGCTAAAGCGCTTGTTCAGGACATTCTACAGGGAGGAGCTTCCGCGCCTGTCACGCAACACGAAGACATTCCACTCAGACAACAACATGCAAGACGTCCGTCCCCGGGCACATCGTCGCCTCATCATCAGCAGAATGGGACCGTGGCCATCGAAACGCTCTGGGAACCTTCGATGGGGCCATCGGCGACTGCGCCTTCATCTTCGTTTGTGGGAGGAGGAGCTGGAGGAGGAGGGGCATCGCAAAAGTTCACAGATAGTGGCCCAGCAGCTCGCTCACAGCCGCGCATTGCTCCCTCGAGCAAACCCAATTACCTCAATGCCACGCGGGCCAGCCAAGCGGCTCGCTTCGATTCTGCACGTGACCGCGCGCCTAAAGAACCTGAGCCACCCTTGAATGGACCACCACCTACATACGTCGATCCCGTAAGCGCTCGCGAAGCCAAGGAGCGAGCCAAGGCTGCCTCTGCGCAGCACGTGCGAAGAAGTCTGGAGGCGCGACGCTTGCGAGACCAGGGCCGTGGCATACGACCACCCATGGCGAAACGTACGTCATCGGACGTTGACGAGGATACCGATATTGTTTATCTTGATGTGACCACCGAAATGGATGGGCAAACGTACTCGGTTGCGCTCCCTGGTCCTCCGGGCGTTGCGGAGTCCCTCACGGTTCGCGAAATGCGTGAACGGGTGAGTTTTGTGACGGGCATTGAACTACACGATTTCCAGCTTGTTGTAGATGACGTCCCCCTTGCGGACAGCTGGACTGCGGGAGACATTGGACTTGGGTCTCGGGCTGAGGTGGGACTCCGCTTGTTACCCGGCGTTCGGCCGCAAAAGTATGTCAAAGCATTTCGACCTCCAGAGCATCACAAGGAACAGCAGCCCGCCGGGCATGACAATAGCGTCGTTGCATCGCCAGACGAGCCGATTGAGGCAAACAAAGCGGCGACCTTGGGCAGCAAGCGAACGGCATCGACGGATGAAGTCGTTGAGTTCTCAGCAGACGGCGCTGCCACGCGGGACCACGATCCAACCTCGGACAGTGAAGGTGATATAGTCACTCAACCCGATGCCAGCAATGGCCAGGATGCGACTGGAGATATGGAAGACGAAGAGAATCGCAGCAAAGGAGCCTGTTGCGATGATGCTGACGATGATGATAATGAGGATGATGCCAATGTCGATGTTGATGTCAGCAACGACGCGGGTGGACTTGCACGCGAGGAGCAAAAGGATGCGATGCCACGGTCGCGCGCCCCATCTGAAGCACAAACACTGCCAGCCCCCTCGCGTCGTCCCCCGCCCCCCGCCTACATAGACGACAGCAACAATGGTTCCAAGAGTCTTGTGCTCGCCAACGGGCCAGGTTCTCCAGGAGCAAATGCTCTCGAAGACTTGTTGCAGAGCATTGAACAATCCATTCGATCGCGACAGCGCGCGGATGAACTGGCCGATGAGCTCGAACGTCGCGCTCTTGAAGTTCTTGGTGACGATGAAGGCAATAATTATCTCAAGGACGCGGACGAAGAAGGTGCGTCGCCCGCACAAAAGACTTCGACGGCGTCGGGGAAGAAGCGCGCGCCAGGTGACGATGGTCCTGACGATGAGGCTACTTTTGCTGCCGCCGCTGAAGATGAAGATGACGATGAAGAAGATGCGGAAAGAAATGATCGAAAAGTCAACTCCGGCGAAAGTACGCAGAATGGGGTGGGCCCTGCCCGCGCCGCTTCGGCTGCCGACGAATTGGCCGCACGCATTCTTGATCTCGAAAAGCAGCTCGCAAAGAGTGAAGTCGACCGTTCTAAACTTGAAAAGTTAATGGAGGTGACAAAGGGCAAATTAGCAGATCTGAACACGGGCAATGCGCAGAGCTCCCAGGTGAAACAAAGTCTGAAGCGCGAGGTCGCTGTTCTTCGATCTGACTTCAAGACTCTTGCAAGTGAGACACGAGCAAGCCTGACAAACTTTCAAGAAGTCCTTCGTCGCAATGTGCGCGCTTTGCAAACCATTAGCGTTCAGGAACCCCCGGTCATCATTGGCCTGCTCACGGGCGGCAACGAGACAGTAGAGGAAGGTGATGCGTTCGCCGCGACTGAAGAAGGGATGCTCGTTCCGGGAAGTGCTCCGGATGGGCCGCGCTTCAGAGTGCAAACAGTAGTGAATCTTGGCAACAGTAGCAAGTTACATGATGCAAAGGTGGCGATGGACGCAATGGCGGCGTCATTTGCCAAGGGTACCAGCGCACATGCATTTGTCGTGAGTGTCGGCGCGCCTGTGGCCTTATTTGGAAGGAAGGAAGATCCATCCTTTTTGGTGGAGCAAGTCCGCGCCGTTTTCCGCGCGCTTGAGAATGCTGAGTTCCCCATGCGCGTCCGTGCCGTTGCGCTCGCTGAGGAAGCGATCAACGAAATCGGGGAGGTCTCGGATCTACTCGATCCAGGCCAAGGACCGAATCATTCCGGGACCCCAGCGTCTGTCGAGATCCATAGCGACGCAAGCGGCGTGAATGTGGATGTGCGTTTTCGGGGCGCAGTAGCTGTCAAGTTCCGTACGTGCGATGACTTTCAGCGTCTCTTCAACGTGCTGCTGTCGCAATTTCGGCATCGACCGCGCACGCACCTTATCATGATGCTTGAAGACGAGGTCTCTGCGCGCAAATTCACCTTTGTCCAAGTGAGTGGTGACGCTTCCAGTGTGCCACAGGGCATGGCTTCTGTGCTCGGGGCTGCGGGTTCGCCCCGCGCTCGGACACTCGTCTTTGCGGGTCTTGACGACACTGCAAGTGAAAAGGATGAAGGAGACCAAGCCAATGACGAGGATGAAGACGATGCTCCGAATACGGCCAAGCTCTTGGCAAAGTTTTTCCCGCTCATGCTGGCAGAGTAGCTAACATTAGGTATTGATAAAAACGATTATCTACGCGCTCGACGACGCGCGGCGAGGCCTGATCTCTCTCTCTCTCTCTCTCTACTTTGGGAAGAAAATTGACAGACGTTTATTCCTTCCTTCTTTTGTTTTCCTTGACCGTTCCGCTCGTGCGTGCAAATCCTTATGTATGCATGCATACATACATGACGAGTGAAGGAGAGAAAGAGTCGACCAAATTCGCATCAGCGCTTTTTGGCCGCAGCAGCTGCTGCATCGGCCATGGCGCGGGCGCGCTCGCGTTCTGCGCGCCCGGCTTCGAACTGCCGCTCTTCGACGCGCTGAAGAAACTGCTGTTTCTCGACGTAGCCATCCTTTGCATACGCCTCGAGTTGGTCGCCAATTCCCTTTTCCTCCTTGAACTGATCCCAATCGTGGGAGGACTTTTCCACCGCACTCATGGACTTTTTCGGGTTCTTCAATTCGGATACAATCTTGTCCAGTTCGCTCTGCTTGGCCGCCTCGGAAGCCTTGGCTGCCGCCTGCTGAGCCTCGGCCGAGCTCTTGGCGACGGAGCGCACGACACTAATGGTTTGTCCTGCAAAATGCTTTTGCTCTTCGATCTTCATCTTGCCAGCGATGGCGAGCGCTGCCCGAGCAGCCTCGCTTGCTGCCTTTTTCTTGTCTGCAGAGGCTTCGTCAGAGTCCTTGAGGAGCCGCGCGAGGGACTTGTCCATTTTGCCAGTCTTTCGCTTTTTCTTTTTCCGTGGTCGATTCATCTCTGCCAGCAGCGCACCCATGCTTTTTGAAGCCGACGAAGACAAGGAGGAGCTCTTGTCGGCCTTATCTTCCTTGCCCTTGCTCGTTTCTTTGCCTTTCATGGCTTGGGTCGTCGCATCGTCGGCTTCCGCCGAGACATCATCATTTGCGATCGCGCCGTCGGAAACCTTTGTTCCTGACCCTTCTCGAGAAGCTGTCGTCGCTTCTGCGGAGCTCGCGACCGCAGCGGGTTCTTCGTCCTCGTCTTCGTCGTCGCTAAGGGCGATTCCTCCGGCAGCTCTGTGCGCTCAAGTCGGTGACGTCAGTCTCCAAGAGAGGGTCAACGGCGAAACCAGTGCAGACCGTCCAAACGTACCCTCGTTTTCCCAGGAGCGCGGGGCCCTTGCGAGCTCCTTTTTTACCTTGCTTTTGCGCGTCGGCGTCTACGTCCACGCATGCCACGTCCGCCCCCAAGTTGTCATCGTCAGCTGCCTCTGTGACGCCGTCTCCCGGGCTCAGCCAGCCAGTCCTGCACGGCGCGCTGCTTTTGCACTTGCTCTGCTCTGCGCCACGGCATGTCTCGCAGCACTCTCACTCACCCGTCAGCTCGAAAGAGGCATCCTGCTCCTCGCCCTCGTCGCCGGCCTCTGGCTCTGCCGCGAGCTCTTCCTGCGTGCGCCTCTCCGCCAGCACCGCCGCCGCGCGTCGCGACATCGTGCGCAGCCTCCCTCGATGCGGCTTTGCTTTGACGAGAAACAAGGCAGAAGAAAGCAGTGATGGTAGAGGATCAATGCAAGCGCGCGTGGCAACTCAAGTACCACTACCACCACGGCATGACATGCTTCTTCTTCCTGCTCCTCTGCTCGGGAGAGTGCTGTTGTGCATGCATCTAGCTTCATCATCACGCTCGTGCGACTCGAGTATACTACTCATTGATACAAATGTTTGAGAGAGGTGACACGTTCTCTCGGTGGTGTGACATTTGAGTGCTCCAAAAGGTGCCTCGCACGAGCAACTCGCAACTGGAAACGCTACCAACGAACTTGCAAGGCAATAACGGTGGTAATGTACAATTCTACAGCAGCGCGGCACGAGGACTCTCTCGCGCTTTGATAGATGTGCGAGTGATGAAAATTGATTTATTCTGCCCCCAGGCAAAGAAGAAAGTCTTCCTTATCTACGCGATACTTGCGCAATGCCTGTAAATGCGGGGAAACAAATGACTTTAATGGGTCATCATACCGGCAAGCAATTGCTCTCCGTGAGCAGCCGCCTGAACCCTTCGCAGTATTTCTCTGTTTTTTTGCATGGGGCGTCCAATTTTCACGACAAAAGACAAAACCCTTGCTCTGATAAAACCACCACGGCATTGTCTTTTCGAGGGCCTTTCAGCCATTTCCAACACAGTCAGTGCTTGCGCGTCCATCGAAGCCACTCTAGGCCTCTTCGCTGTCGAAGCGTAGTCCTCGTACTGGTAGCGGTGCGACTTAACCGTCACAGGCGCCCTATCGGTCCCTGAAAAAATAGTGCGAGAGACAGCAAACCGAGAGCGTACGTGAAGCGGCGTGCGGGAGCCCGTCGTGCGCGTGTCGTTTGGCGCCTCTGCGGCGCGAGGCGCGGCGCAGGCCAAGACGACGCAATGGCGAGCGCTTACTACGACCTGGATGCGATCCTCGCGGAGGAGGAGCGCGTGCCGACCACCTTTTTGAGCGACGCGCAAGATCTGGGCATCTTGGACAGCTCGAGCGACAACGACGACCTCTCGCGTGGAACAAAGGCTGAGCTGCCCCTTTGGCTGGCCATCACGCTCGCGGAGAGAATTTGGGTAAAGCTTGAACTCCCGCGATGCTACCAAAGCCGCTTCAGAACGTACTTGCTGGCGGACCCCACGGTCGTGGCCCTCAGCGAGCGGTCTCCGACCTACTACGAGACCGGTTTCCGCCTCGCGAGCTTTGTGCGCGAGTCCTCATCGCTCTGCGACTCATTAATTCGTACGCTTGCCACGCGATTCAAGGGCGTCATCGACAAGGCACAGAACTCGCGCAACGAGGACATCTCGAGCTTGACGCGCTCCATGACTGCAATTGAGCGCAGGCTTTTCGACCTTGCCCACCAAGGTTCCATTGACATTCTTCTCTGGAAACAACGCGATAGCGAACGTATTCATAGCGCGCGAGGAATGAAGCGCAAACTCGGCGCTGCGAATGCAGCGAGATAGCGATGTGGATGGACAAAAACTTGACAACAACTAATTCATTTCTAATTTTTAGTAAAAACTCTAAGCTCCATGCTCTGCCGAGCGTTTCGATTTAGGTCAATGGCTTCTTCTCGACTCAGTTATTGTACGCTTGTTCAAGTTGCAGCTCAGTACTAGTGTGCTTATTCAGGTAGCGAAATATCGTCGAGGTCAGAGAGACCTGAGAGATCCGAGAGATCCATGTCTTCATCGCTCTCCCCTTCTTCCTCATCGTCCTCATTCACGTCGCTCCCTCTTTCGCTTTCGCTTTCGCTTTCACTTTCACTTTCACTCTCGCTCTCGCTCTCACTTTCACTTTCGCTTTCACTTTCGGCGGTTACTTTGGCCTTTTCAGAATCAAGGCCAGTGATTCCGTCTCCTTTAGGCTCGCCGTTGCTTGCAATTGGTGACGCCTTCGCTGAAGCGGCTTCGTACGGAGATGATGCAGTCGAGCCCGAAGGCGGTGTCGCAAGCGTTAGACTCGATCCCGCAGTGAACGTACTCCCTTCAGCAAGACCAGTGCTGACCTTCAATCGAGAAGGCGCTCGATTGGACAGCATCATGCGAATACGATCATCAAGCGAGCTCGCGCTATGCTTTGCCTTCGCGTCAGCTGCTCCCGGACTGGACGGTGTACCGCACGTGCTTGAAGGTTTGTCTTGTTGGACCATCTCCTTTTGGCTACTGCGAACTTCGTCTCTACCACCTTCTCCTTCTTTACGCTTGTCGATGTGCTCACTGAGGCCATCAGAAATTTCACTGCCATTGCTGTTGTCAGCCAGCATTCCATTGACAGACGACTCTTCACGATAGCCAAGCGAAGAGATTGAATTCTCATTGTCTATCCGCAAGCTGCCAGGCAGTGAATCAGCTTCACTCTCGCTCATTGGAGATGGCGGCGGAGGCTTGGCAACGCGAAGGCCTTCATCTCCAGCAGAAGAATGCGTTGAGATTGAGTTAGCCTGTAGCTCTGTGGAGGAGCGTGCAGAGCTTTGCTCGCGCGATGCATCGTGAGATGATGGCGAATCGCCCTCCCATACACCAGATGTAGTGTCATTGTTCCCACTATCGGACCTCTTTTCGTATTCTTCGTGAGACTTCTCGTCCTCGTTGTTATCACTGAGGTCCGTTTGCATATTGCCAGAATTCGCGTGCGCATGAGACGCAGAGCTCTGCAGTCTCATAATTGGCGCAGGCATGTCTTCCTCGTCATCAGCGGGGTACATCTGACGCCACAATGGCGTCGTGGACCTTTCAGTCTCCTCTTGTGATGCTTCTGAGGAAGGTTGTGCGTTGTCTGCGTCTTGATCTGCAAAATCTGAAAGATGATGCTGATGTTGTGGTGGGGGCGACCCCGCACTTTCGCTTGAGAGAGATGGTGACTTCGCTGTGTCGAGAGAGGGCGAGCTCGGTCTTGCGACCTCGCTCTCTTCTGTTTCAGCTGTCTCGATGGGCGAATGACTTTGCGATGAGAGTCCTGCAGGTGTCTGATTTCTTCTCCCAGGACTCTCGTCCTCATACTCTGCTGCCTGCTCAACTTCCCGAGGTTGCTTCTGCGCAGGAGAGGAGACATCTGGCAAAAGAGGGGCCGCGAAGGGAGCAATCGCATTCTCCAAAACTGGGGGCTCATTCGTTTTCGGCTCATTCATTGCGCTGTGAGCGTCATCATCTCCTTGGAGATCCAAAGACGAGTCAGCAGGAGCAAGATGATTTGCAGCATCAAAAACTTCCGTGCACAAACCAGATTGAACCAGGTAGCTGCGAAAAGAAGCCACATTCTCCGAGTTAGGCGCTTCGGTTTCTAAGAGTTGAACAAAATTGCGAACCGCAGCCTTGGCCATTTCTACCTGACGATGGAGTGCAATTGCTTCAGCACAAACACCGTTCCCGTGCTGCACTGGCGGCGCCTCAAGACGTTGCCACAGGCCGACATCCACGAGCCTTTCTCTGTAGTCGGTGACTTGGTCACGGGAGAACGACTCGGCAAGACTGATACGCCCGAGTACGGTGAGGGCCGTTTGTGTCATGCTGTGTTGCTGGCGAGCATCGACGAGCCAGTCTTCCAGCCTTCCTGAAAGCACAAAGTCGTCCACGACAGCTTCTGGGTTGTGCATTAAATGGTGTTGCGGCGAGATTCCAGGTGAAAGAGGCATCATGGCTTGAACTTGGTTGCTGGATGTCTTTACCGTCAGCGTTGCTGCGGGCACGGAGGGTCGTGGAGGTGCTTGCGATGGAGGAGGAGGAGGAGGAGGAGGAGGAGGAGGAGGCGGTGACATGAGATCATCAGATATGGAAAAGTTCATGCTGCCACGAAAGGAGGACTGCAATGGAAGTGGTGGTGTTGTTGCCGCCGCTATCGCCGCCGTCGCGTGCATGGAAGGAAGGGGGGGAGGCGGAGGAGGCGGCGGGGGCGAAGGCGGTGGAGAAGCGTTTTGTTGGGATGTGGTTCTCCGACGGGATGACGAGGGTGTTCCGACAGACGACGATTTCATCGACGACTCTGTAGTCATTGGACGGCGGATAGGCGCACCACCTTGGCGACGGCGATCCCCTCCTGTAGATTGCGCTCGAAGCTGCCGCACTTTGCGAGCCTCATCCCGTGTGCGTCGGAGCTCTCGGCGGGCCTCTTCTTCTGTTTCCTGCATGCCCTTGACGGTCTGGCGGCGAAATGCGTTGGTCGGGGTAAGCAGTGACTGCGATACTTGAATGGGTTGTGTATTTCCCGAGCTACGTCGTGGCGAGGCCAAATCGACGTTCAATGTACGGCGTGCTTCCGATGACCCAAAGGCGACAACGCCGAGACCGTTTCGACGGCGCTGGTGTTGGTCCAGGGCGTCAGCACTTGGAGAAACGGGCAATTTTGGCTTGGCAAGACGCTCGAGCATGGCATCTACCTTGTCTTGTTCGAGCCGAAAGCTTTTGGGCAGGGCGCCTCCTCCCATGAGAAGAGCGTCTGCACGAGCAATGGCAGCTCCTCTTTCAGGGACGATGCGCGCATGAATAGTTGGCTCACTAAGTCGCTTGATGCGGTCCATGTCAGGCTTTCGGCGTTGCGGCGTGACCGTGCCCGACGACTCGTCGCTTACTCCGCCTTTGCTGAGGCGCTTTCTTCGTCGGCGCATTGCTGAAGAAGGCGGTAAAGGTGTTCCATCAAGGTCTTGAAGAGAAGGCATGAGATGAGTAAGTTGTGCCCGGTAGCGATGGCCCTTTGCAACAGGATTGTCGATGAGCCATAGGTCTTCGAGGTTGGTATTAAGCGCGAGAGCCCGCAAGGCAGTGGTGCTAGCAATAAGGTTGTCGCGAAGATCAACCGTGCGCAGCGACTTTAAGCAGGCTAGGTACGAGGCATCCCGCACGCGGTTATGGCCTGCTCGCAACGCTAGCAGCGAATCGAGGTGGTCGATTCCTCGGAGCGTTCGCAGCAGATTGTGCGAAACGTCGAGAACTTTTAGTGCAGGGAGCGCGTCAGGCTTGATGTCCGCATCGAGGGCTCGTAGACGGTTGTGTGAGATGTCGAGCGTGTGAAGTTTGGAAAAAACGCGATGCGGCGGCAACAGTCGAATATTCATGTTTGCACCGAGGCGGTTTCGGCTGGCTCGCAAGAGACAGAGGGTCTTGTCCTCCTGTTCGTCAAGATCCAGCATGACTTCGCAGAGCGACTCCAAGTCTCTGCCTGCAAAGTCGAGTTCAGAAAGCACGGGCACGCCCATCTCCGCGTCGGTGTCGGTTGCCTTTGATGACGATCCATCCAAAGCTGAACCCGCGTCGCTTGCCAGTGCAAGCTGTAGAAGTCCTGCTTGATGCTCTGCGTCCTCGAGCACGCCATCTTCCGCAACGTCAGCAAGTTCAGAGGCGCGATTGCTCGTGTGAGAGGAGCGTCGCGTGCGCGTCTTTTTCCTTGCGCTCGCTCTTTTCTTTTTCCTATTCTTCGTCTTCTCGCTCTTGCTCTTCTCTTTCTTCGCATGGCGATTCTCGCTATCCTGGCTGTCAGTCATTGCATCCAGGTCGTGAGAATCGTGAATCGTGCGCTGATTTTCTTTGCTTTGCATGCTCCTGTGGCTCGCATCACTCTCGCTGGAAGAAGAACTCGCGTGCGAAGATGTCGAGCTAAGTGTCGACATAGCAGACATGGCACTCTCAAGGTGTGAATGGTAAGATGAAACAGGGCGGACTGGATGCTCGTTCGAAGCATGTGTATCACTTCTGCTCGCACGCGATAGTCTGTCATCGCGGAGAGGGCTATCAAGAGAACGCGAAGCAGAAACCGCAGAGTGCGCAGAACTCGACGCAGATCCCGAGTGCGACGGTGAGTCCATTTCAGACTCGTGACCGGAGTCAGAGTCGGATTCTGAGCCGGATTCTGATCCCGAATTCGATTCGGACTCTGACTCTGACTCGGATCGCGATCCAAGATCGGATTCGGATTCGGATTCGGAGCACGAGCCGGAACTCGAGCCGGACTCGGACTCGGAGTCAGACTCTGATCCGGATCCGGATTCGGATTCGCTTTCAGATCCGGAATCACTCCTCGAAGCATCGTTGAGGTCACAGTTGGATTCGATAGAACTCTCTTCCTGGAGACGGCGACCAGCGCTCGATTTAGATGCGGAATGCCTGCTGCCAGAAGCTAGAGAAGAACCATTTGCAGATATGACGCTTTGAGGAGAAGGTGCTTTCTTCGATGCGGCAAGAGATGACTGGCGCTGTGTACCCGGCTCAGTCTCATCCAAAAGGGAGGGCGAGAGCAGACTGTCTTCCTGGCGAAGCCCGAAAGAGTCCGCGACAGAGGACTCTGCGTCAGTGACGGATGCCTCCTTGAGCTCGTTGCACTCGCGATCATTCTGATAGATTGTTTCATGCGCAGCATGCCGCCAAGCGTCTTTAGGCTCAACAAGATTATACTTGCGCACAAGAAGCGCCTCGACTTCCCGCGATGGCAAGGCAAGCGTTGCGTGTGCGCCATTTTCGCCACGAACAATAAGAACAATGCGAACAAAAGCAGTGTAACGCACAAGACATGCGACGTCTGGTACCTCTCTTGCACGCGAAGATGCGGAAAATGCGGAGTGAAGGCTGCTTGATCTGCGCTTCCGGGTGGGCGGAAGAGGCGCTTCAGGCTCTTTCTCGACAAGAGAAAGATCTTGAAGAGCAGAGAGCACGAGACGGTGTTTGATTTGTTTCTGAAAGTATGCTTCGACAGCTGCGCGCACATTGAGCACACCGCTCAGGGCCCACGAAGCTGGACTGTGCTGAGAAGCGTCGATGTCGACGCCGTCGAGGTTGCGCACAAAAGCCCACGCGCAATTCAGCTGAAGATTTGCATCCGCGCACCGACCCAGGTTACGCAACAGGTTTGCATGAAGGTCTTCGGAAACGGCATTGCCATTGAGGTTAATGTCCTGCACGCAAAAGGCAACGTCGCGTCCAATGTACCAGGCTCCAGCGTCTGCTTGGGCGAACTGTTCGTCAAGCAGAGCAATGAGTGCCTTGACTCCTCGATCGGAGAGTCTGTTGTCACGAAGGTCGAGACGGGCAAGAATGGGTTCCCGCCTGAGAGCTGCCACAAGCGATCGCAAGTGAGCGTCGGTAAGATCAACCTTGCGCAACGCAAGAGTTGCACTGCCTTCCTTTGCCATTCTGATGACAGCCTGACGGATGGCGTCGGGACGTGACGCAGGACCAAGGTCCTTTAAAAATGCCTCGGCGAAGGCGTCGAGACGAGCCTGAGGCACCTCGATCGCGGGCCGAGTCGGCGTCGCGACCTCATCGTGCTTGCCGAGGAGCCGTCCCGAGGTCTTTCGAAGGAATTGCATGCTCGCTGACGTTTACGCTGACGACTACGCTGATGCTGATGCTGGCAATGCCTTGGCGTGGCGTCTCGTCGCGCAAAAGCTGAGTTCTCCTTGTGTACCTTGCGTTCACAACGAGGCCACCAGGGTTCGCGCAGCCGCGACTGCGGCGCGCTATCCTGTATCAGATGAACAATAGACTCAGCTCCACAAGCACAGCAGGTGCGCTGCGCGGCGGGAATGCCTGCGCAGCAACGCCTGCGCGGCAGCAGATGAGCCAGCGTCGGTGCGCTCTCGCAATCTGGCTGTCGCCGTGACGTGCTCAGGTCATGGCATATGTACGTTACGTTTTTTTTGGCCATTTTTTTTCCTAGTTCTCTACAAGGTGTAGGTAGGCCTAGGTAGGCCTCCTGGTAGAAAGGAGCCTCTTTTATTTTTTTTGAATGGGTTGGACGGGACGCGATGGATGGGACGTGATGATAGACGTTTAGGACGACGAAGATCTTTCTCATCTTGATGGCGCAGTATTGCCCTCTCTCAACTATATTATTAGAGAGAGGCCACACGAAGAAGAGCGCCAGAGGGTTAACGAGGATGTACGTGAACGAGACGGGCAAGAAGCAGCAATCGTGGTGCTTTCGGAAAGTAGATTGGTCATGATAAAAAAATGCTGACAAAATAAAGAGATAATTGATGAGTTGTCGGGAGCTGGTAAGGAAGGGCCTATGCCGACTTTGCCTCGGGTGCACTGGTCTCTGCGTCGGGAGGGTTGGGGGAAAAGATCATAATGTAGTTCTCCGTGAGCGTGTCGATTTCAGGCTCCTCCACAAGCGTGAATCCGGCCGAAAGGATTTCAGAGCGGAAGGTGTCCTGATCTGCGCGAAGGTGTTGATAGGCCCAGCCCTTGGGCTTTCGCCAGATCTTTTCGTCATCGCGATGAAAGTCAATCATGACGAGCTTGCCTTCAGGCTTGAGAATGCGGCGAACATGGCGCATGACCGTGACGGGATAAGTAAGATGGTGATAGACGTCGCAGATAAAGACAACGTCGGCCACACCGTCCGCGATACTGAGCGAGTCCTCGGGGGACACGATGATTTCTGTGACGGACTTGACGAGCTCGTCTTGGGCAGCTTTGCGACGAAGAAGTTCGGCAAAGGCTTCGGAGATCTCGCTGGCGTAGAGCTTGCCCTCGCTGCCGACCATGTGGGCAAACGAAGAGAGAAAGAGGCCGGTGCCAGCGCCGAGATCGACGATGGTGGCGCCTTCTTTGAGGCCGTTGGCAGCCAGCAAGGCCTTGATCTTCTCGGCATTCATGGCAATATCGCGGCCTTCTGGGTTCTCAAAGATGCCCTGACCTTTGCCATAGACCTCTTCGAGACGGTCGGCCTCCTCTTTGGGCTTGAGAAATACGCTGTTCACTCCGTCCGGAAACATCTGTACAGAGCAAAAGGGGAGAACAACAACAACAACAACAAAAAGTTCCTGTCGTCAGTTTATCAATCACCATTTCAATCGACAACGAGCAAGCGCCTCGCCGCGCGTCTCGGGCCTCGTCGCCCCGGGCCTTTCTCGAGCCTCGTTGCCCGCGCCTTTCTCGAGCGTGCACCGAGGTCGTCCCGACCGACCCAGTCCCCCCATCCATCCCTCCATGCCTGGCCTCGTCCTCGGCACCGATTCCTCTGCCGGCCGCCGTCCAACTCACCTCGGTGCTAAAGGTCTTGGGCTCCTCCTTGGGCTCGGAGCCCGCCGCGGGCGTCGCCGCGGGCGCGTCCTCGGTCGTCATCCTGCTCAGATCGATCGATTGTTCAACCTCAATCTTTTTCTCCTCCGTTCGGGGTTTGCTGCTCCACGTTGTCTTTGATTCTCGTATGTCAATCATAAGCCAGCTCACACTCAAGCAAAGCTCAAGCTCAAGCACAAGCACAGGCACAAGCACAAGCACAGGCACAGGCACAAGTACAGGCACAGGCAGCGCGTGCCGAGAGGGAGGCCGCAAACCCCTTGGTAGCCGCGCCGTTCCCGTGGCGGGAAATTGTCCGGCCCCGGCCCAGGCCAGCCCGGCCAGCCCTGTCTGTCCCTACCCGGGAAGTGTTGTCGCAGTTGCGGCTGCTCTTCGGAGAGGAGGGAGGAGCACGAGACGCAGGGCCCGGCCGGGACGGGAAAAGGCCTGAAGGTGAGAGGGGCGAGGAGTGGGTCGCAACATGAAGTGGAGGAGGGGGCAAGCGTGTGGCGGGGCCAGAAGGGCCGGATTGAGGTTGACCGAAACGAAGTTGGTGATGACGGTAGGAAAGGCCTTACGGGCGCGAGAGGCTGGGTCCTACTTGCCATGGCTGACGAAGGGGAAGAAAGCTTAGTCGTAGGTAAATTATAGCTTGTATACTACACGGCCATCATTCGTCGTTGTCTTCGTTGTCGTCGTCGTCGTCGTCGTCATGGTCATCCTCGTCGCTACCGCTACTGTCGCTCGCCTGAAGCTCCTGGAGGATTTTCTGCTTGCGAAGCTGACGCATGTGTCGCTCCTCGCTATCAAGACTGCTTGTCGGAGAGACGGGTTGCAAGGCAGGGTTCGGCCAAAGATCACGATACGCTGCATCGCTCTTGGCGTCGCGCTCGCTCTTGCCAAGATGCTTGTTATCGTCATACCACTGCGCACCCGGGGGCGGAGCGCATGCATCCTCATCGAGTCCCTGCTCGATAAAGGCGGAAATGACGGGATCAGCACAAAGTCTGTCGACGAGCTCCATGATACGAAGTTTTCGTCCCTTTGTTGTTCGACGTGAATGAGGTGGTTTCCGGGCCTCGTTGGCGAACTCCATCATGACAGGAGATTTTGCAGGTTTAGATGCTGCCTTGGAATGCACTTGGCGTCTCCGTGGTAGTCGTGCAGCGTTTGCCTCTTGTTGTTTAACTTTGCCGTTATGTACAGAAACAGATTGGGAGCTGCGCTGTTGCGCCCTGCGCACTTCCGTTTGTGCAGTAAAAGGTTGACGAGCTTCGTGTCTACCTTTGTAGAGGGAACCTCGTGTACGAGCGGGCTTGTTATTTTGCCTCAGACCTCTTGATCTCGACCTGGATTCTTTCTCATTCTCTTCCCTTCCAGGACGTTGCTCGATGGGACGATTTCTCTCCAGTTGATCGTCTGCGGAAGCGAATCGGCTATGTGAAGACTCTTCGCTTTGCACGCGAGATCTATATCTCGACGATCCCGTTTGTCTTCCAATGGCTTCGCCCCCATCTTCGTTCTGGTTTTCGTCGTAGTCTTTGTCAAACGATGTGTTGTTGATGTTGTCACTGCTGCAGCTGCTGCTACTGCTGTTCAGACGATCTGCGCGATCCCTCAAGCTGCAGGAGTCCGAAGGCCTGCCCATGGAGACCTCGTATTCATCGCAAGGTCCACGCCCGGCCTCTGGGCGTCCGCGTCGGCCCTTTGGGTCCTGACCGCGCGGCCAGAGCCTGGCCTGTGCCTTGAGAAGGTCTGCCACGGAGCCCGGGTCTGCAAACGGGTACTTGAGCATGACATCCTGCCTGCCAAAGCTCTTGGACCGCGTCCTGCGCGCTCTCCTTGGCGGCCGCGGCATCGCGCTGCCTCGCTGGCGCGCTCGCTCGCTCGCTGCCTCGCTGGCTGGCTCGCTGGCTGGTGGTCTCCCGGCCGCCTCCTCCTGCTCGCCGCAGTCCTCGGCCGGGCACGGGGCCTCGTTATGGACGGCTTGCTCTTCGCCGCTCCTGCCCGGCTTCACCTTTCTTTCTTTCTCTCTCTCTCTCTCTCCGGAGTCTCTCCCGCGCCGTGCAACCGCCCTGGTTCCCCGTCGACCAGCCGCCCTGGTTCCCCGTCGATCGCGCCTCCCCGCCCGCTGCCGCTGTAAGCTGGGGAGGGTTCCCCGTCGACCCAACCCCTCCGGTGCGCGCCGCGACGATCCGCGCTGTCTCTTGGGCGGTTCCCCGTCGACTCAACCTTTTTTTTGCGACGTTTCCGCGCCGCCCGCGGAGGGTGGGTGGGTGCGTAGTTCTTGCGCGGGCGACATGGCGCGAGCGCCAGCACGGCGGCAGACCGCGAGCTCCGACGGCGTGCACTGCGGCGAGGGAGACCGGGCGGCGCGTCGGCTTCCTTGGCGGTGTCTTGTGCTTGCACGTTGGCACGTGCAAGGCACGTGCAAGGAGAGGGAGGAAGGAAAGGCGACCGCGGAGATGATGGAGCAAGATATGCTGCAGCCGAAGCAGGTCTCTGCGGGCAAGGCGCACGAGGAGTTCAGGAATTATGAAAGCTCGTCGCGACAGGAAATTGTGGAGAGGCACTACCGGCTGATGAGAACGAACCAGACGCTGGCGTACGTGCAGCGAATGCACGAAAAGTACAATGCATGCGAGCATGACGGGATGACCATCCGCGAGGCTTTTCGCAAACTCGAGTCGTACATTGACTCCAGCGACCCGGATTCGGACTCGCCGAACCTGGAGCATATGATGCAGACCGCAGAGAGAATCCGTGCCGATGGACACCCCGATTGGTTCCAACTCACGGGCCTTCTCCACGACATGGGCAAGATCTGCTTCCTCTGGGGAAACAAGGAGGATGGCCAGGAAGGCACGGCGGATGGCGACCAATGGGCCCTGGGCGGCGATACGTGGGCCGTCGGTTGCCGAATTCCTGACGAGGTGGTCTTTCCCGAGTTCAACCAGCTGAACCCTGACATGAAGGATCCCAAGCTTTCTTCTGCGCTGGGCATTTATGAGACCGGTTGTGGCCTCGATAACGTTCTCTTTGCGTACGGACACGACGAGTACATGTACCGCATGCTCAAAGCGAACAATACAAGTCTGCCTGACGAGGCTCTTGCTATGATTCGCTACCACTCGTGCTACCCTTGGCATCAAGGTGGCGCGTACGAAGCACTGATGACGCCGCGCGACCACGAAATGAAAAAGTGGGTGCTCCTTTTCAATCAGTACGATCTCTACACCAAAAGCGATGCCAAGCCGGACGTCGAGGCGCTTTGGCCCTACTACCAATCTCTCATCGACAAGTATCTCCCCGGCAAACTTCGTTGGTAAGAGATTGTCTGCCTTACATTTGCGTTTCTTTTTTTCTTCTCTTCGGACTGGGAGGGGAGGCGAATTCGGATCACCAAGCAATCAATCGGCGTAGTTTTTCTTTACCCAGTGTTTCGTTCTTTCTTTCTTTCTCTGTCTCTCTTTGTTATTTTTCCTCAAAATCGATCTTGACGTGGGTTAATTGACAACGTTCTCCCTCACAAACATGTTCATGTTGTTGAAGATGTTTGGTTGTAAAAGAATCGCTGTCTTCATGCTTGATGAGTGAAGCGTTTTCCCTCGTTCCAGTGTTCGTTGACACCAAGACCACCTTCCAATTTTAGGTTACATGAGTGATGGCTGCAGCTGATCTCGCACCACCAAAATCTTCCGCCCCAAGCATGCAAGCGAGCATTACTACAGCGAGCCCTGCGTGCGGCAAAACATGCTAGGCACGGACCGCGCGGAGGCAACGAAAGCCTTGTGGCTTGGCCGGCGAGGACACTCGTGGAGTGGCTGGAACGCGCGTCGTAGACTGGGGAGCTAGCCCAATACGCCCGGCGAAGGAAGAATAAGGCAGACAGAAGAAGACTCGAAGGTGAATTGGAAAAGTAGACCATGACGATCGCTGCCAACCCTGCGCAGTCGCTCTGGGGCCAGCTTGGGAGCTTCTCGTTCTTCGCAGCCGGTATTGTGAGCGACCTGCTACTCGTGCGTCTGTTCCTACTTCTGGGCTATACTTGGTTCATTCTCAATGCAATCGTTGGCTTTCCCTCTTGGCCAGCGCTTTATGCAGAGACCTCAACATACTCTTTTGACAGCATCGTGTGGAACTTGCTCGGGTTCTATGTACACATGTCAGGCTTTGTGCGTCTTTTGCTGGACGAACGGCCCGTAGAAATGTCAGAAGAGGAGGCGGCATTGTGGCGGATGTTTTATCGCCACAGCGGCATCTCGCGTATGCTTTTCAAGTCGCAAGTCCTGGCCCTCGGCCGCTTCGATGACTTTGCGCCTGGAACAGTCATTACGTGCGACACCTCACCGACTGTGTCCTCCTCGGCGAATGATCACCGACAAGTCGGGCAAAATGGGCAACCAGTAGCACCCACAAGTCTAAATGCAAACACAGTAACGCCGGCTTCAGCGCAGGACGACGTGCGCACGGGTCCAGAGCCACGTAACGACCGACGCTTGTACATTATCATGGAAGGACACGTGCGTGCGGCCACCATTATTTACGGCGAAGAACGCATCCTGCGCATGAGTTCAGGCGACATGTTTGAGTTCAAGTATCTGAATTTGTTTGGTGTCCACATCGGATTTCTCGATGCCAAAATGCGCGCAACTGCAACCTCGCACGTCCGCACCTTTAGCATTCCTGTGCGATCGCTGGAGGCCATGGCAGCGGGCTCGGGGACCATGCGGCAGGCGTGGTATAGCATCATTATTGCGGCGATCTCGCGCGAGGCAGAGCGTCCCGATTTGTACTATGCGAGCAGCAACGAGGAGGCAGATGCTCTGGACGCGGCACCATCTTCCCTCTTGGGGCGAGCAAGCATATTTGACCCGCTGGCGGACGACGAGTTACCTCCGTCGGATCTCCCGGGTTCCGGAGAATTTTTCAAGCATCCTCTCACGAATTTTGCAAAATTACTCTGCCAGAGCATTTCCCTGCCATGGCCATTCTCCAAGTCCTTTCCTGGCCTCCGCCACGCTGCTGCACCACCTCCGGAGGGAAAGCGAGCTGCGGATATTGTGCGTTCTCAGCTGGAGCGAATGCCGGTGGAATCGTCTTCCTCATCCACGACGGGTGCCTCATCGACGAATCCCTGGACACGATTTGAAATCACCGAGGCATAGCACAAAACGCTCCTTTTCGGTTGAGCCTTGCTCGATAGACCCAAGAGCGTCTGTTGCAAGCAGTTCTGTCGTCAGCGCAGCCTCCATCCTAGTAGAAACCATGAAGAACGTCTGGGACGAGACATCGAACGTGGAGAAGCTTACGTAGACAGACGTAAAGAGCCGCAAAATTGTGTCCACCACTACTTTTATAAAACGTGACACGTTGCACCCAGAACCACCATACGACCCACTACCTTTTCCAAAACAATCCTTGTAGCACGTTTTCCAAAGCGCACTGTTGCTGCTATGATCCGCCTTGTTCTTTGAGGCTTTTATCCGGGTGAATAGACCTTTTTCTCTCACCTCGCTTTCAAAGAAAGTTCCTTGCCCTCTCACGCCACTGTCTCTCCGCGTTCCCCTCAGGTTCCTCTCTCCTATCTCGTCGCACATTTTCCCTTTCGAAGCGTACTCTTCGGCGCGTGCCCTCTAATCCTTACTGCCACCTTCCCGTGCCAGTCTGGCCTCATCCTACCAGCGCTGCGAGCACTCTCCCCTTCACCGCCACAGCGACTTCCTCAACGGCCGCGTGTGTCCGTGGGGACATATTGCAGGTCTCCGACTGGCTACCTCCCCTCGTCATGCTCACCCCCTTCTGGAACGATACAGAACCATGCGACGAACTTTCCTCATCCTCATATTATCTACTACGACTGTTCCACTGTCACCAAAGAATCGTCCACTGGCGTCTCCTCTCGATATGCGCACTCTCCCCGAAGTTTCTCGGCTTCCTCGCGCGGGTCCCGTCTCACTTCCACTGACCCGCAGCTGCCCCTCACATCGACGGGCGGGGCCCTCTCGCGTCAAAGAAAAGGAAAGAACAGGAAAGAAAAGGAAAGAAAAAGGAAAGGAAAGGAAAGAACGAGGGAAAGAAAGGGAAAGAACGACTCGGACAGAGAGAAGGAAAAGGAAAGAAGCCAAGAGGAGCACGAAGTAGGGCTCGACGTTTGCGGCACTTGCGGCGCAGGATAGGCGACTTGCGCGGACCGTTTGCGGCACTTGCGGCGCGGGCCGGGCGCGGCGCTGAGAGTCTCGCCCCAATCCAAAGCCGCTTCTACAGACGCTCCTTCGCCCGTCGCCGGCGCACGTTCCGCCGCTTCGCCTCGCCGCGCAAGCCGTGCCGCGCAAGCCGCTCCGGAGCGACACGCAGCTGCGCCTTCTCGCGCCCGCGCGCCGAGACCGGCCCGGCGAGTGAGCGAGCAGGAGCGGGAGCAGGAGTAGACTCCGAACAGACAGTTTGCGTTGGGGGAGCGCGAGGATGCAGTTCAAGAAGGAACACCCGTTTGAGAAGCGCGAGCAGGAGTCGCAGCGCATCAGGTCCAAGTACCCGGACCGCGTGCCGGTGATCTGCGAGAAGGACCCGCGTAGCGACATCCCGGATATTGATAAGAAAAAGTATCTGGTCCCCAACGATCTCACCGTCGGCCAGTTTGTGTACGTGATCCGCAAGCGCATCAAGGTCAAGGCAGAGAAGGCCATTTACGTCTTTATCGATAACGTGCTACCCCCGACCGCCGCGCTCATGTCCTCCATCTACGAGGACAAAAAGGACAAGGACGGCTTTCTCTACGTCACATACTCTGGAGAAAGTACCTTTGGCGCACTTTCCCTTTCCGAGGAGGATCTTGCTGCCGTCTTTGAGGAGCTCTCCGCCTGAGTAGGCTTCCAGTTGCGAGCGAGTGTGTGTGGTCAGGAACGGCGGAGAGCGATGCGACACGAGGCATCGCTGATGCATATGCGATCGATGCACGGAGGCTGTACCACGAGAAGTCACCTTCTCTGGATCGCATGGTCCGCTCCCATTCGAGTTCCTCCCGCTTCTCAATGACAAGCCTTTTTTAAAACGGGCGCGTCTTAATTTTTCGAGTCTCTCATTGTTCAGAAGATCACCATGCTTTTCAACCAACCCAATGGCGCGGCGTGGTTCACAATTAACGATGTGGCTCTCGCACTTTGGTCGCAGATGCGATGGTGCGATGGCCACAACAAGTCTCAGAGAATGTACAAAGTAAAAAGATTTGCCCCGTTTGCCTTTAGGCCTATCATGTTTCTAGAGAATAACTCAATAGGCCTATGCCATCTTGATCTTGACAGAACTTATAGATTCTTCGTGATGGTCACAACACGAAGGTGGGGGGGGGCTGGACCTTCTGACTATCGAGCAGAAATTCGACTGCAGCCGATCCTGTGCCCGACATCGAAATCTCGTCGAAAAGGTTGAGAAAGAAAAAAGTCAAACATCAGAGACAGAGAGAGTGCGGCTATGATAGCAACGAGAGCGCAATCGCAAGATCCTTGCCAGCATTCTCATATATATCAGTCGCGAGACCGCGGTCGCCTCCACACTTTGCGACAAGAATATCTAGGTTGCTATTGTCACCGTTCCTGCGCTCTGTAAGGTCCACGACTGCCTCATCTCGCTGTTCGTGGTCCTGCCCGCCTTGTGCGACAACGAGCTGCATTGCAGCCTCAATGTTTCCACCGGCGCTGTGCAGCAAATCGCTTGCAAGCTCTCCATCTCCGCCGCACGCCGCCAGAAGTTTGTCGCGGTCCATGCGCGTCTCGTCGGGATCTCCAGCGAGAATCCGCAGCGTCGCCTCTGGGTGTTGGAGCGCGTCCACGAGCGATTTTTCGCCCATGGTCCGGTGCGCCATGGCAGACACCTCTTCCGGGGACGCCCCAGACTCCACCAGGCTCTGCAGCGCCACGAGCTTGGCCTCCGTGCGCCCTCGAAGCATCGTCGCGACGTGGCGTCTGCTTCACATCAGTCAACGCGCGACTGCCGTCTGCAGCTCCCTCCGCGTCACATCAGCTCGCGCCGGAGGTGGCCCCTGCCCGCCCCTTTACTGGCTACTCTCAGTACACTTGTCGCGCGTATTCGCCGAAAAACCTTGGTCGGAGCCGGCAACCGCCACATTTCTTACAAGACTACACGCCAACTTCTGAATTTGGAATGTACCCTATCCAGATAGTGGTCGGAGTCTTGTTTGTGTGAGCCGCTGCCCGTCTGGCATCGTGACCTTGAAGACCCCAAGCAACGTCGAATCGACGAGCGTCCCGCCGCCGTCTGCGCGCGCGGCCCGCTGCGCGCCGTCGGGTCTCCGCGCCGCTCGCCTCCCCAAGTCCCGTGTCTTTGTTTGTCTGCGCGTTTCTCGCGCTCGCTAGCGCAGGGCTCGGCTATTTGCGCGTGCGAGCGTACGTGGGTGCACGAAGAAGGTGACCATGGCGAAGACGGCTGCTGCTGTGACGTGGCGACGCGCGTGCTGGGTCGCCTTGGCGGTGGCGAGCGTGCTGTGCGGAAGGACAGAGGCGTCCATCTTTTCGTTTGAGAATGAGACCCTCTACAACGGGTACATGGTAGACTTCATCAAGGACATGCCCATGTTCTCGCGCAAGGACAGCCCAAGTTGGATCGGCGGCCTCACAGACCCTCTCATCAAAGTCACGTTGACCGTGCGGCCCGCAGACTCCGAGGACAGCCTCGAAGATCTTTTCGTAGACGAAGACACTGGCAACGTTCTCATCAAGGTCCTCCACGGGTGGAGTGATGACTCGCTCTCGTCTGACAGCCGAATGCAGGCCTCGTGCAGCGACGAAGCGCCTTCGAGCTTCAAAGACAGCGAAGCCTGGGAGCTCACCCTGCAAACTGACACAGACAGCGACGACGATAGTGGGTCCCGCGAGGCTCACGGCAGCCACACTTTTGCAGTCACCGAAACAGGTTTCCACCTGATTCTCGTGTACAATTGCCTTGGAGACGACGTTCTTGCAGACATCACCTTCGAATACCTGAACCCGTATGGATACCTGAGCGGCTGGACCTTTGGCATTCTGCCCATGTCTGGTTTCCTTTGTATCGGGTACGCAATCTTGGCAGCAATCTACCTCGTATTGTGTCTCCGCAACCGTGAGCATATTCTCGGTCTCCAGAAAGCAATCATGTGCGTCATAATCATGGGGCTTGTGGAACGCTTTGCACAATTTCTCACGTACTTGGAGATGAACGAGAGCGGTGCCAAGTCATGCTGTCCTATGCGCGCGGACCTGACCTTTTCCTCGGCACTCTCCGTGCTTAAACGCAGCTCAAGCGCGCTGCTCTTGCTTGCCGTCTGCCTCGGCTTTGGTGTCGTCAAGCCAAGGCTCGAACGCAGCACGAACTTGAAGATATTCGCGCTGGGCGTTGTGTACACCTTTTCCTCGCTCCTTCTCGACTTTCAGCGGATCGCCGACATTAGCAAGCACGGGCGCCCGACGGAGCCACTGTACTTTGCCTCGCTCATCGTGAGCGTTTGCGATGTTATTATTCTCTTTTGGATCTACTTTGCCATGAGCGAGATTCTCTACGAGCTGCGCGAGGGTCAGCAGATTGCCAAGCTTGGCATGTACCAGCGTCTTGCGCGCGCTCTCGCGATCTGGGCATTTACCTGGATGATCTTCACTGTACTCGAGGTCATGGTTCTCCAGCGCTCCATCGAGATCGAGTGGCGCTACTGGTTCGTCCTCGTCTCCTTTTGGGACCTCTTTTTTCTCGGTATTCTGCTCCAGATTTGCTATATCTGGGCCCCTTCCCCTCTTACTGCGCAGTACGCATTCAGCCAGCAGCTTCCCACGACGGAGGATCTCGACGAGTTTGATCAGATTGGTCTGGAGATGCAGACGCCGCATACGTCGGCTGATTTCGTCATTGACGATGACGACGATGATCTCGTCGCAAGCGACGATGATGACGACAGTGACGGTCTGGGCCACCGCATTGGGGATGACCGGGTCGCCAAATCCTAGGTCGATCCGAGTGCTTTCTTCCTGCTCATCATCTCATAGTAGCTCTTTTTGCACATTACTCTCAATTTTCTGAGCGCAAGGTTTCTTTCCTTTCATCTCTCCGTCTTGTTCTACTAGGTATTAAGCCAAAAGAACTGAAGCTGCGGCAATCGCCTGCGGCTTGAGGCGCACACAAACTTCTGTAAACATTGAATTGTCGAGAAAGTTCCAAGACGCGAGCCGAAACTCATTTGTTTTCTTGCCGGGTTTGGCGATCTCGCAAATGACCTCCACCGCACTCACGTGCGGATGCACGACACTCCTACCTCATTGATTCCTTTTCGTTCAAATAAAATAAGGGAGCCATTTCTGAAAGCATAGCGCGTGATGCATAAAAGTGCTCTCCACAGACTTGGTTCCGTCAGGTAGACCCTTCCACAACTTTGTCGCAGTGCGTTCTGCCGGCTGATGAAATGGGTGACTAGGAGTAGAATTAAATTCGAGGCCTTAGCAGTTACGTAGACGAATCAAATTCGTTCTCTCTCCAGCCATAGAAACGAATCAAAGTAGCGAATACAGGAGAGCCGTTACGATTTTGGAAGAAAAAATTTTCCTCTTCTGGTGCTGCATGCTATCGTCACTGGCCCTACCCAGACAAGCTGGGCCCGAAGGCTCCTCCATGCCATGCTGCGCGATGCTGTACCGCGC
This sequence comes from Aurantiochytrium sp. KH105, assembly GCA_003116975.1. Lineage (NCBI taxonomy): Eukaryota > Bigyra > Thraustochytrida > Thraustochytriidae > Aurantiochytrium > Aurantiochytrium sp. KH105. Next base: position 528,540 of record BGKB01000028.1, read on the forward strand.
CGCACGGTGCTGTGCTGCTAAAAAACGCGTCTGAAATCGTCTACTTCCAGGAATCGTTCATCCTCTGGTCAAGACAATTCTCGATCTGGCTGACGGACAGTGACTGGCTAGCTGGCAGGTAGCTGATCGCGCGGACTCTTCGAATGGGGTACTAGTCACTGGACTGTTGAGATTCGCTCCAGGAGGGGCAGCGAATCTTGGACAATTGTCGACTCGTTTCTGGCCCGGAGATGGGAGTCAAACGGATTTCATTTGGCAGGTGGGCAGATGGGCGGGTACAGACGGGCAGTCGAGTAGGTGCGTTATCTTGCTTTTTGCTACGGGTACGCGTTAGGGTGAGCTGTAAGGAGCATGAACAGCTGGACAGCCAGCCAACCAGCCGCGAGACGGTTGCTGACGCGCCACGGCTAACCAATTGGCTAGCGGATTTCCGGTAAAGGGAGTCTCCCTTCCGCCTCACTGGACGAGAAAATCCGCGCCGACGCCCAAGCCAGCGGTGCGTCAACTTCAAGTTAAAGAAGGCCATGGAATACAAAGACGTGCGAGTAACTTCCGCGCGGCCGCAAAGTTGCAGAAAGGAAGCTCTTACCGCGTTACGGTTACGCAGGCCCGTCTCGGGACATTGAGCAGGCTCGTAGATTTCATTGTGAAAGCGCGGGCGCTCTCTACCCAATGGGCCTAGATTCGAAAAACGGAAAGCTTCGCATGTTTGGCACAGCGACAACAAATGAATTTAGCCTTGCGATAGATTGGGCATCCGAAAATGTCGAGAAGTGCAATTGTGGCGCTAGCAAAACCCGAATGCAAGCAAGCGGGCGCAAAGAGAGAGAGAGAGAGAGAGCGATAGAGAGGAAAGACAAGAAATCACAAAGGTGGAGCTCGTCCACGCTAGGCTCAAGTCAAGAGTGAGAAAGCACCAAGATGGCGAAATTGACCCCCGTAGGCGTTGCTAAGGGCTTTGCTCTTTTTGCTGGCGTGCTCTTCTTTCTGTACTGGTTTCTAGTTGGGCTCAGCCTTCTTGGCGATGCCTTCAAAGTGATTGCTGGCGACTCTGCGGGCTCGCTATTCGGCGCGGTGTCAAACCCCGTAGCTGGTCTTATGGTCGGGATCCTTGCCACCGTTCTTGTGCAGTCATCGTCCACGACTACGTCCATTATCGTTGCTGCCGCTGGATCGGGCGTCTTGGACGTGGCAACTGGCATTCCAATGGTCTTTGGAGCCAACATCGGTACGTCTGTCACCAACACGATTGTGTCCCTTGGGTTTGTTGGCGACAGGGAGCAGTACCGTAGAGGCTTTGCTGGCGCCACCGTTCACGATATGTTCAATTATCTGAATGTGTGCTTCTGGCTTCCCGTGGAAGCTCTCACATCAGCCATGCGCGGCGGAGATGGCGGAATTCTTTTTTTGATCACCCGCGCGATCGCTCGCAGCTTTGAATCGTGCGACGGAGAAGATTGTGAGGACTGGGAAGGCCCACTCAAGAAAATTACCGCCAAGATCTCGAAGCGAATCATTTCCGTCGACAAGGATGTCATCAAAGACTTTGCGTATGGCAAACCATCGCTCGAGCTCTGCGAAGAACTTCTTTGTAGCGAAAGTAACGGTGAATACGAGTGTCACGCGCACAAGTTCTCTCAGAAGCGCTGCGCAGCAACCGGATACGCCGTTGAGGGTACCAATTGCGGGGAAGTCTACTTTGACGAAGCCGAAAACGAGACTGTGACGGTATCAAAGAAAGCCAAGGCCAAGTTCGAGTATTGCATCATTTCTAGCGATGGCACGATCAGCACCAACGCGACAGTACTTGCGGCCGCCCAAGCGCATTTCGATAGCTACAAGCTAAACAAGGGAGGATGCTTTTACGAGGCTGGAATGCAAACGTCAGCTGGTTGGGTGACGTTGCTTCTTGCGCTGGTCATGCTGACGGTATCGTTGCTGGGCATGGTGAAGCTCCTAGGCATCGCCGTGCGCGGTGCCGCCGAGGAGGCTCTGAAGAAGGCTTTCAATATGAATGGCTACCTGGCCATTGTGGTCGGCTGCGCCGTGACGATATTTGTGCAGTCATCGTCGATTACTACGTCTGTTTTGACGCCGCTTGTCGCCATGGGCACGCTGAGTCTCGAAGGCATGCTGCCTCTGACGCTCGGCGCAAATATCGGAACCACGGTGACGGGTCTGCTTGCTTCGCTTGTGGGCGACAGTGCAAATGGATTTCAGCTTGCCATGTGCCACGTGCTCTTTAACCTGTTTGGAGTCCTCATGTTCTATCCGGTTCCCCGCATTCGCCGCATCCCTCTCGCGGCAGCACAACGTCTTGGTGACTTGGCTGCTCTTTTCAAGGTTTTCCCCATCGTGTACATTCTCATACTCTTCTTTGTGTACCCTGGGTTCTTCCTAGGCATTAGCATGGCTTTTGGTGCTGGTGGCGGCGGTATCGCCGGCGGCATTTTTGGCCTCTTGTTCTTCATTGCGCTGCATGTGGCCTTCTTCTGGTGGTATTGGAAGCAGGCAGGCCGTGAGTGGCTCGAACGTTCGTTCGGCCATGACTTTGACAGCCAGAAGCCGCAAAAGGACGTCCAAGATCCTGATCACCGAGACTCGTCATCCTCTACGTCGAGTGGGGCCTCGATTGCGGGCGTGCAGGGTACATCGTTTGCGGCCACGAACGCCGAGGAGGCAGAAAAAGTATCTGCACCTACCCAAGACGCCACCGTCGTGTAAAGATGATAAGATCGCTCGGAAGACTTTTCGTTGGAAGGATTTACGTGGGCATAGGTTTTTTAATAGAGTCTGTAGTAGAAGTTTGCAAGATCAAGTAGGCCTAGTCTATTGCTATTGTTGCTTTATCTGAAATCCATAACTCTCTCCGTGCCATCTATACAATAGTACTACAATGTCCGCCTGATTGCTGCGAATACAGCAGCTGCAGCATTTCGACAGCCACCCATTCCATTCGTCTGTCTGTTTGCAGTCAGCCGCCTCTGCCCGCTGCGGTTTCGCGCTCAAGCAGGCGTGTAAAGCGTGCGCGGCTGCAGAGGGAAGCTCCCGGCCGGCCCGGCACCGGGGCGCCTCGCAGGGACTCGGCTCCTGCCGCGCCACGCGCCCGCTCGGAGTCCCTCAACTCCCCGAAGCAGCTCGGAGCAAGGTGCCTGCATCGCGAAACAGCCCGGGGCCAGGTGTGGGGACGGGGGCTTCCGGGGAGCTGGCGGCGGCGGCGCGGAGGCCAGCGACGAGGAGATGCGCGCCGCGAGGGGGAGGGAATCTCGCGGCCGAGGGCCGCGGTCCGCACCCGACTCGCGCGCCTGCCCCGCTCTGCTTCGCCTCGCTTCGCTTTGCCTTGCTGTATCTGGCTCGGCTCGGCTTGGCCTGGCCTGGCTTGCGGTGCGGTATAGCGGCGGTGGCTGGCCTGGCTGGCTCGTGGGCGCGTGGCGAAAGGGTGGCTGCGGCTGGCGGCCAGCGGTTGGCGCGGTGAAAGAAAGCCGTGATGAAATCGATACCAGGTGGTATATCCCATGAAGGCCTGGGAAAAGAAAAGAAAGGAAGCAAGCTCGTGGGGTGCGCTCGCTGCCTCCTCCCGGATGCAGGTAGTATCCACGACATGGCCAGCTAGAAGCCGGGCGAGGACGCAAGCTAGCAAGGACGTAAGCTAGGCGGGCGGCCGGCAGAGCCAGACAGACAGCCACCAGCCAGCAGCAGAGCCAGAACAAGGTTGGCAACTCGAGCAAAGCAAACCCGAATCCTCAAAGCTGCAAGCTTGCTACACAAGCACAAGCACAAGCACAAGCACAAGCACAAGCACAAGCACCGATTGACAAGGGACAAGAATGGTGACTGCCAAAGGTGTGGCAAAGGGCTTCGTGCTCTTTGCAGGCGTGCTCTTCTTCTTGTATTGGTTTCTGGTTGGTCTGTCGCTGCTCGGTGATGCCTTCAAGGTCATTGCCGGTGACTCGGCTGGTTCGCTCTTTGGTGCCGTCGAGAATCCGATTGCAGGCCTCATGGTGGGTATCCTTGCGACAGTGCTGGTCCAGTCGTCGTCAACGACAACGTCGATCATCGTAGCTGCCGCGGGCTCGGGCGTCCTTGAGGTGCCCGTGGGCATCCCAATGATCTTCGGTGCCAACATTGGTACCTCCGTGACCAATACCATCGTGTCGCTGGGCTTTGTCGGCGACCGCGAGCAGTATCGGCGTGGTTTCGCGGGCGCCACGGTGCACGACATGTTCAACTACATGAACGTGTGCTTTTGGCTGCCAGTGGAAGCCATTTCGTCCGCGATCAACGGTGGTAATGGAGGTGTCCTCTTCCTCATCACGGAAGCCATGGCCAAGAGCTTTGAGGCGTGCGACAAGGCGACCTCGTCATCCGGTTGCGAGGACTGGGAGGGCCCGCTGAAGAAAATCACGGAGAAGATCTCCAAGAAGATCATTTCTGTGGACAAGGATGTCATTAGTGACTTTGCCTTTGGCAAGCCGGCGTCGGATCTCTGCTCTGAGATCCTTTGCGTGGACGCAAGCACGAGTGGCAGCTGCGACAACCACTCCTTCAAGCAGAAGCGATGCGCGACGTCAGAACTTGCAGCATCGGGGTGGTGCGGGGACAGCAAGTCCAAGGCCCAGGCCAAGTTCACGTACTGCGACTACAATGCGACGTCAGGGCTCGTCTCGGTGAACGCGTCGGTGCTCGCGGCTGCTCAGGACCACTTTGATGCATACAAGCTGAACAAGGGCGGCATCTTTTACGACGCTGGCCTGCAGGCAGCAGGCGGCTGGATTGCTCTTGCCATGGCGTTGGTGATGCTCATGGTCTCGCTTCTGGCCATGGTCAAGATTCTTGGCATTGCTGTCCGCGGCGCCGCGGAGGAGGTCTTGCAAAAAGCCCTTAACATGAACGGGTACCTTGCCATTATCGTTGGCGCGGGCGTCACGATGTTTGTGCAGTCGTCGTCCATCACGACGTCGGCGCTAACGCCACTGGTTGCCATGGGTACGCTATCGGTTGAGGGTATGCTGCCGCTCACTCTCGGAGCTAATATTGGTACGACACTCACGGGTGTGCTTGCGTCGCTGGTGAGCGACAGCGCGCACGGCTTTCAGCTGGCCATGTGCCACGTCCTCTTCAACCTCTTTGGCACCTTGATGTTTTATCCAATTCCGCGCATGCGCAGGCTTCCGATCGGCGCTGCGCTGCGCTTGGGTGACTTGGCCGCGCTGTACAAGGTGTTCCCGATTCTTTACATCATCGTTCTCTTCCTGGTCTACCCTGGCTTCTTTTTGGGCGTGAGCGTGGGCATGGAGATGGGCGGTGCTGGCATTGCGGGCGGTGTGGTTGGCATTGTTGTCTTCGTGCTTCTCCACATTGTTATCTTCTGGTGGTACTGGCGGCGCGCAGGCCGCGAGTGGCTCGTGCGCAACTTTGGCCACGACTTCAACAAGGACGGCACGGATACCGAAAAGCGCGACGGAGGCAATGGCGAGGAGAACATGTCTTTCTCTCCCGCCAAAGACGCCATTGCTGACCTCGAGGCGCCGGAGGCCGTCGTGAGCAGCGCTCCGATTGCTGCGGTGGCACCGGCATCGAGCTCCAGCTTTGCCGCGGTTGATGATGCCAAAGTGACCCTCGTCTAAGTGCGAGAATGCACGACGGAAAAGAAGGATTGTATGTGAGTGCAGTGCTTTCGGTGCTCTTCATTTTCTGATGAAAGAAAGGGAGACTCTTCGCATTCACTCGACTAAATTTTGTAGAAGTACCTATATCACAAGTAGCTGTTTTGTCTTTTCTTCGCGATCTTCTCGTATCATCTCCACAAACTCGTTCCATTCCATCATCAGTTTTCAAGCCAGGATTTTTTTTTAAAGAGCTTGCTCAATCAAACTGTTTGTCAGTCAACCTGTTGTTTATCACGCAACCTATTCCAACGACATGCTACGGGCACAGGAATTTCAGCCAGCCAGGCAAATTTGAGACACGTTTCAGGTCCTCCCCACTCTTGCGATGCGACGTCCACCCCCTGCGTTAACGCGCCCAGCCTCTCCCTCTTTCCTTTCAGACTCTCGTTTCCCACGGTTAGGCTGCTGCAGTGTCCCAGCGGGAACCCCCAACTTACTGTTACGCCAGCACGTGCCGGTACTTACATGTTAGCAAGCACACGATCCTGCAATCTCCAAACGCCGCACCCCGCGTGCATGAGTGGACCCCTCATCCCCGTCCTCGCCGTGCGTACGTCGCGAGGCTCGCCTCGGGTCTCTCCTCTCGTGCAGCGCCTCCTCCGTCCCCGCGCGCCCTTGCCTTTCTCCGAGCGAGAGATTGAGCGAGCGAGCGTATACGGCTTGTTTGAAGATGCCCAAAGGCAAGTCGCTTCGCGCGAGCTTGTCGCGCTTGAGCTTTACGCGCAAGACGGACGATGAGATTCTCTCCGACGACACGCGTGAGATTATCGACCCACGCAGCATTTCTCTACGCGCTATCAAGGAACTCCGCGATAGGGTGCTAAGCGGAGAGGCTGCCCAAGGGATTGAGCTCTACGTTGCCAAGCATGATCTCTCAGACAAAGTCCAAGAAGGGGCCACAATTCAGGTCCTGCGCACCAAGCCCGATGGCAAGTTGCAAGGGCGCGTACCCTATGTCGGCGTGCCCATCACCTTTGAGCCCGGAGACGACGCCGATCCTAAGCCGCGCCAAGACTGGAGCACGGAAGATGTGGCTGAGCATGTCGTGCTTCCCTTGACCCGGCTCTTGCCTCAGGCGCAGTTCTATCTCGATTATGTCGACGAAGAGGACATTAGTGCAGAGTTCCAAGGCACTTTTGTGAGCCAAGCGCGCAAGTGCCGCTTTCAGAACCTCGTCGCAGCGCTCGAGGACCATTTCGGCCAAGACGCCGACACGGCCTTTGTCTGGCTTGACCTCTTTTGCGCGAACCAGCCTCTGCTGACCAGCGCAGATGAAGCACTGCCTCCTGACGTGATCCTTGCGCGGAACCAGTATCTGACGCACGGCCTGCATCGGGCAATTGGCCGATTCGGAAGCGCGATCATCTTCTTGGACCGCTGGGACGTGCCCGCACCTCTCCAACGTGCGTGGTGCATATGCGAGATTATGAGCACCGTTACCCAGGCGCGGAGTTTCCAGGTCGTTTTTGCGCCCGGACAAGAGCAGGCTTTTATTGAGGCGCTGCTTGAAGATGTAGAGGGACTCGCCAAGATCCTCGCTGTCAACAACAACATGCGCAACGCGAAGTGCTGGAAAGACGAAGACAAGGAGATGATTGACAAGGTCGTCGAGACGACTGTGAGCGGGGGATACATGACGCTGATCAAAGAGGTGAACCAGCGCGTACGCGCATGGCGACTGCAAACGGCGCGAGACGCAGTATTGGAAGCTCGCAATGGTGGTGGAGATGCAGGCAAGCTTGCCGACATTCTTCATTGCACCGGTGTACTTTTGAGAGATCAGAGCAATCATGGTGAAGCATCGCAGATGCTCGAGGAAGCGCTGTCAATTCGCAAGGAGGCCCTTGGCGACCGGCATCACTCTGTGGCGGACACGCTTAACAACATCGCCATCGTGTATTACAATCAAGGCCGCTACGAGGAGGCCTTGGCGTACTCCGAGGAAGCGCTGTCGATTCGCAAGGAAAGTCTTGGCGACCGGCATCCCGACGTGGCGACCACGCTCAACAACATCGCTGTTGTGTACAAAGCACAAGGCCGTTGCGAGGAGGCCTTGGCGTACTACGAGGAAGCGCTAGCGATTCGCAAGGAAAGTCTTGGCGACCGGCATCCCGATGTGGCTCAAACGCTCAACAACACCGCTGGCGTGTACAAAGCACAAGGCCGCTGCGAGGAGGCCTTGGCGTACTACGAGGAAGCGCTGGCGATTCGCAAGGAAAGTCTTGGTGACCGTCATCCCGATGTGGCTCAAACGCTTAACAACACCGCTGGCGTGTACAAAGCACAAGGCCGCTGCGAGGAGGCCTTAGCGTACTACGAGGAAGCGCTGGCGATTCGCAAGGAAAGTCTTGGTGACCGTCATCCCGATGTGGCTCAAACGCTTAACAACATCGCTGTTATGTACAATGCACAAGGCCGCTGCGAGGAGGCCTTGGCGTACTTCGAGGAAGCGCTGTCGATTCGCAAGGAAAGTCTTTGCGACCGGCATCCCGATTTGGCGACCACGCTCGACAACATTGCTGGCGTGTACAAAGCACAAGGTCGCTACGAGGAGGCCTTGGCGTACTACGAGGAAGCGCTGTCGATTCGCAAGGAAAGTCTTGGCGACCGGCATCCCGATGTGGCTCAAACGCTTAACAAAGTCGCCGCTGTTTATGACATACAAGGCCGCTATGAGGAGGCCTTGGCGAGCTACGAGGAAGCGTTGTCGATTCGCAAGGAAAGTCTTGGCGACCGGCATCCCGATGTGGCGACCACGCTCAACGACATCGCTGTTGTATACAAAGCACAAGGTCGCTATGAGGAGGCCCTGGCGAGCTACGAGGAAGCGCTGTCGATTCGCAAGGAAAGTCTTGGCGACCGGCATCCCGATGTGGCTCAAACGCTTAACAAAGTCGCCGCTGTTTATGACATACAAGGCCGCTATGAGGAGGCCCTGGCGAGCTACGAGGAAGCGCTGTCGATTCGCAAGGAAAGTCTTGGCGACCGGTATCCCGATGTGGCTCAAACGCTCAACAACATCGCTGTTGTGTACAAAGCACAAGGCCGCTATGAGGAAGCCTTGACGTTCTACGAGGAAGCGCTGTCGGTTCGCAAGGAAAGTCTTGGCGAGCGGCATCCCGATGTGGCTCAGACGCTCAACAATATGGAAATCACTCGCCGCAAACTTCGGACGAGGATGGCGTATCAATCTTCACTGCAAAAGCTCTCGTGCCTTTTTAGAAAAAGACAAAGTATAATATAACACGTGTGTTCATCTTTGTGGGAAGTGATGTACGCCTTTGCTCGAAAGGTGGTCTGGCGGGCTTCTTCCTGGGTCAAATGAATGGGCACGAGTTCCTCGCTGATCTGCATCTTTTGCGTGCCTCGTCCGACTCTTATCTGGACTCGGCCGGTCGGGCTTCGGCCGCCGGCGGTCTGGCCTCTTGTTCGCACGGTCCTCCAAGTTGAGTTCCACGGAGACTGGCTGGATGGTAACGGCCAAGATTCACTCGTGCGTGCTGGTCCGTCTCCTTGGCAGCCCCCGACGCCTCGCGACCTTAGGCTCACTGGACCTGTCCCGGCTCCTCCCGTTTCCTCCCTTCCGCTCCGAGGAGGCAATGCGCGTGCGGCCCTGCGGCGACCTCGAGTCGGAGCAAGCGGCTTCGGCCCGGCATCGGCCGCCGCCCGCGGACGACAATCCGCGCCGGAGCCGCAGCTACAGCCTCCACACCCAGCCCCACAGTGACGCCGTCTCTGCTTGCGCGACGCCCACAGAGCACAAGCTTGCTGGACCGCCAAGCCGCGCGTGTCACGGGGATGTGCGGCTGCGCGCTGCGGCTGCTGCCGCCTGTGGCTGGCGCCCTGCGGCTTCTTTAGGTCACAAAGCCAGCTGTTTCGACGCAGGCAGGGGCCCACTCGTTGCCTTGCCCTTGCCTTGCCTTGCCTCTGCGCGGCTGCGCGGCTGCGCGGCTGCGCGGCGCGCGGCACTGTCGATCTTTGCAAAAGGAAGAGAAGGTCGGGGCCGGGAAAATTTATGTTCGCACCCTCCTCACGGAGGCTGAATCGGCCTCCCAACCCGGGTGGGCAGCTCGTATTGCTGCAGCGCGCCACTCCGAGTTGAGCCTTGCGCATGCGTCCTGATCGCCATCCCATGTCGCGCCCCGCCTTCACGCGGCGCTTCTCGCGTCTCGAGCCGTCGGGACGCGTCGGCAGCCGGCCAGGTCGGAGCAGCCCGTCGGCGATTCCTGGATTCTCGCGAGGAGGCCGATGCCCGCCCCGAGCTGCAGCAGCCAGCCAGAAGGCGGGCCCTCCCGCGCTCCCTCCCTCTCTTCCTCTTCCTCTCTCTGCGCGAACGGCACGTGTGCGTGCTTGTGATACCGTAGGGGATGGATATCGGGCGTCGCGGCACGTCCACCCATTTACGCACACTTCCTCTTCCCGTCTCGCTGCGTCGAGGCTGCACGACAGAACGGACGGTGGAGCTTCGCGACGCAGCTCACTCATGCCAGCGAAAGCCCAGATTGGCCGTCGGCTTGAGGCTGCGCAGAAGCTCGCTCGCGCATCTCCGTTCGTTGGCGCAACGAGCGGTCGCTTCGCTTTCGCCTTCCCGCGGCCTCGTCCAATGACTGTATGCATAGGCCTTCATGGATGCGGATGCGCGCGTGCATGCTTGGACGATTGGCCATGATGGATAAACTAGGTAGAAACTAGGGACGCGTCGCTTGAACGCCCTCATCGATGAAAATGAATCATTCGAGAGAGATGAACTTCATAGCGTCGTGACGCATCCTTCGCGCACGGGTAAAGCCGAGGGGATCCCGAAGATGCGAGCACGCAGGCGCACAGACCCGGCCTGTCCTCGCGAACTCGTCGCGTCACGGGGCTGTCTGCTCACCGCGCCGGCCACGGATGGCTTCCCCAGTCTCTACCGGCACCAACTGACCCTACCACAGTAGTGGCTCTGCCTCTTCCTTGGGCTGCCACCTGGGAAGCCTGCTGATTTTTGGAGAAGCCACCAGTGGCGGAAGCGTGGCGGGCTCGCAGGGGTTGAAGGAAAAGAGGGCCAGGGCCCATTGGTCAGGCTGCACTGCACGGCGCAAGCGAGAGCTGAGAAATAGAGACGGGCGGAAGAAACACTAGATTCGATTGCGAGCATCGGGTGGGGAGTGGGAGAAGAATTTGCAATGATGCTTTCTTGGCGCGACATACATATGAGGGAGAGGAAGCTAGCTGGTCGTGCAGACTTCACAGTCCGCATAGCTCTTGATAGCCTATGGTGATTTTTTTTTCTTGGGAGAGACAAAAGAGGCGAGAAAGTTTATAGTCAACGCTCGCGAAAGGACGACCTCTCGCTTGCATTCACCTGTCGGCAAGCCAAAAAGCAAGTCTGCATCCTGACAAGCTCGCGCGCGCCTTGCGCTAGATGCGCTCGAGGCGGTTTATCCTTCCGAGCTGCAGTTGAGAAAAGCTGCACGAGATCTCCTGCGGCGTCTGGGTTGCAAAGAGCTTGCGTTGCCATGAATGTATGTTCTGTTTCATATCCAAACCCCTACGATGTCCACATTTGGAAGCAGTTCAAAAGAAGCTAGGAAGAAATGGCAAGGTGAAGCGATACAAGGCAAACGAAGCAACTCAAGACAGATCGAAACTAGACGAGCGGCACAACCGGAACAGAGACCATTTTCGAAAAGCCGCGAGGTCTTGGCACGAATGGCGTCTTGAGCGCGTGCGCAAGAGATGCGAAAGGATTGACAGGAATGTGTCTGACGGAGCTTTTGCAGGACGGAGCAGAGGAACAAATGGAGGACGGCAACCCGGCATGGCCCACACAAAGGTGTGCGCGCGTGCAGGCAACGTCTAAATATTCGACGCCCCTTTGGGAGCGAATCTTGCCGGGTCTCACGCAGCCGGGGGGCAATGTCGACCCTAATGAGCTTGACTTGACCTCACAACATGGGAGGAGTATGCAAGTAGGGAACAAAGGAATGGCCCACCAGTAAAACACGGGCGTGGATGCAGCAAGTACATATGTAGACAAACGCCTGAGGCGAGCAAAGGTCGTCAGCAGACCCGCAACCTTGACAGCAAATCCGAAACGACATCAGACAAGAAAACAGACAAGCAAGCCAAATAAAACAGACCCAGGCACGCAGGCAGGCAACCATGGCCATGGCCGATATCACGCCCCAGGGCGTCGCCAAGGGCTTTGGCCTCTTTGTCGGCGTGCTCTTCTTTCTCTACTGGTTCCTCGTCGGCCTTTCGCTTCTCGGTGATGGCTTCAAGATCATTGCCGGCGACTCTGCCGGTACGCTCTTTAGCGCCGTCTCCAACCCTGTCGCTGGCCTCATGGTCGGTATTCTCGCCACCGTCCTCGTCCAGTCCTCGTCCACCACTACCTCGATTATTGTCGCCGCCGCCGGCTCGGGCGTCCTTGACGTGGCCACCGGCATTCCCATGGTCTTTGGCGCCAACATCGGTACCTCGGTGACCAACACGATTGTGTCGCTTGGCTTTGTCGGTGACAAGGAGCAGTACCGCCGCGGCTTTGCCGGTGCCACTGTTCACGACATGTTCAACTACATGAACGTGTGCCTGTGGCTGCCCCTCGAGGCCATTTCCTCGGCGATCAACGGCGGCAACGGTGGTGTCATGTTTCTCATCACCGAAGCCATCACTCGGAGCTTTAGTCCCTGCGTGGAGGAAGAGTCTCCCACGGGCTGCGAGGATTGGGATGGTCCTCTCGGTATCATCACAGATGAGATTGTTGAGCGCATCGTCAAGGTCGACAGCGGCGTCATTCGCGACTTCTCGTACGGCCGCCCGGAACTCTGGCACTGCCAGGATCTTCTTTGCTCCGAAGGCTCTTGCGAGCCTTACTCGTTCAACCAGGGCCGCTGCACTACCTCGCCCCTTGCAAGTGCAGGTATCTGCGGAGAAGAGGGCGTGGAGGATGATGACAGCGCCGAGTTCTCGTACTGCTACTACAATGGTACCACGGTCGCCACCTACGATGACATCATGCTTGCTGCCCAGGAACACTTTGACGGATGGAAGATTGTCGAGGGTGGTGCTCTTGGGGATGCTGGCATGCAGCAGTCGGCTGGCTGGGTCTCGCTCATTCTTTCGCTCGTCATGCTTATTGTCTCGCTCCTTGCCATGGTCAAGCTTCTTGGCATTGCCATTCGCGGCGCCGCTGAGGAAGTTCTTCAAAAGGCCTTGAACATGAACGGCTACCTCGCCATCCTTGTCGGCTGCGGTGTGACCATGTTTGTGCAGTCGTCCTCCATCACCACCTCAACCCTTACCCCGCTCGTCGCCATGGGAACGCTCACTCTCGAGGGCATGCTCCCGCTCACGCTCGGTGCCAACCTGGGCACGACCCTTACGGGTATTCTGGCCTCGCTCGTCGGTACCAGCGTTAATGGTTTCCAGATTGCCATGGCCCACGTGCTCTTCAACGTGTTCGGTGTTGTCATGTTCTACCCGATTCCCAAGATCCGCCAGATTCCCATTGGCGCCGCTCGCCGTCTTGGTGACCTCGCTGCTCTCTTCAAGGCCTTTCCCATCTTTTACATCTTCATGCTCTTCCTTGTGTACCCTGGCTTCTTTCTGGGTGTGAGCATCGGCATCACCATGGGCGGCGGCGGTCTTGCCGGCGGCGTCATTGGTCTCCTCTTCTTCGTCATCGCCCATGTCGGTGTCTTCTTTTGGTACTGGCGCAAGGGTGGCCGCGAGTTCCTCGGCGAAAAGTTCGGTCGTACCGACGAGGATGGCAAGGTCGACTCGGCGGTCAACCCGCTTGCCGTCTAAGCCCGCTTGCCTATCACATTTTTTCAGCCATTCTTCGAAGGCGAACATTAACGTTCCGCCTCGCCGTCTCTGCCTCACTGTCGTTGCACGATTTGACAGATTTGTTGTCTGCCTGTCATGTGTGCATATGACAATGATGAATTTCTTTCGTCGTAGTTTTGTCCTCCCTATGGAGTGATCGAGCGCAAGCAAGAATCTTTCCATTGTGTCGATCGCTCCTTTCCTTTCCTTTCCTTTCTTTCTTTCGGCTCTTGAACTCCTCTTTTGACGTTAACAGTTGCATATTCGAGCGAGCTACAGCAGCAGATTGGTGAGAGATCATGAGGTTGCAAGCAGGTACGTTTGGCGGCTAGCGAGAGAACATTCATGTGGAGGTGATGATGAATAATGATTGACAATCAAATGGTGCTTATTGCTCAAGTTGAATGCTTTGCATGAATCTTCTGATCAAGTTGACTGGCATCATACGTCAAGCAGAAAAGAGAAACTTGTCCAAGCAAAGACTCCCAAGTGAGACGTAGCATACGTGCAAGAAAACGAGGCTTGCATTAATCATCACTGCATGCAGGGAAGCTGCTCACCGCCTGCATCAAGATGAAGGCGTCACTGCATATCCGTGTGGTAAAGCGATATCGAGAGCTTGCCGAAGCAGCAATACGCACCCTCATGACGACGGCAAATGACCGAGGGAGCAGAGTGCTTTACGTCTCGCGGACGACATTTTCTGATCGACTGCTTGAGCATCCTGGAGATGATGATTTTGTTGCAGTCTATGGAGGCATCTGAAGAAATGACGTCGAAGCCGTGTCGATAGCTGCTGCAACTCTTTCGCAGAGCATGGCTTCCCGAGATCCACGAAGCAAATTCACCAATCGGCTCTTGCCATCATTGCAGTTTCACGTCGCAACATTTCGGCGAGAAGTCGCTTTTTCGATGCTTCCTCGCAACGTGGTGGTCAAGTTAGTCTCGCAAGAGCCTGGCATGAGCATCCGCGCCTTTTGCGCGCTCTCCTCGTTAACAGCGTCTGTATGCCGAACGTCTATGTCAGCTCCTCCCTCACCAAGGACAAAGGTAGTCCCCGGCTTGTGCCAAGTTCTCCATTTCTACCCAGTTCGGTCTTAAAATCTCTCCTAGACCCTCGAATCTTGTTCCTCGACTCATTCGTGAGTTGTGGGAACCGCGCTGGAAGGTTCACCCTGACTAGACTCACGGTATGCCCCGAGGGTGCGAAACAACTCCCATACTCTGTCGGCACTAGATTCGATAGATTGGGGCATGTGGGGGACTTGCGCGCTGGGCTCGGGCTAATTGACAGTGAATCAAGCTCGTGAAGTCGAGGAGGCGCCTTTGCGAAGGGTGCAGATGACATTGACATGGGAGATGAGATGATTGGTCGATGGAAAGACGGAAAAGGCAAGGGACGGAGGGAACAGGATTCGAAAGGAATGGCAATAAAGATCGTCGCACGCTCGCTTTCCTCTCATTCTCTCTCATGCACAACTTGAGATCGCCCGATCGATGAGTCTGTCCGCTAGGCCAGCCAGCTGGCTGCTCTCGGCCCGAGAGAGGGTGTGCGCGCGTGCGCGTCTAGCTGGCAGCTGGCGGCTCGGCAATGAAGGCGACATGTCGAGTCGCGACGCGTCGAATCAAGTCAAGCCAAGTCAGTTCGATTCGGGTTGATTGTGTGATCAGCATCAACTGCAAGTAGCTGCAGCAGCAGGCTACGCCCTTCGCGGCGCTGAATTGGCGCATGTCGGTTGGCCCGCGTGCCCAATGTAGCGCATCGACACTCCGGGCATTGGGTGGCTGTGAGGCTGCCTTCGTTCTCTGACGTATCCCATTGGAATGGCTCTGGCCCAGATCGTGGGCCGTCGGGCTTTTGGCCAGCATGCATGCATGTAGGCATGTAGGCAGCTGCAGCCCGTCAGCCAGGTGAAGCAAGCAAGCAAGAATGAAAGCAAGCACAAAGATCACTACACAACGTTTTGCGAAGGTGCAATGCGAAGATTGCCACTTTGTTAGTCACGCGAGAATGACGTGCAAGTGTGCTGCACACGTTGATTGCGTCCAAGCTGCACATGCCAGTTGCAGCTGCGATCTCACCATCGCCCGACTGCGAACGACTGCACGCGAATCTGCTCCGTGCACTGCCGGTGCAGTTTGCAATGTATGCCGCGTCCACCCGTTTGCCCTTTTCCTCCTAAATTAGCATCGTCTCCGGCGTTTGCGAATACCACAACCTGCTGTCGCTATAGGCCGCGCTGCACGTGCTCTCGCCAGCGCCAAGATTCGCAGGTAGCCTGGACCCTCAAACTGCCGCGCCACTCGCCGCACGTGTTTTTACACATGGCGCGTATGTGCGGTAGGGACACAACGCCGGGGACGGCTCGCAGGTTTTCTAGGGTGCGCGCTTTCGACAGCGGCTCCACCCCGGCCGGCTGGACAACTCACCAGCCTGCGTGCACCGCGCGCGAGGACGCAGGGGCTGGCGGGGGCCGCGCTTCGGCTTGGACGTTTAATCCATCCATCCGTCCATCCATCGATCATTTGTTTGGTTGGTTTTTCTTCCCGTGCGTCCGCTTCCCTCCGTGCGTGCGTGCGTCTATTCTTATTGTCGTCGGTCTTGGCGCAGTGCAGGTGCCTTTTGATGATTCCTCGCACGACGTCTTCCGCCCTCTTCCTGCGTGTGTTTTCGTTCTCGACTTGCTCTTTGCGGCTTGCTCTTCGCGTTGGCACCTCGACCGAGTACTCTTCTGCCAGCCAGAGCACCGCGCCAATCTCCCCTCGCGATTTCCAGGAAAACCAACGCCAACACCTTCGCGCGACGCCGAGATGCGGCCGTGGGGGCGCTGGGCGAGGGAACGAAGAAACATGGAATCCATCGCAAGCGATGCGAGCTTTTTGAAGGATGGAATCGCTTGCACGCGCGGGCTGCTGTATCTTCTAGCAGCCTGTTGTTGCAGTTGCTAGCACAGCACGTGCCGCCCAAGATTCGATCGCGACAATGACGCCGCGGCGGTGGCCGCAGTGCCACTCGAGTCGAAAGAGCGTGAAACGAGACGAGACGAGACGAGACGAGACGAGTGCTGGCCGAGCGCATCAAGGCGAGCGGGAGGGTGGACGCAGCCCGGATCGTGGGCGTCCGGACGGTCGCGGACCCGGGCTCGCAGTTGTGTTGTGTTGGTCGCTCTCACGCGGAGCCTGATTCGACGCAGGGAGCGGCCGAATCTTCTCCCCCAGGGGGCGAGGCGTAGCTGTGGCGGATTCGGGAGCACCCTATATCTTGACCCGCTTCATATAAATTTGATTTATCATCAGTGGAGACCCACAGTAAGCGCGCGTACGTGTGCGCGTGTGCGAGCCCAACTTTCTTTTCGTGCGTCTTTTCCTCCCTTTACGTCTTCTTCACCTTGCCTCCACGTCTACTTTGTTCACTATCCGAAACCTGTCCCTTCTCGTCTCGCTTCCGCGCGCCCTCCCGCTGCATTCCATCGCATTGCATCGAATCTAGCTCTCCCAACAGTCAATCTATTAGGAAGAAAGAAGATGAGCTCGATTCTACAAGCGTCACTGTCGAGCCCATCCGAGCCATCTTCACCCAAAGGAAAGCCAAGCAAGACTCCCATTTCGGCCAGCCATTCGTGCCACTCCCACGGCCAGCTACAGCAAGCCAGACAAACGCCTCGCCTGCACCTCCTTCTCGCTCTCTCTCTCTCTCTCGCGCGCGCGCGGCGTTTTGCCGGGGAGCGAGTGGCCCACCCTACGCGGCCGTCCCTCCTCGCCACTCATCTTACCCTCGCCTCGCGTCTTGATTCCATCAGTCATCCCAAGGCGAGCGCGCAGCGCGCGCAGCGCGTGCAGCGCGTGCAGCGCGTGCAGCGCGTGCAGCCTCTTTTCTTTCGCCCTGCCGAGCCGGCCCGTCAGCCAACTCGAGCCGAGTCTCCCTCTCTGCGCCAGGGCGCAATGGGAACAAACTCCGCATGCACTGCACGCAGCAGCAGCAGGCACCAGCCAGCTGCTGGATGCTGCAGAGGGAGGGTTCTTCCGCCGAGGTAGATGCAGGGGCATCACGACTCGACTCGACTCGACTTGACTCGACGCCGTGCAGCACCACGAATCTACGCCTTTGCACGGGCCGGACGCCTCCAGGCTCACGCGGAAGAGTGCAGTTCGTTTGCAGGTCAATTCGAAAGAGGCGAGAAAGCAATTTTGGCTTTCGGCCGCCGTCTTGCCTCGCTTCCTTCCTGCATAGTTCTTCCTGCATTGTCCTTCCCGGGCCGCCCTCCTCGGTGCCAAATCGCGGCGTGCACCCGCGCCCATATAGCACACCGTAGCACGCTAGCACGCAAACATGCAGCCAGCTTGGTCGGGTCTGTTGGGCCACGCCAGGTCGCCACCCATTTCTGCGCCTCTGAGAATCTGCAAACCCATTCCTCTCTTGATCGATCGAGCACGGCAAGCCACCACAAGCCACGGCAAAGCAAACCCGCAACCTCGACAGCAAAACCAAAACAACAGCCAACCAACCAGCCAGCCAGCCAGCCAGCCAGCTAGCTAGCTAGCTCGCAAGTCCATAGAAACAGACAAACTTCTGCTCAGCAAGATGGCCTTCACCCCGCAAGGCGTCGCCAAGGGCTTCGGCATCTTTGTCGGCGTGCTCTTCTTTCTCTACTGGTTCCTCGTCGGCCTTGCCCTTCTCGGTGATGGCTTCAAGGTCATTGCCGGCGAAGGCGCCGGTACCCTCTTCAGCGCCGTCTCCAACCCTGTCGCTGGCCTCATGGTCGGTATTCTCGCCACCGTCCTCGTCCAGTCCTCGTCCACCACTACCTCTATCATTGTCGCCGCTGCTGGCGCTGGTGTCCTCAGCGTCTCCACCGGTATCCCCATGGTCTTTGGCGCCAACATTGGTACCTCGGTGACCAACACGATTGTGTCGCTTGGTTTTGTCGGTGACAAGGAGCAGTACCGCCGTGGCTTTGCCGGCGCCACCGTCCATGACATGTTCAACTACATGAACGTGTGCCTGTGGCTGCCCCTCGAGGCCATCTCTTCGGCCATCAACGGCGGCAACGGTGGTGTTATGTTCCTCATCACCGAGGCCATCGCCAAGAGCTTTGAGGCCTGCGACGAGGCGACCTCGTCCTCTGGCTGCGAGGACTGGGAGGGACCTCTCAAGATCATCACCTCGGCCATCTCGAAGAAGATCATCTCCGTCGACAAGGATGTCATCAAGGACTTTGCCTACGGTGAGCCCGACATTGAGCTCTGCCAGGACTTTCTCTGCAGCACCGCTGACCTCACCTGCTCCACGCATAACTTTTCGCAGAAGCGCTGCGCCTCCAGCGGCCTTGCTGTCTTCAAGACCAACTGCGATGACACCTGGTTTGACGAGGAGACCAACACGACTGTCACGGCTTCCAAGAAGGCCAAGGCCAAGTTTGATTACTGCCGCATCAGCTCCGCGGGAGTCATTTCCGTGAACACGACCATCCTCGAGGCTGCCCGCGAGCACTACCACAGCTACAAGCTCAACAAGGCTGGTGTCTTCTACGATGCTGGCATGCAGTCCTCTGCTGGCTGGGTTACGCTCATTCTCTCACTCGTTATGCTCATTGTCTCGCTCCTCGCCATGGTCAAGCTTCTCGGCATTGCCGTTCGCGGCGCCGCTGAGGAGGCTCTCCAGAAGGCCCTGAACATGAACGGCTACCTCGCCATCGTTGTCGGCTGCGGTGTGACCATGTTTGTGCAGTCGTCCTCCATCACCACCTCGACTCTCACCCCGCTCGTCGCCATGGGCACGCTCACTCTCGAGGGCATGCTCCCGCTCACGCTCGGTGCCAACCTGGGCACGACCCTTACGGGTATTCTGGCCTCGCTCGTTGGTGACAGCGCCAATGGCTTCCAGCTCGCCATGGCCCACGTGCTCTTCAACGTGTTCGGTGTAGTCATGTTCTACCCGATTCCCAAGATCCGCCAGATTCCCATTGGCGCCGCTCGCCGTCTTGGTGACCTTGCTGCTCTCTTCAAGGCCTTTCCCATCTTTTACATCTTCATGCTCTTCCTTGTGTACCCTGGCTTCTTCCTGGGTGTGAGCATTGGCATCACCATGGGCGGCGGCGGTCTCGCTGGTGGCATCATTGGTCTCCTCTTCTTCATCATCGCCCATGTTGGTATCTTCTTCTGGTACTGGCGCAAGGGTGGCCGCGAGTTCCTTAGCGAGAAGTTCGGCCGTGACGGAGAAGAGGGCAAGGTCGACGCAATCAACCCGCTCGCAGTCTAAACTTTTTTGTTGCTAAAGCAAAGAGCGTCGCGCAACGCTCATTCGTCCCAGCCAAGTGGAGAGCCATTTTGTTTCCTTCCGGTTCGTCCTTCCTGATTTCGTAGAGTCCTATTCTGAAAAAAAGAACAGCATCTGTTATTACTTTCAAAGTTTTTCGTGTCGACAACATCACAGCTAATTGTTTTCGACTCTTGCTTGGCTTTGACTATTGTTCTGTCCTGTCAACGTCAAAGCTCATCCTTTCCGACTCTTGCTTGGCTTTGACTCTTTTTCCTATCTGCCCTGATCCAAGTTGACATGGCCTGGTCTTACATGATCTTTTCATGCTCTGCAACGCACCGACTTCATCCTGACCAATCGACTCGCGAGCCTCCGAGGATCTTATGCATCCCAACATTTATGTCCAACTCTGTTTGACGTACCATGGCATAATCCTCCGCAAAAATGTCAAGGTTCTGTGCAAAAGCATGCCAACGTGCTCATGACGCGCTCATCTCTCTCCCTCTCTCCCCTTTCTCTCGCTTCTTCCCCTCTCCCTCCTCTCCGTCCTTGCACGTTTCCTGAAGGGGCTGGGTCCGCACCCAGCAGCGAAGCTTCCCGTTGAAGAGCGAGATCCTCCTCACTTCTTGAGAAGGCGGAGAAGCGCGCGAGCGCTCCGGCAGAGTAGATTGGATAGGAGCTGCGTGCGAGCCGCCGTTGCCGCGTCGCGCCGCGCCCCCACGCCTGGACACGCCGAGGTAGCAGCCGCCGCCTGCGAGAAGCCGCTTTGCCGCTCCGTTGACGACGTGAAAGCAAAGGGAGAAGCAGACGCCGCATCGGATTGGCCAGCAACATGTCTCGGTAAGTCTCTCGTCTCGTAGTTTGCGCGGCGCGACCACGACGCTGCACCACGCCAGGCGCGCAGATGATGCGCGTGCGGACCGGGAGAAGGGTCGCAAGGCCGTGCAGATCGAAGCTGCGTGGGTTGCTTCAATCCTCAGTCCGCACGAGAGAGAAGAGGGACGAACACACGAACGGGCGCCAACAACCGTCGTTTGGTCCATCTTTCCTCTTGAGGTTTGAGCCTTGATGCACGCGAAAGTATTGGTGGCACGCTCAAGGCGATTTCGAATGGCATGTTATTATTGACAGCGTATCACTGACCAAATATGCTCGCGCGTTCACGTTCACGTTACATTTCACAGCTATGATCGCGCCCTGACCATCTTTTCACCGGATGGCCACCTCTTCCAGGTCGAGTACGCCATGGAGGCCGTCCGCAAGGGAGCTTCCGTTGTAGGCATTCGTGGCAAGGACTGCGTCGTTCTTGGTGTCGAAAAGCACGCTGCCGCGAAACTCCAAGACACGCGAACAGTGCGCAAGATCGCTAGACTTGACAGCCACATTATGGTCGCCTTTGCCGGCCTCACTGCTGACGCTCGCGTTCTCGTGAACCGCGCTCGCGTCGAGGCCCAGAGCTACCGTCTCACCGTCGAAGATGCGCCCACCGTCGAGTACATTTCCCGTTGGATTGCTGGTGTGCAGCAAAAGTACACTCAGCGCGGTGGCGTGCGTCCCTTTGGCGTCTCCTCGCTCATTGCAGGCTTCGACCCGGACGGTACGCCGCAGCTCTTCAAGGCCGAGCCCTCTGGTGTCTACTCCAAGTGGAAAGCAGCCACCACGGGCAAGGGAGAAAAGACCATCAAGGAGTACCTCGAGAGTGCATACGAGCCTGATCTCGAAGACGACGGCGCTGTAAAACTCGCGGTTCGTGCCCTTCTCGATGTTGTCGATGGTGGCGCAAAGAACATTGAGGTCGTTATTCTCACCGCCGATGCTCCGGCCGAGACTCTCTCTGAAGATCGCCTCAGTGATCTCGCCGAGGTCATTGAGCAGGAGAAGGAGGAGGAGGCCAAGAGGAAGAAGGAGGAGGCCCAGGGCTAAGTGCTATATATCTCCGCTTCTTGCCAGAATCTTCCCGATTTCTCTTCCCTTCACCCCAAACCCTTCTTTCTCACTTTTTCTTCCCAATCTCTCTCTCCCCCCTCCCCCAACCCACGATGCCACATTTTTAGGTGCAGGTGATAGATCTTTTCAGCAAATATTATCTGCCTGCAATCTTTGAACACAGCCATGACTCTTGGCACCCCTGCCCGCGCTACCGCTCATCCTTGATACTCCCCCCCCCCCCCCCCCCCTGTAGACTTTGGGGCGTAGCGCACGCGCGATTCATCAAGCTCCCAGATTGAGGGCCGGTTGCGAATGGTTGCCACAATGACCGTCACCCAACATTTTATAAACTACTTTTGCGATTCCGCGGCGGCAGTCGCACAAGTCAGAGGTGCGAGAGTCGTGACACCGCTCCCGGGAGACAAGCGCAGCAGGCGTGTCATCCAGCACGTGCTCAGGTGCTCAAGCGCTGGTGATAGTAGTGCTGCATGGCGGAAGCAGGCCTCCCGAACATCGATACGAGCCTCGCTTGGAGCGCGCCATGGGCTTCGGACGGGGAAGAGGACGAGGTTGAGGGCGACGACTATGAACTTTGCGCGCACGAAAACGACCACCTTGATTCAAGCAGTAATGGCGCCGCTGCCGTGAAAAGCGATGAAGGCGATGACGGCGTTGACGACGAATCTGAAAGCGCTGGCAACGATGTGCATCGCGAACACCACTCTCCCCAAATCAAAGAGGCGGCAAATGGACACTCTTTCCCTGGGGCACACGGTGAAGGCCCAGACTTTGACGAGCACGCCTTGGACGCGATTCGTCGTGATCTAAGTGAGAAAGCCAAAAGGCTACGACAGGAACGTGCTCGATATCGCGCGGACAGTTTGCTTTCCCATTTCCATTCTCCGAAGCTGACACGTGAACACGCTGGGGTTCATCACGAGGGGGATTTGGACCAAGAAGTGGACCAAGGTAACACTTCGATTGCGCAACTCCTCCGACGCTTTCGCAAGGAGGCCCCCGTGGCAAGGACGGAGCGCGCCGACATCACGAACCTATTTTGGTGGAGCGACGTCAAGAAAACGTCGCAAGCAGTCCCACGGGCATCTGGCGTGACGCTTTCGCAACAAGAGAACTCGCAGAGTCCTGCATTGAGAGAAAAGCGTCGAAGCCCACCAAGACTCCTCGACCCTCAAAGCTTGGAGGTTCAGGTTCAGGCCAACGAGCCGAGCGTCGCCACGAGCGCAGCACAGACATCTCCACTAGACATTGGACATCGCAGTCTCTCATTTGACTCGCAATCACGTCGTGCTCTTGATCATGGGTCCAGCAAAGAGGGAAAACGACGAAAACGTGTGCGTGTTCTCTGGGACATTGAAAATGTACATGTTCCCCACAACCTCCCGGCGTTTGAGGTCGCTCGCGCGCTTTCTCACAAAGCCGAAGAACTTGCCAAAGTGTTGTGGGGGAATGACGTGGATATCCACGCGGATGGGCCTTTGAGTCGTATCTTCTGCTTCTACGACCCCTTTAAAAAGACGCTCTCTCGGGTCGACCGCAAAGAACTGGTCTCAGCCTTTGTGACACTTGTGGATATTGGTAAGGACAAGGCTGGAATGGCGGATCTTTTGATTGTGCAGGAGCTCAATATGATCATGCAAGATTTCCCCGCCTCGGAGGTCCTCATCATTCTCGTTAGCGGCGACACGGACTTTGTCCCCACCATTCGCAACGCAGCCTATCAGGGCTACAATGTAGCCTGTCTTGGCTCCTTTAAAGATGCGAAGAGCACCGCTTACCGTGTGTACCGCGAGTTTGCCTGGAAAGTACTCGACTGGGAGTCGATTCTGACCCATGTCCAGCCGACCGTGACAATCCCGAAAACGCCACGAGTGCGCTCTCGACCTCGCCGCAAGACCTTAAAGCAATCAGTCTCGGACGGTGGCAAGGAATCCTGCACGGATAACGCGCCGTCTACGGCGGCGCAGCCGCATGCGGGCGCTGAGGAGATCGAACAATGTGTCGTGCGTGGGAATGGTCATGATGCGGATTCTGTAAGAAACGTTGAAAGTGAAAAAGTTCATGTCGCAAGTCCGCAAGTGAAAAGTCCTTCAAACCCCAAGCAGCGAGGTAATTCCAAGAAGTCGCCCACCAAAAAGGAGCATGATGCAGTCGGAGCGCTTGGCCTTTCGCAGACGCCTACAAGAAAGGAAGCGAATGGCGAACCTCAAAAGAGCAAGGTATCACCACAGGAGAGTCCTGTGACTGAGCCATTCACTGTGGAAGCTGGCTCGCAGACTCCCCAAGGCGAGATTGAGAACCGTCGTCATGTTTCAAGTGATGCAGCGATTGCAGACGCTGCCTTGCAAACGGAAGAGGACACGGCACGTGGTGAGAGCGTTGCGCAACTACGAGCTGAGCTCTTGCAGAGGCTTCGCATGAAGCCTGCCGTTGCGTCTTCCAAGAAATGGATGAAAGATGAGCAAACAAGGGCGATGGAGTTCACTGTACTCGAGAACATTCGTGCATTGCAACGCAAAGTCGAACTTGAAATTGAAAGTATCCGGGCAAGGCGTGCTCGATGACTCTGCTGTCGTTTCGAACACCGCGCAGGAAATTCATGCTTTTGGCGGCCACGCTAGAAACGGACACACGACACGCCATCCAACGTTTTACACCTCAACAGCGCGGGCTATACGCTGTGTACGCATTTGGTCTTCCAGATAAGTAGCAGGCGATGGTATCTGTTCGAGAGAACTATCAAGTTTCAGACGACGAAGGAAAAAGAACTTCATCCAGCTCGCACAAAGAGGCTCTATTTCTCCGTCGCAGTCGCACTCAAAGGTGGAATGGATTTCCTCGATGTTCGAGCAACACGCCGAGATTGCGTCGGTGAGGTTGCCAGTAAAAATGGCGCCTGCAGTGCGCACATGATTTCATTCCAAACTCGAGAAATGCAATTCAAATCTAGGCAGAGACTCACGTCGCAATGGAGGACGGAAGTCACGTTGTGCAAGTTATCGCGTTGAAGGCATTAATCTCAAATCTGCCCCCAGCTGTAGGCATACGATGAGAGGGGAAAAATGTTAATTGATTTACTTACTTATGTGTGCGTGTGTGTTTGGTGTAAAAAGAGTTACTTGTCGACGCGATCCTCGATCCAGTTGAGGGCTTCGAGGATGGACTTGGACTCGTGACCAGGCTCGTTAAAGAGCTCATGAAAACACTCTGGATAGGAAATAAAGGTCTTGTCCTTGATGGTCGAGGCCTCGTAAAAGCTCTTGCTGCCGGCATGCGAGCACATGCCGTCGGCGGTGCCGTGCATGAGCAGGTAAGGGATGGGAAAGTCCTTTTGGAACTCGGGGACCTCACAGGAGGCCTTGGCGAGCTCGGCGAGAAGACGGAAGCGAATAGGTCCCATGCCGTTGAGGGGATCCGAGACGTAGCGATCAAAGACGGCCGGGTCGTGGCAAAGCGTGGCAATATCCAATGGCGGTGCTTGCATTTTGGGGAGGTACGCCGAGATGACGGGGGCCAAGGAAAGAAAGCCTGGGGGCAAGTCGAGGGAGAGCGGAGGTGCCGAGAGGACGACGCCGTCA
Organism: Aurantiochytrium sp. KH105; assembly: GCA_003116975.1. Taxonomy (NCBI): domain Eukaryota; class Bigyra; order Thraustochytrida; family Thraustochytriidae; genus Aurantiochytrium; species Aurantiochytrium sp. KH105. The sequence continues at coordinate 553,805 of BGKB01000028.1, forward strand.
AAGAGACGCGGTGCCTCATTGACTGCATGGATCGAAATGAGCGAGCCCATACTGTGCCCAATAAGGAAGATCTTTTTCACAGTCGGGTGCTTGCTCTTGGCCAGCTCGGCGAGCTGGTGCACGTCGTGGATAAAGTCGATAAAGTGTTTGACGTGGGTCCGCGTGCCCTCGCTGCAGCCATGACCCTGGTGGTCCAGAGCGTAGACGGCGTAACCTTTGGCGGCGAACATCAGTCCAAGCTTTTCGTAGCGGCCACTGTGTTCGCCAAGTCCGTGTGAGAGAACAACGATGCCTTTGATGGCGGGCTGCGCCACGGGCGTGGGCAACCAGCTGCGGTAGAAGATGGCGAGCTTGTCCTTGTTGATAAAGTAATTCGAGGGGAACCAGTTCGAGTTGTCCGTACGTTCGCTCCGCCGCTGCACGCTGTCGGGCAGCATGCCTGGCGTGAACTCGTGCTCCTCGTCCATGGCGTACTTGACCCGCTGCCCAAGGGCGTACGCCGCCGCGGCCCCGAGCGCCGCCTTGGCCACGTACCGCACGCTGGGCGCGTCCATCGTCCCTTTCCTCGCCGCGCCGCTCCGCTGCACTCCTGCGCTCCGCTGCACTCCTGCGCTCCGCGCTGCACGGCGCTCTCGCTCGGGGTCTGTCTGTCTGTCTGTCTGTCTGTCTGTCTGTCTGTCTGTCTGTCTGTCTGTCCGTCTGTCTGTCTGTCGCTCTCCTTCTGCACCTGCCGCTCCGCGTGCGCCGTCTGGATCCTCGCCAGTCCAGTCCAGTCCGAACCTGCCTGCCTGCCTGCCTGGCTGGGGCGGACTTCGCCTCGCCTGCGCCGCCTTTCCCGCCTCTCGCCTCTCGCTCTCGGCTCTTCTTCTCCATCTTCGCCGCGCCGAGCGCCCGGGCTGCGCACGCCGCGGCGCGCGGGAGCGAGGAGGAGCCGGGAGGGGAAGAGGGAGGTCTTGCGCTCCTCGCTGCTCGTCGCGGGCGATCGATGGCGTGGTAGTGCGCCTCGGCGCCGGCCTCGAAGAAGGAGAAGATGAAGAAGATGATGATGGAAATGAGGAGGAGGAGGAGGAGGAAAACATCGCCGCCGGAGCCGAGGACGCGAAGAAGTCACAGAGGCCATGGCGCTTGGATGAAAGTGGCGGCAGGCAGCAGAGAGCCCTTCGTCGCCGGCCTCGTCATCGATGAAATGCTCGCGCGGGAGATGTCACATCGCGCGCGCAACAACAGCGGCAAACCGGGCTCAATCGGGAATCCGGGGCCGCAAGTCGAACAAAAAACAAAAAACCGCCTCTGTTTGTTCGTACGTTTGCAGGGAGACGCTAGGCCGAGCACGTATGTAGTAGTAGCCGTATGATACCGGGCGCAGCAGCCGACGCAGCAGAACTACTGCAGCCGCGCCCGAGCCGCGTTGCGAGCGGCGGCGAGGACGCGCAAGGCTCGCGAGGGAGCGAGAAAGCGGGCTGCTGATCGTGCGTGAGTGCTTGCGAGCGAGCGAGCGAGCGAGCGATCAAACCCCGGCGCGAACTCCGGCGAGGATGGCGAGCGCGAGCATGAGGAGCCCGGAGAAGACGCACGCCGAGCGCGAAGACCCGGAGGATACCGTGCCGAGCGCGCGGGGCGCCGAGGCCGCAGAGGCGGAGGCCGCGGCGGGCGCCTCGCCGGTGCTGACCGCGGTCGCGAGCGGGAACAAGATCTTTGAACGGCGTGCGAGCAGCGACGAGAGCGGCGGCGGGCCGCTGGTTCCGGGCTTGGCCGTCGAGGAGGTCGAGGGGGCCGCCGAGGCCTGGGATGACGCGCTCGAAGACCTGCGAGAGGCAGGCTTTCAGTACAGGACAGCAGGGCTACTGAAGCGTGCTGCAGCATGGGGAATTGGCTTTGTCCCGTTCGTGGGCAGTGCGGTTAACGCTCTGATGAAGGAGGACCACGCCTTTGTGTCGTCCCGCGCAGTTCCTGACCGGTCGCTGCGCGCGACGGGCCACGCCGACGTGTCAAACTGGTTTGCCTCGCAGTTCTTCATCAACAGAGACGGTCTCGCCATTTATTGGCGGCGCTGGATGCCTCCTCACGAACGAAGTCCTCGTGCGATTGTGGTAATTTCGCACGGGCTCAGTGAACATTCGCAGAGGTACGAGGACGTTGCCATGCGGCTAGCGGGCGAGGGGTACGCCGTATACGCTCTTGATCATCAGGGCCATGGCTGCAGCGAGGGCGACCGGATGCACGTCAAGTGGTTTGCGGACTTTGTCGAGGACCTGCTTGAGCTGACGCTCATGGCGGTCGGATCGTCTCAACGCATGCCGCGCGTCTTTCTGCTCGGGCATGGCACTGGTGGGCTCATTGGTCTTTACGCAGCGCACTATGCACCGGGGCTCTACCAAGGCATCATTTTGTCGTCGCCGGCTTTGCATCTTGAGATGCCGCTTTTCTCGGACCTTGTGGTGCCGCGCATGGCCGCCTTGGCGCCCAAGCTTCCCTCTCCGGGCATGGATCATTCTGCTCTGTGCCGGGACAATTCGGTAGTGGACCGGTACCTGAACGACCCGCTGGTGTGTCACGGGCGGCCGACCTTGCGCTTGAGCAGCGAGGTGATGGCGGCCGCGTTGCGTGTGCCCGCCTTTGCTGCAGGCTTTTCGGTGCCGTACCTGCTTATGCACGGGTCGGGAGACCGCATCTGTTTGCCTCTTGGGTCGGCCTCTTTTCACGATGCTGTCAAGGCTGTTCCCGAGGAGGACAAGGAGTTTCACATTTTCCCGGGGGCTTACCACGAGCTTTTCAACGAGCCGGACCGCGACTCGCGCGCTCTGGCCTGCACGCTTGATTGGCTCGAGGATCGTCTCAGCAAGCTTGAATTCCAGAGACCTTGACCGGTTCTTGTCTCTGTCTGTCCATCTGTCTGTCGCTCGCTTGGCTTTCTTGCTTGCTTGCTGGCATGCATGTTTGCTTGTTTGTGCAGTAGTCTCCCCATGATGTTCAATAGCCTATCTTTTCTCTCTGTTTTGTTGCTGTCTTTGTTTTTGCTGTCTTTTGTCGAAAAAGGAAAAGAACGTCCATTTTGATCATCGGACCGAAAAACAATGATTTCGTTGCGCTCCGCCGCAGCCGCAGCCGCAGGTGTAGCCGCAGTCGCGCGGGCGTTTCTGACCCATCCGCCGCGGTCGCTGCCGGCCTGGCTTTCATTTCTCCCTCATCCCTCATCTGAAGCGGCCCGTTGACCTGCTGGCTGCACTGCTAACCGTGACCGTGAGCGCATCTCGGTCGACCACGCGCGACATGCACGTCTCTCAGCCTGTGCCTACGCGCAAGTGTACGCTGCCTCTTGGAACATGCCAACGCTCCCTTCCTTCCTTCATCGTCTCCTCCCTGACCGCCGCCGCAGTGCACGCCTGCGTCCACATACATGCACATGCACGTGCACACGCGCACGGACCTGCACCCCCAGCTGCAGCAGCAGCAGCAGCAGCAGCAGCTGCATCCGCCAAGGAACGCGGAACGGACCCAGGGGGGCTCATCGCATCGCGGGCCACTTCCGCTCCTTGGTCGCGAGCCGTCTCCGATGGATGGGTCGAAGAGGCGCTCGATCTGCACTGCCTGCTGCAGCTGCTGCGGCTGCTCAATGGCCGGCCATCCATCCACTTATCCATCCATCCATCCATCCATCCATCCATCCGCAGCCGCTGCCGCCGATCCGGAAAAGGAAAAGCGAAGATCAGAAAAAATGCGCAATCGAGGCCCGCTCGAGTTCGTCCTGCTCGGGCCCTCCCGGATGAGCCGTCGCGCCGTGTCTCTGCGCCATAATCCGTCGACGGCGCGGCGCCTGCGCTGTTGCTTTCGCTTCGCTTCTTGCTGCTGCTGCTGCTGCTGCACTGCTGCTGCTGTAAGATGAACTGAGATGGATACTTTCTCCGCCGCTCAAGCAGCTGCAGAGCAAGCGGTGCGTGCGGCTGCGGACAGGCTGAATCCCGGGAACGGCCCGGGTCGGTCCGAGGTATCTATATCCATCCGCCGCCGCGTCCACCCATCCGTGGACCTGGACTGGTGAAGAAAGGGCCGCGCCGCGCTTCGGTCCCGGGCCGATCCGCTCCGCCAGACCGGACGTTGGGGAGTGAGGGAGGGAGCGAGCGAGCGAGCGAGCGAGCGAAAAAGTAGCGCGGAAAGCACTGCCGCGTTGTTCGCTGTCGGCTTCTGGGCGGGCGGTGGCCGTTGCGCCGTCGAAATGAGGGGGCGACGCGACGCGTGCGGGTGTGCGCGCGCGTGTGTGAGGAAAGGAAAGAGCGGCTGCGGGGCGCTGACGGCGCAGGATAAGAGGGCGACGCGGCCGCTGCGGGTGGACGGGGGGCGGAGGGGCGCCCCCCGCCTTCCAGCGGCCCGGGACCGCGGCCAGGATCTGGGCCTGGCTGGGCCAGCAGTGCGGGCGCTAAAGGCCCGCACTGGCCCCCCTTTCTCCCCCTCGCGCTCCACCGTTGACTGCGGGGGCGAGGCACCCTGTCGCGGCCGCCTTCAGACCTGCCGAACATCTAGATGAACTTCTGTGGACCCGGGATCCCACAGACCCCCCGGGAGGGCCCAGTGGAATTCGCTGCGGGTGATCTCGCTGAGCAGTGGGCGCCCGGTCTGGCGCACCTTACCTGCCTCTGATCTACTAGAAAGCGAGCGCAAGCTACACCAGCTGCAGCTGGCATGGCCTGCCGCCGCACTCTCTCCGCCCGCTCCCGCTCCCGCTCCCGCTCCACCCAACGCCAGACAGCTGCAGCCGCACGCTACCGCCCCGCGCGAGCCGCGCAGCTCCGCGAGGAAGACCGCCCTGCCCGTCGTCCCGCAGAAGCAAGCACGCGAGCGCGCAAGCCTCGGGCAGCTGCCGCGGCGCCCCGCTGCGAGGCGAGCCCCGCTCGCAACACCTTCGGCCTTCCGCTCCTCTTCCTTCGGATATCGATCAAAACCAAGCTCGCGCAAGCCACACCATCCATCCATCCATCCATCCGAGTGTCAACTGCATGCGTCGCAGCCCCTCGCCATCAAACCGCGCACAGCGCAGAATTCACTACTTTTCCCAGCAACAACGGAACCGTGATCGCCGCGCTGGCGTTTTCCGGGATCGGGGTTTCAACCGCGTTCAAAGCGCAGAGGTGCTGCTGCTGCTGCTGGCGAAAAGAAAGAAAGGAGCAGCCGGACTGGGAGAAGACCTCGGAGGCGACAAAGACGAGGACGTTGAAGTCGACGACGAAGTAAGAAGAGGGCCGGGTCGGGTCACGAGCGGCCGCTTCTTCTCTTCTCGCGGCACGCGGCTTCGGAGACAGTCTCAAAGGCCCTGCTGCATGCATCGCTGCTGCAAATGAGCTAATGAAAGATCAAATCGCTGTCGCAGTGTCGGCAGCGCAAAGATGATCAACAAGAGCGCTCGCTGTCGCTATCCTCACCTCTTGAGAACGATGACCGCGGCGACCTCGCAGACCAGCACGGTGCGGTCCAAGTGCTCGTAGGAACTTTGAACGCGCCCAGTGGCCACTGTGGCAGCGGCCATTGCCTCGCTCCCACTCACGCACTCACTCACGCACGCACGCACGCACGCACCGCGGCTTGCGTTTCGCCGACAGCGACAGCGAGATCATCATCCCCGCCGCCAATGGCAATTACTTCACCAGCTACAGCTGGAGCTGCGTCGCAGCGGTCGCTGCGGCATCGGCCTCGCTGGCCACCCAGTCTTCGAAGAGTCGGGCGGTGACGGGCAACGCAGCACGGCCTCTGGAACGGACAGCGCCCGCCAAACCGACAGACTGCGGCCAGCCACCTGGCCAGTAGCCAGGAGGTCTCGTCGGCACAGAGGAAACGTGAATTGTGTGAATGTATAAAAAGTGAATAAAGCAAAGGCAAGGTGGTGTGTCAAAAGGAAGAGCGAGGCGCAAAAAGCGCCGTCAGTCGATGCTCTTCTCCTCCGAGATACAAGTAGATAGGCCACCGCCGGCGAAACGCATTCGCCAAGGATAGCGATCCCGCGGCTCGTTCCTATCTGTCGTGCAATGCCGAGTTTGCAGCAGCAGCTTGCCTTTGTCGACAAGCACAGCGAGCACTAGTGCCTGCTGCAGCTGCAGCTGATGATGGATGGTGACTGACTGACCCATGATCGCTCCCCGCAAGAAGCGATTCTTGGCGGAGGAGAACAGGGAACCAAACGACTGGAAAGCTAAAGTAGAGAGAGAGAGAGAGAGGTGTGCGCTCGCTGCGCCGTCGGCGAGGGAGGGAGGCGAAGGCGTTGATCTGGGTTGGCCTGCCAGTCTGTTGTTCCTTTCTCTCTTGCAGCCAGGTGCCCGCCTTCCTTGCCTGCACCGCGCTGCAGTTGTTTCCAGGTACGATTACTGGAAAGCTTCAGCCGGCAGGCAGGCCTGCGGAACACGCGGCTCCGACGCGCGCAAACATTCCCAAAGAGGCGGTAGCAGTAGCGGCAGTACAAGTAGCAGCTGCAGGCAGGCAGGCAGGCAGGGTCGTCCTTAGCGTTAGGTCGGGTGCGGCGAGGCGGCTTGGCTGGCGGGGCGCAGTTGTGTGGCGATCCCGGGGAGGTGGAAGCGGCGTGCTGGAAGCAGGGCGGCGGCTGTGGAGTGGAAGCACAGCGCATTCCGGGCTCTCCTCCCACCCGCAGCCACTACAGCGCGCACAGTGCGCCCGCTCGCCGCCGTCTCCTCCTCTTCGCTTTCTTCCTTTCTTTCTTTCTTTCTTTCTTTCTTTCTTTCTTCTCTTTCTTTCTTTCTTTCTTTCTTTCTTTCTTTCTTTCTTTCTTTCTTCGCCATCTTGCTTCGATTTGGCCTGCCTCGCCTTCGAAGCTAGCTTGCGTGCTCGCCTGTTTCCCTGTTTCCCTGCTTGCCTGCTTGCCTGCCTGCTTGCCTCGCGCAGAGCCGCCTCGCCTCGCAGCCGGCCGTGCGCGCGGGCGCCTGCGCGCGGGAGGGAGGGGAGCGAGCGAGCGAGGGAGGCGCGCGGCAAGCTGTAGCAGGAAGCGGCGGCGGTCCCGCTGCACCTCGCGAGGCTTCGCGAGCCGCCCGGGTTCTCACGCCCGACAATCGGGCTTTCAGCCAATCGTCGAGTCGTCGGTCTGCCTGCCTTCCTGATCGACGTCCAGGCGCCGGTGAGCCGCGCAGACAGCCAGCCAGAGCTCGCGCCCGGGCAGTCCGCGACGCGTCGGCCGTGCGAGCGAGCGCGAGCTCGAAACGCGGCGCCAGACAGCCATCCAGCTCCGTTCATTCGTCCATCCATCCGTCGCTTTTCGTCCACTCGTCGAGGAAACTAGAGATCCTTTGCTCGCGCGCTCCGGCCAGCAGGTTCTCGCGTCGATATTGGAGAGCGGCGGTCCTGCCGTGGCCTACGAGCGTGAGCGCGCCGGTCTCCTCGCACGCACGCACGCACGCACGCAGGCAGGTCGGGCCGTCGACTCGCTTGGCCAGCCAGAGTTTCAAAAACCAAGCAAAAGCCTAGCGCCCGCATCGTTCTCTCTCGCTCGCCTTGGACGTGCCGGGGCCCAAACCCGCGGCTTGCGCAGGCAAACCAGAGCAGACAAGAGCAGACAAGAGCAGACCAGCGTCGCGACCCGCGCGCCTCGCCGCGCCGCGCCGCGTGCTCTTTCTGCTCTTCTCGCGCGCGGTCGCATCTCGCGTCTCGCGTCTCGCCCCGTTCTCGCAGGGTACCCGCACGGCGAGGCGGGGCGCCGCGGTCCCGCCTCGTCTCGCCTCGGCACGGCTCGCTCGCTCGCGCGCGCGCGAACCGCGAGCCTCTTCGCGCCGCCGCGGCGTGCCGCGCGCGAGCCCGGAGCGAGCTTAGCTAGCTAGCAAGCTTGCGTTGCGCGCGCACGCTTCGCTGCGCTTTTGTCTACGTTGGCCGCCCAAAGTAGTCATCCCTGCATCGTCGAGCCTCTTCTCGCGACCCGTCTCGCTTCCGGCCACGGCCCCGGCACGACACGACACGACACGACGCGCAGACAGACAGACAGACAGACAGACGTACGTACAGACGGACTCGCTCGCGCTCGGGCACGAGCGAACGGCATCCTTCCCGGACGCAGCGCGGCGCAGAGCGCGGCGAAGCGACGCGGGTGGAGCGGAGCGGCGGAGTAGCCGTGCGCCGTTGGTTCGCCTTGGACGAAATCATTCATCCATCCATCTATCCAGCCAGGTCCATCGTCCCCGCGGCGCCTCTTGACAGACAGACGATCTGACCTCGCCCTCGCCGTCGCCGCTTGCGGCCAAGGACTCTTCGCGCGGGCTCGCTCGCTCTCCTCCTCGTCGGCCAGCCAGGCATCCTCGCGAGCGAGCGAGCGATTGTCGAGGAGAAGAAGAGACCCTGCGAGCGCGGCCCTGCTTCGGCGCGGACGAAGAGGCGCCCAAAGAGCCGCACCTGGAGAGGCGCAGACGAAGAGGCGCAGACGAAGAGGCTCGGGCGTCTCGCTCGCTCGCTTGATCGCTTGATCGCGCCCGGCAGACAGACAGACAGACAGACCGGACCGCGTGAGCGAAAAGCGAGGCACGCCCTGCGCGCGCTCGCGGCTCGGAGTCTCGCGGGAGAGAGCAGAGCAGAGCCGTGAGCGGAGTGGCACTTGGGCGCAACAAAGAAACGAAAACAAACGCCAACGGCGTCAACGCACACGAGACCGGCGCGTCGCGTTGCCGGCGCTGCGACCGCGTTGTAGAGCCGCAACTGGGGCCAGAGAAAAGAGGAGAAGCGCAGCCAGCGGGGAGAAAGAAAGAAAGAAAGAAGGAAAGAAAGAAAGAAGAAAGAAGGACAAGAGCGTCGAGGAAACAAGAGGGTGAGAGAGCGTATTGGGAGCGCCGCCGCCACGAGACTGCGCCGAGAGGGGCGAGGGCGCAAAGGCCGACCGGCTTGCCCGCTCGCGTGCCTGCCTTCCTGCCTGCCTGCCTGCCGTCGGCGCCGCGAGGAGGTCCGACGGGTCGCTGCAGTGAGACAAGGCGAGGACAAGCGACGGCCGAGACCGCGTTGGTGGACTCTCCAAGCATAAAGTGTGAAACAGGAGACATCGGAGGGTCACGGGCAGCGTATACATAATTACAAACCGAGAGGGCCTGACGGACGAACGTCGTACAGCCCCCTCCTTCCCTTCCCCTCTCCCTCGGAGCGAGAGCGACTGCTTGAGCTTGCTGGTTGTCGTGCAGCTGGCGCGCGCGACACCAGCCTCTTGCTTCTTCTCCTCATCTGCGCGCCCATTTTTTGCCGGGCCTAGGCATCCATCCGCGTGGCTTCACCCTCGTGGTATCTCTCGCTCAGTCTCTGTATTCATCAAAGCATCCATCCAACCCCGTCTACCCCATTCGCCGCCCCCCCCCCTCCCCTCCTCTCCTCCCCCGCCACCATTCCGCCGCGCCGGAGACACTTATATGAACAGACCTCACGGCCTGGCAACGATCCTTTCATGAACATCAATGACGCGGAGGACCCTGAACACGGAGCCTCAAACGTGGACAGCAGCACAGTAGAAGACGCCAAACCCGGCCACAAGCAAGCCAACTATCGTCCACTGCAGAATCAATCGCACGCGCATCATCCGCCATCCATCCAACCGTGGCACTCGGCTTCTTCTTCTTCCTCCTCCTCCTCCTCTTCCTCCTCCAACATGGCCGCAGGTGGTGCATCGCAAACAACATCGGGTGCGTCCAGGGACGACGAAACGTACTACCCTCCCGCGCACGACGACACCATGAGATCAGCGCCTCCCAATCACCGCGAATCCTCTGCTCGTCAAAATGCATACTCCAGAGCAGCGACTGGCGCCGTCAAGAGCGAAGCGAGCGAGCGGTATAAAGCGTGGCCCGAACTGTGGGACAGTGGGCCCGATCCCGAAGAACTTGCTTCCCGCGGATCTTCCCCGTGTTTGACGTCGCATGCCGGTTCAGAGCATCGCAATCCGCAACATCAAGACAGGCAAGCCAGAAGTGGCAGCGGTGACAACAGCAACAACATCAGCAACATCGACAGCAACAACATCAGCGGCGCGTCTGACAACGCCCAACACGGCCATCACCTTGGCGCAGCAGACCCTCTCTTCAAACCTCCGAGCAGGATACATGAGGCGGTGGACAAAGTCGACCACGATCAAATTGACGACGACGATGACGACGACGATAGAGACGAAGATGCGCATTTTTTGGACGATCTCCTTGATCACCCCCAACCTTTCGCAGAAAGCGCCGGCCACGACCACACGGGCACGTTCATGGGCTCGGTTAGAGAACCTGGCGTGCCGCAGCTCTACCAACCACAGCCCCCACCTCAGCAGCGACCACAGTCTCTGCCCCAGCCAGCTACTCATCAGCCCCCAAGATTCACGAGAGTCCCCTCCTTTGTCGAAAATGCCTGGAAAGACGTCGACAATGAACGATTGCGGCGCAGTCTCTCCCCGCCAACGGGCCAGCTAGGTCAACGGAATCCTCAAGTGCGAGACCTCAGCATACCCTTTGTCGACCACAGCCACGGCCACGCTCCAGTCGGCGAACCTCCGCGAGGGATGCCAGGACCTGGTGCTGCCATGCAGAGTGAATTTAACGCATCCCCGCCCGAGCGATCGTACGCGGGCGGGCAGCCCTTGGCGCTTGGCCGCGCCATGTCTGCTCCCTTTCCCCTCGCAGCCGGCCCGCGGCCCACGGCCTTTGGTCCGGCGAGGCAGCCTCTCAAACTTGAGCAAACACCAAATCTTTCTTCTTACCGAGGCGACCTCGCCATCCAAAACGAACGCAACGACCTTCCGCACCTTCACGTATTGTCCGGAACCGGCGCATCGATGATGCCACCACATGCCGATGCGCAAATGCATAGGCGATCTGAAATTTCCATGCAGGCGCAAAAGCGCAAAGCAACCTCTGGCCTCTCCCACGAGGCTGACAAGCGACAGCACCACGGCGCTCCTCCTTCAGGCGCCGCGGCGGCCGAGAAACCAGCTCCTAAAATTAAGACCGAGGCAAGCAGCTCGTCGCGCGGGCGGGAAAGCGGACTCAGCAGCGCACGTAGCGTCTCCTCCAGTCAAGGGCCTGCCGTGCTACCAAGGTCCAACTCTCTCCCACCGCCCAGCGCCGCGACGGGCGGGAGCGCTGCAGCAGCGCATCGGGAACAGGAAAAGAGCGTCTCCAAGTACCGTGGCGTGTCGTGGCACAAGCGCGATCGGCGCTGGCTGGCCAGGCTATGGGTGGCCGGCAAGATACGCTATCTGGGGAGTTTTTGTGACGAGGACGAGGCCGCACTAGCAGTCGACCTCTGTGCGCTCAAGGAGTTCGGGGAACACTGCCCACGGCTCAACTTCACCTCCGAGCAGCGCGAGCAGGTGAAGAAGACTGCGCAAAAGCTACAGTTCCAGTAGAGCCAAGCAGAACCGGCAGCCTTGCCGACAAAGAGACGACAGAGACTTCCTCTTCCTGCCTGCTTGCCTCCCAGCCTGCCTCCTCCTGGTTGATTGTCCAAACAAAAGTAAAAATAAAAAGAATTGATCCACGTTTTTTGCAAGGCCGTGCACGCGCTGCGTGCACACCATCTATACCGTGCATTGGATAGGGTCCGAAGTACGGGGTGTGCGCGCTGGACCTTTTTATTCAGTGCGAGCCGGGACGTAAGTAGGCTTGGTAAGTAGGCCGCCGCAACTGCAGCTGGGCATGCAGGCAGCTACAGCTACTGCTACTAGCTGGCACGTGCTGGACGACGCGTACCGCCGCCTCTTGTGCCAGCAAAAACCTAGCAGCGGCAGCAGCGGCAGCAGCAGCACGAGGGCGCGTGGTGGAAAGCCAAGTCGCTGCGCAAGACGCAAGCAAGTGAGCAAGCGGGGAGACGCGACCGAGCGGCACCATGTCGAAGTCTGGCAGCCAAAAGTGGATGGAGGGGCTCACGGAGGCGGAGCTCCAGCGCCTGAGGAGTTTCCAGCTCTCGGGACGTATCAACGAGACCCTCATCGAAAGTAAGTGACTCGAGCACGCGGCGATACAAGCGCAGATACTGACACCGGCGCGCCACCACCATGGTTGGTGTCCCTTGCGTAGCTGTCGACTTTTGGACGGACCTTGCCTTTGTCGCCACACTCTACATTTTTAGCAAGCCTGGCGACCCAGGCGATAGTTTTCTCGATGTCCTCGCTGAGACTGTGGCTGTCCCTGGGGAGGAACCGCGCGATCTTGACTTCTTTTTTGCGCTCTTCGTTGTTGGTGCGCTTACGATGCTCCTCAATATCGTCCTGCGTATTGTCATCTTCATCCAACAGTGCTACAAATATCGTGCCTACATCAACACACGCAAGGACTACTTCATGATCGCCTTTGCGCTCCCAGTCATCATGGTCGAACCACACAATGGTCTCCTGTACTTCTCGTCAATCATTAGAGACGAGGCGGAGCCGCTCTCCGAATACGATTACAACAAGCGTGAGGTCAAGATTAACACCTTCCTCCTCATGCTCGAGGATGTCCCCCAGGTATGTTACTTGCTCAAAAGACTCTCTTTTCTCCTTGCTCGGCTCCTCGATGGATGACTCACGCTCATTCGTTTCTCCTTTGGAATCCTTTTCTCCGTGCACTCTCCGACGCAATCTATGGGGATAACTTTCTTTTCGCTCTCTGAAAAACACAGTTCATTGTGCAAATTCTCTTTTGGGCCCAAGTCCAGAAGGGAAGCCTCACGGTCACGTAAGTTCGTCTTCTCTTTGGAATGATATCCCGGTCCTTTCGACTGACGTCCAACGTGATGGATCTGAGTGTAATGCAGCTGGTATCTGTCGACGGTGGTCTCCGTGCTCAAGCTGACTTCGGCAGGCGTGGGTATCATCATTACCCTTTACCAGCTTCGTCAAGCCAAGGCCCAAGACGAAAAGTCTGCTTCCATCGCAGCTGCTTGAGATTCTTTTTTTTTCGTTTTCTTTCCATTCTCTCCTTTCCGAAAGTTTCTCAAGTCATATTTGCTTATACCTACGATTTGTCCCTTTTACTTTTATCTTTTCAACGTCTTAAGCTGCTGACTTGTGATTTTCGATTGTCACTTTTTTACCCAATTTCTTCTTCTTCCTCTTCAATAATGTTCTCCGTTGTGCAAGGTTAGTACCCCAAAGTGAGTCACAATATCCTTCAGCTTTGATGACCTCTCTCTTCAGCTCGAGTCGTTTCTCTCATCAAAAACCAATATCACGCGCCTTGCCTCCCAGTCCGAGCAGGCTTTCACTCTTCGTCTCCTTGCCCTCCCAAGCCCCTTTCCTGACCCTCTTCCTCCCTCCTCCCTCCCCACGCCCAGCCTCTCCTCCGCTCCCAACCCGAAGGGGAAAGGCGCTCTCGCCTTGCCGGGGAACGTCGGGAACCCGATGGCTGGCTGGCCCGGGACCCAGCGCACAACAGCAAGCAGAACAAGCAGAGCAAGCAGAACAAGCAGAGCAAAGCGGGGCTTGGCTGGCTGGCTGGCTGGTGACGCCCGGGCTCCATACCTGGGTGGCTCGCGGGCGAGAGGCAGAGACGCGAAGGCGAGGCGACGATGGAGGGCGCGGAGACCGCGAGCGAGGAGGCGACCTGGCGCGTGCGCGCCAGCCACGATGGCGTGTACACGGGCGGCAAGCTGACCTTCTCGCCGGATGGCGTCTGGTTCGCCAGCATGTACGAGAACAACGTCTCGTGCGTAGAGGCCGCCACCGGCCGCCTCCTCTTCCGGGTGCAGCGCGAACCGGACACCGAGGAAGAAGCAGAGCTCGCCGAGAGGTTCACCACATTCTGTCTCCACCCAGACGGCCAGGAAATCGTCACGGCGAGCGACAACCAGCTCATTCGCTGCTGGAGCCTGCGCGAACCCCTCGAGGAGGCCCTCGGCGCCGTCAAGGCCAGCATTGGCGGGGAACAATACCAAGGCGAGAATGCAGGCGCACAAGTCTCCAAAAGACACGCCTTTGCTCTGGCCAAGTCCTCGCGTCCGGAAATGCTCAAATCATGGAAGGGTCATCTTGGTCCCATCACCTGTGCCGACTTCCACGCCCAAGGCGACCTGTTCGCGACGGGTAGTAGCGACCGCACCGTCAAGGTCTGGAGCATGTCTGGCGGCTACTGCACGCACAACTTTAGGGCACATAGCGCCGTCATTACTTTTGTAGGCTTTCATCCTCGTGGGGCCGACCTGCGCCTCGCCTCCGGCGACAGCTCGGGCGTGGCTCACGTATGGGACCTCATGGCCCAGACTGATGCCTCCGAAAGCGAAGGCGCACATCTCGCTCTCAATAATCACTTTAGCGCCATCAGCACTGTGCGCTTCTCGGCCGATGGACGCTTTGTCTTCACGGCAAGTCGTGATAAAGTCCTTTGCGTATGGAACAAGGCGGGCAAGCTCGTGAAAAGTCTCGCGGTTCTCGAACCAATCGAAGGTATGGTCGTAGTTCCGATCGATGCCACGAGCATGGCAACCATTGCCAACGACGACGGCGTCGCATCTGCTCTTGCAAACGGCAAAAAAAAATCCAAGGCCGGCAAACATCGCGCCACGCGACAGACTGTACGTTACGCCATTGCCATTGCCGGTAGCAAAGGTATCGTTCGCTTGTACTGCTTCACGCCTGCACAAGAGGGAAAAGAAGCATCGCTTACGATGTTCGCAACCGAAGGTCATGTATCGGTACCAAACGGCCTCACGGGCCTCTTTCTCCGTCGTAGCGCGGACGCCCTCGATTTGGTGGCCACCACCTTTGACAATCTCATCGTCTACCTAGACCCCAAGACCTTGCAGCGCGGCCGCCAACTCATTGGATTCAACGATGAAATCCTTGATCTCAAAGTTTTGCCCGGCCGCCGCGTGGTCATGGCCACCAACGCGGACTACGCCGCCTTGGTTAGTCTCGATACCTTTGACAGCATGCTGCTCACAGGCCACAAGGCCGCCGTGCTCTCCGTCGACGTCTCCCCGGCCCATGGCTACGTTGTGACGGGCTCCAAAGACAACTCGATTCGTGTCTTTAGCGCACGAACGGGTACCTGCATTGCTGTTGGCGAGGGACACACGGAAGCTGTGGCTTCTGTTCGCTTCCTGCAGCTCGACGAGCAAGTCTTGGCGCGCCTTGAGGACCAGGAGAAGGATGCTCTTCCTCAGGCCACCGCCAAGCGCCAGCGCCCCTCGGATGCCGCAGATGCCGGCATGCACAAGCTTTCGCCCCCCGTCATTGTCTCTGGCGGCGCGGACAAGAGTCTCAAACTCTGGGCAATGGAGACGCGCCGACTGGCGCAGGCACTCGTCTGTAAGCATACCGAGATTGCCCACGACAAGGCCATCAACGCTCTCGCGACGAGCCCCAATAAGGCTCTCGTGGCCACAGGTTCTCAGGATCGTCTCATTAAACTCTGGAATGTCGACGACTTTGGCTTGCGCGCCACTCTGCGCGGCCATAAACGTGGCATTTGGGACCTAGCCTTTTCTCCCGTGGAGCGATGTCTCGCGTCTGCTTCAGCCGACAAGACGATTCGCATTTGGAGCATTGGCGAAATGGCCTGTCTTTCCGTCCTCGAAGGCCACGCTACCTCGGTTCTTCGCGTTCAGTACCTGGCCGGCGGCCAGCACCTCGCGTCTGCGGCATCCAATGGCGTGCTCAAGGTATGGGCCTTGCGCAAGGGAGAGTGCACGGGAACCATGGAACATCACGACGACAAAGTTTGGGCTCTTACGGCTCTTTCTCCCGAAGACAGCGCCGCCATCAAGGACAACGACGCCGCCAGCGTCGTCGCGGACGATACACGCCCCCCGCAAACCTCCGAGCTTGTGTCGGGTGGTTCCGATTCCCGCCTTGTCCTTTGGCAGGATTTCTCTGAGCAATTGGCTAAGGAGTCTCTTGCTCGCGACGAAGAAAAGCTTCTCAAGGAGCAAGAACTCTTTGCGAGCTTGCGAAGCAGAGACTATCTCCGCGCTGCCTTGCGTGCGCTCGAGTTGAATCGTCCACACCAGCTCAGAACCACCTTGGAAACGATGCTCACCACGGCCAAGTCAAACGAGGACCCCATGTCTGTGGCAAGCTTTGTCCGAACGCTTACTCGCCCGCAGCTTTTCAAGTGCTGGGAGCTTGCCCGCGATTGGAATATGTACGCGCGCAACGCGACGGTGGCGCATGCTTTGCTCAAAGCCCTTCTCGCCGTCGAGATCCCTCTCGCCTCGAGCGCCAAGGCGCAGGCCATTCTTGACCCAACGCTCGCCTACAGCGAACGTCACTTCCAGCGTCTCGACCGTCTGGCCAAGGACTCGTACCTGCTTGATCACGCGCTCTCTTGTATGGATCATCTCGACTGAGCGTTCGCAAAAGCTTCAAGTTGGCAGACAATGATAGCATTTTATGTAGATTGGAAAATTGCAAGACGCGCGAAACTTTTGCTTTGATAGAGACGGAAAGTCTTTCTTTCCTTTGGACGCTGCAAGTGACCCTTTTTTCTTCTCTCCGGCACCTCGGGAGTTGGCTTATCCGTAAACTCCTTGCCCACAGACTTATGCGCTTGCACGCGGCTGGGCCCAAGTAGTGACGGGGATATCTCGCGAGGTGTGTTACAGAATTGGCGCTTTTACGATAGGATCACGACTGTCACGGTGAGGGTCAACTTTCTTTTTCTTCCTTTTACCATTTGATTCTCTCATTCTCTTTTTTACAATTGCAATGCCGTCGTAGGCTCCAGATCCTCATACTGGCGAAAGTCGGTGGAATCGTCGTCGTCGTCATCGAGCTCACCATAATTGTCTTGACCATCGTCCTCATCGTATCCATACACATTACCGTCACCTTTCTCGCAGCCAAGAGCATTTGAGGGATGCTCCTGGTGATATACTGCTTCTACCTCATGCGCATAGTCTTCAAACTGCTCGCTGTGACCTGATAATCGGCTTCCAGGAGCCGCACCACTGCCATAGTCTGCTTCGTACTCGCGTATTCCCGGCGCGCCCTCGCGTCGGTAGACGAGCTCATTGTAATGAACTTGTTCCGCAGATGCTTCTTGTAAGCTTTGCAAACGGCGATCCTCCTCGTACGAGTCATAATGCTCGAGGACGGGGCCAGGATAGTAAAAAGAAGAAGGCCCATTCGCTTGGGCAGTCACGCTGTCTGCATCATCAGGTATTGCGGTTCCCGCACCTGCATTGGTGAAAAATTGTTGCATGTACGCCACTTGGCCCCGTAGCGTGTGGTTGTCTGCCTCAAGGGACATGGCATACTCTTGTAGAACGTCGAACTGGGCATGCTGCCCCGCAATTTCTTGCTTGAGATACGAAAAATTTGCTCGAAGTTTCATGAGAGCGACTTTGAGTCGCTCGTTTTGCATTTCCAGGTTCTTCATACGCTCGCTTTGGGCGGCCTCAATAGCTTCGGCTTGTGACTGCTGCGCGTAAGCAAGCTCCCGAATCCGCACGGCGTCAAAGAGCTCCTCGACCGGTGATGCGCCTCTTGCTCGCGACACGGCAGCCTTCGCGTTCGCGATTGCTTCTGCGTCGAGCTCAGCATCATCGTCCGTCTGACTCTCTGACTCACGAAGCCTCGCGTTGGCCATGTTGGCTGGTCCTGCGTATCCGGGGAGAATAGCTTTGGCCCATGAGTGTTGCATGCCCACGAACGAATACGGAAAACCTCCGCTCGAGGGAAGTGCTTGAGCATACGGCTGCTGCTGCTGCTGCTGGTGGTGGTAATGCTGCTGCTGCTGCTGCTGCTGCTGCTGCTGCTGCTGCTGCTGCTGCATAGAGCCTGAAAATAGTTGTTGTTGCTGCTGTCGTTGCTGCTGCTGCTGCTGCTGCTGCTGCTGCTGCTGCTGCTGCTGCATCTGTAGCGGCTGTTGACCGAGACCGTAAGGCCCCTGCAGAGGCGAGACAGTATCCGGGGGCGCAAAGTGACCTGATAATCCTGACGTGTTTTGCCCGATCAAGCTCTCTGCATGAGCGGTCGACGCTGCGCCAGAGCCGGGCTGCATTGCACTTTCGCGTCTTCAATGTGAGCTGCAAGGTCTTGCCCCTTGCGCCGGCCCCGCGAGTCTCGGCGCTGGCCTGCGACCCTGAAAGCGATCACTCAAAGCGAGCTCGAGAGACTCTGCTGCGCCGAGTCGAAACTCGCCGCGACACGTCGTGACCGAGTTTTTGCGCCGCACCAGCGCCACAATACCTTGAGCCACGTCGCGCCGCGCCGCGCGCGCCGCGCCGCGCTGCGCCGCGCTGCGCCGCGCAACCGTACGAGCTTCGTGCTTTGCCTGCTCGTCGAAGAAAGATGAAAATTTGCTCGCTTGCAAGTTGTCGCGACCACCACCTTTTTTGCGACTTTTTTTGCGATTGGTTGCATGAAAAGAGACTGTCTTCACCGAGGACTTCCAAACGCAGGGCCTGCGTGCGCCGGGCTGCAAGTGGCTGCAAGAATAGGGTCTGAAAGACCTGTCAGCCATGAAAGCATAGGAACTTTGTCACACAACGTTAACTCTGGCGAGCTGTTGCTGTTTTCATTAATGTTTCTATCTTCCAGCAGAGCAAGTTTGCAGGTGACGAACATACGCCGGCGGACGAACCAAGATCAATTGAGTGCTCGTCGTCTCAACGCAACCAAGTCCACGCACTTTACAGAAGAGAGAAAGAAGATAAGAGACCGCTTTGAATTTGGCATTCGCATGAACAGAGACAATAGCGAAATCCGCATGGGATTCTTCTCCACTTTGAAAAGCTTTGCGGCTCTTCTTGATGTAAACTTAGTCTCAGCCGACCCAGCTACCGTGGTGCCTAGTCTCGCACGCTTCTCGGGTCGATCGTCCGCACGAGACACTGCTTTTGCTCCAAGGCCCAGAACTTGCTTAGACCTAGCCTAGTCAAAACCTAGGCCAAACTTGTGTCACGAAATGGCGGCGCGGTGTGTGCGGACGCTCCCAGCACGCTCTCAAAATTCGTGTCATGGGCGGGAGCGGGGCGCGGCGCGCGCAGGAGGAGGCGGCGGCGGCGGCCGGATGCGCAGCAAAACCGGCCAGCAAACCCGCAACCCGAGGCGAGCCCAAGTCTGTTCACGTGCGCGCACGACAACCGACGAAGCCGGAGAAGAGAGACGAAGACCAAGCTCACCAGCTGCAACATGGAGCATCAGCAAGGAAAGGTCAAGCGTGAACGCGAAAACGCATCGGCGGGAGACCAAGACATCCAAATGCCGGAAGGGATCGTACACGGAAATCAGCTGCTGTCGAACAGCAACGACGTTGGCGACGGCGCCGACAGCAATGCGTCAAAGCGCATGAGATTTGAGGTCCCTGGCGCGGATTCTGACAGCGACTACGACGACCGCAATGATGCCTACCACGATGGTCTCAGGCGCGGCTTCAAGGACGAGTCGCATTCAAAAGGGCACGAGCATCGTAATCTTGACGACCGCAACACTCATGCCGAGGCCAACAGCGACAATCATACCAGATTTGGGGATGGCGAGCAAGAAGAAAAAGACGGCGAAGGAAAGAGACCGCGTCGCGAAGCTAAGGAAAAAGGCGAGGAGAGTCGCCGGAATATGCTACGAGCCGAACCGTGTGGTGCGGAAGATCAAGATGAAGAACTCGACGTGTCGCATAGACGGGTCGACTCCACCGTGGAGACGCCGGGGATCATCGTCGCAGAGAACGCGGAGGATCTCGCGAGGAAAGTCTGGGCGTTTAGGCCCGATGCCGAGTCCGTTGATGCAAAGTTCGTGCATCGCAACAGCAGATGGAGTTTTCGAATCGTGGACGAGCCAGGGCGGGACATTCGCCTAAAACACCCGAACGCGCGGTTCATGGAAAACCTCAAGACTCTAGCTGATGGTACACAGGACATTGAGCAAGCGTGGAACAAAGCGCTCTTAGAGAGAAAGAACGGTTTCCGCGTGGAAGTGCACAGGACGGGGGCGACGGAGAAAGAAGACGAGATCAAGTTTACAATGTTTTTTCCAACCGAGGCTCCCTCGCGTGCTAGCATCCCGGCGACGCCTATTGATACCAGCGTCGACGACTGCGAGGGACATGCGGGTTGCGCGATTTCCCCCGTCTCTTCAACGTCAACTTCCGTTGAGCCGACTGCTTCGCACGCATCGCTCTCGCCCGCCGCCAAAGGGGGTCCAGAAAATCAAGAAAAGATGCGCCAGAGAGACTTTATCGATTCCCTGATGGAGATGTGCCAGAACAGCAAGAAGTGGATCGACCAAGAAGAAGAACACGAGAATCTCAAGAATAAATGCGAGCTTTTCGAAAGTCGCTGCAAAGAGTTGGAAGGCGAGATCAAGTCGCTGAAGAAAGAGCTCGAGGAAAAGGACACCAAGCTTAAAATCATCCAAAATGCCTCGCGGTAGAAACACGTGTAAGGTTTCAAATGCCAGAGCCACCATCTCTCTCTCTCTCTCTCTCTCTCTCTTTCCCTCCAATCCTTTTCCATCATATCTTTTTGTGAGTTTGCAGCTCCTTTATTCTCTTGCCAAGACCGTATGCGCTCGCTTGCACATGCATCGATCCATCTTGTTTTCTCGTCGAGAAAAAAAAAAAAAACTCTTTCTTTGCACGTCTTGCATAGGTGTAGCCTAGTTAAATCCTAGGCCAAACTCGTAGGACGAATTCATGTTTTGGTCGCTCGCCGGCGCTCGGAGCGCGCGTGCGAACCTTGATGCAAAGGAAAACCAGGTTGCGCAAGCTCGTACGCTGCGCCGCAGACGCTACTGCATGCCCCACTCCGTCTCTTGTCTGTCTGCAGACGAGAGCGCTTGTTCTCAAATTTACACCCAGGTGCGCGCGCCGCTCTCGAGCCGCTCTCGAACTGGTTCACGAGCCGCTCTCGCGGCGCTCTCGAAGCGTGTCACGGGGTGCGAGCGGGGTGCAGAGCGCGCAGACGGAGGTGATGGGGCGGCCGGTCGCGCAGCAAAACCAGGCGGCAAACTCGAAACACGAAACGAGCCCAAGTCTGTCCACGTGCGCGCGCGACGACCGACGAAGCCGGAGAAGAGAGACGAAGACCAAGCTCACCAGCCGCAACATGGAGCATCAGCACCAAAAGTACGAGGGCGACCGCGAAGGCGCCTTGCCGGGAGATCAGGACGCCCGGATGCCAGTGAGACTCGCACGTGGTGAGCAGCAGTCGAACAACAACGACGTTGGCGGCGGCGCCGTCGGCAGTGTGCGCAAGGGAATTAACCTTGACCTGGAAAGCGATTCCGAGGACGAGGCGGATCCCCAGGAGGAAGGTCGTCAGAATATTGACGACTGCGACATGGGTGCCCAGGCCAACAATGAAAGGAATATCAGGGCTGAGGATGGCGAGCAAGAAGCGATCGATGGCAACAACAATCGGCCGTCTCGCCAAGCCAAGAGAAAAGGCGAAGAGAGTCGCCGGAATATGCTACAAGCCGAACCCGGTGCGGAAGATCAAGATGAAGGACATGACGTGCCGCATGGGCAAGTTGACTCCAGCTTGGGGATGGCCGGGATCATCGACTTCATCGCCGGGTTCTCGGAGGCTTTCATGATGAAAGTCAGGGCTAAAAGGCCCGATGCGGAGTTCGTTGATGCAAGGTTCGTATGTTACAACGCCCGCCAATGGGGTATTCGAGTTGAGGGTGAGCCAAGCATTAGAAGGGAGGACGTGCGCAACGCAAAGTACAATAACACGGTCTTCGTTCAAAAGCTTCTGAGTCTTGCTGGTGGAGACTCCAAGATTGAGGAAGCATGGAACGAAGCGCTCTCAGCGAGAGGCAGTACATATCGCGTGGAGGCGCACAAGACGGATGCGAAGGGGAAACAAAAAGCGGAGATCATATTCAAAATGCTTCTTCGAAACCAGGCCTCGCAGGCAAGCATCACGCTGACACCTCTTAATATTGGCGCTGATGAGGGGCATGCGGCTTGTGCGGTGTCCCCCGTTTCCTCGACTCCAACTTCCGTCGAGCCGACCGCTTCCCACGCAGCACTCTCCGTCGACCCCTCGGATGAGGGGTCAGAAATTCCAGACAAAAGTCTCAAGAGAAGGATCGAAGTTTATTCGGAGAAAGGTAGGGAGCTACTTCAGATCGCCGAGACACTTGAAGAACACAGAAATCTCAGAAAGAAATGCAAGCATCTCGAGAAGGACAACGCGTCTCTCAAAAACGACAAAAGCGATCTCGAAAGCCGCTGCAGACAATTGGAACACGAGAACAAGTCGTTGAAGAAGGATCTCGAGGCGAAAGAAGTCACGATTAGAAACTTTTGTGATGGTCGGAAAAAGAACATTGCGGCACAAGTCGCCGAGTTTGAACGTTTAAAGAAGGCCGTAAAGGTACCCATGCCACAGGAGTGAATAGGTTTCGAGTCTCGGATACTAGAGGCGCCGCCGTTTTCCATCTGAAGTTAATCCTTCGAAAAGAAAATAGTTATTTCGTTTGTGCGACTCCCTTGTTTCTTTATCCTCTTGACCAGATCGTGTGCGCTTGCTTGCGTATGCATGCATACAATCATCTCTTCTTGTTTTCTCGTCTTGAAAAAAGCCTCCACTTTTGCACAAACGCTCTTCTTCTGTCGCTGCTTATCAGCGTGGCCATGGCACCGTGTAAGACGAAGAGTCACTTGAAATTGCGTGTCAGTCCCAGTTCGAAGATTTGATTTTACTAAACTTGGCAAAGGAGGGTCCCCGATGTGTCCCCGCGCACACCTCTTAGAGGTGTGTACTCCTGGCTTCGGCGCGGGAAGGCATTAGCATGTCCAACTTCAATGTCCACTTGCGCAAAGGCAAAGCCAGAAAGAACCCTTGCGAACTCGTTGCCGACGACGACAGCGGCGACGACAGCGACGACAATCACGTACGAGCTGGAGCTGAGTCGCACGGTGGTGTGAACAAATGGGTGCCGCAGGTTCGGTTCCCGTGGTTCCTGCCGCCGCGGATGAAAAAGAGGTGCACGAGGCGCTTCTCAACAAGTTCGAGGCGCTTAAACTTAAAGACGAGGCGGCCGAGCTCCCCGAAGCTCTTCCAGGCACCCTGAAAGAATGCCTCGAGGTCCCACCGCCTGGTGATGACGCCAATGAAGCAACGCAGAAAGCGTACGCCACTTTGGCCGAGGTTCTGGAGGAGCGTCTCGAAGAGTTTCAGACACCCGAGATCAAGACGGCTCTCAAAGCTTTGCCCGACGCGCTAGATTCCATGGTGTACCAGTACGAGCGATGGCCCATCCTCTTGGACCCAAGCGGCCAGGGATCGCGATTTATGCGCTACCAGCGAGGTCAATTCTTGCTCGCGCAGAACCCAGCCGACATGTCCAAGGAAAATCTGCGCAAAACTCTGGTAGGGGCCCTCCAGCATGGAGCTTGCTTCATGGTAAACTTTGACGACATGGAAAAAGTTGATTTGGAGGAGCACTTTGACGAAGAACACTTTCCACGCCAGGTTCTACGCAAGATTGAACTCTTTCAAGAAGAGGTTTGGAAGCGTCTGCTGCGACCGAAACAAGGCGATCCCGAGCCCGAGGTATTCCAATTGAAGGACGACTTCAAGCTCGTGCTTATGACAGCCAACGAGACGGCGGGGCGAGCATTTGCGGCCGAGCACGGGCTTGGTGTGATTTCTGTGCTTGACCCGAATGATCCTGGAGCCCGCAAAGGTCCTGGTCGACGCGGTCAGGATGCCGGCAGCGAAGAGATTGCCGCGGCTTTTGGCGCACGAGATGTGCATCGAAACTCAATCAAGCTCGTGGAGGCCGCCTTTGATGGCGAATGGGACGTGATCCAGGAAGAGATGGACCGTGGATACTCTTTTGAGTCCGAAGACGTGCATCAGCATACGGCGCTCTCGGAGGCCGCGTGCCAAGGTCACATGGATATTTGCACCAAACTCATGGATCTGGGCGCGGATCCCAACGCCCAGAACGATGCTGGGCGTTCGCCGTTGTACCGTGCTTCGTACAATGGCCATCTCGAGACTGTTCAGCTTTTGTTGTCACGCGGGGCAGACCCACGACTTGCAGCGGGCATGGAGACTCCGTACGATGTGGCCAAAACGGACGAAGTTCGAGAGGTTCTCGAATCGTGGGACATTGCCGAGACTGAAAAGTTAGTTGCAGCTCGTGCAGCGGAGGCAGAGAAACTTCTCGAATCGCGACTCACAACGGCAGCTGAACGTGACGCCTATGCGCGAGACAAGATTCGCCAGGAACTCGTGGACCTTGCCATGGAGGGGAAAACGAGAGAATTGCAGGATCGTCTCCAGGAGCTCGCAGACGAGGCACAGGAACACAATGAGCGACCTCGCGGCACGGCGGAAGCGCGCGACGCGCGTGGCATGACTCTTTTACTCATCGCGGCAAGTAACGGAAACGCTGAGCTCTTGGAGATGCTGTTGTCACAATACAAGACGTTCGACCCAGAGTTTGACAAGGTGGAGCGCAAGACCTTTTTCGCCAACATCAAGGCTCGAGAAGCAAAAGGGTGGAATGCGTGTGCTCTCGCCGTATTTCACGGTCACAAAAAAATTCTGCAGCGCCTCCTCGATGAGGGTTGTGATCCGTATGTGAAGAATGCCTACAACAAGAATGCCTTTGATTTGGCTCAGGACGACAAAGATGCTGCGCGAAAGGTGACTGTGGATCGTTCCGAGATTCGCAGTGTTCTCCTCGACTGGGAAAAGCTGCAAAACCCTCGAGCTGCGGCACTTCGCGAGAAGGAAGCCAAGGAGGCTGCAGAAAAGCCAGAGGGCGATGCCGAAAAGGAGGGCAAGAAGAAGGAGGGCGCCAAGGATGCGAAGAAGAAGGGCAAAGCTGCGGGCGCGGCCCCAGGCGCGAAAAAGGGCGCGGCCAAAAAGAAGAAGAACAAGTAGGCTAAATCCCTGGGAAGAGCGGACGCTAGCAAAGAAAAGTACCACACACGCGCAGAAAAGGAAAAACTAAAGGGTACGGCTAGTTGGTATCTCAAACGCAAGGACAGACGCGCCCTAGACGACGAAGATCCGGTAGAAGAAGAATAAAACTGAACGACCGTGGCCTGGTGAGCTTTGTGAATAGAACATAATACGATACATTTATCTAATACAAAAGTCCAGCTGATCTGGAAGAGAGTAAAGAAAGAGAAGAGGGGCAAGTGGGTGGGAGAATAGGCGAGATCTACTTGTCATCATCATCATCATCATCATCATCATCATCACCACTACCACCACCAACAACAACATCTCACTCACTCTTGTTTGTAATGGTGAGCGTGGCGCTCGAAAAATTTAGCCACGTATTCCGCATCGCTTTCCCGGCGATACCAGCGGTGCGGGTGCGGGCTCTTGCGCACGGTAGGAACGCCGAGGGGACGAACCTTGCGCGCCACAATCTCGCCAGGGACTTGACGCGAATGGAAGCGATCTGTCTCTGCCTTGAAAAAGCGCAGCATGGTCTGAAGACACTGCTTGGCCGACTCATCCGAGCTCCATGCCGGCGGGAAGCCAAAATAGCAGTGGCGGGCGCCAATGTGCTCCTCAATCTCGACCGGAAACTTGCGACGCGTGAGTTCTTTAAAGGCCCGACGGTTCGAGTTAACGAGAATGTCTCTGTCACCGCACAGCAATTGGAAGGGCGGAAGCTCGTCGACGTGGTCGAGCATGTCAAGCAGGGTGAAGCGGTTCTGGAAGCGTCCCTCAGAAGAGCGATACATGCGAAAGGCAAAGGCAACGCAGAATTGCGTAACCTTGTTTTCAATCCAAGAAATGGTGTCGAGGTCTTGCATCCAGTGATCCTGGTCCATGATGCCATAAATGGAGGAGACGCCGACGATCTCGGGAAAGTCGAGCCGCAGGAGCTCGAGTGCACCTGACTCTTGTGCAAGCTCTTCGAGGAGGTTGCGGTTCTTGACAATAGCTGCCGCGACGGTAACGAGGTTGCCGCCCGCAGAATCGCCCATGAGGAGGACTTCGTCGTGGTGTTCGTGCATGCGCATCCACGCGAGAGCGCGCAAGGTGGACACAAGGGGCGCGGGAAAGCGGTGACGGGGCGCAAGCGGGTAGTCGATGCTGTAGACATCGTAACCTGCTCGCGCGAGCGGCGTCACCGAATGCATGAGGCAGGCGGAGTTGGCAGCGATCCAGCCGCCGCCGTGCGCGTAGAGGACGGCCGGGTTTTGCGCGGCGCGCTCGCGGTCTTCGCAGAGAAGGGTGTCGAGCGTCTCTTCGGGTGCTGGGCCGTACTGCGCGGCGAAGAGCGAGGCCTCGACGCCCTTTCCCGGCGGCGTCACGCCATCCGTGGCGTAGACGCCGCCGACCGTGGACTTGCCTCGGAGCTGGCTGTGCAGCTGGTAGTGCTGCGCCCAGTAGCCGAGCACCAGGTTAATGGCACTGACCACGAGGCCGCCCAGCAAGCTCCCGACGGCCCAGAGCGCCTCGAGCGCCGCCCAGTGCGCCGTCTGCGAGGTCGCCTCGACGCCGCGCTTGACGGTCTCCGCCACGCCGGCCCGCGTCGTCGACCTGTTCGCCCCCGGCTGCAGCTGCAGCTGCTTCGCCTTCAGCCTCGCCGCGCCGCGGCTCTCCGCCATGGCCGCCGTCTGCGCCAGCTGCGCGGGCGTCACCTGCTCCATCCCCGCCGCGCGGCCTGGCCCCTGCCCCGCTTCTGCTCCTGCTCGTGCTCGTGCTCCTGCTCGTGCTCGTGCTCCTGCTCGTGCTCGTGCTCCTGCTCGTGCTCGCCAAGCGCCGCGTCCCTCCTCCAACTCGTATCGCGCAAACACGCCCGCCTGGGACGCGCTCCCTCCGGTCGGTACGCGCGTGCACGCCGCGGCTCCGGCCGCGCCGCGCGCGAGGGCGGAGGAGGACTCTGGCGGAGGGGAGGCCGGCGGGGCGCCGAGCGCGAGCGGCGGGTCGGGTCGGGTCTGGCCCCGGGGCGGGGATTCTGGCGGCCAGGACGCCGGGAAGAGGCCAAGATGATGGTGATGGATGGATGATGCGTGGACGACTGCTTGCTTGCAGCCAGGGGACGGCGCCACGGGCGAAGAAACGACGCCGCGCCGGGGCGGGCTGCGGCGGGACCGGCGCTCGGCCGCTCGCTCGCTCGCTGGCTGGAGGCGGGCGGGCGTGCGTGCGTACTCGATCCGGTGCGTGCGTGCGCGCTTGCTCGCGGGGGCAAGTTGCGGGTTTGCGTGCTCTCTCGACGCGTCACCGGGCGCGGCCAAGAGCCGAGGCGCACGCGTGCGGCCAGGCTTGGCGTCGCGGCGGCTGAATGAGTGTAACCATGAGGGTGAATGGGTGAGTGAATGTGCGGTGAAGAAGGCCACTGTGCAAAAGCTCAAGCTAAAGCTCAAGCTGGCGCCGGGAGAGAAGAGGTCCAGTGGCTTGGCGTGGCTTGGCTTGGCTTGGCGTGGCGTGGCTTGGCTTGACTGGGCGATCGCTTTCGCGCTTGCTCGGTGGTTCGTGCTGACGCCGGTCGCGATGCCGAACTTCAGAGCTGACATCGCTTCCAGGGTGATCGAAGGAAGAGTCGAGAGCTGTCTTCCGCACACGGCTGCAACGCAAAACTATGCAAGACCTGGCCAAGCCTGCCGCACTCACAGTCACAGTCTCGGCCAGAGATCGATCCTCGCCGCCTGGCCAGAATTCTTCTCTTCATCGCGAAGCTGCCCGCCCGTGCCGCCGTGGAATCGAAGGAGCACCTTGCTCCCGCCAGCAACCATGGCAAGGAAGCAGCGCACACACAGAACTCGCGACTTGTTCAGACGGCGAGCTTCAGCGCTCTGGGCTATGTAACGCTCCGGACGCCGTTTCAGGCGCACACCGGGTCCCCATAACGTTCGCGGACGTTGCATCCTGGGCGCGGTGCGCACCTCGTCCTCGAGAACATTTCTTGGACAGACGCGTTTTCATGGACTAGGCCTCGGCGCCGTCACTTTGCGTGAAAACAACAAGGTCTCGGCCGGCCAAGCTTGGTTGGTCTTGGAACAAGCGACAGTAGGGACCAGGCATAGAACCAGAACTGAACCGGTTGCTTTTGCAAAAGAGCCGTCTTCGGCCGTGCGGAGTTTTCCGTACGGGAAAGATGGAGCGAGCAATCACTTCCGGAGATTTGTAGTATGGCGTAGTCTCCGAAGCTTCCACCTCGCACGGGATCGAAACGGGAGAAAAAAGCGAGTTCTGTGCTTGTCGCCCCCCACGCGCCCCTCCTTCGCGGCTTTGCTCAGGATCACACAAATGAGTCGTTCGAGATTTCTAAGGCTCAAAATTTCCTACGCAACCATGCAAGCATGGCTCGCAATTAACGCAGAAAACGCGTCGCAACCTTAATGATGATTTGATAGCGACCCGCGCCGCTGCCCACCACTGACTGCGACAAGCTGACATAGCTTTACATTCCTCCCGACGCCCCCACAACGGCATTTGTAGTGAAGAGGGAGAAAGGAAAAAGAGTCCAAGTTTTCTTACAGCCCTCACAGCTCGAACGCAAAATTAGTCTCATGTCGCAGCTTGGGTGGGTAACTTGCCGCTCGCTCACATCCCCCAGAGGCTAGGCCATGGCGGCGGGCGGCCTGGCCACATACTTCTTTCGGGGCTGAGCCTGCCAGCCTGCAGGTCCCGCGACGTGAAAATCGAGGAGGTTCGTAACCAAGAGTCCGTGCGCGATGTCCACGTGGGTGGTTTTTTGGATTGTCGCTTGTTGGTCGGCCTGTGCCCTTTTATTGAAAGACAACGTCTTTGATTGCGAGCCTCCTGCTCGAAAAGAGCACAAGCTAGACCCAAGCAATTGCGCCGAAGCAGCTTTCTTCGCCGCATTCATGACCTGGTGGCACGAGCCTC
The DNA here is from genome assembly GCA_003116975.1 of Aurantiochytrium sp. KH105. NCBI lineage: Eukaryota > Bigyra > Thraustochytrida > Thraustochytriidae > Aurantiochytrium > Aurantiochytrium sp. KH105. Next base: position 582,503 of record BGKB01000028.1, read on the forward strand.
TTGGTCTCAAGGTCGGGCACGCGCCTCACACTTTCTACGAACCGGCTTAATCTCACCATGACTGTGGCCGCTTCCTTAAAGCTAGCTAGCCAGATAGATTGGCTAGCTAGTTGTGGCTCGCAGAATCTCACGCCCAAAACCTTTGGCGAAATGCTCTTTCTCAGACATTCGCAAATCCCAGAATCACGTGGACACGCTTTCGCGTCGCGAATGCGAAGCGTTGACAACATGTCTGCGCGTTCGCATGAAGCGAGCGAGCGTTGTTGCCGCGCGACGACCATTCAACCATTCCAGACGAAAGCAAACCCGGAACCCCAAGACATCAAGAGCAAAAAAACACTCGAACAAAACAAGAAAGCCGAGACGTGGCCTGAGACTTTGACTACGTCTACACCAAGAATATATATCTATCAATTCGAAGGCAAGGAACCATGAAGATCGCGATTGGACTTCTGGCGCAAGCCCTTCTCATTGCTGGAGCAACAGCCCAAGATGGTCCTTGTCTCTGCGACGGTGTCTCCTGCTCCATTGACGCCATCCCGGACGACACGACAACCCTTTCCTGCTCCAACCAAGCGACCTTCCCGACTGGACTTCCCGAGTCGCTTGTCAGCCTCACTCTTGTGGATGGGCAGATCATTAAGATTCCGCCCGGCGCTCTGAACAAGCTCGATTCTCTCGAACGGCTCGACATCTCCAACAACAAGATCATCGTTCTGCCCGGAAACATCAAGACCGCCACCCAGCTCAACTTCCTCGACGCCTCGGACAATCTTCTGTGCGGCCAGCAGCCGGACCTCAGTGAAATTGCCACGGTGGATGCCCCCGTTCTCGATGAATGCACCGACTCCATCTACTTTTGCCAATGCGAGGACTGCTGCGAACCCGAGACCTTTGAGTCTCGCACGAGCGCGAGCTTTCCCTTTGCGCAACTTGAAGATGCGGCCAAGCTTGGGCCCGACGTCCAAAACAACGACTGGAGCAAGATCATCGTCGATGATATTGCCGACGTGGACCTGACCCACATGCGTCTCGTGCCCATCGACAGCGAGACAAACACGGTCCCGTCTGGCCTCGACTGCACGTCGTCCAAGGCTGCGGTCAGGTCGCGCGGTGAGTCGGACCTGTTCAAAACTGTCTCACTCGAAACGCTTCCGGACAATGAGGGTTGCTTTGCTAACCTTGATCGCGTCTTTCAAAATACGGACGAGTACCAAGTGAGCGACCTCGAGTTTGTCTACTTTCTCGACGACCTGTCCATGACGTCTGGCGATGTTCACGTGTATCCCGTGACAACGCGCATCGTCACCATGGACGAGATTGAGCAGCCAAACTTTATTGTCGATACGTTCATTGCCGCGCAAGGCGCCTCCGGTTACACGACGAGCATTTCGCTTCGGAAGAACACCTTCACCGTGGACGCTTGTCCTTTTCCGACTTCTGTTACGCTCGAGATCGGTGATAGCTGCACGGAAACCTTGGCGCTGTCCGGGGAGAGCGACTACACTTTTACGATCCCCCCCACGAGCTTGGCCGTCAAGATGGAAGAGTGCGTCAAGGACGCATCGAAGATTTCCGAGACCGGGACCGAGATCGTCTACGGCGTCGACGCCCGCTTGAGCTTTTCTCTTCCTGACGACTGTGTGAGTGAAGACAAGCCCGAGCCCACCGTGGCTTCGAGTCAAGCAAGCATCTTCTACCACGCCCGACTCTCGAACGGCGTCGAGGCAAGCGCCACCACCGAGGTTAACCAGCTCGTCATGCAGATTGTGGACTACGACGTGAGCCCTTGCAACGACCGCATCGTTCCCATGGGCAATGTCGTTTTCAACATTAGTCTGGCGTCCTCGCTCGTGCCCACAAGCTATGAGGTTCTCGAGGGTGCTAAAATGGGCGACGTCGACCTTTCGCCTGTCGGCAGCCTCACGTGCGACGATCAGAGCTCCTCGAATGGTAACTTTGTGTGCTGGGTGCTCATGACCACGACAGAGTGCACGCTCATGACTGGCAGCGATGATGGCACCACGTGCGTCTTCGACTTTCTCGGACCACTTGACGTGCGAGGCACTTTTCGGTATTCAGAGGACTTTGCGGAGACCTCATCGCTCAAGGATCCAACGATCGCCAGTGATAAGGTCTTTTCCGAGAACTGCCCCGTCGTCGCTGAGCAGGTCGATGTTACGGGCGAGTACCCGGTCGAGCTTTCAATTTCCGGCGACAACCTCAACAACCCGATCAAGGCCGCGCTCAGTTTCGTGGGTCTCGACGACTCTGCCTCGGTGACGCTGCGTTTGCTCAACATTCAGGTGAGCATGGAGGACGGAACGTATCAGCGGTCATTTGCTGTGGAGGACAAGGTCCAATGGATGAGCATTTCACGCCTTCCTTGGTACTCTGACGCGCACTTTTGCCGCTATGATGGGCCTCAGGAGACCGACAATGAGTGCTCTCCATTCTACGGCGCAGAGCGATCCAACCCGTTTCTCGATGCCACGCCGAGCACCTTCCTGGTGAGTAACCGTGGCTACGTGGATTGCCAGAGCAACGACGAGCGCGCTACCGACAGCTTCATCTTTACGCCCAATAACTGGGTCTTTGCGGAATGGACCGGGACCACATCGACAATGTCAATCACCGTCACGGCCGAGGTTGACACGTGCTCGACGCCGATGGTGGCTCGCCGTCTGCAGGGCGCTGGCGATGGCAGCGAGAATGGCGACGATTTGCTGGCCAAGCAGATTGTCAGGAAGACAGTAACGCTCAAGGTCGTCGGCGACGACGAGACGCTCGAGACGCCTCCGGGCGACACGCCCAAGGGCGACTTTCCGTATCTTGTGGTTGCTGCCGGAGCTGGTGCGCTCCTCGTCTTTTGGGTCTTTGTCGCTCTCTACGTCCGTCGCCGCCGCAACCGCAACCGCGATCACTCGCTGCATGCGGGGGAGAACCAGCTCGCTGTGGCCGGTCCAAAGACCCTGCCCGTGTAGGCTTAGCTCGTCGCCAAACCAGTATAACAATAACAGTAAATACAATCTCCCTCGTTCCATCGTCTCGCCGCACACCCCGTGTGCTAGCTAGCCTATACTCCGTGCTCACCTCTCTCCATTTGCCTTTCTCTTCTCTTCAAGGTCTCCTTCCTCCTAGCACACACCCTTTCGCACACCCCCGCGAGGAGGGGTCCCCGCAGAGTCCCCGCCCGTGTTTGCGCGTGGATGCGCCAGCCTCGCCGCTTGCGTCGCGCCGCGCCACCGCGGCCCTCGGCGCGCCAGGCCGCGCGCGCCGCGCCCGCGCCCGCGCCCTCGCTCGCGCCCGCGCGGCCGCGGCCAGAAGCGCAGCTCTGCGGCGGTCGGCCAGTCGAGCAGGCGGGCGGGCGGCGCGCGGCTTGGTTGGCGGCCGGCTTGGCGCGGCGCGTGCACGGCGATTGAACCGCTCTCGGCGGACGAGGAGGACGAGGACGAGAACGAGAGCGAGGACGAGGACGGGGACGGGGCAGGAGGGCGAGGAGCAGAACGCCAAGACCGCGGACGAGGCGGACGAGAAGGACGAGGCCGGCCGCGCGGAGGGCGCAGGCAGAAGCGCACGTGGGCGGGCGGCGAGAGCGCGAGAGAGCGCGGCGGCGGAGCGAGGCGAAGACGAGAGCGGCGACGGCCGAGAAAAGCGAAGGAGAACAGCGAGCGAGCGACGGCGAGCAGCGACGAGGCGGAGCAGCGGCGGCGCTTGATAGGCTTGCTCGCGGAGCGAGAAGGTGGACCTGGTCGAAGCCGAGGTCGCTGCGGTACGAGGAGTCGCGTCGAGCAGACCTTGCGTGGCGTTGGCTGGCGTTGCAGCTGCGGACTCCGACTTCGGCACCCCTTCCGTCATCTTGGCAACCCTCGCGGGCAGACAAAGCAAGCAGCCAGGTAGACCTTGGATTTCCCAGGGATCCTTCGAGCAGCCACACCAGCATAGATCGTTGCGGGAGAACCCGAGCGGCAGCCTCGAGAACGAAGTTCCGATCGATTCATTGATCGATCAACCGACCGACCGATCGACCGACCGACCCGACCAGCAACCGATCTTGCGTATACATTCATTCATCCTGCTTGACTCTAGTATTCATAGCACCAGGAACCTCTTCACGCATCCGTGCGGACCCGCAGGGCCGACCGTTCACAACCACCAAGCTCAGGCCTAATCTCAAGCCTAATCTCAAGCTCAAGCTCAAGCTCAAGCTCAAGCTCGTCTTCAAGCGCGATTGCCCTTCCTGAGGCTTCGCTATCTGCCCAAAGGGCGTCGTCCTCCCACGCCCCTTCCCCTCCCTCCTTCACCAGCAGCCGCGACGCCCTGCGCCCTGCGCCTTTAGGGTCCGCCAATTCCCGCGACCCGCTCGCTCCGTCCAGGCACCCACGGCAGAGGAGCACCCAGCGCTTGGCCTGCCTCCAAACGGGCTTCCTCCGTGGCCTCGCGTCGCCTCGCCCCGCCTCTGCTCTGCTCTGCTCGCTCGCGCATTCGTTCGTCCCAGGCGGCCTCGCCGCGAGTCCTGCGTTCTCCTTTTCCGTCCCAGGCCGCCCGACAGTGCGCGGCGGGGGGACCCGGCCGCAGCAGCAGTAGTGCCAGCAGTGCCCCCGCGCACCCCGCGCACAGTGAGTGGTAGCAAGCAGTCTTCGCGCATACGTGCGTGCGAGCGTGCATACATTCCTACGTGCATACGCGTGGCGCGGCGCGGCATTGCGAAGGCGCACGTCATCACAGCAAGTGCGCGCGGTGTGGAGGCGCACTCGGCGCGCTTCCTGCTTCAGGCGCGGCGGAGGCGGCAGAGCTGCAGCGGTGCTGTCGACGCGATACGACTGCGCCCCGAGGCCGCGACGCAACGGCGCGCAATACGGCAGGGGACAGGACACAAGGCAAGGCGAGGCAAGCCGAGCAAAGCAAAGCAAACCCCGATTGCAGGGCCGCGACGCGAGGCGGCGAGGCGACCATGGTGACGATGTTCATGGCGTCGGCGATCGAGGAGGAGATCAAGGCGGAGGAGTCGGCCAGCGGGCTGCAGCGCATGCTGCGGTTCGTGCTGCGGTGGCTCCGCACCAGGGTGTCCAACATGAGACTGCGCAGGGCGCTCGGCGCGCTGCTGGCGATTAGCGTCACGGCAGTCCTCGTCTGCGGACTCGCGCAGCGACCAAGCGCGAGCCTCTGCATGATCGCCCAGGAGCACCTCGGTCTAGACTGCGAGGAGCACCTCGCCACCACAAAGGACGGGTACACGCTCGTCCTCAAGCGCATCCCGAACCCGGAGGGCCAACCGGTACTTTTAATGCCCGGCCTCCTCGACTCGGCGGCGACGTTTTTGCTCCTCGGCCGCCACGATAGTCTGCCCGGCGTGCTCTTCGACAGGGGTTACGATGTCTGGCTGCTCGAGAAACGCGGCCGCGCGCCCTGGCGCCACGACAGATACACGAGCCAGGACCCCGAGTTCTGGAACTTTAGCTTTGACGAGAACATCAGGTTCGACATCCCGGCCATGGTGGAGTACGTGCATCGCGTCACGGGCAATGAGATCGCATCCATTGTCGGGCATTCAGAGGGAGGCATGCTTGCAGCCGTCGCTGCAGCCGAGAGCAAGTCCACGTCGCGGCACGTCCGCTCCATCGTGGCACTCGGCGCCCCCCTCGCGTCCTGGGGTTCTGGCAGCGGCCCGGCGACCTACCTGCCCGAGATTCCCGATGCAATTGTGCGCAATGTACACCCGGGGCTTTTTTGGGGCGCTCTGCGCATCGTCTTCTCGGGCACATGCGGTATGTTCCCCGGGGCGTGCGTGCGTCTCATTTGCGCCACGGCAGGATGCGCCAACCCACAGGCCTTTGATCCCGAGGTCATCTCGCGCATTTTCAACTTTTACCCGCGGGAGACCTCCCTCAAGAACATCCAGCACTACATTCAGTGCGAACGGGCAGGCCGTCTGCAGCACTATGACTATGGCGAGGAAGGTAACCTCGCGTACTACGGGCAGCTCGAGCCTCCCGCGTACGATCTTGGCAAACTCGACACGCCGCTGGCCCTCTTTTACGGCGCCAGCGACCGCCTCGTGACGCCATCTTCGCACGAGACAGCTGCTGCTTCTCTGCGGCCTGGTATCCTGCGCCAAGTCAACCTCACGGGCACTCACGGCCACGTCGACTTTGTGTGGGCGAAGTCGGCCAAGCGTGACTTGTATTTGCCCATCACCGACTTTATCTCCTCCATGTTGTCCAACTGAGCGAGGCGATATGTGTCCATTCATCGCTCAACTGTGCCATGCCCTGTCCTGACCTCCAGACAATCGTTGTTGTATTCTAATTTGGCCTTAGTCTGTGAGCAGACCTAACTTTTGGATGATGTTCTTCTGTTTCTAGACTTCTCACACCTTGTCAACTAACTCGGAGGAAGACACACAGGCGCAAACGCATTTGCATCTTCTCCAAGCGTCAACGATGGTGCTTGTGCAAACTCATCTTGCGGAAAGGAACAAAAAAGGAAGACAGAGAAAAGGAACAAGATGAAGAAAACAGAGTCGCAAAGCAGGCAACTGAAATCAAGGTTGACTCTTTGCGTATAGTTTGTTGAGTATGATAGAGATGGGGTGGGGCTCTGCGGAGAGGCAATCTTAAGTCAATCTCGCATCTCTGTTGGAATGAGAGGGAAACAGGAAAAGATTGTGAAAATGGTTCTCATGTCAAAAGCAGCCAGACTCGTTGTCGAAAGATTGCTCACTGACGAGGCGCGTCAAGATCATCGTCGCCTTCCGCGACGACGTCATCGGCAAGGCCTTTCTCCGAAGAATCCGAATCCGAGCCAACGCTCAGATGCGATAGAAATCGTTCGGAAACAATACGAGGCATCGCGTAGAACTCGTGGCGCTTGTCCGTGTCGAAAAACTTGTTCAGCACCGAAGAGTAGGCGCTTCGGAGAAAAGTTGGATGACGCGTGTAGCAGTGTGTGACAATGGCGAAGCAGTACGCGAACACCAGGACTTCGCCATTACGAATGGGACGAACGATGTTTCGAGAGACGACATAGTTCCATCGACCTTCGACAGCCTTGCTAAAGACATAGAGAGCAAGTTCAATCCGGCGATTCTTCTTTTCTATCAGTGTAGCCAAGCCTGCCCAAAGACCAGCAAACATGTACACCGTCTGGCCAAAAGGCCCAGCGCGCGTGCGCGTGAGGCCGAGCGACCGCATCGCCGACACGGAACAGAATCCAATCGTGCAGTATAGTGACAGAAAGATGGAACTGCGAAGCACACCCTGCAAAACTCGCTTCACCGTGGACACGGGTCGCTTGACGAGAGATTGAGGGTAAAAGAGAAGAATCGGCACGCTGAAGACGGGCAGGTACACGGGGACGGACTTTTGCATGGCCCGCACAAAGAATTTAACGGCAAAAGGCGCCAGGCTCATCGTTGGATGCATGAGCTCGCCACCGGGCCAAGAGTCTGCCCCCAAGGGCTCGCGAAGAACCCGTGGAGAGCCTGCCATGCGCGAGCGCGCGGCGGCGAGCGCCGCAAGAGGGAGAGGGTCGCCTGTATAGATGCTCGCAAGAGACTCGCGGACTGGCGCGGGCATTTGCGAATGGACGTTGAGAAAGCGCACGTACGAAGGATCGAGCGTATCGGGAGAAAACATCCAGCTGTGGAGCATCGACGCGCTGGCCACGGACATGAGCATCGTGTCGGCGTTCTCGAGGGTCGGAAGCACCTTGCGCGCGGCCAAAAGCTTGATCTGGAGCTCGAAAGCGCGAACGAGCGCAAACAGCGTTATCGCCCAGCGCGAGGGGCGCGGGATCCACAGCAGCGCCGAGCCCGCCGCGAGTCCGGAGATAAAGGCGCGGTACCGACGCAAGAAGGCCCAGCGTGCAGGCAGTTTACGCGAGGCAAACATGCCTCCATTGAAAATGGCGAGCAGCGAGCCTAGAAAGAGACCGTATTCGCGCGCCCCGATAAAGAGCACGCGCCGATTGACGACGGTGCGTCGCCCGCGGGCCAGGTCGAGCAGCGGGAACAGCGAGTTCAAGAAGACCTTGCCCGCGTACCCGAGGACGAAGCCCTTGCCAATGTTTCGCGTAATGGCGCCCCACAAGTCGTCGTAATGAGCTGCGGCTCGCCGTCGCTCGGGCCCGCCGCCGCGGAGGACTTGCCGCGCTGCGTGTGCGCCGGCGTCCGCGCGCGTCTTGGTCGTCACCGGCCCAGCTTTGTACCCGGAGAGGCTCTCGTTGGCGTCGTCCACGCTCGCTGGCATCGACGAGAAGCTATTGGTGCGCGAGGGCGGCAATTTGCGCGTGTCGAAGTTATCCCCGCGCTCGGGCTCGCCATGGTCGCTGCCCGACTTGCTGTCCACGTCTGCCGCCAGGCTCTCGTTCTCGTCCGCGGCGTTGCCTTCCGAGATCACCGCCAAGCGCCTCCTGTCCGGCAGCTTGAAGAGGTCCGCCGAGTAGCTCTCCAGCCTGGTGATCAGGTTCAGGTCCATGCTCTCCTCCTCCTCCTCCCGCGCGGCCCTCTCCTCCCGCCCGCCTCCTCCGGGCGCGTCCTCGCGCTCGTCCTCCTGCGCCTTGGCCTCGCTCCCCTCGCCTCCTCCTTAGTTCGAGTTCTCGCCGCGGGCGCCTTTTGGCCCGTCGCCTTCGCGCGTGGCACGCCGCCTTCGCGCCCTCGCCCTCGCCCTCGCCCTCGCTCTGCGCGCCGCCGCAGCCAAGTCGCGCTCGCTGCCGCGCGCCGCGCGCCGGCGCGATGCGATGCGCTGCGCTGCGCTGCGGCGCGGCGCGGCGCGATGCGATGCGCTGCGCTGCGCTGCGGCGCGGCGCGGCGCGATGCGATGCGAGTCTGCGCCCTTGCCGCCGCTCCGCCATCCGACGCCGCCCGGCCCACCGCGCTCCGCTCGGGCACGCCGCGGCGGCCCGGCACGGTCGGACCGCGGCGTGCCCGGCCCGCCCCGCGGCGATCGCGGCGCGGCGAGGGCGGCGGCGCGAGGGGGGGAGACGCAGGGGCGGCGCGAGCGGCGCAGGGGCTGCGTCGCCGCCGGGGCCGCAGACGCGCGCGGGCGCGTCGCAGAGCCGGGCTGGGAGCGGGGCCCGGCCCCGAGGCGGAAGGAGCGAGGTCCCAAGAGGAGAGGGCGACGGGACAGGACGCACGGTCGGTCAAGCGAAGCTGCCACGGCGAGCGAGCGGACGGAGGACGGGGTCAACGACGACCGCCGCTGCGACCCTGGCGCTCGCGAAGACGCCGGGCGACCTCGGCGTCGGAGTCGGAGTCGGACGCGGAGGATCCCGAGGCCGAGCGGGACCGACGGCGGTGCCGCGAGGAGGAGGACTTCTTGTGCTTGTGACTACCGCTCTTGTGCTTCTTGTGCTTCTTGTGCCTCTTCTTGTGTTTCTTGGAATCCTTCTTCGAGGACTTGCGCCGGTCTCGGCCATGTCGCTCGTCACGATCATCGGCGTCGCCGTCACTGGCGTCGTCGCCACTTGAATAGTGGTAACGGGAACGAGAACGACGGTCGTTGCCGTCACCGTAATCATACTCGTCGCTGCGTCCGCGCTTGCGACTGCCGCGACTGTAACTGGGACTCCGCCGACGCCGACCATGCGACTCGTCGTCCCGCCCACGACCCCAATCCTGTGAGCGATCCGCGCTTCTCTCTCGTGCGAGCGTCGCCGATGCAGCAGCATCTCTGTCTCCTCGAGGGAACCTACGTTCATACTCGCGACGGTCAACGCCGCCACGTCTCTCAAAGCTGGAATAACTGCGCGGGGGAGCATCATAAGCAGGCGCGGGTCTGCTGTTACCCCGATATCCCCCACCTCCACCTCCACCTCCGCCAAACCCAAAGCTACGGCCCGCGTAACTATCGAGCGGACGTGCCAAGCTCTTATTGAGCTCCTCAAGTTTGGCGCGGACGAGCTTCCAACCGTTGTATTGCTTACCCGTAAAGTGGCTCAAGAGCCGCTCGTCGTTGTCGCCGCGCGAAATCAGGTTGCCACTTACAGGACACACGATATGCAGACGTTGCGAGTCTGGCACGGAGAACAAGACGTTGCGTTGCGCGCGGAGAGTCTCGACACGCTTGTACAAGTTGAATGCCATCACGACCTCCCCTTGTTTCGCCAAGGCCTGGAGACGCTCGAGCGTCTCATCCATTTCGTCCTCGAGCTCCAAAATCCTGAGCGCGGAATTTGCCATTGCCTCGGGGTCTTCTGGGTTGCTGCGCGCGAGGTTATCCTTGATTCGATAATCGACTTGACGCACCAGTTTCTCCAAAAATCGTCTCGTCTCTTCTTCGTACCCGTACCTGCGCTTCTCTTGTTCGCTGAGCTCTTCCCAGGCCGCCTTGCACTCATCGTCCGGGATCTTGGGGTTTGGCCCAAGGTCTGACTTGGTTCTGCGGAACAACTCGTACGGCGAGCACCCGACGAGATACATTTTGTCCACGTCACGATCGGAAAAGTGCCGTTTTCTCGTTTGTGTGCGCTGCTCCGGGGCGAGGTTGCGCTCCGCGCCCATGAGCTCGTCCAGCAGCGCTCGTTGAGCCTCCATGATGCGGTGCACGACGGACGCACTATCCCCCAAAGCCTCTTGCGCTCGCCGACTCTCCTTCCAGAGTGAAACTCACGCTGGTCCTGGACTGGCGCGGACGCCTGAAGCGAGCTTCCTTTCCTCCCCCTGCCGCCGCCGCCGCGGCCGCCGCCGCCGCCGCCGCCGCCGCCGCTGTCGCCGCCGCTGGTTTTTGCTTTTGCTTTTCGAGTTGCCTTTTTACGCGCGCACCCATTCGTATTTCACTCGTCTTTTTACTGCCAAGCTTGGATTTGATGATGGCGACAACGACAGTCACAAGCCATCGCAAGAGAGAGTTCGGAAACGAGCAGGATAGCGAAGAAAACCAAGAGGAATAGAAGCGCTCGTGGCTCAGACGCCTTGAGAATCCAAGAAAAGGCCCCTCACGGCGGCTCTGCCATCATTTCGTTCTCACAGTAAAAATAACTTTTCGATTTGACCTTCTACTACGAGCACTTACTCCTCGCTTTAAACAAAGCAATCAATCATACATTGGGCTTACTGCTGCTGCTATTACTTCTGCCAGGAACGAGCCCAGTGATGCACGGCAAGAGCACCTTGCGCAGCATAGTCCTTTGAAGATAGCACCTGCTCAGGAGAGGCGTCGTTGGCCAAGGGATAGAGTGTTCTCGGGGGAAGAATGAGAACGCTCGAATTCTCGCGTACTTGCGGCAAAACCACACGAGTAAACATCCCCGGGCCCGTGCGGGAAATCGTTTGAGAAGATGAACTCACCGTTTTTGCACTCTCCAGTACCTCTTGATCCTGTGGCGTGAGGAAACTATCCAAAAGACCGCCCACGGCGCTCAGGGGTGAGCTCGCCTTGGCAGATCCCACTCGTTCAACGAGAGCTTCGAGGACCGGATGGCCTGGCGTTGACGCGATAAAAGCATTATTGATCTCCAAAGCGCCCACGTTGGACAGCCCACAAATAAATTGCACATCCAAGGCCGCCATCTCATTCATAAATTCGGTGATGGAACGGACACACTCAAAGTCGACATCGACGTAGACGCCTCCATAACGCCGCAGAATCTCATAGCGCGCAATGTCTGACCTTTCGCCCACATTTGCTGCTGTTTCGAACGCGCGCCGATTTTGCAGGTCGAGTTGTGAAATGTCGGCATCGCGCCAAAGTCGGAGCTCCCAGCCCTCATCAGCAAGAAATCGCTGCCAGGACTTGACCCAGTCACCGTGGTTGGGGATGTTCTTGGAGCCTAACCAAATGTGGTGAACGATGCGAGGAATGCACTTTGGCCCGTGTTGGACGCGCGGACGGCTCCAAAGCTCGTCATATCGTTGCTGGATCGCGTGCATCCAGGCTTCGTCGTCCGCACCCCATAAATTGGGTCGAGTCTGTGGAGCTTTGCATCCCTCGAGACCCTCTGCAAAGCTCGCCGGCAACGGGACGCGGCGCGCCAGTCCGCTCTCGTCTGGAAAGCGCTCCTGCATCGCCTTGAACCACGCCGTCTTGAAAGGACTTAATTTCTGCAACCGCATGGCTTGCGTGACCTTTCCAAGACTTGCGCTGCTCGCAAAATTCTGCGTCACAGCCACCGTCATGTCCAAGTTTATCACAATATGCCACCATCCACGAGGAACAAAGACTGTATCTCCAGGTGCCTGTGTAAATTCTAGCAGTCCTAGCGCTGCGCGATCAAGCGTGGGAAGCACCTCGGCAAACCACCGCTCCACGTTTACATCCCGACGGAAACGACGCACTTCTTCCTCCGGGACGTCTGGCGGAATGAGCACCCAACGCTTGTGGCCTTCAAGAAGTGTGTTCCATGCCGAGGTCCCCACAGGATCATAGTGGATTCGCGTGCCCGAGCGCGCAGGCCCGATGAGTAGCCATCGAAAGCGTGGCCGGCCTTCGAGGCCGTCAGCCTTGTTTTCAGGGCCCTGATTTGTGCTCGCAAGCTCGAAAAGATCACGTCCAGCAAAAACACGCGGAACCTCGTACCCGGCCAGAATTGCATCGCGCGCTGCCGCAGACTTTGCATCTGCGGCGTCTGCACGTACACTGAGATCTTCAAAGAGATAAAGCGGACACTCGTCGATCTCTGCCCGTCCCTCCGCGTACGATAGGTACTCGCGAAGCGTGAATTTCTGCCCGGTATACAGCGCAAACGATGCGTCCCCGTACGTGTCGCCGAGTGAGGCCGCCGTCCAGCTTCGTGCTTCCCACGCGTCGGCGCAGCCAAGGAGCGCCAGCGGTCGTCCCCGCGCGAGAAAGTCGCGCTCGAACTCCTCTGGTGCAAGTTCGCTTGCGTCTCGCAGCTCGAGGTCGCCAAAGTGAACACGATCCGCCGCTTTCTCCTTTGTTCCTTCTTCGAGAAACGTCTCGAGCTGCTTGCGGAGTGCCTCGGCCGAGGCCCGCGTCTCGCCGTCCTCGGCAGCGCCCTGGTCGCCGTCGCCCTCGCCGTCGCTCTCGTCGTCGTCTGCGAGCGCCGCCGCCATGGCGAACAGGTCCAGCGCGGACTCGGCCATCTTGCTTATCAAAGCCGTCTGCCTCTCGGGTTCTCTTCCCCGTCTCCCTGATCGCTTGATCGATCGGAGCAAGCGATCGATCGATCGTGGGCTGTCTTGCGCTCGCCGCCACTGCTGCAATGTGTGAATGGAATGGAATGGCACACAGAGCAAGGGAAAGCTGCGCGACGTCGGTCAGGGTCCAGCTTGGAACGGACGCGGGTTCGTCTCGCAGATCAAGATCGATCCATGGGTCCATGGCGCGCGCGGAGGGCTCCTGCGGCGCGGGCTCTGGCGCCGGCGGCAGCGGCTGCGGCGGCAGCGTGGGCCTGAGCGCGGCCACACTGCTGCGCCGCGTCCCGTCCCCGCGCGCCGCCTTCCACGGCGGCGGCCCCGGCCCCGCGGACCCGGCGGACTCCAACCCGCTGCGCGCGACCCACGCCTACGCGTACGCGCGCTCCCAGTCCGCGCGCGACGTGCGCGCAGCGTCGGATAGCAACCTCGGCGCTCGCGGCGTAGCTTCGGGCCTCAGTGCGAGCTTTCGATGGAGTCCAGCATCCACCCCGACCGGCGTGGCAGACGCCGGAGGCAACGGCAGGTATCAAATTCCGCGCAGACCGAAACGCACACGCTCAAATGACCTTGGCACCAACGCAGCTGCCCAGGCGCTCGCGCAAGCTGCCGCCCAAGCCGCTGCGTGGCATGATGAGAGTCGCGAAAATCTGATGGAGACAGTTGTCTTTCATGTGATCGCTCTGCGTGCCATCGTGCTCGGGTTCTCTGCCGCGATTCTCCTTCTCGGAATCTCTGCTCTCGTCGACGCCTCAGGAGCTCGCGTGTGGCTTGGCATGGCCGACCAGGGTAGCTGCGAGCTTCCAGAGGGGGGCTTTGCTGCTCCAACTTTCGATGCTAGCATCAGTGCATGGGACACGCGTCTTTCGTGCCGGGATGCCCAGGCGTGGGACCACATTCACCTGGTGGGTCGCGAGTTGCATGTGACGTCTGCCGACTCACTTGGCGCATGCTGTAGCGCCTGCAGCGCGCGACGGAGATGCGTCGGCCTTAGTTTTAACTTCGTCGCGGATCGTTGTGTGCTCTTCAAGGACCACATTTCTGACGCAGTCCAGGCAAGCTGGACACGCTCTCTCGTCATCCACACGCAGGCTGGTGTCAACGCGAGCAGCTTGAGTAAACATTGCCGTCCTGCGCGGGAGACGGAACGCTGGGATCCGGCATGGACGTACGAGCGAGCGCTTGCGCCTCCAAGTTTTAGTGTGGAAAGCACGTATCGGGATCCGTCTTCACGAAATCGACGGACGCGGACAGACTACCGCGATCACGTCACTGGCGCCTTGCGAGACGTAGGTCTTGTGCCAATTTCATCGTACGAATCTAGCGTGCGAGCCGACGTGGTGTGGGCTCTTCATTGGGAGACAGAGCAGGCGTTTGCAGAGGCAGCCCTTGGCCCTTGGCAGCTGCTCAATATGGTCCCGGGCGCTCTCGACCGTACATTGGGAGAAAAGGACGCCCTGCACCGCACGACACACGCTGCACGAGCGCGACTGGGTGCAACTCGCATTGACGCCTTCATGCCACATTCTCTAGTATTACCCGACGAAGCGGCTGCACTCAGCGCGGAACCAGATCGAGTTTGGATCTGGAAACCGCTTCGCTCATGGTCGGGAGATGGCATTGCGGTGCTGACGGGGTCGCAGGCGCAAGCTCGCGCCACGCGCGAGCGACTTGGCACGCAAAAGGTGATTTTGCAAAGCTACATTCTTCGCCCGCTCACGCTCATGGGCCACAAATTTGATGCGCGATGGTGGGCCATCGTCACCAGCGTGGCTCCTTTAAGAGTTTATTCTATTCCGGACGCATACTTGCGTCCGGCTGCTCTGCCGTATCGTACTGATCGCGCAGGCCTTGTGGACAAATGCATTCATGTGACCAACGGCAAGGTCTTCAAGCATTGCAAGGGATCGCGCAAGCTGGGACTTGCATCGCATCACGTTCGAGACCGATTTCTCCTCGACACGTTGCGTGACGAAGCAGGCGGTCCTTTGACGGAGGATATGCGGGACAATGTTCGTCGCACGCTCGTATCCCGTACGCAGACGTCGCTCGTGAAAACGATCCTGCTGGCCCTACCCGGTTTATTGGAAGCAAGGAATTGGACGCAGGCGCGTACATTTCAATTGCTTTCATTTGATGTAATCTACGACGCCGCGACCGCTTCTCCGTGGATCGAAGAAGTGAACACCAATGGCTTTCTTGGCAGCGGCGTCCTCGAGGTCTCGCGCGCAATGTCGTCTGATATTCTTCGTGACATGTTCGTCCTCGTTGGTGCGGCAGGCTACGATCGCTCCACGTATCAAGCGAGTTTGGAGCGCGCTATTCTCCGACGCGGTTCAGACGCGAGGGCGTCTGTTCCAGCTGTGCAAGCAGCCGTGGATGAGCTTTTTGCGCCGCAACGTTCGTGGAAACTGATTTACCCGCGCATTCGCGACCCCTTGCATGCTGAGATCGATGCGTTCGCGCAAGACGCAGGTGACGACGCAGAGCACGGCAAGCTTCTCGCGGATCTTCTGCCTGGAATCCCGGGTCAGCCTGCGCTTTCAACAAAACTCGACGCGGAGCTTCCCCTGTAAGTAAGACTTTATAAAAGGAGAGCACGATCTTTTCTTTTTTTTATCATCTTGATCTAAATCGTGACAAACGTGACATGATTTCTAGACTACCGTGGGTATGTATGTATATACCGGGCAGGTTGCATCTAACCAGTGAAGGTGACGTGATGTAATGCTCGCTTACTCGCCCGGGATTTCCTAGGGGTGTGGTGTGGTGCGAGGTGATGTGGTGTGGTGTTGCCAGACCTCGTAAGAAAAGGTCATTTAAAGAATGTTGAGAATGCCGAGACTCGAGGACACCGCAGTGTACACGACTCCAATGAGGCAGGTCCAGATGTGAGGAGCCATGCGCGACTTGGTGTAGCGCGTCTCCGCCGAGACAGCGTAGCCATCGGCCCAGGCCAGGCGCGAGCACATGTAGACAGCGCCGCACAGCGAGGTCACAATCGGGTGGCGAAGGCCGCCGATGAGCGAAAGGGCGAGAAAGCTAGGGTAGGTCTCGAGGGCGTGCTGATGGCCGCGCTGCACCTGGTTAAAAGCCTTCGCGTCCTCCGAGTCGCCTTCGGCGTACATCTTCGGGTACTCGACACCATACTTCTTGCGGGCCTTGCCCACACGCGAAGCCAGCGAAAGGAGGGTGAAGGTGGATCCAACCACGTTGAAGAGCGCCACAAGGCCGTACAGCTTGGGAACCGCCAGGATGCTCGAGCCCTGCACAGGCTCCGGCAGGAGCTCCTGAAAGTTCGTCAGGGCGTACGTCTCGCCGATCATGAGCGCTGCGATGGGCAGGCCCCGCTTCACCAGGATCTCGATCATCTTTCCACGCTAGCGCTCGTACCTGAGGCTTTGCTATGTGTCCACGTGCACCGTTTCGTTGCTGCTGCCGCTGCTTCTTTTGTGTCTGGGTTTGGTTTGTTTTGGTTTTGGATTTGCTTCGTTCGTGCGTTTGGATTTGCAGCCTCCTGCGAAATCCTATCCTCGCGAAGCTCTCGCAGAACACTCCCCCCCTGCCCCTTTACGGATCTTTATTCCACCGTACTTGATACACCAGCCGGGCCCACTAAATGGGTGTACTCTGCAAGTATAAATTTCACCGAACATCCGGCCGAACAGAGAAGAAGAATCCGCGGCTGAAAAAGGGTTGCGCAAGTCTAACCGTTGAAAACTGCGTCCCACTGGCGCTTGGCCCTGCGCCGGCAAGTCGCTTAAAGGAGGGCGCCGTGCTCGCGTCCCCAAAAGTAGTAGCTAGTTCGCTATAGACGGCCAGCTGACACGCTAAACCTTGCACGCTGTACTTTGCGAGCTAGCCCACGACCGAGCGAGACCCCGAAGAAACGCATTCCTAAACTGGCTTCAAGATCCTGGTTGGCACAGGCCCAAGACCCAGGCGTCCAGCCGGCGTGGTCGAAAATAGGGCGAGAGAGGGCTTGAAGACCAAGCAGGCGCGGACGTTGACGGGATTGAACGGTCGATCAGGAATAGAACCGGTGGGATCTTGCCATTGGCTTTTTCTTCGTCACGGGTACGGTGCTTTGGCGGCGATAGGTCCACATAATCGACGCTGATAGGCTCACAACGGCAACAAAGCGTCAAAGGAAAAGTGGGACGCAGAAGCTGAGCCGCGCCAATGCAAGACGCAACGCACGCACGGATGATGGAGTACGAGCGCGACGAAATTGCGACGACGGAAGAGGATGAGGAGCACGAGGAGGTCCTATCGCCGGACTCTACCTCGCGAGGTAGCTTTGGCGAGCTCGAGGAGGTCCCAGGCGAGCTGGACGAAGCACGTCGTGTTGCTCTTGAACAGGTGGAGATCAAATCTGAGGCAAACTTTGACCACGACGCCGAAAATAGCCACGGCCACGGCCTTGATCTCGCCCAGGACCTTCGCGACGGTGACTTGCACAGACTTTCCAGTAGACCTGGTCATGGCGCGCTCGACTACAGTAATGATGTTGTTGGAATGGACGACGACGAATACGACGACGACGATGAAGAAGGAGAAGAAGTATACCAACAACAGCAGCATCAGCATGAGGATGAAAATGAAGATGAAGATGAGGAAGAGACACTTGGCAGCGATGAACATGAAGTCGACACGGATGAGGGCGGAGATCAACGACGTTCTCCGCGTCTAACGATTGATCTGCAACAAAGCGAACCTTCAGATTGCAACGCAGCGAACGCAATTACGGCGGAAAGCGCAAGCGCAAGCGGAATTGCTCCAGAGCAATCTCGACGAAGATCTTGGTCCGCTGCCTCGTATCTGCGCAGCAAAACGCCGTCCACTCCTCTTCGTGGACGCAAAAAGGACAACGCAACGGAACGCGCACGAGCCAGCAGTATCGAGTCGAGTGCAAGCAACATGGCATCTCCTTCCTCTGCTGCAAGTCATAGACTCCCTCGAACCCCCCTATCCGCGTTTCGCAAGCGCGCTAACAACAAGACCCCAAGCAACGACGCTGCCGCAGCAGCGCAGCCTTCAGTGCGCAGACGAACATTCTCCGCCAGCAGTTTCGGCAGCCTTCTTTCAAGCCCAATGTCCGCGCTTCGTGGGCGGAAGACACCCCAGTCAGCAACACCGCGTAGTGATGCAACGGGAGGCTTTCGAGAATCGCCGCAACGTAGACGCCGCTTCTGGTCGAACGCAAGCACGGAAAGTGACCACGAAGCCAGCCAGGCACATGACGAAGAAAAACGATCAAGCAAGGAATCGAAGATGGGGCGTTTCCGCGCTGCCTTCAAGTCGAGCAAGGCGCGAATCTCCAAATTTGGGCGTCGCGCAAGCCAGGAGTCTCTCGCTTCCCGCGACGATGCAAGTGATCGAGAAGGCAAAACTGCGTCTCCTCGGGAAGAGGTGGTGGCTGCATCACCTCGTTCTCTTATTTCAGAGAGTGACAACGAGATCGAGTACGGCCCCAAAGATGACCCTCATGGCGACTCGAGGAGCGAGACAAGCTCTCAGCGGACCGTGGAGGTCCCCTACGAGGAGGAGATCCGTGTTTGTCTTCTCTCCTTTTACATCGAGCACAATCCGGAGAAGATTGGAGATGTGCCCATGCTTTTAGAAAAGTACGCAGGAGACGAAGAACAGATGCTTCTCAAACTCGAAGAAAAGTATGATGCAGATGTCCTTGCCTACGAGGATGCGCTTGAGGTCGTACAAGACTACGAAGAGAGAGAGGGAGTAAGACTGCTCGAAGTTGACGATGCCACCTCTGAAAAGGACCATCAGAGCCGCCCTCCATCCCCGCTGCGTGAGCCCGAGTCTGCACCTTCACATGCGCAAAGTCCCAGATCCCCACGTCTCCCTCGAAGACCTGGCTCTCCTCCCCTTCCCCAAAGACCAGGGTCGCCGCCCTTGCCTCACAGACCCGGATCGTCCGAGGCAGCAGCTAAAGAAAATCCGAGCAAACGAGAGTTTGCAGAGCCCTTTGGTACCATTGAGAGAATTTGGCTCACTACGAAGCCCGAGCTTCTGCTTGGTATCTCGTATCATGAACATGCGCGTGCCATCCTTTTGCAGCTTAACGAGAGTTTCATGAGGCAAGAGTCTGTGGAGTCTGTGCTGCAGACACTTCGTCGTGCGCACAAATATTATTTGCACGGTGCGGACGAAGCGCTTGAAGAAGGTATCCGCGAGCTGAAGGATGTCTTGCAAAGTCACGACCGGCGAGAGGATCGAGCTGATGCAGCACCGGAAGACGACAACGGGGAAGATGAAGTTGCTGCGGAGTCACCTCAGCCACATCACGATGAGGACCAACGTCTTGAGGCTGCCTCTAAAGCCTCGAGCACGCTCGATGCCGAGCGCGAGAGCGCGTCTGATGAATCTTCCGTCGAGGACACCGCAACAGGGGTCGGTGCTCTCATCCGTAAGAATGAAGCAGCGATTTCTGCTGTTCAAGAACAGGAGGCCGTGAATGCTCCAGATTGGATGTGGGAGGGTCGCGAATTCGATGACGACGGTGACGACAACGGCAATGAGGATGAAAGCAAGAGGCCTCAAGAAACTGAAGAGGACCAAGATGATGATCGCAGCGAGAGCATGTCGGAAGGTAGTTGGGACCGTGACACTGAAGCTTCCGCGCCAGAGAATTCGAGTCATCAGCAGGAGGCTTCTCCCGAAATCGCTTTGTCCGTCTCGGAAAAGGAAGACGAAATGCTCATGTCGCCACTCTCTCCAAGTACAGGCGAGGAGACATCTGATTTCGGCGATGGCGGCGGCGACGACGACGACGACAACGAGAATGTGAGCATAAGCGATGGCGAAAATTCTCCTGTGGCGCCACCTGTGCCTTCACGAACACAATTTGACGCACTTGACACGGCTGGACTTTCGTACCGGGACCGAGTGGATGCGGAAAGCGTACGTCAATGGAAAAAGAGGCTCCGGCTCATGGACAATGCTCTCTTTGAGATCATCGACACGGAGAGACAGTACTTTAATCACCTCGACACCATCAACGACCTAGTGATTGGTCCTATGCTCGAGCAGGTCCAGAAGCGCAAGATCCGTTTCACACAAAAGGGCGCTGATGCGCTTTTGGGGCTGCTTCGATTGTGGCCAAAGCTTACAAAGTTCCATGGGAATCTCAATGAGAGACTTTGGCGGCGTTGCGTTGACGAGAACGCGAGACAACATGGAGTCCCTCTACGCGTGTGCTGGGACGAGTCTTCACAGCCCCTGTTCGGTTGCCTTGATGAGCTTGCGTCTCTTCGTGGTGCCTGCTTCATGTATGAGGACTACTGTTCACAATATGCAGCAGCTGTGGCGAATTATGCCAAGGAACTCCAGGTAAACAAACAGCTCGGGACGTTTTTGCGCGCAAATTGCGAAGGCGCCTTGCGCGGCGGGAGCTTGGAGAACTTTCTCATCATGCCCGTGCAGCGCATCTGCAAGTATCCCCTTCTCTTACAAGCGGTGGCATCGCACCAAGCTCAATTTACACCGCTGCAGCGCGAAGCCTGTGAGAAGATCAATCGTGCAATTCGCGATACTGCCTCCTGGGTGGAACAGATCGATGTCAGCACGTCGAAGACTTCCATGTACGAAGCCATGGCGAACATCACCCGGCGTCTTCGCTTTGGCGAGGATGAGGACTCTGTGTCGCTCACGGAACCTCACCGGGCTCTTCTCAAGGCCGAGACGCTTGCGATTCTTCGGGACGATTCCGGTGACAGGGCAAATGCTGCGCAGGGAGAGATGCGTTTCGTCATTCTTTACAACGATGTCCTCCTGCTCACTGTCGCGCGCAAATCATGGCTGAACCCGGCCATCAAGGTGTACGATGTCATGCAGGTCCTTCCCTTGCGCGAAGCTGTATGCGTGTCGATTGCAGGTATTGGAGGCACTGGCATTGAGCCGCTTCGTCTCGAAAGTGATGCATGGCGACTGACACAGACGCTTGATTTGCTGTTTGAGACCTCGGCGCAAGCTGACGCGTGGAAGGCGGGAGTCGAAAGCGCCCTGGCGTTTGCTAATAACGAAATGAATGCGCACCGAGACGGCAGTCTCTTGGCGCAGCTGGCGCAGCGCATCAACAGCAAGCGGAACCAGTCGACCTTCATGCGTCAGCTCTTGGAAAAGCCTTCGCGCGTTTCACGCGCCTTTGGGCAACTGCACCAAGCTGGCGCGATCACTATCCAAAGGACGTTTCGCGGTCTGTGCGGTCGTCGTCGCGCAAAGGCGCGCAAAGACGAGCTTTCACGTGAGGTTTGGGCGGCCATGACGATCCAGCGTGCATTCAAGCGTATGAGAAAGAAGCTGTACTGGTCCAAACAGCGCAGACTTGAAGGCGAGCGTGAAGCGCGTGTCAGCTACGAGGAACTCAGGAAAGCCGCTGAAGATGACAGCAGCAGTGGCGACGAAGATGAAGATGAAGACGATGCCAAGAATGAGAACGCTTTGGAGGAGGAGGACCCATATTCTGACTGGGATGACACAGCTTCCGAGGCTGAGGCAGCGCCACCTCGGGCTTCGACTGTCGACGGCGGCGACAGCCTCGACGACTTTGGCGCTTTCGACGAGGCTGTTGGACTTCGTTTCGACGATGATGATGATGATGACGATGACGATGTCCAGCGTGTTTAAAGTAATGTAAAAGGTAAACTGCACGAACTTTACGAGTACAACTCATTGCAAAGTTCCACTCCTTGTACAAGCATGGCGGCTCAGGTCTCCACATCGCCCTCATCATGCCCTTGTCCCACCAGCCAGCCAGCCAGGGATGGCACCGTATTTTAGCATCCCACCTTGAACCATGAACACACCATTCTCGCATCTCGACGTCTTTCACTCACGCCTCCACATGTTTTGCGTCTCGTCTCGCACGTGGACGACGAAGCGCCAACGCGGAGAAGCAAGCCTCGACGATGCGAGCAGGTCGAGGGCATTCCCTCCACCCCTCGAGATCGCTCGCTTCAACTTGCTTGCTTCCTTGCTTCCTTGCTTGCTTGCTTGCTTGCCGACGAGCCGCAGCAAGCGCAATAAGCAAGACGCAGTTCGGATTTCTCCTGCCGGGCGACCAGGCCTCGCTCGGGAAGCCGCGGTGTGGCAAACGCGGCGCGCGGCGGGAGCGAGCGGCGCGCGCGAGAGGGCGGCGGGAGGGCGGGGACTGCCGCGCGGGATGGCGCCCCCGCGCGGTAGAGCGAGCAAGGGCGCCGCGGCGGCGGCCAAGGAGCTGGATGCCGCGACGCCGGCGACGGCGGCGACGAGCACGACGAGCGCGACGACGACGCCCGCGACTGCGACGGCGGAGCCCGCGCCGGCGGCGGCAGCGGGGGCGGAGGCCTCGACCTCGCGCGCCCGAAGCCGCAGCGCGGGGAGCGGCGGCACCGGCGACAAGCTCCGGGAGCAGCAGCAGCAGCAGCAGCAGCAGCAACAGGCCGTCGCGCGCCGGATCATGACGAGGAGCAGGTCCGGAGCAGGGGCCTTGGCGAAGCGAGCCAGGGAAGCCCAAGCAGCGACGATTTCGCCCGTCCCGGTTGCGAAAAAGCCTCGGCGCCGGGCCGCGGCGACCGGAAAAGTATTATCTGTCGACGGCGCAGGAAAGAACAAGACACCGCGCGCCGCAAAGTCTACAAAGCCCAAAGAAACAAGCCTCTCGACCAAATCTGCGAGCAAGGCATCCGCGCCAGCCTTGCCCGCTATGGCGAAAGCCAAGCGGGCAGCGCCGGCGTCGAAGCCGGGCATCAAGATGCCCAGCGGAACCTCACCCACCCATCGTGCCCCGGTTTGTGGCGCAGGGAGATTCTGTCTCCAAATCGCGAGCAAAACCTACTTGTGCTCCTTTTGTCAGAACCATCGCGTCGTCCACAAGCTTTGCGCGCAGGCCATGTGCATGCCCGAAGGCAAAGTCGGCTGTCAAGACCACGCGATCGACTTTTGGGCAATTCGCAGTTGCTCTCTTACGACCGAACGTGTCCCGGGCGCCTTGCGCTGGCGAGTCTGTTTTCTCGCGGATACGTCTCCCGAACCTCTATTGAGGCCTTCCAGCGAGTCATCACCTCGCAAGGATCGCGATGTCAGGGTCGGATCACCCGCCCATGGCGAGCAAGTTTTCGCGGCGGGTCATCACGATCGCGATCCGCGCGACCGTGAGGACGAAGCTGCTCTTGGCTATCATGCGCTCTACGCAGCGAATCGTGGCCATCAACTCCTCATGTAAGGCTAGCCTAGCGCCGTGCACAAAGTTTATTTCCCCTTTACTGTCACTTTCTCGTTGTTGATTTTTTCTCTCACGCATCCGGATGCATGTATTTTTGCATGCGTGTATTCATTCGTTCGAGTGATAGAGCCGTGTGCCATTCACGCATGATGGCGGCTTTTTGCATTTTGTTTTGCCCAAAAGTCATCGACGTTGTTCTCTAACAATAGAATGGATGTTGTTGCCTCGAATGGACGCGCATGTACCAGTGGGCCTATCCACGATGGGCCTGGCTTGGCTTTCAATGATTTTTTTTTTTTCTTTGGCTCCCGACGACTTGGCAATTCTCGTTTTGCGGAGAGCGAGCGGTGCGACCGCGCGCGGGCACGCTCTAGCGCTCGTCTGTCTGTTCCCCTGTCTGTTTGTCTGCCTGCCTTCTTCTCTTGCTTGCTTACCTGCTCGCTCGGCAGCGCACATCGCACGGCCAGACGTCGCGTCGAAACGCCAAATTTGGTTGAAGAGTGGCAGGCGCTGCGAGCTGCCGACGCGACAGCGACAAGGCAAGCGCGTGACAAAGACGCGAACACCATGGAGACGCCAAGCCACACGCTATACCTACGCGGTCTAGAGGAAAAGGTGCACCCGGACCGCATCAAACTGATGCTGTACACGGCTTTTTCAAGGTACGGGACAATCCTCGACATTGTATGCTCGCGGCGCAACAAGCTGCGCGGCCAGGCATGGATCATCTTCAAGGAGGTGCTTCAGGCAACCGAGGCCAAAAAAGCAATGACCGGGGCAACCATGTATGGGAAGGAAATCAGAATCGAATACGCGAAAACGAAGTCGGATGTTATTGCCCGTCTCGACGGGACCTTCAAGCCGCGCGTCAAGCGAAAGCCAGAGGATGGAGCCACGCAGGGCCCCAAACGCCCTGATGCCGCACCTGCAAAAATGATCAAGAGTGATACGAATGGGTCTCAAGAGCCTACGAGCGCTGCTGAGTCTGGCAGTGTTCCGATGGACACCTCCGAAGGTCCTGCAAACCCTGCTCAGCCAGAGGTCGAAGCACCACCACACAAGGTGCTGTTTTTGCAGAACCTGCCTTCCGAGGCTTCAAAGGAGGCCCTCGAAATTCTCTTTAAACAGTTTCCCGGTCTTGAAGGCGTACGTTATTTCGCCGCCAAGAATGTGGCTTTCGTAGACTTTGATTCCGTAGAGAATGCCAAGCTCGCCAAGGATGGTTCGCAGGGTTTCAAGCTCACGGCTACGCACGAGGTACACGCTGCATTCGCCAAACAGTAATTTGATAGTGAAGCCTTCGTGTCTTTTCTTTTCTATCTTTTCTTCTATTTCTTTTCTCCTCTCACCACGTCTTTCTCCTTGCAAACAAAACTTTAAGTAATACTATACATGCGCATCTTGCTTGCGATCTTTCACGCGGCAGCGCGTCCTCGCGCTTACACTTGCAGCTCGAGACTTCTGTTCACTACTGCCTTGCAAAGACTGATTGTAGGCGTCGTCATCGCTGATTTCCGACAGGCAGCGAAAGGCTTTTGCCCGCAAGAAGAATTTGCTCGAGAGCTTCAAGACAAAGAAGACCTGGTGGGGCCTCAAAGACTTCTTTGTTGCCTTGAAAGCAAATGCTTTGCAGCTGCCTGGACATCTCCTCCCATGGCAAGGCTGACACAGACTCCCAGCGCAATGTGTTGTGGCTGAAATCGACCTCGATCAATTGGCGAAGTCCGACGAGGAATGATGGGATTTCAGAAATTTTGTTCGCGCTTACAGAGAGTCTCTGCATGCGTCGCAGTGACTTGATTCCTGCCGGAAGGCTTTCAAGTTCATTGTGGTCGAGACGTAGCTCCATCAGAGTTGCGAGATTCCCTAGTGCATCGGGCATTGACGCGAGCCGATTGTTGCTAAGAATGAGGCGCTCGAGCCGAGGAAGTGAGAACAGGGTCTCGGGGAGATCGGCAAGGTTATTTCCTGCGAGACCAAGTGTGCGGAGATTGAGCAGACTTCCGATTTTGTGCGATAGGCTTGCAAGACGCTGATTTGTGAGCCAGAGCTCTCTCAAGCCTTGGCCCGTGTCCCGCTTCATGCGATACTTCTTGAACACCTCTGCAGGTACCATGTGTAGCTGGCAAGCTTGGACTTTGTGTTGCACATTGATGTTCGGACTGCCCAGGTTCGCTTCATCCTCGGCAGCTCCATCTTTCTCGCTTTGTCTGCGTTGTTCGTCATTTTCGTACAAGCTTCTGTGCGGGTAGAATGCAAGATCTAGCTCCCCACGCTCCGCCTTTCGTTTTGCAGCAGAGGCGATCATTCTACTCCTCGGTTCGCTTTCCCTGCGGCTCGAGTGCTCGCGAGTCGTGACAGCTGCTTTTGAGCAATGCCCGCCGACCACTCGGAGAGACGACTTGGAATTCTGCGTTTCTCACCAGGCAACTCACGCTTCTCAGATCAAACCGCATGAACCTCTTTCCGTCCTCGATTTCTTTTTGCAGAATGCGCGCCACACTCTCTCCGCTTTCCCCTCCCTTTCTTACAAAGGCCTCTCACTCGCTCGCCTCTCCTCTCCTCTCGCCTTCCAGGCAAGCCAAAAAGTCTCCACCATCCACCCGCCCAGCCGCCCCCCAAGCAACCTGTGCTACGCTGACCTGATCCGAGCCTCGTTCCTGGCCAAGCTCTCCTCCTCCTCCTCCTCCTCCTCCCGCGTCCAGCCAGCATCCCTGCCTCCAGCCGTGTCGCCCTCGTCCCCATCGCAGTCCTCGTCCTCGTCCTCGTCCCTCCCCGCGGGCGTGAACGGATAGGATGGTGACCGGGGGACCCCGTGGCGACGCCGCGCTGCCACCGATCGATCGATCCCTCGACAAGCAGGAGAGCAAGAACAACAAGCAAGCAAGCAAGCAACAAACAAACAACAATCAAACAACAATCAACAATCAAGCAAACGCGGCGCGAGCGAGCCCAGCCCAGCCCAGCCCAGCCGGCCCGGCCGCCGAGGCAGGCCCCGCGCGCGGCGAGGGAGCGAGAGAGCGGCCCGCCCGCGCCCGAGCGGCCGCGGCGCGCGCGCTCCTCGGCCCGGAGCGCCTTCCCGAGGCGGAGATCGAGTGGCGCAGCACAAGGCGAGGCGAGGCGCGACAAGAGCGAGCACGATGTCGGCGTGGAAGGCCTTCCGCAAGACGATGAACATCGTCGAGCGCACAGAGAGACTCATGGGCAAGGGCGCCATCCAGCGCAAGGTACGTGCGACGATTCAGCAGCTTTCGCTTGCCCGGAAAATGGGGGGGGGGGGGGGGAGGTGCAAGGCAGGTCGACGAGATCGTCTCGACTTTGCTTGTCATCCCATGGTGGCGGGGAAGAGGAAGGACAAGATGAGCTCGCGTTGCGAGCGCAGGCGCGAAGAGTGCCTTGAATCCTTTGGGAGAGAGAGTTTGAAAAGACAAAAGGAAGCCTTGAGACTGACTTTCCCCGTGATGTGAAATCGCGCAGCCCAAATGGTTTGACATTATGAAGGCGATCCCGCCTTCGGAACCCTGGGAGTTCAAGGAGTACCGCAAGGCGATCAAGTTTCCCGAGGAGGGTCTCTTGCAACGATTCTACCGACGCAACCCGGAGCTTCTTAGCTCAGAAGTCTATGATCCGGAAGTTCGTTCCTCGATGCCTGTTGCCTTCCGCTTTGTTGGCCTTCAGCTCAAGTACATGAAGGAGAAGGGACTCCCAGAATACGAAGCCTATGAGCGCGTCAAGCGTGAACTTGGCCACGACATGAAGAGCAACGTCGCAGCCTCTGCAGAGAGCTTTGAAGAAGATGTTAACGTAGAGGCCGAGGGCGGAGCCATCAAGTCGAGTCGTGGTGATGCTGACTCCATCTCGCTGAGGGACAAATTCCGGGAATGGACCGAGGCAGAGCAGCAATATTACCAGGCAAAGGCTTCGAAGAAGAAGAAATAGCGGATAGAGGAAAAAAGAAAAAGAAAAAAGAGTGGGACCTGAATTGTCTGCAAGAAAAAAAATGAGAATTTAGTCTACTCGCCCCCTGGTCAAACAGTGACGGACTGCGGCTGGCGTGAAGAGGCAGCAGTAGCCCCTTTTGCTGTTTTGCGTCGTTCATGGCGGCCATGCGGCTGCGAAGATCTACTCTTGGCCTTGGCATTTCGCTTGGGCCCAGCATTGCTCGGGCCTTCGCCTCCAGACGAAGTTGATGTCGGTGTTGGCGTTGATGTAGATGAAGTCGATTGACTCGACTTCTTCTTGCTTCCGCCACTTCGACGTGGTCTCGACTTGCGGGACTTGGAGCTTTGCTGCAACTGCTGCTGCTGCTGCTGCTGCTGCTCTTGGTTTTGCTGTTGCTGAGACCTGGAAAAGATGGCATCCTGCTGCAGGCCCTCTTGCGCCGCGAGCTCCATGGCAAGACGTTCTGACTCCATTTCTAGCGCCTGTTGCGACTGGATATCAGAGAGCGTCTGTTCTCCATTACGCGTATGCATGCCCCAACTCGAGACTTGAAGGTCACAGCGGTTACGACCGGTCACGCTCTCTTCTTGTTGCTCCATCTGAATGCTTTGAAGGTCGAGGGATTGTTGCATTGCGCGAAGGACTGTTCCCTGCGAACCACTCATGCTCTTGTCCTTGCGAGAGCTCGACTTGGCACGAGCTTGTTGCGCCCACGGCGCAGCCGAGGCTCGGTTAGACTTGGTCTTTGGCGTCAAATAGTCACTCAAGGAGACGCCTCGAGGTGGCGGCCCGCTTGCGTCCTTCGTTTCGGGCGAAGCGGCAACATAGGTGGGAACCCGCGGCGATGACGATGTCACGCTTGATTCTCCCAGCTGAAGCGACCGCGCGCTACCTCCTCCACTTGCGCCTGCTGATCCTCCAGGGGTAGCTAACATGCTTCCTGAGCGCTGTCTAGACGTCAGCGGCGACAGATAAGCCGAGGCCAGGGGTGAATCCGTGAGCGACATGGAAGGAGGCACCGCGCCGCTCACTTGCTTGGACCATGTACCCTGCTGCGGAGTGGCAGGAAGCATGCCTTGACTCTGCAAGTATCGTCGACGCTGCTCCTGAAAGAGTTTACGGGACTCTTCCTCCTGCTGAATGTCACGCAAACTAGCGCCCGCGGCCACGGATCCAGATCGTCGACGAGGCTCCGTCTCGTGTCGCGCAGGGTGAGCTCCTGCACCCCTGTCAACTTGCGGGCTTTGCCACGGATTTGAGGCATCCCGCCGATGCGTTGGCCCATCGGAAGACGGTTGCGCGGCCAGAGCATGGCCACGCGACTTCTCCTTTTGCGCGTCGAGTTTTATCCTTTCCTGCTCCTTGGCTTGATTGCGACGGTGCTTTTTGCCCGACACATGGTGAACCATGGCGTTCTCGCTGTTGACACGAACGTCGCACGTCCTGCACCAGTACAGGTTGTCTGAGTCGTCTTGTGGCGCAGCGCAGGTTTTACTGCTTGCTAGACGAAGCGTGATTTCGTGTTCGATGAGCTGCATGGATGCGAGAATATCTGCCATTTGCTCATCAAGCGCTCGCGCACGCTTTGCCTGGGGCTTGCGACGATCGGGCGTTGACGCCATGAGTTTCAGCTGCATATCTTCCGTCCCGAGACGCTGACGCTCGCAGGCCTCGAGGCGCTTCCGCAGTCGAGGCAGCGAGAGCGAGCTGAGGTCGACTTTTGCTGTTGTTGCCGGTGGACAGGCTGCGGCGCCCACGCCAGGACCCATGGGACTGAACTGACAGCGCATGCCACGATCCTCAAGGTCGCTGGCGGTCGAGAATGCACTGACTACACTTTGGGAACGCATACGGGCGAAGTCAGTGACGTGGGCGGGGCTTGCGGCCCCAGCCTGCTCTTGTGCAGGATCTTGGCACGTTTCCACGGCCAAGACTTGATCTATATCAAAGAGGGGCTCAGCACAGAGGCGAGCGATACGTTCCTCAACTTTTAAAGTATTGCCCATTGTAAGAACAACATCAAGGTTGAGTGCGACAAACCGTTTGCAAAAGTTTGCGAGAGAGACGGCATACAATCTGTCGGCAAACTCCCATGTGGACACAACGTTCCATAAATTTACAGACTCCGCCATGACGCGCTCGCAGGTGAGCTGTAAACTCATGGGCTGATGAACTACTGCATGCCCGTCATGGTCAGATTCTCCTTCGCTGTCGCTTTCGTCGTCTGGATAGTCACCCGAGATAGGCTCTGCCAAGTCATCCGGCGCACTCGTCTCATCGGAGCCTAGGTTTTGCTCGGACTCCTCCCCAAGCAAAGAGACGCCTGGCCATGATCCTTCTACTCCCTCGACCCCAAAGGCGGCAGCGAGTGGGATCTCGTCAAACTTGGGCTCCCGCGTCTGCACGAGCGCAATGGTGTGGGTATCAGCGGCGGCGGCGGCACAGATACCGCGCAAGGTTGTAACGCGCGTCGGGGTGGGCTGGTAGGTTTGCGAGGAACCTAGTGCACCACGCTCGCCATTACCCCAAGTGTACATGTTACCCCGATGGTCAAGGGCACACGTGTGATTCCGCGAACAGGAAACCGAGACGATGCGCTGCCTCCTCAAGGCCGTGACGCGGCTTGGTTTGGTTGTATGTGCTTGTTCATTGTTACGATCGCACCCTTTGCCTGCGTGGCCCAAAAGGCTTGCGTGGGTTCCCCATGTGAAGAGCATGCCCTCGGTGGTGACTGCAGCGGCATGGCTGGGCCCACACGCGAGATGGCTCACGCGCACCCCGCTTTCGCCACCACGACCGCCATACGACCAATCGGCATGCTCATCATCGTCGCCGTCTCCACTACGAAGGCGAAGACGAACCTTTGTTGGGGCATGAAGGCCAAGCCCAATTTGCAGGACATCGCCTGACTTGGACAAGAGATAAGTGACACCCTCAGCAGCGCAAGCTTGAATGATACCCGAGGATGCAAGGCGCACGCCCGCGGTCATGAGGCGAGGCGAGGTAACGCGACTGGCAAGGGTGTCCCTTACTCCGAGCTGGCACTTGTCGTTTGCACCCCAGGCGTAGGCGCGGCCAAGGTTGTCAATTGCAACCGAATGCGCGGCACTGGCCGCGATGAGACGGACAGAAGGCCGTGATCGCTCGTTGAGGTCACTGTCGACGCTGCCTACGGCGCTGGACTTGGCTTCCTCGGCAGGGAGCCTGACGCGGCGCGGCTGAGCGCTGCCACGCCCCGAGCCGGTACCGAGCTGCCCCTTTTCGTTGCTGCCCCAAGCGTAGAGGTTGCCATGGGAGGTCACGGCAAGCGTGTGGTCCTTGCCCGTAGCGACGCGCGTGACAACGTGAGAGGCCATCTCGCGCACGAGGTTTGGCTCGATGCGCGTCTTCTCGTCGCCAAGGCCGAGTCGGCCATGCTGGCCGTGGCCCCAGGTCCAGATGCGGCCGTGCTGGTCGACGGCAACCGTGTGGTGGAGCGCGGTGGAAAGTTTGGTAATGCGCACGTCGAGGTCGATGCGACGCGGGAGGACCTGGATTGCCACGGAATCTGCTGTGGCGTAGCCGAGCTGCAAGTCGCAGCGCCCGAACGACACGAGACGGCCCCCGCGTCGTGTCTGCGCGAGCGGGACCCGTTTCTTCTCTGCGCGCAGAGCATCAGAGACGGTCTCTACGAGGCTCTCGTACGATGCCAGGCTTTCGTTGGCATCGGCGTCGAGCGCAAGGCTGCGCTGGAGCACGAGCAGCGCGCACACGAGCCCCAGCGACGACGTTTCGAGCGGCATGCCCCGCAGCGCGTTTTCCACGGCCTCCTTCGCCCTTCCCACACGTACAAGTCGCACGACCTCTTCGCGGGCGCCGCTCGTCACCGTCTCCGCCTCCATCGTCGCCGTCTCCGCCTCCGTCGTCGTCATCGTCGCGCCCTCGGCGCTCTGCTCCGCGCTCATGAGGTCCTTTTCCAGCTCGCAGCTCGCTCGCTTGCTTGTGTCAGTACGGTGCGTCTTTCTTTCTTTCTTCCTTTCTTTCCGCTCGCGCGCGCGGCCGCGCCGGCACTCTCCGCGGCGCCTCCGCCGCTCCTCCTCCTCCCGCTGCGCTGCGCTGCGCCGCGCTGCGCTGCGCTCTGCTGCGCTCTGCTGCGCCGCCTCGCGCCGTCGCGGTCGCCGCCGCGCTCGCTCGTCGCGCCGGGGCCTCGCCGATGCCGCCGCTCCGATCCCGCCCGCGCCGTGCCGCTCTCCTTCCCGGATCGCTCGCGCCTGCGCGCCGCCGCGCCGCGCCGCCGCTGCGCGGGTTCTGTCTTTGGCGCGGCGCGACCGAGACCGCGCGGGCGAGGAGCGACGCGCGGCGACGCGACGCGCGAGGTGGCGGGATGGGAGGAGATGAGATGCGAGGGGCCGGCCAGGCGGCGCGATCATTGTGCACGTGGGATGATGTCATCGACCATGGCGAGCGAGGAATCCTGGCCCGGCATGCCACTGAGGCCTTCGCCGGGATCACGCTGAGTCGAGATGCCGCCAGGGCACGTCCGTCGGGCGACCAAGATGCGGAGAACGGGCGCGGCGCGCTTTAGAAGAAGAAGCGGCGTGATCTTCTTCTCTTGGCCACGAGGCGCATCTTCTTCGTGCCACCCTGCAAGCAAGATACTGACGGTGCCGGTGACGTGTCTCTTTTTTTTGGGGGGGGGGGGGGAGATCCAGATGCGAGAGCAAACGAATCTTGCGCCAGAGAAGGGCTCCCCGCTTGATAAATGAAGTAAAGTCTGCCGAACACCAAAGTCGAGCGCGTCTGAGAAGGGGAGCCAGTATTGTACTCTACGTAAACGAAAGACAGCAGGCAAAAAGGCACGTAAAAAGGCAAAAACAGGGAGATACGCTCCAGTTTGTCTCGTCGAACAACCACGTGGCGGGCAAATTCATCAGGCAATGTGACCATCGCAGAAAGTATGGAACAAGCGAGCGCGGAGTCGCCATGGGGCGACAACTGGCTGCATACGTCTACTCTTGATCGAGTTTGAATACAACGACTACAGTCGCTCAGCGACAATTGTATGCGTCCGTCTTCTCGTGATCGAAATTTTTAGAAACACAATGACTACGGTCGCTCGCATGGAGTCGCCATGGGGCGACAACTGTCTGCATACGTATACTCGTGATCGAATTTGAATACAACGACTACAGTCGCTCAGCAACAACTGTATGCGTCCGTCTTCTCGTGATCGAAATTTTTAGAAACACAATGACTACGGTCGCTCGCATGGAGTCGCCATGGGGCGACAACGGTATGCATCCATCTACTCGTGATCAAGTTTGAATTCAACGACTACGGTCGCTCAGCGACAACTGTATGCATCCGTCTTCTCATGATCGAGGTTCTTAAAACACAATGACTACGGTCGCTCGCATGGAGTCGCCATGGGGCGACAACTTTATGCGTCCGTCTTCTCGTGATCGAGACTTTCAAAACACAATGACTACGGTCGCTCGTATGGCTGACTTTCCTTGCTGGTCAGAGAACCAGACTCTGGCCACTTTACATTCACGAGAACCCAATCGTCACTTAATGGAACGGCCGCTATGTCGCACGAGCCAGTTTCGTTCTTTTCGTCAAAGGACAGACACGCGTGGCACAAGTCATGACGTCAAGGTCCTTCGATTTGGCATGAAAGCCGTGACAAGAGAAAACAAAAGGGAGATGTCCACATCTGTGCTTTGTTCGTTTAGGAGACTTGTCGTCGTCTCTTTGTGAAACAGCACACAAGATGAGACTCGGCATGCGGGCCAGACGTGTTTTCAGGCGATTTCTGGACTGACCAAGTTGATGCGGGTTGGATTCAACTGATTCGTCCGTCATCTGTTCGTCCTGGAGTCTGTTGGTATTAGGCACGAAGCAACGGTAAAGCTTTCTTTTGTCAACTCGGCGAGGGTATTCCATTGGTGCATGGCCACGCCACTTCGAGCATTTGAGTACCAAGGGAGAGCTTTATTTGACCTTTGCGGGAGATCTTTATTTGACCTTTGCGGGAGAGCTTTATTTGACCTTTGCGGGAGAGCTTTATTTGACCTTTGCGGGAGAGCTTTATTTGACCTTTGCGGGAGAGCTTTATTTGACCTTTGCGAAGCTTGTATGGATTCAGACTTCTCGTCTGTCTGTGAAACCGCGCGCAAGTTGAAACTCGAAATGTGGGCCGGACGTCTTCACTTGACTGGCCGACCATATTGATGCGGTTTGGATCCAACTGCGTCATCTTTCATCAACTGTTGGCACAAGCCACGAAGCGACGCCAAAATGTTCTGTTCGTCAACTCGGTGAGGGAATTACGGTCACGGCAATAACGGAGATTGGTACAAGACTAACATGACCGCTTGGGTGAAGTCTGAACAGCTTGCGCAACATTTTCGAGCTTAGACGCCTGTCACTTAGCCTCTGACTCTCTCCCTCTCCCTCTCCCTCTTTCTCTCCCTCTCACAAGACAAGATGAGACAAGCTAGGCCTAGGCCCCAATGGTAATAGTCCCAGGCGCACGGTGAACCGGGCGCACGTCCACATTTCCGGCCGGCGCCGTGGTGTGCGCAAGCTCCCATCGCGCGCACGCAGGCACGCACGCTCGCTCGCACGCACGCACGCACGCACGCTCACGCGCACGCCCTCTTCATCTGGGCTGGAAGGACCGACCGCGGCCGACACTGGGCGCGCGCCACTTTGAGCGTTGAAAGTATATACTGCCTCCCGGCCACTGCTACGTTCGCGCGTGCCCTCCTTCTCGAGCCCGGGCGAGACGCCTCGTCGTCGCTATCGGGCGCACGCTCGGCCGCCGCGCGTGGCAGCAGACTTGGAGCAAGCAACTGCAAGCGACAGCGAGCGCGCGTGCCATGTTCTCGCGGGACGGCGACCTCGTTCGAGAGAACTCGCTCGCTCGAAGTCAGTTGCTGTCGCTGTCGCTGTCGCAGCCGCTGTCGCACGCTCGATCCGTGCTCGGCGAAGGCGCGAGGGCGTGTGCACCTGGCTGCACTCGGCCGGACTCTGCAGCTGTATAGCCAACTCTGGCGCGGCGATGATGACGATGATGATGAGCATCCGCGCGACGGAGATGCTGCAGATTCTCCTCGACAACGACGCCGACCGCCGCGACGAGCCTTTGCAGCAGCAGCGGCGCGAGAAGCCAGAACCCAGAGTGCGAAGCCAAGATCCACGCGTCGCCGACTGCGACCGCGGCGTATACATACTACAGTTCCTGGAATCATGATGCTTTCCTCCCTCCTGCGGGCCGCCAATCTTGGGCGCGCGCCCTCCTCGCTCCTCCCTCCCTCCCTGCCGCTTCCTGGAGCCCACGAGCGAGCGAGGGAAGGCGCGGTCTGCGGCAGCGCAGCGGCCGCCGCCCAGGCGCGCTGTCGCAGGCCGTGCGCCCGGCCAATCAACCGATCGATCGATCGCAGTCGGGAGCGAGGGTCGAGAGATTGCTCGGCCGGAGATCGGAGACTGGTTTTGAATTTTGTTGAATTCCTGTGATTGCTTGCTTGCTTGACGGACAGTGAGAGAGAGACAGACGGCGACCGTTCAAGCGGAGGGAGGCCGGCACCCTTTTTTATGCTGCGCCAATCGGTATGGCGCGTCGGCGCCCAGCACGTGCGCCGCGCACTCTCCCCCGCTGCCCCGCTCGGACCGCTGCCTTGGCCCTCACTACCCCCGTCGCACGCCAGATGCCGGCTTATCTGCTCATGCGGAAGGTGGGGTAGTAAGCAAGTATATGCGGAGAAAGGGGGGCACGCTGAGGTGTGTACGAGGGAGGGATTCGGGCGGCGTACTTCCAGCGGAGACGGTAGGGGTTCCTAGGCGCCGTCTAGGCAACCGGGGGGCGGGCTGGAAAGGAGGCGGAGCAGAGACGAGAGCGCGCGCCCCCGCGACCAAATCCCCAACAACAATCAGCAGCGACAGCGCAAGCAGCGACGCGCCCGCTTCCGGCCTGCTGGCTAGCTGATTGATTGATTGATTGATTGATTGATTGATTGATTGTCTGCCGCGAGTGCGTGCGTGCGTGCGTGCGTGCGAGCCTCGCTTGCTCTGTTGACCGGCGTGCCTCTGTGCGTGTTCGGTCCATTTGCACGCGCCCCGCCTCGCCCAACTCGCGTCGCGTGTTTGTTGTTGTTGTTTTCCTACGATGGAGCGTCGCCGCATCGTCGAGGGCGAGGAGGATGACCTCGTCCTCCTCAAGAACATCAGCGAGAAGGACGTCGTGAACACTCTCGAGGCACGGTACGCCAAGGATGCCATCTACACCCGCATCGGACCCGTGCTCGTCAGCGTGAACCCCTTCAAGGATATCCGCGGCTTGTACAGCGTCGACATGATGCGCAAGTACTACGGCCGCTACCTCTTCGAGATGGCCCCGCATGTCTTCGGCACCGCCGAGGAGGCCTACCGTGCCCTGCTCTCGACCGGCAAGAACCAGGCCATTCTCATCAGTGGTGAGTCTGGCGCCGGTAAGACCGAGGCCGCCAAGAAGATCATGGAGTACATTGCTGCGGTCTCCAAGGACCGTGCCGAGGTGGCCCAGGACATCTCCGTTGGTGAAATCAAGGACGCCCTCCTCAAGTCGAACCCCGTGCTCGAATCCTTTGGTAACGCCAAGACCAACCGAAACGACAACTCGTCCCGCTTCGGCAAGCTCATGCGCATCTTCCTCGACTACGATGGCGTGCCTCTTGGTGGTGCCATCAGCACGTACCTGCTCGAGAAGGCCCGCGTCGTCTCGCAGGGTGAGGGTGAGCGCAACTTCCACTCCTTTTACCAGCTTTGCTCCGCCCCGAGCTCGCTCAAGAGCAAGCTTCGTCTCAAGTCCGCCCGCGACTACCGCTACACGGCGACCACGACTTCGGTCTCGTCCATCAACGACGGCTCCGACTTTTCCGAAATGGACAAGGCCATGGACGCGGTCGGCATCGGTGCGGACAAGATGGAATTCTACGGCATTGTCGCCGGTATTCTTCATCTTGGTAACGTCGACTTTGACGCCAAGCGTGACTCTTGCGACGTCTCGCGCAGCTCCTCGGGCGCGCTCGGCGACGCCGCGGCTCTTTTGGGCATGGACACCAGCGACCTCGCTCGCGCAATCACGCACAAGACCATTCAGTCCCGCACCGAGGTCATCACCAGCCCGCTCACCACCGTTGACGAGTGCTGCAAGTCGCGCGATGCCCTGGCCAAGGCCTTGTACACGCGCGCATTCTCCCGTCTTGTGGAGATGATCAACGTGGGCATCCACGCTAAACTTCAGGAGCTCACGCTTGGCATCCTCGATATCTACGGTTTCGAGATCATGCAGCACAACAGCTTCGAGCAGCTTTGCATCAACCTCACCAACGAGAAGCTCCAGCAGCTCTTCATCGAGCTCACCCTCCGCGCCGAGCAGGACGAGTACAAGCGCGAGGGCATCACCTGGACGCCGGTCAAGTACTTTGATAACAAGGTCGTGTGCGAACTCATCGAGAGCCGCCGCCCCGCTGGAATCTTCCAGCTTCTCGACGACGAGGCCCTGCGCCCCGGTGGTAACGATAAGGCTCTGATTGGCAACCTTAACTCCAACCTTGGCCGTCATCCTCACTACGTCTCTCTCGAGACCAAGACCAAGAACGATCTTGCCGAGTTCACGGTGCGCCACTACGCCGGTGACGTCACCTACAGCACCGAGGGCATGCTCGACAAGCACGTCGACACCCTCTTTCGCGATCTCATCATGGTCGCTGGCAAGGGCTCCAGCAACGCCTTTATCCGCAGCCTCTTCCCCGAGGCCGACGAGCCTCCTTCGGGCAAGCGCCCCATCACCGCAGGTACGGCCTTTGTCCGCGATCTCGGTCTTCTCATTGACGAGCTCCATGAATCTGAGCCGCACTACGTACGCACCATCAAGCCCAACGAGTCCAAGCGCAACATGTTCGACCGCGACCTCGTTGACTTCCAGGTCCGCTACCTTGGTCTTGTGGAGAACATTCGCGTCCGCCGTGCCGGTTTCGCCTACCGCTCCCCGTATGACTTCTTCTTCCGGCGTTACCGCATGGTCACGGACGCCACCTGGCCCCTGGGTTCGGGCCGCCCTCAGCGCGATACGCTCACCATTCTGCGCGAGCTCCGCATTTCCGACTTCCAGGAAGGCAAGTCGAAGATCTTCATTCGCGAACCCGGTGATGTCTTTACCCTCGAAAAGTCTCGCGACGAGGCGCTCAACATGGTTGCGGGCATCATTCAAAAGGCCTACCGCGCCTTCAAGGCTCGTCTCTACTTTTTGCGTCTCCGCGAAAAGAGCGTCGAGTTCCTCAACCACCAAAAGCGTCGTCGCGCGAGCTACACCTTTTACTTTGTTGGCGACTACATTCATGCCCAGGACAACGAGCAGATTACGTCGCAGATCGATGGCCGCGTGCGCTTCGCCGAGACCGTCAGCGTCGTTGACGCCAAGGCTCGCCGTTCGAGCGGATACATGATCATTACCCGCAGCCACCTGTACATCATGCAGGCTCTCACCTACAAGATCCTCCACGCCTTTTCGCTCAACGACATTCGCAGCTTTACGCTGTCCTCCTATGCCGACGGCTACATGCTCGTCGATGTTGCCTCGGAGAAGCTTTCGGCGACTCTCATTCTCGACACCATGCGCAAGGCCGAGGTGGCGACCATGCTCCACGAGGATGGCGTTGATGTCAACTTTAGCGACGATGTGAACGTCACGGTCATTTCCAAGTCGCTCTTTGGCTCCAAGGTCCTGCAAAAGAACCTTCACTTTACCGAGGCCGGACACCTTCCCGACGGCGCCACTCGCGTCCTGGTCACCAAGAAGGATGGTGTCGACCCCAAGCGCGAGATGGTCATTGAGGTTGCCCCTGACCTTGCCTCGGGTGCCAAGGTCCAGCTCGACGAGGATGTTCTCTCGCGCGTGCAGATCCACAAGACTGCCCACGGCGTTGCCAAGAAGGTTCCTTACAAGAACTTTCGTGGGTACTAAACCACGTGTTGACTGACATTTTGTCTGTGATCGGTCGGTCGACCGATTCATCCTCCCGCGCCGTGCCGCGGTATATTTCCTCTGCTGTCTCGACAAGCCGCCACCCTGTTTGTTTACTCGCGCGCTGTTTGTCATCCATTCTATCGAAAATATTGTTTCTTTCTTTTTGTGTTCTCAATCATCATCAAAGTCATCATCATTATCACCAAGTCTTCATTCAAGACTGGTCGACTCACGACTTGGAAACTACATGTATGCGTGCATGCATGCATGCATGTATGCACGCAGCCGGCGAGTCTTTCGATGAGAAAAAACGTAATATTGCTGCAAGCGTGCGCATGGCCTCGAGGATTATGAGTAGTCGTACACCGCCATTTTTCAAATCCGCAACGAGCAGACGCACCTTTGCATCCAGTTCGTTCTTAACAAGGGAAAAGAAGGGACGGAGCGATGGCTTTCCTCCTTGCACGTCTTGACCTCGTCGAAGCGGCAAATGATGATGCGCTCGCCAAGGCGTTGCAAGCACAAACCGGGATTCGCGCCGTGCGGCGACTTGTCCCAGACTTTGTGGTGCCTAGCGCGGGTTGTGCGATCGTTCTTCACCGCGCTGGTCCCAATGCCAGGACTGCGCGAGTAGCGATCGAGCTCCTCCGAGGATTCAAAATGGGTATTTTGGTGGTCGTTGGATCTCGAATCAACGACCCAGAGACCTACCTTGCGCATATCCCCGACGCTGTGCAGATGGTCGTACTGCCTGACGACCCGCGCGAAATCTTTGTTTTTCTTGTTCGAGTACGTCGGTCAATACGTGCAAGTACTATGCGTTTTCTTTAACCTTGGCGTCGTCGCGAACTCACCCATGTCTTTATGGCCAAAATGCAATCGTAGATTGCCCAACGTGTGCATAGCAGTAAGCTGCACGCTGCAAAATCTTGGATCGACGACGAACGCACCAGACTTGCTGCCAATGTTCAAGATGCGCGCATGCAGGTAAGTAGGCACGAGAGATAAGAAAGCTGCAAAAGGTCACAAAGCTCACCGGTTACGAACTCGTATGCGTCGCGGGCTCAAGGCGGTATTGAACGCTCTTCCCATCGACCGTGGAGAAGCGCACGCACTTGCAGATGTCTTTGGGAGCGCCGAGGTGCTTGCGCGCATGTCGGTTGCCGAGATCACTGCGAGAACACCTCTCTCCCAAGAAACAGCCTCTCGTATCATCGACTTTTTCGCCCGCGACGAGGCTCTCCTCCACTGAGAATCTACAAACAATTGGCAAAGATTATGTAATGCAATGAATGGAAAAACGAATGAACAAATGCATGAGTTGACTCTACTCCTTCGAAGGAGGAGCTGTGTTATCGACATTAGCATCAGCGAGCTTGCGCGCCAGCGTTGCGATGCCCTCGACACCGACACGGCAGCAGCCGCCAAGAACTGCAAGCTGGTTAAATCGCTGAGTCCATTCTGAAAGCATGGAAGCAAAGTCCTCATCCGTCACCCCAGAGGCAGGAACCCAAGCACGGTTTACGTACGACTCGCCGCGGTTCGGGTAGGCGACAAGAGGGGTATTAGGCGCCACCTCGGAGGCAATTTCCAATGCGCGCATTACAGCACGAGGCGCGGTGCAGTTGAAGCCAATCATATCAACACATTTGGCATCGCGCAAAAACGCCAGGGCATCTTCGAGAGACTCTCCACTGTTGAGTTTGGCGTTCTCGTTGAGTGACATGGAGACCCACGATCGAATTCCTGACGGCAAAGGCCCGGCCTCTTCGAGCACACGAACGACAGCACGGACTTCTTGCATACTCGGGAGCGTCTCGAACGCCACAAAGTCAGGAAGACGAGACGGGTCTGCAAGTAGAGCCTTGAACCGGTCGCTGTGAAAGGAGACCAAGTGGTCTTCATCGCAGCCAAAGTCGCCAGTGTACTCACTGCCATTCGCAAGGGTTGCGCCATAGCTGCCAAGACTGGCGGCAACCTTGCGGTCTAGGTTCTCGCCTGCGGCTTTGCGCGCAATGGCAACACCCTGACGCAACACCTCGCATGCCTCTTCCCGGCCTACACCAACGGCCTCAAAGCCGCCAAAGCTAAATTGGTACGTCGCGGTGGTCACAACCTGGGCGCCAGCTTCGTAAAAGGCGGCGTGAACATCCTCGATGACTTTGGGGTCGTCTTTCAGTAGCCGGGCCGACCAGAGCGAGTCGCCCGTCAGTTCCAGGCCGCGCGCCTCGAGCGCAGTGCCGAGCCCGCCGTCGAGCACAAGCACCATCCTTGAACTCGTTGCGCCTCTTGATACAATTCTGCTTGCTTGTCTTGCTCGCTTGCTGGCTGGCGGCTAGCACAATGCCGTGGACTGGTGCCGTGAACGATGAATGAACAAAACCAGAATGAGAGAGCTCTCGCCCCAGTGGCAAGTGGCACTGAGATGAGATGTCGTGAGAAGAACGTGCAGTCACTACCAAAAGAAAATGCCTTACTACACTAGGCCTAGTATACGTAGCGTTCTTAAGGGAGCCAAGTGCAGCGACAGCTTGGCTCGGGGTTTGTATTCAACGAGTTGCGGCACTTCGAGGGGCTTGCTTGTGCGAGACAAAGAAAAAAGAGAAATAAGTGTTTCGCTCGTAAAGGGAAATCTACGGGTAGGCCTACGTGTGGACTGGAGTGGTGATGGACAAGACAGCATAACGACACATGAACGAGAAAAAAGAAAAGCTTAGCCGTGCACAACGACCTTGACGTGGCCAGCGTGGTCCACAACCTGGAACGGCGTTCCGCTGTCGTAGATACGGAACCAGAGCGCAAAAAGCACGACGGAAAACAGCGAGGCAGCGACAGAAATGATGACGAGCGCACCATAGAGCTGCGCATTTCCCAAAATGAGCGCCATGATCGACATGGCAATCGTGCCAAAGGTTCGCAAGGCAGACTGACATTCCAATACGGTGGGCACCTGTTCTTCCTCGACCCATTCGCGCAAAAGCTTTGCATGCACGAGGGCAAACGCACGGAGCGGGGGCCCAGAAAAGATGAGAACAACCATGAGGAAGAGCAAAGAAGCCTTTGACGAAGACCCAAAGAGCGTAAATCCAAGAATTGCAGGAAACGTAGTGGACCACAGCACCCAGAGCGTCAGCGAAGCCGTGCGCGCGAGCGAGCCTGTCCAACGATGAATGTACTTGACAAAGGATACCAGCCCGCATGAGAAGCATCGAAGACCGATGAGCACGCCAATGATCCACACCGGTAGGCGACGCCATCGCAAATAGGTGAGCGAGAGAATGCCAAGGTCCAGGATGGAAACGCCAAGGGCTGCGTACGCCAGACTTGCCAAGAACACAGGGCTGCGCGCGTACACCCTCCAGCGCTTGAGCGACCTCTTGGCCCGCTCAAGGGTCGGTCTGCGCGGGGACACGCCAATCGGGTGGTAGATGCTACGGCTTCCATACGGGTCAAAAAAGGTCACACTCGTATCGAGGGGCGGTCTCTCCGTGCGCAGTGCCGCCTCAGTGTGGTATGCGAGACGGAAACAAGACATCTCGAGCATCAGAACGAGAATTTGCCAGGCCATTAAAGTCTCCATTGCAATAAAAAGGGCCACGCGTGGCTCCCCAAGGTCCACGACGAGACCAAAGAGCGTCGGCGCGCACACAAAGGCAATCGTGTGCGCGCGGCTTAGTGACACCTTGAGCGCCAACACCGAGGCGTCAATGCGATCGCGGGCCATCACGCTTTCCGACATGCGCCCGTAAACAACCTCGGGCTCATGATGCAGGCCGTCTCCCGTGACGGCTCGCCCGTGAACGCCAGCGATTTCTACAGCTTCAAGCTTTTCTTCAACAATAGGGCTCTCCATGCTACCGCTGCCGAAAAGACCCCCGCCAATGCCCTCGCTGCTATCTTCGCTTTCTGCAAAGCTCCCAAGCGGACTCATGCGACTTGACGCCTCTGACCCGTGACGCATTGCCAGATCGAGTCTGGCCGTGATCTTGTTTGCTGACGGCCGGCTTTGTTCGTTCGAAGAAGATGTGAGAAACGGCATCGCCTGAGTCATGCTAAAGGGTGCAGACGCGACAAGCTTGGACCAATCCTTTCGAATAAGCGCGTTGCGCGCAGCTCTTGCAACCACGCTCAACGAAAAGGCGAAAATGAGCACACAGAGAAGCATGAGCTGCTGAAGCTGCCACACTTCGGGCTGCGACGCAGAAAGCGCGGCGTCGACTTCGGGGTCGGCATTGCCCGAAGACCCCTTTTCAAAAACCCACGGCGCGACAGCACCGCTGTCAATTCCGAGAACAGAGCTTGGTCCTGCTCCAGCCCCTGCTGCTTCCGTAGCCCCTGAGGACGGCGGGCTTGCGTCCGCCCCGGCGCTGCTGGCCCCATCTATATGGGTTTTACTGACCTTGGCATTTTGGAGCAGGGCGACTGGGCCGTGCACGATGGCCGAGGCTTCGGGAAAGGCGACCTGGGCAAGCCGAAAGGCGAGCGCGATGGCCGTGAGCGCAGAGATCCTTTCCAAAAGGACCAAGGCGAGAGCGCATGTGAGGCGATCCACCTGCATGAGCTTGGGCACCACACGGTGCACGAGCAGCGAGGTCATGAGCGTGCTGCATAGCACGATGGCAGCCGCAGGCTCCAGCGAGTCGGAAAAGACTGCAATAAGCACCACGGCAAGCGTCAGGTCCGTTGTGGCTGCACACGAGGACGAAACAAACTGGGCGATCCGCAATGCGCGTCGAGCGCACGTATAAGGATCGACGGCTGGCCTGAACTGCTTGTAAATGGAGGGCCGCACGTAGCCGCTCATGGTCTGCGGTGCGCGCGAGCTCTTTGCGCCGTTTGGCCGGGCACGCAAGCGCTCTCGCAGGACCATAATGCAGGGGCCCAACCCCAGGGTCCCAATGAATAAGCACGCCCCGATCCAGCTGCCTCGGACCAGGCAAATCTCGCTATCCACGACATCGCTGAGGTCCTGCACCGTCAGGAGCAGGCACGGCGTGACGAGCCCCAGCAAGGTAGCGCACAAAAGGGTGGCCAGGACCAGCGCGAGCGTCTCGAGTTGCCGCGCCGCGCGGGACTGCCCAAAGCCCGCACATCCGGGCATGCTCCGCCCGCCGCGAGCTCGCCCCGCGAGCCGCGGCCGTCCGCCCGTCGCGCGCCTCCGCGGAGCGCGCGCGAGCTCGGAGAGATGGATAGATAACGAGCGAGCTCGCAGCCGCTGCCGCTGCCACGATCCCCGATGCCGCCCCGCGACGCGCGGGCGCCTGCCCGCCTCCTGCGCGCGGCTAGCTCGCGGCGGCCGCGCGGCCCCGTCTGCGCGCCCCGGCGCGGCCCCCTCGCGCCCGGCGCGGGTCCCTCCCTGGCCGCTCGCGCTCGAGCGGCGCAGGAGCGAGTTCTGGTTGACGGCGACTCGCGCCCTGCTAGGCCAGGAGCGAGCCTTGCAAAAGCGAGCTCGCCGCTACCCCGCTGGAGACGGCGAACCTGAACGGTCGGCCGGAGGCCACGTCCGCGTCCGCGTGCACGACCGCGTCGCCGGAGACGAGCACAGCTCGCGTTCAATCGAAACAGCTCGCGCGGCGCCTTGCGCCTTTCAACCTCTGGCGAGCTCAGATCAGCTCAGCTCAGCTCAGCTCA
Organism: Aurantiochytrium sp. KH105; assembly: GCA_003116975.1. Classification (NCBI taxonomy): domain Eukaryota; class Bigyra; order Thraustochytrida; family Thraustochytriidae; genus Aurantiochytrium; species Aurantiochytrium sp. KH105. The sequence goes on from BGKB01000028.1 coordinate 626,384, forward strand.
GATCAGATGAGCTCCAGATCAGGTTAGCTCAGATCAGCTCAGCCAAGCAAGACGCAGACGAAAGAAACCCAAGACGAAACCCGAGTCGAGGCGCGGCTCCGCTCGCTCCCTTGAGCCGCGGCCTCGCTCGCTCGCTCGCTCGCTCGCTCCCTCCGTTTCGTTTCCCCCTCCCTCCAGACAAGATCGAGGTTTGCTCGAGTCGCGGTTTTGTTTTCCTGGGACACCTTGAAGATATTCATTCATTCATTCGTCCCCTCGCAACGGGGCCGATCTGCGCCAACTCGAACTTGGACTTGCAGAAAGCAGTCAGATGCAAGCCTGCCAGACGCGGCTGCGGCAGGGGAGAGGCCACTGTGGCAGTCGCTGTGGCTGCGGAGGCTGGCGCCGGTGGTTGGGCTTCTAGCCCTTCGCCTCTTCACGTTGTCGCGCCGCGCAGGCTCGAGCCCACGCCCGTGCTTACGCAGCGCCGCGGCGGCTGCAGCGCAGCGGCGGTCGGGGTTCGCCGCACGCCGCTCGCGCGCGAGCTCGGGACCGAGGCCTGCGAGCGGGCGGCTGCGCCGGCCGGCGCGGCGCCGCTGGCCGCCGCCTGAGCACTCGATGATCGCCAGCCGGGTCAGGGGGCGCCCGTGAAAGACACCGCCGTTAGGCGTAGCCGGGGCCTAGGCCGCCCTAGCCGCCCAACGACGGGTCTTTCACGGCGCGGGCTGGGACGAAGGCGCTGGGACGCGCGGGCGACAACGACGAGGACGAGGACGACAAGGAGGAGGAAGACGAGGGATTCGGAGGGATCCGGAGGCGGGAGAGGGAGGAATGAGACGGCCGCCGCGAACGGACGCCCGAGTCGGAGGGAAAGGCTCGGCCTGGCCGCGACGCCGAGCGCGGGGCGCCAAACGTTGGCTAGCGAGAGGAACTTGCTTGCTCGCTCGCGGACGAAGTCGGGACGACGGAGGCTCGTGAGTTGGTTTTTCTCCTGAAGCCGAATATTTTCGCGGCCGTCGGGAACGGCAGCAACAGTAGCCAGCAGCTGCAGCAACTGGCTGGCTGACACAGCTGGCTCAGATGACAAGTGACGCGTCACCCGACAACGTGGGGCGCGGAGCAGCGACGAGGCACGCCTCGCTAAGACAGTGAATGGAATGAGCTTCACAAGAACAATGGCAGATATATCGATGATGACCTGTCCCCTGGCTGGTGGTATGGAGGGAGGAGGAGAATGAGGATGAACGCTACTGTTCAATGTCTTTTCCCAGAAAGAGGAAGAAGGAGAGAAAAGGGAAGCGAAGGGCTAGGAAGATCGAATCACAGAGCAAACGAAACAGGTCCAAACTGAGGCCGTAGCCGCCTTCCTCTTCCTTCTCGTGTACAAAGAGATGCAGGGGAGCTTGGAAAGAGTTGTTTTCTCACGCGGGCCTGTGAGGACTGAAAAAAGAGTCTGGACGGGGCCGTGGTGCAGATATGGCCGAACAAGTGCAGGCTTCGTTTTGGAGAAGATGCATGCGGCGCGCGCAATCAGGTTAGCTCCACGATGGAACTTTTGCAAGCAATGAACAATATTTGCTTGTCAAGGAGAACCTTTCTTTCGTTTCTATGAGTTGCAGTCGCTGGCCAATGATGCGAACATCGTGTCAAATCAAAACAGAGACTGTCCTGTAAAAGCCAACATGACGCCTCTCACTCACTCGCTCGAGAAGTTGTCCTTGTTATTTGTTCTCGAAATTAGTTCCGAGGAGCTTTGAAAGTTGGCCCTCTGCCAAAACAAAGATCACGTCTGCATCTTGAAGCCGATCAGCTCCGAGTCTCTTGCTCTTTTCTTCTATTATACCGCTGCCATCTTTTTTTCGGCTCCTTGCTCAAAGCTTGTAGTACTGCTCGTGCCCAACATGCTTCTTCTCAGATAAACACTCGCGGCCACTGCATACTCACGCTTAAGTTACAATGTTGGTCTCACCGACAATCACGGCGTTTCCAGTTTTGTTCGCAGAGAGAGAGAGAACAAAGCTCAATTCCCGTCCAAGATTCCGCCGTCAGAACGATCAGCAAGGCGCGCAGCCTTGGACGGGCGGGCAGACGGGCTCGTGAGGAAGAGTCGAAGCCTTGTCCACAGAGCGCCGCGCTTGCGCCTGCACGCTCGCAGCAAGCTCGAGAGAAGTTTTAGGCGAGGTCGGGTTACCGGTGAGGAGGAGAAGTTTCCTCGGACTCACAGGCCGTCAACCAGACTCACAGGCCATGGCGCAGCGAGGTTTCTCGCTGGCGACGGTGTTGCTGGTCGCAGCGGTGGCGGCAGCGGTCCCGGTGGCCACCACCTCAACCACCGCACCGGCGACAACAGCAAGCTCACCTTTGCTCCTGCGAGAGGTTGGCATGATTATGGCGCACGACGCGGGGACCTCGTATCTTCCGGAGGGCCCCTTCATCGACCATTGGGCAAAGACGCAGCCAAGCGGGGGCTTCGGAGCGCTTCTTGACTGCGGCGCACGCGCCCTCGATGTCCGCTCCGAACTCCACGGCGGTCGCATCATTATGCATCACGGAGCCATCCCCGTGCCGACGACCTTGGAGACCGGAATTGACGACGTGATGCGCTGGAGCGAGGCCAACCCAGACGAGCTCGTCTACTTGTATATGAGCCACGATAAGAACCACATTGATGCTAACATCACGGACATATTAAAGCGCGCAGGCGTAGCCATCCTCTCTTGCGGCGAGTCGCAATCCATTGAATTTGAGGACGCATTGAAGCGAGGACCCGTCATTGCGACACTCGGATGCATGCAGGAAAATTATGACCCAGCTGTCCTTTGCGAAGAAGTGGAAGGCCCCTGCTGGCGCGCAGAATACCTCAAATCTCGATTCGCTCGTCTCGTCAAATACTTTAATGCAACCCTGCAACAGGCTGGCCACTTCAATCGCGACAATGAAAATGTCAACACCGCATCGCTTTGGATGCTTCAGGCTCACTGGCAGTATGATGCTGCTGCGATCGCTCTTGGGACACTCGAAGGCTCTACGGTCATCAAGGACAATACCAAGAGTGGAATGAATGACTTTGTTGCAAAATTTCTTCGTGCGCTGCCGGCAGTTCACAAGCTCAACATCGTTGAACTTGATAATGTTTGTGTCGCTGGTGCCGAAATTCGAACGCTTCTTGGTGCAAGAGATATGCGCAATTCAAACAGCGAGCCCTCTGTACATAGCAAGCACTCACTGCGATTACCAGTAGAGTCCATCAGCGCAATCGTTTAATTAATTAACAATCATCAATGACATGTATCTTTATCTTGCGCCGAATGCTACGAGCGACCGGTTTGATTCTAGCCAAGATCGACAGCCAATCAAAGGTCCTTACGAAGTGGATTGACAATGATTGGTGCGATGAATCCAATTTTGAAGCCTCCTAAGATTTAGATCGATCCACTTCCATGGACATCAATGAATCTCACAACATTCAATAGTGATGTTTAGGACATATTCATCAGTCAAACTTGCGGGACGTGCGTCTTGCTACGCTGCTGCTGCTTGACATACTCCCAGAGCAAGATCGATCCACTTGCATGGACGTTGAGCGAGCGCGTGAGACCAAACTGCGGGATTTCGATGCAGTCGTCCACAAGATTCAACAAGTGCATTGGCACGCCCTCTTTCTCCATTCCGAGCAAAAAGCACACGGGAACGTCCATGGGAAACTTGTAATCCTCGATTGATACGCTCTCTGCCGCCTGCTCAAGTGCGAGCACGCGGCAGCCTGCAGCTTTGCGTTTGCGAATGTAGTCCCCCAAGTCAGCATAAGGGACCTCGCTGACCGGGACAAAGTCTTCGGCCGAGCACGCGATCCCAGGAAACCCTGCGTTCTTGAGGAAGCGAAACTGAGAAATCGTAATCTCGGAAAGGCCAAGTACGTCCGCCGTGCGAATAAGACCCGCAACATTTGGGACCTTGCTGACCAGACTCGCTAGCAGCTCTCCACGACGCAAAAGGGTCCTGTTCGAAGGAGTGAGGCTGGCGCTCTCCGTCGCCGACTCGGCCAAGATCCCTCCTGGAAAACCAGCAGCGCTTTTTGACGCTTGCAGAGGCTCGTGCAAAGTGCCAGGCGCGTCACCCCTTTTCCATGCCTCCGACCATGCCTGTCGTCCGTGCTCAGTTTCACTGCAAAAGTGGTGCCACGGCCGAGCCATCGTGTCCATGCCGTGACGTCTTACCTTGGCCAGCGCTTTGTCAGCCGTTTTTTGCGCGTGGAGATTACCACGAACAAATCCGTACAGTGATGCGCAAAGTGGATTCTCTGCATCGACGCCCCATGCTTTGCGCTCGACAAGCATGCTGAGAAGAGCGGGGCCTAATGTGCGCACACTCAGATTCTCTGATGCAGCCCAAGACACTGCTTCGCGAACAATCGTTGAAACCAGTCCAGACTCCGCGCCGCCCTCTGTATCTGTGCTTGCATCAGCTTTGCGAAGCGCGTCAATGTCTTGGTCGCTGACATAATAGACGCCGCTCGTGAGCACGTAGACATAAGAGAGAAGCTGTTCAAGGTCATCGCAGCGCTCCACACGAGCGACCAGACGGCGCATCAGGGATTCTGGACGCTGCAGTAGCAATGCCAACATGGCCGTCTCTAAAATCCAGCGTAGTTCCACTTCCTCGCGAAGACCGTCAAAGTCAGCGTTCATGATCCCCTCGAAAAGTTCTACTACAGCTTCGTCGGAAATGCCGCGCAGGTTTGAGCCCAAGACACAAAAAGCACGCGCTGCCCATCGCCTCTCGGCACTCGAGGCCGAGGCATTCGTGTAGGCCATGTCTTTCAGGCGCTTGGCGAACGAAAGGGCCCAAGATGGATTCCGGTCAACTATCTTGGTGAGAAATTCGAGACACATCAAACGGAGAAAAGGTGTCGTGTCCAGATCCACCCAAGGCCCCTCCTTATTATTGTTTGAGCTCTGGATGCTCTCCTCATCGCTGGAACGCGTTACCAATGCAAAGATCTCCTCTGCCCATGCGTTTTCCTCTTGAGCGTCGAGTACGGCCTCAAGCATCTTGAAACTTCCCTGCTGCATACTTGTTGCAGCTTGGTCCCACAGAGGACGAAGCACGGCCTCGCGGGTGTCTGCATGCTTTATGACTTGTGCGTTGCTAAATAGGGTATCCACCTTTTGCTCGGCCGTGAGCCTAGGACTCGTGAACACAAGCCGCGCGACATCATGCTTTGCGGCGCTGACAAACACGTATTCGGCGTGTTGCTGCAAGATGTTGACAAGACTTGAGGTCTCTTCTGAAGACATTACGGCCTCACCTGCGAGGGCACGCATCAACGCTTGCAAGGCCTCCCCGGCATATTCTGGATCCTGTAACAGCACGTGCATTGCATTCCATCGCTCCGGGGCATCACTTGCATCAAAGTCGGTAAGCAAATTGGCCTTGCAAGCGCTCCATCGCGACTGTGGAAGGATATGTGCACCGGTCTTAACAAGCGCCCAGTAGGCACTCGACTTCGGCGCTGTGAGCTGCGTACTTTCTAGTGTGCGAGCAATCGATTCCGCGAGACGAGGACCAAAGTCCGGAAAAGTGGCCCCAGCGGAAAAGGCATCGTATACCTTGGCCTCTGAATGAGCTTGTGCCCAGTCCAGCAGAAGCAAAGACTCTGAACGTGCGCAGAGTCCGTGCTCAAAGCGCTGACAAATGCTGTCGTTCTTCATTCCGTGCGCAATGACAGGACAGAGAGTCTGAAGCACGAGCGTAAGCTTGTCTGCGTCTGAAAGCCGCGCCCAAGCTGCGACGGTCTGCACCAAAACTTCCTGGCCAGACTCCTCGACCAATAGAGCGATAAGAAGCCCTGCACGGGCGCGCGGCGTGAGAGTTGATGATGCGGGAGCCTCGAACAAAGCCTGTGGCACTGAGCCCTGCACAGTCCGCCACGACGATGACAATGCCTTCCACTGCGTACGGTTGAGATAGAGAGCGTACGCCAGACGCCCGATGTGTTCAAGGTTGCCATCTGCGATTGCGAAAGTGTCGAGAGCAGCCCGAAGAGCTTCTAGCTGCTCAGAAACGGCTGCCGCGAACACAGGGTGCTGGCGTGCCTCTGCAAGGTTTTCTACTGCCGCAATGAGCGCTTCGAACTTGTTAAAGGAATGATCTGTGCCATCTCCAAGCAATGCGTTGTCAGAAGACCGCTGCGCAAGCGCGATACAAAGCGGACGCGCAGCCATGAAGGTCTCGTGGGATGCGAGTGCAACACCGGCAGCTCGCAGCATGAGAGGGGCGGAGTCCTTTGCAGCGACGCGGCTGGCGAACTTTTCCAATCGGCCAAGTACTTGATCGCGTACATAGAGAGCGAGATTTGACGAGGCGAAGACGTAACGTGCTAAAAAGTCTGCATCCGGAGAAAAAATGCCTTGGCCCGACTCAAGGTCGAGAAGTCGCACGGAACATTGTGCAGCAAAGGCAGTATTTCTGTGGGTGAGGGCGCGGCAAAGAGCAATACGAGCCCAGGACCAAGCAAAGGCAGGGCCTTCCCAATCGCGCGACCCCGATGTCTTGGTGACAAGTAGCGTCGCAAGCTGTGTCCATGTACGTTTGAGCGCCTGACGCTCCATCTGAGCTAACCCCTTCAGGACATCGACGAGCTTGCGCCATCGCGGGTCCGGGCAAGCTGCAACACACATGTCGAGCAGAAAGAGCGCTTGACGGCCAGGCATGTCTGCTCCTTGCTCCAATCCCGCGCGAATGGCCTGCCAAACCGCGGCATCGGTTCGCAAGCGGCCCAACAAACGTGTTTCCACGGCACGCTGTTTCTCGCAGGCGGCAAAGACAAGCGTTAGACGTCGCAGCGATTCAAGAAGTTGATCTTTATCCCACAGCGCTCGCGCCACCTTGTCGAGCAATTCAGTGTCCGCGATAGCAAGTCCAAAGGTGCCACAGAGCCGTGGCAAGAGCGTCCCAACACAGCCTTGAATATGCACGTTATCCATGCAAAGCTTCTCAAGACGCTCAAGGTGGGAAGTGTTCATAAGAGAGGGATCGACTTGGCCCAACAGCGAAGCGATGAAGCGGAGAGATGCCGTAAGCTGCTCCTCGCTTGCTGCACTGGAGGCGCGGCGCACGACATGGTCGATGGCGTGTGGACGTGACGTTGGGCTCGCCATGGCAAACCGTTCGACGAGCCAATTCTCAAGTGCAGCGCTTCCCCAGCTTGACATCTCTGCGTTCCCCGCTGCACGCGTCGCGGCCTCGACCGCATTTCCTGTGAAAAGTAGTTCGTTCACCACAACGAGCTCGAGGAGGAGGACTTTCTCGCCGTCTTCAACAACAACAACATGTGAGCCTTCTCGATCCTGCGAGGAAGAGGTCTCAACGATGGCCTTGGCCACGGCCTCGAGGACCTCACGAGCATCACTTGCGTCCTCTTTGCGCTCCCTCCGCACTGCTGCGCGCAAGCACTCCTGGAGCGTGTCAGGGTCCATACACTGCATGGCGGCTTCTCGTCCCAGTGTCGCCTGACGCCACGCGAGTCTCGCGAGGGCGTTTACATCCGGGGTGGCCTGTGCTTCGCGTGCTCTGCGCAGGGCCCGGTGCACGGCCTCGACGGCCTGCTCAAGCGCCTCCATGGCGTCCATGGCGCCCGCCATCCAAAAGAGCTTTTGCTCCTTTCTGTCAATGCTGCCTGCTTCTGGCCACTGGTGAGCAGAAGTTGGCCCAACCAGAAGAGAGAACAAGTCACGAGAGGATGGAGGCAACGGCCCAAGGGAACCTCGAGCTGCTGAAAGAAGACAAAGACTGAAGAACGGTGGTGAACAACTATGGTTTAGACTAGCAGGCTAATGGCCCCATTGCGGCTCGTTGCGCCGGCGAAGGCCTCGAGATGTCATGGTGGTTTTCTTTGCCTTTGACGCAAGAGTCTTTTTGGAGCCGAGCTTGGAAGAGGCCGAGATCTTGCTGCGTTTTGTTGTAGTCGGGCCTTTATTGCTACTGCCGCCGCCACTGCCAACACCCGTATTGGCCGCAGCGGCTTCAGACGTCATGGCACCACGCTGGTATTGTTCGAGCTTGGACATGAGAAGCTCGGACTGCACTTGTAGTTCCTCCAATTTAGCACCGCGTTGCAAGTACAGACGCTCGAAAGCGTCTCGCTCCGCCCGGAGGGATTCCACCTGAGCCTGGAGATCCTGCAGCTGCCGTGTTGGCTCTGGAGGTGCGGCACCGTCCACCAAAGTCTGCAATTGGTACCGCAAGCGCGCGAGCTCCAGTTCCTGTGCCTTGCAGCGTTCCCGCAGTGCATGCTCGCGCTTGGTGACCTTGTGCTTTTTCGGAGATTTGGCAGTGCCTGCAGGGGCTGCACTCGCCCCAGATGCGGTAGCAGCGGCGCGATGGCGCGATGGCGCGTGTCCCAATGGCGCTGTTGGAATAACTGTGGTCGATGCAGAGACATCTTTGGTAATTGATGGCTTCACAGCAGCAGTTGTCTTTGGGGATTTACGCGTTGCGCTGGGCCGGGCGCTCTTGGACCTTGTCTTGAGTTTTGAAGCGTTTCGGGGTACAGAGCGAGACCTCGAGGTGCGCATCGTATCCGTTGTGGTATTGAGTCGCTTCCGGAGCGAGCGCTTAGGGCTTGCTACGTCTTGACGACGACGACGATGCAACGGGGAGGCTTGGGATACGGTCCCTGAATGCCGCTGGCCAATGCTCGCGCGAGTAGGACGGTGCAGGGATGAGTTAAGATCGACTGCGACGTGTCGCGGCTTGCGCGAAGTGGCCGACTTGGCGCGCCGACGCGTTGCGAGACTTGGTGCGCTCGCGTTCAGTCCCGTTGAGACTTTCGTCCGTCCAGTACGGCTTGTGGATCGTTTTTTGCGCCGCGGGGGCTCATTGATCTTTTGAGCTGGGTCCCGATATTCTTGATCCAAGAAGGTCACATCGGTAAGTGTCCTGTCTTGATCCTGATCTGCTACAAAGGCGCTCGTTTCATGCTGACGAGGCGAAAAGTCATTGGCGCGATCATTGACAGAGCCGGGGCTGTTTGGCGATTGTCTCGGCGAAGATTCACGAGCCTCGCGTTCCAGCGCATGAGCGGTGGTTGTCTCAATCTCGGCATGTAGAATCGAGCCATCAATGGTGCTCTCGTCGGCCCACGTGTTGTCGAGTCCGATGACGGAAGCGCTCGCGCCCATGGGGTGACGGGGCGGGCGCGCCGTGTCGTATGTTTCGTCGGGAGCACTAGCAGGGAAAGTGTCCGTGTGGGCATTGGACTTTTCTTCGAAAGCATCGACCTCCCCTTGCGGGCCTACGAGTTGCTGACCAATTGGACTTTGAGAGGACGTTGGTTGTACCCTATCATCTCTATTTTGAAAATCGCTCTCTGCCTGGTGAGACTGAGCCTCGTGCTCTCTCTGCTGCTTTTCGTATTGATGTTGGTGGATGAGGGCGCGGAGCTGTGTAACCCAGCGCTGACAGGTATCCGGCGTTGCAGCAAGGAAGGCGGCTGTGCGGCCATCAACGGCGTGAAAGACGAGGTCGAATCTGCACGCGGAGCCGCCAAAAGATTGAACATCCTTGATCTCGTCGATGCGCAAGGACCATTTCCCCTCTGGGTCGTCAAGCAGCGTTTCCGGCTGTGCGTCAGGATCCAAGGTCTTTGCGCTCGATGGACGAGGCAGCACGAGGCCTTTGCTAACAAGAATGGTGTTGTGAAATCGGTCTCGCCAGAGCTCGACAGTGATGGCGGCCCAGCCAAAGAGGCCGTCCTTGCTGACGGTCTTGATCTTTAGCATATCAGACATGACGAGACCCTCTGAAACTTCTGTTGCTGCGGCTGCAGGAGCCCGCGGACCTGCGCTTGCGGCGGCAGCGAGCACGAGGACGTCATCATCGTCCTCGTCCGCCATCTCGTCCTCGATTCCATCCTCTTCCTTGCTTTTTCTGACCCCGCCACGGCCAGCCATTGTCCACTTGCGTGTGGCGTGGTTCAAGTTGCCGCGGCCCTCGTCGTTGGGGACGTCGTCGTCCCAGTCCCGCACGCTGGGGTCTCTTTGCTGGCCTTCGCCGCCGCCGACATCACCGTCGTCGTCGTCGTCGCGAGCCTGACCGCGGCCGTTGCCGCCGCCATTGCGCGAGGGCCTGGCCCGCGGCGCCGACCGCGCGGGGCTGCTCCAGAGCTCGCTTGGGGCGCCTCCGTGGAGCACAGACATGATTCCAGTCTGCGGCAAGGGCTGGCCGTTGCAGTTCTGCGCTGCCTGGCTGTCGCTATAAATACAAAGAGAAACAATTGACTCTGGCAGTCCCGAAGAAGAAAGAAGGCTGGAAAAGAATTACCAGCCCGACCTGGGCAAGGAAAGCAGAAGCAACACATTGCCAACTCGTTGTGCGCTTGTGAGTTCAGATTAGGCCAGGCCAGGCCAGGCCAGGCCAGGCCAGGCTAGACAAGGCCAAGGCCAAGGCAAGCTGCCATTCTGATGAAGAGACCATTGGCAGCTCCGAAGAAGATTGGAATTTCACACCCGCAAGCTGCAGCTGCTCTCCGAGTCAGCTTGGTGGCGACCGATCTTGACGTCGAGTTTTCTTTCCAATTTTTGCCCCCGAATGTGATCGACGAGGGAGGATGACCTGGGAAGACAGACAAAAGAGCGATTGCATTTTGAACAAGGCACTGGAGAATGGCATTCCGCTCCGTTTCGGGACACATCAAATCAAACATACCAGTATAGGCATCGAATAGACCGCGTTACGGATTGAAGAGGCAAGGATCATCAATTATTGAGGTAAGTAAAAGACGAAAGCGCAATTGATCAATTCAATGTTCGACAACAACCACGCTGACGGACAGGACTACTTGAGAAGCTAGGCCAGAGCCGCGATCGATTGCTGGGACCGCTGCGAGTAAAGAGGTACGCACGCAAGCAGGCGAGCAACCGAGGAGGTATGTCGCGCGCTTGCGGCTCGACTTTGACTAACAGATAGGCAGACAGCGAAACAGCCAGACAGGTCGATTTTGATGGACTGACTGACTACCTGATTGCCTGACTAACGGAGTTCTCGAGAGAGAGCAAGCGATGAAAAGGGAGACCAGGCACTCAAATGGGCCGAAGTGTATGGTATGAAAAAGGCGCGACGGCCCCGGTTCACGCCACGACAGGGAAGAAGAAGGGGGAGAGGAAAGGAGAGGAGGGGCACGTCATTCATGCATGAGCTAGTTGTCGGAGAGCTCCTACTTTTCGGTCGGCTGGAGAATGGAGGAGCTCTTGAGCATCTCCATGAGCGCGAGCTCGTCCTTGGCCTGGGCCAGGAGCTCCTCGAGCTGGCCGCAGTCAATCTCCTTTTCGATCTGCTCGCTGTCCTCAAACTTCTGCACGACGCTGAGGCGGTAGTTGGTGATCTGCTCGACGGACTCGCGGTATGGCACGCCGCTCGGGACCTCCTTGAGCTTCTCCAGGGTCTCGGTATACTTTTCAATCAGCACCTCCCTCGCGTTCTCTACCACGGGCAGGCCCACGATGCCGGTCGACCGCTTCGCGGCCATGAGCACGCGCGTCGCGAGCATCTTGCCTCGGCTTTGTTTGCTTCTTTCCGCGCGCGCCTCCGCTCTTCCGCCTCCGCGCTCTCCGCTCCCGCGCTCTGCTCCGCGCCGCTCCTGCTCCGCGCTCTCTGCCAGCGAGCTCTGCTCTGCCGCGCCGCGCCTCCTCCTTTCTCTCTCTCGCGCGCTGCCTCCCGCCAGCGAGCCGCCTCTGCAGGCTGCAGGCGCGCAAACCTGACCGCGCCCTAGGGGCCCCGGTCAGCTGCGCAACGCTTTTGATTGGGCGGGCAGGCCGGGGGGAAGCGCGCGTCCCGTCCCGACTAGGACGATGGCTTGGGCGACAGCGGCGACAGCGGAGCAGCGGAAGCGGAAGCGAACGCGAGGGAGGAGGTCGGCGGGCAGAGCGAGGATGGGGGCTGCGGAGGAGCAGCACGATTGAGGATGTCTGGGTGTGGCGAGGAGGACAAAAGGGGGGAATCGGGGGTTTTCTCCTTCTTGTGAGGTCACCCACATCCTCCTACACGCTGCTGTGCGTGTCTACTACAGTTTCCGAGGCTGTCCGGGCGTGAACCTGATTGAGATTATCGTTCGTGCCATCCATCAGTGAGCGAGCATGATAGTAGGTAGCTACGATGGAAAGGCAGGCGAATGGGCGATGAAGCGTGTGCAAGAGAGAGAGTATACTACGTACAAGAGCTGCAGAATCTTTTCGGCCTTGGACTCGGCCTCCGCCTGCGCATTTCTTATCAATCATGATGAGATCTCCGAGCTCGTCAGAGCGCGGACCGAGCAAACAAGCAAGCAAATAAGCAAGCCAGTCAGCCGAAGCCGCCACGCGCAGGCCATGATGACTTCGTCATTCCACATAAATAACCTGCGACGGAGAAAGGCCTAGGCTAGCAGTAGTAGAACCTAGAGGAACCGGCATTCCCAAATTGTTTGGCCGCTGGACTTGCTAGCTCGGCGCTCAGGCCGGACCCGGTCTGTGCGTGCGTCCAGACGCGTGTGCTGCACGATGACGCCGCCACGCGGGCAGATGGAGCAAACGGAGCAGCGGGACGCGCCGCATGACCTGCCTCTTGGACGGGAAGGCAACCTGCGCGCCCCGCTTCTGGACGACCGGGAACGGCAGGGCGTCGACGAGGACCTGGAGCATGGCGGAGAGCTTGCCCAAGTCGCAGGCGAGGTGACGGGCGCAGAAGAGCATGCGCGGTGCAGCGACGACGAAGCGGACGGGCCGCGCGAAGATGTAGCCATGTCAATCCGTGAAGCTGTCGATGATATCGTGCAGGCAGTGTGGCCGCAGGTTATGGTCATTTTCTGTAGGCTGCTCATCACCGTGACGGACACGGCCATTGTGGGTCGTCTTGGCACGGACGAACTGGCCGCCGCAGGTTTCGCCAACATGGTTATCCAGCTGTCTATTCAGGTGATTTGGTCCGGCTGTGGAGAGGGCCTCATCTCGCTGACGAGCCAGGCGATGGGTGCAGAAAATCGTTTCCTGGCAGGAGTATGGCTCGAGATTGCCTGCGCGGTCTCGCTCGCGTTTGCAGTCCCCATAGCATTTTGCTGGTGGAACACGGGCGAGATATTGCGATTGGTCAAGTTGCCCGGTAGCGAGCACGATAATGAACATGTCATGGCGCTTGCAACACGTTTTGGACGGCTTTCGCTCTTGTGGCTATTGCCCGACGTGTTGTCGGACTGTTTCGCGCAATGGATCAATGGACTTGACCGCGTCGCACGAACCGTGCCGATTCATATTTTTGCGGTGATCTTCAATATCGGTGCGAACCTCATTCTCGTGCACGGCGTGGGAAGCTGGCATGGTCTTGGCTTTGACGGGTCCCCGCTGGCCACAACGTCGACGACAGTTTTGCGCTTTATCATGCTCGTGCTGTACATGCCAAGACATCTTCCCAAGGGCGTCTTTGCCGGCGTGAGCTTTGAACACTTTACAAAGGATCGCATATTGTCATTCATGGGTCAATTCGTTCCGAATGCAAGCACAGCTGTGCTTGAGCAGGCGCAGTTTGTGGTGTTGACCGTCTTTATCGCCAGTTTTGGCGAAAAACAGCTCGCGGCACACACAATCATGATGAATACCTTTGATTTGTGCTCCGCAGCGCTGTATGGGATGACGGAAGGCGGATCGATGAGCGTTGGTCGAGAGCTGGGCAGAGGTTTCCCCGTTCGGGCCAAGGCTCTTTCTTGGTATTTGGTTGCGGCCATGACCGTGGTGGCCCTAATCGTGACGACGCTCTTTCTCGTGTTTCCACATCAAATTGGTGCCGTATTTAGCTCGGATTCCGAGGTCATCGAATACACCGCGGAGCTCTCAATCGTTTCCGGCGCGAGCTACTTTCTTATTGCGCTGACTTTCGCGTCGTATGCAGTATTGCAGGGCCAGGGTCGGCCTGCACCTGCTGTGGCCGCGATGTTTGGCGGTGTTTGGGTCGTGGGCATTCCTGCCTCGTACCTGCTCTGCTTCCACCTTCCATGGCTGCACGCGGGTTTCCTCGGTGCGTGGTTGGGCAGCAATATTGGCTACGTCGTCATGACCATCATTATGAGCGCCGCTGTGTACTATTCCGACTGGGACCAAATTGCGCGTGATGCGCGTGAGCGTGCCGAAGTCGAGGCCTCTGAAAACGCCGCTCCCGCGGCCTCCCCTCTGCTCGCGCGGGCCTCCTCCGCCTCGCCTTCCCCGTCTCTTTCCCCCACCTCGCGCCCCTTCATCCGCGCCTAATAACAATAGGCCTACTAACTGCTACTGCATACTCTACTTTTATTCTACTACTATACACTGCACACACAGTCCCCTGCGACTCGTGCGGTGCGTGTAGTACTCTGGCGCTCCCCATCGAGGCCGCCTCCCCACCCAGCGGCGATCACGGGCTTGCGCTGCTGGGCGGAGTTCGCGCGCTGTCGCCAAGGCTTGCCCAGTGTCCACCCAGCAGTGTCTGCAGCAGCGGCCGTCCACTGGCGAGCAGACAGCAAACGAACGAACGTACGTGCGAGGCGTGTGCGTGCGCGGGGCGGCGCGGGGCGGCGCGGGGCGGGGCGAGGGCGAGGGCGGGCGGCGGGCGGCGGGCGGCGGCGGCGGCGCTGTCGTGCCGCCGCGCGGGGCCGCGTCGGGCCGCGAGCTAGCGTGCTAGATCCGGAGAGATAGATGGATATGAACGAAGGAGTGACGTGTGAGCGAAGCCGACGGCCCGGACGCTTGTGCTTATTTTTATTATCATCGCTTTCCTCGAGAGCTGCCTGCCTGGTGCGTCGGGACGAAGCAACGGGCGACCGGCTGCAAGGGCTGAGATCCGCATGCACGCGTAGGGCCGATTGCGCGAGCGTGAAGCTGCATTCGTTCCTGACGGATGATTGATTGATGAAAGAGCGCTTGCATTGCTGCTTGTTCATGGCGCACCTTGTACATTTTTTCCGGGGAGGGAGGGCGCGGGAGAGGAAAGAAAGAGAGAGAGAGAGAGAGAGAGGGGGGTTCTTTCTCGAAATACGCGATGACGATGACGAAGGCTAACGACATTTGTGCGTGGCGGGGACATTCAAAACTAAACAGAAGCAAAAGCATACACTCAAATTTAGTAGCAAACACACACACAGAAAGACCATGAGCGTTCGCCAGGCCTTGATCACCTACGGCGGTGCCATGCTCGGCGCCACCGTCCTCACCACCTCGCTCATCCGCGCTGGCGGTGAGACCCCTCGCTCGTCCAACAGCGAGTGGGCCGCTGCCTCCAAGGAGTACATGCGCTTCCAGCAGATGAACCCCATCGGTCTGTAAGTTTAGTTTTCCCTCTGCCTTTCGTTGCATTGCGCAGCACAAATCAAGTTCTTTGCTCTCTCTAACTGACATACGTTGTGATTCTCTTCATGACGATCGAACATTCCGTTACGAATGATGATGTACAATGAATGAATCAATCGATCAATCAATCGCAGTGGCGGTCGCAAGCCCTTCTCACCAACCTACCTTGAGAAGAGCGAATAGATTGTCCGTCTTTGCAAGCTCTTTTTTCTCCGATTGTGAGCAGTAAGTACGAAGATAAGTTCATCTTTAGTACATACATGACAAGCAATTTGTGGATTGAAAGTCAATTTTAGCAACACAATGATCAATTGCGTCCATGACAATCTCCCCGCTCTATCTCTCGCTATATCTTGTTTTCCTTTCACTGGATCAAGTCTTGTGTGCTTGTGTTCATTTCTCCCTGAAATCTTCTGTGTGAACGGGCATTCTTTTTTGCATCCCATTCCTAAGCTTTTCCCCCTCCTTCTCGTGACTTCGACTATTATTCCCATGCCACCCCTTTGTCTCCTACCTTCTCCTCCACCCCATCTATTTCGCCTCCCCAGGCTCATCGCAGTGCTAGGCCTAGTCTGACAGAAGCACCGTTTCCGGCTGGCACGCTTTCAGGGCAGGATTCCTTTCTCTCGTCGTTTCGCCAACCGTGGCGACCTGCGCACGCCCTCTCGCGTGCAACTGCACCCCGAGCGAGCCCTCCGCCAGAAGCTATCTTGAACGCTCCACCGTCAACCAAGTGAGCCCTCCGCAAGCGAAGCCGTTTGCTGCATTTGCAACTCGTCAGTCACATCGTCCGCTCGCTCCAGCGGTCCTGGAAGGCCGAAACAAGACTAGACAAGCGGAGCGGCTGCGGGGCCAAGATCCACATCGTCAAGGTCCGACCAGGCCGAGTTCGCAGAGCAGCCGCCAGACAGCTCCGCTCAGGCGCCGACTGGCCGGTCTCGCGCGCGCCCTGGCCTGCCCGCCCGCCTGCTTGCCGCGGCGCAGACAGTCCCGGTACTCGCCGGCCCCGACCGATCGCGAAGCGCCGAAGCGCGAGCGCTGCGGGCGGCCGGTACCCGTGTCGCAGCGCAGCGCTGATCGCGGAATCTCGACGACAGACAGTCAGTCAGGCAACGCAGACGGAGCTCGTCGCTTGCGCTCAGCAGCCAGGCCTCTGCAGCGCGACAAGATGCGGCGAACGGGCCTCGCTCACGCGAGCAGGCGGCTGCGGCTGCAAGAGAGACTCGGGCCGGGCGCAAGAAGCGCGACGCAGCGGCTGCAAAGCACGGACGCGCGATTTTACCGAGCAAGCGCTGCGTTTTCGTCCCAGGCCAGCTTCCCCGACGACCTCGGCACGACCTACCTCGTCGGGGACCAGCGGCTCGCACACGCCAAAGGGCCGACCAGTCTCACGCTGTACGAGCGCACCATTGATGAGCATTTCCGGGCGGCAGTCGAGGCTCGACCGGACAAGCAAGCAGCTGTCGTCTGTGACGGCGCAGACCATGTCGACGCCCGACACTCGTACGCGTCTCTCGACGCCAAGGTGGACGATCTAGCTCGCGGACTCTTGCGACTCGGCGTCGAGCGCGGAGACCGCGTCGGCGTGTGGATGCCAAACAATGAGGCATGGCTTTTGACGCAGCTCGCAACGGCGCGCATCGGAGCCATCCTTGTCTGCATTAATCCGAATTACAGGCTCCGCGAGCTGACGCACGCTCTCAATCTCGTCGAACTCAGCGTGCTCATCATGAACCCTCACGTTTCGCGCTCAAACTACATTGAAATGCTTCACACTCTTGTTCCCTCCTTGCGCAAAAGGACGCAAAGGACGTGTCGGGACCCCATACAAAGTGACAAGGTGCCTCACCTCCGCCACGTTGTCCTGGCAGAGGCAGACGGCTCCGACGGCGAGGACACCTTTATTCGCTTCGAGGATCTGCTCGAAAAGGACGGAGCTGCGCCCGCTCCTACGGGCCAGGGCCTTTTGCAACCCGACGACCCAATTAATATTCAGTTCACAAGTGGAACCACTGGGGCTCCCAAGGGAGCTCTGCTGTCGAGTCGCAATATTGTCAACAATGGTAACTTTGTAGGCGCCTGCATCCGGCTCACGCCAGACGACATCATCAATGTCCCTGTGCCCTTGTACCACTGCTTTGGAGTCGTCATGGGCAACTTGGCGTCCATTTCGCATGGCGCTTCTGTGGTGTATCCGGCGCGTGTATTCTCCGCGAGCAAAACGCTCAGTGTGGTCGAGTCGGAGCGCTGTACTGCGCTTTACGGAGTGCCAACCATGTTTTCTGCAATGCTTGCGTACCAGCGGGAGGCCAAACACGACGTTTCGACGCTGCGGACGGGCATCATGGCAGGAAGCAACTGTCCGCGTGAAATGATGCGTCGGGTTGTTGCCGAGTTGAACATGACCGACACCTGCATTGGCTACGGTCAGACCGAGTCTTCTCCCGTGAGTTTCATGTCGCGCATCGTCGACGACGAGGATCATCGCTGCGAGACCGTGGGTCGCATTACTCCGCACGTAGAAGCCAAGGTTGTTGATGAGGATGGGGAGACTCTTCCGGTTGGTGTTCCGGGTGAGCTCTACGTGAGAGGCTACCACATCTTTAAAGGCTACATGAATGCTCCGGAGCAGACCAAGGCTACTTTGACGGACGATGGCTGGCTGCGTACGGGCGATCTCGTTGACTTGGACCGCGATGGGTACCTGCGCGTGGATGGCCGCCTCAAGGACGTGATTATTCGAGGCGGCGAGAACATTGCTCCGCGCGAATGCGAAGAGCTCATTCTCGAGCTCCCCGGCGTTCTTACCGTGGCCGTCGTGGGTGTGCCCGACGAGGTCTTTGGCGAGCAAGTCTGCGCAGTTGTGGTGCCGAACATGGACACATCCGAAGGCAAGGCGCTCGATGGCGATGCTGTGCGCGATTTTGTCCGTGCTGAGCTCTCTCACCAAAAGGTGCCGAAATTCGTTCTTTTTCGCGACTCCTTTGACGAATTCATGACTGTCACTGGCAAGCTGCGAAAGTTTCAAGTGCGAGACTGGGCGACCAAGGAGACCTCTGCGCAGAAGGAAGCTGCTGCCAAGGCTGCTTAGAAAATAAAGAACAGACAAGTAAAGAAAAGTGAAAATAAAAGACGCGGCATTGCTTCGCGTCCGAATGACGTTGCCAAAAGTGGGAGAGTGAACAGCGGTTGGAACGAAAGTTGAGATGATGCTATACATCTGAGCGCCTAGGGCTTGCTTTTGTTTTGGTTACTCATAAGAGCTGAGCAAGTGTGCTGCAAGAAATGTGAAACGCCGAAACACAACATTTCTGATGGAGTTGAGCAGAGTCAAGTTTGCGCATGTGATTGAAGATAAAAAAATGATTATGAACGAAAAAGGAAGAAGTCGAAGCACGAGTGCGCACGTTATGAGGAAGCTCCGTCCAATGCCAGGCTGCCCAAAGCATTTCATGAATCCGTACTCCCCAGGTCGACCAACACACCAAAATGTACTAGGACTACGGGAAGGAGTGAAGGAACTGTTCTCATGCAGACGACGAAAGTCCTCAAACCAACAACAACAACAACAACAACAACTCAAATGAAATCGTGTGTGCGTGTTTGTGTGTTGTGTGAGAAAGAACGAGAGAGAAAGAGGGAGAGAGACGACGAAGATAATGACGTCACCGAAAAGGAAAAGGTTGAGATGAAAAGACAATGTCACCTCTTGAATGACGAAAATAAATGACGTCGCCGAGAATGAGGTGATCGAAAAGGTAAGGAAGTGAAGACGTATCTGAAAGGTGGATGTACAGATGTCGCGTGCATGTACAGGCAGACGTACGCTCCATCTACGGAAAAAGGGACAGTGAAAAGAGGAAAACCCGTTGAGCGGTTTCTGCGTGCGGGAACGTTGGTGTAAAGAATATGATGCGAGAAAAAGGAGATGGCCCAGAAGCTGCTACGGCGCCCACTCTACTGTTGCGCCATAGAATTACCGTGGGGACGCTTGCGGATCTCTCAGAAGTGATGGGAATCCATTCCGCCGACAAGAAATTCTTTTGAAAAGAGCCAAACGAATCGCCAATACGCGGGTATGGGGAAAGGGGAAAGGGGCTACTGAGAGCGCGAGAGGAGACAGATGGTGGCGCACAGTCAAGAAATGACGCAGTCCTTGCCAACATTGAGCGGCGTTGACTCGTAGCCCATCTCATCCAAACGCGTTACAATCTCCTCAAAGGAGGGCCGGCCTTCGGGCTGCTGGCTCCAGGCATCGGAAAGAAGGTTCCGAAGCCCCGGTTCGAGGTTCTTGGGAAGCTTAGGACGGACCTCCTCAAGAGCAGCGGCGCTGACGGCAGCAACGGGGTCCGTGTACTGCACAAAGGGCCGCGTGGCGGTTTGCATCCAGTACACAATGAGTGAAAAGCTGTACACATCAACCTTCTCGTTGTACTGCTCGTGCTTGAAGACTTCGGGTGCCATGTAGCGAAAGGAGCCTGTCTCGCCCGTCATGGAGAATTTGTCGCCGAGCTTCTTGTTCTTGGCGGGAATAAACTTGGCGAGACCAAAGTCAGTGAGCTTGAGGTCGCCGGTGGCGGTGAGGAGGACATTGCTGGGTTTGAGATCGCGGTGCACGATGCCGCAGCCGTGCAGAAAGTTCATGCCCAGCGCCAACTCATACGTGTACTTGATCTTTTCCCGCTTGGGCACAGCCTTGCCCTCGGACGCGAAGCGCACGATGCGCTCCTCGAGCGTGCCACCGGGGCAGTACTCCATGACAAGCAAGGGGGTCATGTGCTTGGTGTCAAAGGCGGCTCCGAGGAAGAGCACGAGGTGCGGGTGACGAAGCGTACTGAGGAGCGAGATCTCATTACCGAGGTCCACGAGGGCCTGCTCGTTCGAGACCATGTTGGCGCAGCTCTTGACGACGACGCGCAGTCCGCGCCACTTGGCGAGAAAGAGCTCACCGCCAGCTCCGCGCGCAAAAGCGTGTTCGCTGTGGATGTTCACTTCGCTAATGGGCAGCAACCAGCGCTCCTTGAGACCGCGGCGCTCGAGAAGTTTCATCGAGTCCTGGGACACGTTATCCAGCGAAGTGTCGTAGCTTCCGGTGGTCTCGCCGCCATGCGCCTGGATCACCTCCATGCATTCGGTGTGTTTGCCCGCAGCAGCCTCGTCGAGGGGGGTATGCCCGTAGCGGTCGCGCTGGTTCACCAGCGAGCCGGCCTCGAGAAGAAAGTTGACCACTTCCAGGTGGCCCTCGCTCGAGGCCACGTGCAAGGCCGTACGCTGGTCGTAGTCGGCGGCAGACACGATGGACTCGCCGCGCTTCTTGATGAGCGCCCGCACGGTGTCGATATCGCCGGCTGCGGCGGCGTGCAGAAACTTGGCCAGCGAGGACTCGGGGCTCATGACTCGGCGCTCCTCGTCAACTTCGGCGGCGGTGTCGTCGTTGGTAATGAGGCGGCGTTTGCCCGTTTTGCATCCCTGGGATTTGAGAAAGGCCACGCACTCCTCATTCTTCTCGACAATGGCGTCGTCGAGGGGTGTGCCCCCCCACCTGTCCAGGGCGTTCAGGTCGGCGCCCACCTCACTCAAGAGTTGGAGCATGCCGAGCAGGCCCGACGAGCTGGCCAGGTGCGCCGCCGTGCGTCTGTCATAGTCGCTCACGTTCACGTCCACGCCCTGATCCAGCAGCGTCTGCACGCGCGCCTGGTCGTCTTGTGCCACCGCGTACAGCATGGCGCTGCTGTCCAGCTCATGCTGGCTCAGTTCCGCGCGCCCCATCGCCGCTGCCCGCGCGCTCTCCTCGCCTCGCTTCGCCTCGCGTCGCGTCGCCTCTCCTCGCCTCGCGTCGCCTCGCCTCGCGTCGCCTCGCGTCGCGTCGCCTTGCGTTGCCTCGCGTCGCGTCGCGTCGCGTCGCGTGTCTGCCGCTCGCGCCTTTCCTTCTTCTTTCTTTCTTTCTTTCTTTCTTTCTTTCTTTTGTTTCTGTCTCGCCTTCTTTGTTTTCTTTCTTTTTTCCTTGTTTCCTTCCTTTCTTCCTTCCGCGCCTTTCCCGCGCACTTGTGCGCCCGGTTGGCGCACTTGCGCCGCTCCCGCGCAAGTCGCCGCCGCGGAGATACTCCACTTGCGCGGCCCCCGCCACCGCGCTGCGCCTCTGCGCCATTACTTCCCACCGCCGCCCCCGGTCCCGTGCGCCCGCGCCTCTCGAACCTTCACTCCTGCGGTCCCAGACCGCCTTGCGCGCGGTTCTTACCAGACCCGCGCGCCCGCCCAGGGAGGTGCACGCACCCGCGTGCACACACCGCGGAGAAAACCAGAGAGAAGCAGCAGTGGTGCGGCAGCTGCACCTGTTACTACTACCGGCCAACAACTCCATCCCTCACCCACGCCGACACCGCCCAGGGCCAGTGCGAGGCGCCTGGCGTTGATTGTGAGCCCAACAAACCGGGCCGTCTTCAAGCGCTCCTCGCTGCCATCGCAGCAGGTCGCGGCCGCCGTCAGCAGCAGAGCAGCAGCAGCAGCAGCAGCAGCAGCAGCTGCAGCACAGCAGCCGCGCTCGGCGCGAGGAAAACACTGCAACTGAGTGGAGAGATTCACGAGTTGCGCGCCGGCCTTGATACCGTGACCTAAACATGTCCGGGCTGTGCACGGCCTATCGCTGGTCGATCAATGGTCGATCAATCGTCCAATCAATCATTCATTCGACCATTCACAGTCAATCAACCAACCATGGCAATGGCAACTGCAACCAACAATCAACCAATTGTCACTGGCAGCGCAGGACCGAGGCGAGGCGATGGAAATGATGGCATCATGATGTCTCCGGCAGAGCCTCGCGACTTTGTGGCGGGGCCCGCCGTCGGGCAATAGGGACAGCGACTAGGCTACTGGATGCCTGCTAGAAGTGAGTGGCACGGGAGTTGCACGGGTGGACGAAGAGCGTTGGCGGAGCGGCGGCAGCGGCGAGGTCGACTCGGACGGCAGCGCGGACGGTTCGACGGGACTCCCCGGTCGAGGAAAAGGGGATTCAGAGAAGCGGGAAGGCGTTCAAGGGCAGAAATGTGAGCTGGATGATCGATCAAGGGCGCAGAGCTTGCCAGTACGTAAGCCTGCGCTACAAGTGGCCTAGGCAGCCTAGTGAGACAGCCAGCCTGCCGCGCTGACCATAGTTGCGCAGCTGGCTGTGACGATGATGAGAATGTCAACGAGCATCGCAAATGCTAGCCACTGCCAAGGTGACGCGGGTGGGCCATTCGAAGAGAAGAAGAAATATGTTTCACATCACTCACAGTTAGTCATGGCAAAAAAAGGGCGGCTGCGGCTGCGGTAAAGGGCGCTTGCTAGCAAGATCGTTTCGCCAGCTGGCTTGCTAGCCAGCTCGCAAGCTTCTAGCTTAGCTAGCTTTTGCTTTGTCAGAGTTGCCAAGATCAGTACAAAGGAGTTCTTAACTGACAGAGCAACAACTCTTTGCCGGCGGTGGAGGCGGCGACTCGGGTTGCGTGGGAGGCACAATGATCTCACACGGATACTGCAGCTTGTCCGAAAAGGTTGTCACATAAAGGTCCCTGTCGCAGTCGTCAGCGAAACGAAGTCGCCTCGTCTCACGCGGCTCGTCGCCAGGACCAGGTTGCAGAGATCTGTTTACAGGCTGGAACTTGGACTCGCCCAGCTCGCGCGGCTGCCGTCGCGACCGGCGCAGGCCCTTGGCGCGAGAAGGCCGCGGACCCGCACCATTGGCAGAGGCACCCATTGCCCCGCCATTGTTGCCAGAAAAGTCCACTAAAGGCGGCTGACCTAAAGAATCTCTTGCAGCAAGAAGCTTCTTCTGCGACGACCCCTGTTGCGAGCCGCGCCCGCTCGCAGCTGCCCCAGTCGCGGTACCAGCCCGGACCTCTGTGCCCCCCGCAGAGGACGTGTTCGGGACAGCGCCACCTCCGTTACTCCGGGGAACATTAAGTCGCAAGCCTCCTGGCGGGACAAGCGTCTCGTCCCGATATGGTTCGCTCTCGCGAACTACCCTGGGAAGACCCATGGGTTGTCCCGGCTGCACTTCGTCCTCTACATCGCACGCCGCTGCCGTCACGCTCAGACCAGGGCTCAGACCTTGACTCAGGCCCATGCGCGGGCGTATAGATCCGCCTTCCTCATACGTGCTCGCCTGAGATCCAGCCGCGTCAGGCCCATTTCCGTTTGGCATTTGAGGCGGATCTCCGCGCACCGGCGCGCCATGGGCACGATGAATCACCATACTATCCGGAATGTTATAGTTTGCGAGACCGCCTTCGCGCATTGCCACTTCATCCGCGACAGGGACCGCCCCATCCTCTTCGCGTGGCGTGGGCTTGTCGACGCTGCCGCTGGGCAGCATCTTCGCCGTCTTTTGTAGCTTTTACAGAAAAGACAAAAAAGTTCAAGTCTCGCCCGCCAGACGGCAATCCAGGCCGCCTCGCCTTGCTGCGTTGTGCGCTCTCCGCGCGCAGCTGCGCAACGCCTTGCTACGCCGCGGCCCCTGCGTCGAGTTCGCGCCTTTGCGCAGCGTAGTCGCGAGGCGCGGCGCAGCGTCCGCAAGCTTCGCTCCGCTTCTCGGATCTGCCTCGCCGAGCCCCGCGGAGGGGCTCGCGCCCGCGGCGTCGCGTCGCGCGCCCTCGCGCGCGCCCTCGCGCCCGCCCGCCGGCAGCTCGCCCTGCGCGCGCCCTCCCGCGGCGCGGCCCGGCGCGAGCTCTTCTCCCGCGCGAGGACGGCGCGGGGTTGCTGCTTTGGCCCTTCAAGAAGTTCTCCTTTTCACGACTTCCACTAGCTTATACTGCTGCTGGCTAGCACGGGTACTACGGCGCCCAGCAGCTCGGCTCGGCCCACCACCACCACCTTGGCCGAGTCCGAGCACCTTGCAAATGCGAAATGCGCAGCGCGAAAAGGCGTGCCGCGGTCGTCGCCAATGCCGTCCAAGGACGAGGTCGACGCGTCGCTTTTGCTTCGGTGCTTGCTCTTTCTCTTGCTGACCCCGCTCGGCCGCTCGCACTTTTCGCCGCTGGACAGCGCAAATGGTCTTGCGAGCGACGCTGGCGTGGGTGACGCTGGCACGGATGACGGCGACGAAGACAGCATGGCACGTGCGTTTGATTTTATCCTGCTTATCGGCTGATGTCTCAAGCGACCTGGGTGCCGAATGAGCGCTTCAAAGACCAAGATGAGGAGGATTGTGCTCAGCTTTCGTCCAGCGTGATCAAAGTTGTACGTACTGTACAAGGTCTCCGAGATGTCGTTCGAAGTTTATAACAAAAAAAGGGAGGTGGAATCGACTGGCTTGTAAATGATGGTCTAGGCCTACGTTTAGTCCTGCCAGGATTTCAACGTCTGCACAATGATCGACAGCGAGAAAACGAGAATCGTCATGGTGGTGGTATTGGTTTTTTGATCTTGGAAAAAAAGAAAGAAAAAAAAGCCTACATCGTGTTGGCTTTTCTCGTCAAAGCCATTACCAATGCCCGAAATCCGGGTCAGCGAAGTATATCGCTAGGCCTAGGTATCCTCTTCACCTTCCCCGCAAAACAAAACGAAAAAAGAAGAGAGAGAAAGAGAGAGAGAGAAATGTTTAGAATGTCTAGAATATGGACAACGCAATTTCTTCAACGGATCGACGATGGATAGCAGCTTTATTGGTCGGTCATTCGACCGACGGACCTTGCTTGTAGATCGTGCGTGGCCTTTCACGTGCTGACGCACGTGCGCACGTGGCCGAGCGCTGACAAAGCAAGGGAAAGCGTCCACAGATATTGTCGCGAGACAACTCTACGGTCGGCAAAGACTCGGGGGAGATAGGCCATGGTTGCGCGGGAGGCTAGCATGCCTTCAACAGCGCTCACCGTCCACATTCCCGTAGGCGAGACGTACGGGAACGGTCACGCACCTCGAGATCGCGACAACACCAAGCGACACGGTGAAAGCGAAGAACGAGCGCACGACAATGTTGATTGCCCTAGTTTCGAGGAAATTTATGACCGACGCGTCGAAGTGCTCAAACGCATGGGCTATGTCATCCGTAAAGCACAGCAGGTTCTTGGGAATGCGCAGCTCCAGAGTCTGCCACCAGCAACTCGCAAGCGCAATGCTGCTCGTTTTGACAGTATCTGCGCGAGCTACGTAGTTCACATGAATTCCCTTAGCATGTATTGCCTCGCGCACAAACGAATCCAGGAGTGCGGTGTACTTCTCAAAGAGTCCCGCAAACTCACCAAGCCTGTCTGGGGCAAACGTTCCTCAGATTTGCGCGTTTTGACCCTTAACAGTCTTGCTTGCATGTATCGAGCGAACAATGACTGCGATAGTGCTATTCAGGTTCTCAAAGAGGCTATGAAACTCTCTCGCCACTTGGCTCCAGACAGCGAACACCTTCCCGTCACTCACTTGCTCATGTGTGCCACGCTTTCTATCTCGCAACGTCATGAAGCCGCTTACAAACAGGCCACACTAGCCGTATGCCTTGCGCGTCGTGCTGCGCAAGAAATTAACGAGCGAGTTCTTGCCAAGACCTGCCCGCGCCGTGCAGCGCGCATGCAGCTCCGCAATCTTCGCGTTGTTGCTAGTCTGGGATTTTACAATGCTGCCATCGAGTCAGATGTTCTCGGCATGCAGGCTGCGAGTCGAGAATATTTACGTAAAGCAGACGGAATTCTGCGACGCAGTATTAGCTGGCATCTCGAGTATGCTGTTTGCCCGAGCGAGCGGGAACGAGCGCTCGGTGTCCATGATTCCTCGACCAACCGCCCTTCGTTCGATGTTCTTGCCATGGAGCCATATTATTGGCGACTCGAACAAGACAAGTCTCTCTGGGGCGATGACCTCTTTCAAGCCTGGCACACCATCCGCGTGCCTGGTGGATCGCGTGTTCGATCTCGAAAGGGAAAGGCGCTCCCACTGGACTCGCCCACGAAGGCCTTGCGTGATGCGATTCAGCGAAGGACCCCTCTCGGAGCATCGGGGCGTCATTTTGTTGACGACCAAACTTCCCCTGTGCCATCGCAAACCTCTCTTGAGTCGTTCGACTCTGACCACATTGGCACAGCGTCCCATATTCAGCAGATCCGAGCTCTTCGTCATCGACCACTCGACCAGCGAACAGCACAGCATATCTCGCTTAGCAACGTTTCGCAGCGTCCGCCAGCTCCTGTTCAAGCTCTTGACGAAAAATTGGTTGAACAGCCGCTGCTCAACTCGCTGAGTTGTATGCCGACAAGGCTAGCAGGTGCCACAGCTCATACCTCGCCAAGAGGAACTTCTTCCAGACCTCAAAGTCGACTTTCGCGCTTGAGTACACCAAAGCAACAGACACGCTCTGCAGTCTTAGGCAGCGTGGATAACAATGGCAAGGAAGAAGTTCAAGCTTGTCATAGCACGAGCTCTCGATCGCGCTCGAGGGCAAAGAAACAACAGCAACGTCAGCTGGCGCAGCGCCTTGCTGCTCCTCGTAGACCCCAAAGTGCTTCAAGCCCGCAGCACACGAATGGTCGCCACCCGGCAAATCATGCAAAACACATGGCTACATTTGAGGTGAGCTCGCGGACTCGCAAGAACAAATTGCGACACATGAGAAGACCCCAATCTGCGCAGCCCGCATTGCAGACGAAATCACCGAAAAAGACCATCAAGTCAAAGAAACAGCATGAGCCGATCAAGTTGAAAAAGCAAAATGAACCACAGGAGCTGATCAGGGAATCTCTCGTTTCTTCTGTGATCCTAAGTGCGGGAAGCGAGACCGTGCACAACTACCACGAGCAGATCGACGGGGATGACGCTATAGATGATCAAGTGCGCAGCAACGCGAACCGCGGCAGTGACCCTCGCTTTGACGCAGGAAGCCCAATGGGACAAGAAGCTGATCAACTTGCCCTTGCAGAAGCAGACCTTGAAAGAGCACGGTCCATCGAAGCCAAAATCAAGACATTTGATGAAGAACGTGATTTGCACGAGGCCAAGACATACCCGTGCGACACCGAGAACCAAACAGAGACGCAAGGGGATGTCGTCAGCGGAGACCGTGACTTCTATTCGGTCGGCAATAAAAGCGAAACGTTTACGCACGGAAATGAGACACAGCAAAATGTTGAAGATTGCGAGGTCCAGCCTGAGGAAAAATTTGATGCGCGCCTGCACGAGGAGTCCAAACTTCAAGTTTGGGAACAAGAGGAGTCCAAACTTCAAGCTTGGGGTCAGGAATATCCGCAGGAGGTAAAAGCGCAAGAGAATCATCATGAACTCTTAATCGAAAACAAGACCGAAGCGCCGTCTGCAAGCGTAGAAGGAAAATGTCATCCTCGAGATATCGAACTTGACGCCAGCGAGACGCAGGCGAACAAGAACGCGCATACTTGTGTCGGTGACGCCGAGAATCCTCGTCTCATCAATTCTCCCGAAACTTTCACTGAAGCAAATATCGATGTCCAACACAAATCGTCGACCGAAGCAAAGGCAAAGAGTTATCGTTCTGTCTCGGACCCAAACGATGCCAAAATTGCGCGAACGACACCTCGAGGGATGCAAGAAGTACCGACCTCACTTATTGAGGAAAAAGAAGTAGAGTACAGCTCAAGATCAGAACCAGCAGAGGAGGATGCGCTTTCGCTCATTCATAACGCGGCAAAGGGCCTTGATACTAATGCACATTCTCTGACGGCCGACACTTCTAATTTTTCTGAGGACCTCAGCATCCAGACCATACAACATGCTGCAATTCACCAAAAAGACGAAAATTTAGATTTGGAACAAGTCCAAGCGTCCAGCAATGTCAATACTGTGGCGCAAACGGGCATGGCAATAGCGTTGGATACGCATGCCGCACAGAACATCGCACAAGATATACCGCATGAAGCAAAGGATACGTCGCGACAGCGTGCATCTTCTCGGACAGAGCAAGCAAGCTTGTGCGCGTCATCTCGGGCTGCATCTCAGGCACAAGAAGAAAGCGAAGCAGAAGAAGCAGAAGCAAAAGAGAATGAGGGCGAAAATAATGCAGACGACCGTACATGCAACTCTGACCTGATATCTAGCGCAAGTGGCGCTCATCACCCGCCCAACGACGATGGAAAAGACCAAGTGCAGGAAGGAAAAAGCTTGGATCCAATGGCACTTTTCTGCGAGGCCAAAGGCGACCTCGAAAATTCTGTCCAAGTCCAAGAAGACACAAGCGCGGGTGTTGAGAATGAGCACAAAGATCAGGGTCAAGATTTGATGGAGTATACAACCATAGAAGACCCGCTGTCCGAGAAGACGTCGAGCTGCAGCACTTTTAGCTCCGCGCTGTCAGCAATGTACATGTCGCTCGGGGATGAAGACTTGAGCATGGGTTCGACGTCGAGCTGCAGCACTTTTAGCTCTGCGCCATCGGCGATGTTCCTTTCGTTCGAGGGCACGGGCGGCTTTCCCGAAGAAAGTATGGAATCCTCATCGAGCTGCAGCACGTTCAGCTCTGCAGGGTCGCTCGCTTTCATGTCTCTTGACGATGGTGCTGACTTTCCCTCTGATCCGTCCGTGTCCTCGTTTTCGAGCTACGAGCCCTCGATTCTCTCGCTCGAACCAGCTCCTCGGTGAGTACGACCCGCCACCATTCAAGATCAGCGTCGGTCATGTGGGCAAGTTTGGCAATCCACGTTTCTTCTTGCACATTAGAAAGCGCTTGGAGTGCGTAGTTAGCTGCCACGAACCTTGCACGTAGCCAGGCGCGGTCTATTGCCTCGAAAAAGGGAACAAGATTGTCCTGGTAAAAGACATCGACGAGCGAAGAAGCCTGTGCCCATGAAAAATAAATACATATGGTGCTTTTCAGCAGCGAGTATCCCGGTAAAAGCCGCAAGACGGGCTCACCCGCAGCCTCATACATGCGCAGACACGCAATGACACACCAAAGCTTGAGGGCGGCGCGTTTGGCGCGGAGGTCCGTCACTTGTTTTCGCTCGAGGTCGTCTCGGTCTTCTTGCTCGAGCCTTGTCAAGAGGGCCATGCCTTCGTAAGCGTTCGCCCTTCCCTCTTCGCTGACGAAGAGCCCTTGCGCAAGGACTTCCCCCTCGCTGCCCAGAAGAGGGGGTCGTACCTGCCGCGTCCCACTTGGTCCCCTCACGTCAAGAGCGTCGTCGTCGCCGCCATCGTTGCCGGCGGTCCCGTCCTCGAGTCCCGCGAACGCAGCGCCGGAGGCGTCTGCTGCGCGCCGGCGCGGCCCGCGAAGGAGCTTCCACGACGCCCAGCTGGTGCTCACCTGGAGCAGCAGGAGCGCGCTCATGGCGCCGGCCGGCCGGCCGACCGTCTCGTTTTGGTTTTGCAGGGTTCGCTTCTGCGACGGGCTTCCTTGCGCAGAGTAACTTACTTTTTGGAGTGGTAACTTGGAGCAGTAACTTTGACTTGGAGCAGTAACTTGAAGGGCGTATACATCGGTATACTATGCTAGGCGATGCAAGGCAAGTCATGGCATGGCATATCCCGATGATTTGAT